>CM076908.1:1361806-2561806 GCA_039519145.1 Kokia cookei | reverse complement strand
AGCTCAAGGTCAAGAGCTTATCAATACACTTGAGTTCCCTTAACCTTAAATTTTCCCAATCCTAATAATAAAAAAATTAAAATTTCCTAATAATTAAAAGGCTTTAATTTGATATTGAAAAAATGAAAACAGTAGATGATGTTTCAACTTTCAACGTTGAGTGGATGAGATTTAACCCAGGTATTATCTCCTTTGCATCTTTTTTTCTTCCTCATCATGTGATGCAACAGAGATTTTGTGGGCCATCCTGTTTTTCCAAACGACGATGTATTACACTGTACCCTTAAATTACAGCAAATGTTCAGGTGGGCTTAAGCCCAGTAAGCTTGAGACAGAAATGGCTGAACCACGTGCCATTCACGTGATCAGCCGAGTCAAAAAAGGCATTCAGTGAATCAGTTCAGTCTCTCTCTCTCCAAGTGTTAATTTCGATAGACTACAATTTCTTCTTTTCTTTTATTTTTGTTACTTTAATATTATTTTTTTACATTTTACGTTCCCAACCATCCCATCTTTTTCCTTTTTTTTTTTTTTTTTTTTACTTTTTCGAGAGTTGTTTGTTTTCTTTTGAATGCAAATACAGTACCTCTCAAAACTGCGTCGTCGTACGTTGCATGAAGACCATATATTTATTGCACCGAACCCGATTTAAGTTTTAAATAAAAGGCCAATTATACGCATTTTTTTTTATATATTAAAGATTGAGGATAAGTCTTGACATATTTAACAGGGGTGACAAAGAAGCTGGATCCAAACTATAGCTTTGCCTTGGGTTTGCATCATTGCATGCAGCTATATGTTACCTGCATTGGCTCCACCATGGTGCAGTATTCTCACTGATCTCTTTTGTTATTAGTTATTGCCGTATTGAATTCTGACGACTGCTTGTGCTGTGCTACGGGTCGTCGCATGAAACATAGACAGACAATATCAGAGGTAGGTCAGCTGAAGCCGACAAAAAGCTACAACTTGTTGTAGCCTATAAGACCAATGACCAAACCCTTTTTCTTTTGGGTTTTTTTTTTCTGCTTCCTTTTTATTTGCAATTTAATATATGGGTTCGGCTTTGCAAGCGGCCACCATATCCAAAACATGATAATTAGTACTTCAACTTTACATAAAAAAAAAAACGCTTAAACGTTAACCGCTGATAGGTATATTTTGATTTTCAAAAACAATTCCAAAATGGTGACGATAACTCGATAAAACCCAACAACCTTTGCATGTAGAAGTGATGTGAAATTCATAATTATGTTTTGTTTGAATAATGTGTCTTATATTAAAAGTGTCACGTCATAAGTTTCCTCCTCATTTTGCAGCGTGGGCTATGGGTTTGCAGTTCACAAACCCTTTTCCAGTCATGTCTCCTACTTCAGCTTACCTGACAAATATGAAGCCTGCAAATGCCAAAATATGTCTTAATTGCGTGAGTGCCTCAGGAGTTTGACCAATTTTCAAATGGTTTTTGTTATTTCCCCGCATAAAATTCCCTAGTTTTAGAAAAGTGGTTCGTCCTTGTCACAATGCATTTAATTTAAACCAGAAGGAAAAAGAATTGCAGATCAAGATTCAAGAACGTGTTATGCTGCTATATCTCAAAAGCCTGTGACATTATAAATCACGAACTACCTTCGTTAGTGAAGCTTTTGACTGGGTGTAATCTGGAAAAAAGATACCCTCAAGCCCTGAAAAAATTAGCTCAAGACTTTTCCTATAACCCTTCTACGTCTATATCAATCGAAGTCACCGATTTGAGGTCATTTTACAATAACAGTCGAAATGCCTCTCAATGGAACAAAACGTGTCGCTTGCACTCTTCAATAATTTCATAAAAGATCATTTATGGTAGCATAATTTTAACCGTGACAGTTAAGTAGAGAGCACGAGAACTTGAAGTACAAGCACTGTTTTAGACGATCAAGTTGTGGAATTCCCAACATCTTCATTATATTTTTTCCTTATTTGATTGGTAGGCTTTTAAAACATTGACCCAAGGAAAACCAAACAAGGGAACATGTGATATGAGGTTGGAAATCATTGCTTAAAAAGAATGGCTCTATGTTTTTAATTAAAACCCAGAAAAGAATTTATGGCTAACAAGTGGCTAAGGTGGCGAACCGTCGAACATGGGAAGGGGCTACTTTACCCTTAACTTGGCAGCCTTTTACAATGCCCACATCAAAGATTAAAATGACAAAATAAAAAAATAAAATATCCCACCGACTCCCATCAAATACTCAGACGAGAAAAGGATCTAAAGTAAAAAAATTCAGATCATCATCCCCTTTCTTTCTCTCTCTTTTTTGAACAAAAGCCATAGCCCGCTAAGCACACTTTCAAGCACACACAATGACCACGCCAAATGAAACGCACACCGAACCAATTCAATTCAAAAGAATGGAAAAGGCATACACGAAAAAGAAGCAAGGATTTACATATTAACTTGGCATTTGTTTAACACACTGTAGTGGAGTACTGAAAGAAAACTGGAAAATACGTGACCAAAATTCCATTTGGAAATTTACCATGACATTGAACTAAATTACGCAGGGCAAAGTATTTACCAGCAAATGGGAAGAAGCAGCAACTCCAGGGAAGTGATATTAAACTGATATTAATAGTAATTATCTACATCCCAAGTGGAAGACCCAAAATCAACGTCTAGTTTTACAGAGATATCAAGTTCCAAATTTCTGTCCTCTGGTAACCTCATTTCATCGAAAAATATTGGCTCAGGGACAGGGTTATCAGAATTGAAGTAATCATATAAAGCTCCCGGATCTGTAAATAAATACTCTTCTGATAAGTTACTTGGTTCGCCTGCCAGTCCTTCAACAGGTCTCCACCCTCTTTCCATGTCGTCTAAAGAGTTGTCGTTGGATTCGGTTTGAAGTTCAGCTTCTTCTTTGGACTGGAACCTGAGGACAGATGTAGGTGAACAGAGAGACGGGGATTCTTGACCCGAATCATACCCGGAAATCATTTCGAGTTCAATCTCCGGCGGAGGCCTCACAGGAGGTTTCGAAAAGTTTGTGAGAGCATCCGGGCCTTTGATTCGAATCGCGGCTTGATCGTACACCAAGGCCGCTTCTTCCGCCGTGTCATAAGTCCCAAGCCAGACCCTGATTCGACTTGCGGGGTCTCTGATCTCAGCCGCCCATCTCCCCCACGGCCTTTGTCGAACCCCGCGATACTTCACACATTTGGACAAAGATTGTTGCTGTTGTTGTTGCTGCTTCTTTGATCGGATATTCACATGGTTGCTTTTATTATTTACTTGCCTGTTTTGCTTGTTGGGTGGCTTGGAGAAATTGGCAGTGGCACAATCTTGGATCCTGATTTCGTTCACATGCCTTTTCACTCTCTGGTATCTCAGCCGATCACATTCGTCGCTTGAAGAATCGGTGGCGTCCCCATCGGTGATGCAAATCCTGACAATTTTAGGGGCTTTGGCTTTGGACTCCATTGGAAAACACTTGCTGGATGGCTTCACTAGCTTGTTAGTAACAGTTCTGTGCTGTGTGTATTTCACTGGGAAGGGACTGGCTGGATTCATCTCCAAAACTATATCATCAAAGATGGGTTTTTTTAAAAATAGAGAAGAATATGTAAAAGAAACGATATTTTCAAAGCAAATTAAAAGCTTGTTGGAGAGTAAAGAGCGAAAGACCAGAGATAAACAGGAGAGTTTCAGTTGCAAGGAAGAGTCAAAATGGCAAGAATCGCTGTTTTATAGGAGTATCCTGATTAAAACTACTTTATTAGAAGAAGTTTATTTTCCTTTCCTTCCGGTTTTTTTTTTTTTTTTTTTTAATTTTAAAAAACCAAAATTATTAATATTAATAATAATTATAAATGAATTAGAGAATAAGGATGGTAACAAAACTAGAGATTCCAATGTCTACAGAGATATGGAACAAATCGCCGCATCTTCTTCTTAATGACACGTGTCCCACCGCTCCCTCTAAATGAGCTTGGTCCCCAGGAAAAATAAAATCTATCTCACGCTCCAGTGATCCATGCCTGGCACACGCTACATTCGCATTGGGTACCTACCTACCCTCAACGATGATATTTGATTCGGTGTTTAGCTAATCACAGCTGGTGAGATTAGTGCCTCTCACACTGAGTGAAGATCTCCGGCACCGGTGGGGAGAGGAAGGACCAGCTCCATTGCACATCTTAACACTAGCCACATCAGCATAATGATTTTGACTAATAAATTATTAAATTATTGCTAATGCTTTTAACTAATAAATTATTAAGATATTGATAAATATTAGTTCTGCTATGAAATATGATATTTTTAAATTCACATTGATCTAATTTTTTATAAAATAAATTTAGATAATAGGTCAAGCTTTTTAAATTTACGAATTAAATTTTAATCAAAATCAATCCTATGAACATTTAAACTAGTAGAGATGTTTTCCTTTTTAATGTGAAAATACTTTTTTTTGCTCGATATTGATTTTTTTAAATAATTTATGATGATATATGTTTTTTTTGACATAATATTTAAAATTATTCATAGTTCCTTCCAACTCATAAATAAAAAGGTGATGCGTTTCAACGCACTTAAACCCATATCCTCCCTTATTAACAATAATGTTCATGTTAATCGAGTTAAGACTCAATCGACTTTGCTATTGATATTTGATATCAAGTAAATTGATCATTTTCAAAAATATCTAAGTAATTTAATCATTGTAACTAAGAACAAATAATCCAACAACAATAATATTTTTTGTCAATTGTATTTTTTTATTGGTATGATGCTAAATTTAGTCCTCAAAATTTACACATACGTAAAATTAGTCACGATTTAACAAATTTAACTCATAATATTTATATAAGAAATTAGTCCCAAGTAACAAATTTAACCCGTAATATTTATACAAATTATAAAAACATCAAGTGTTATATTTGATATTATACCAATCAAAATTAAGTACAATTGACAGAGAACATCGAAGCCATGATTAACTGTTCTTAGTTGTTTGCTTTCGAAATTGACAGAGATTAATTTACTTCAATTATTTTAGAGGGACCAATTTACTTAATATTGAAATTGAGAGGGACCAAAGATGGATTTTTACTTTTTTAATTAGAAGTATTAGTTTAGACATAACAATCCATAATAGTATATGCATTCATGCATTTTACCATATCTGATGTATTGAAACTAGTACGAATGTACCAAACTCGTCGATGAATGAAGTATAAAGTAAACTTCCAAGAAAATTTTGAGAAGTCTGAAACAATTTCTAGGGATTCAATTGTATTGAGTGTTTTTTTTTTTGTCTCTTTTAAAAAGTGAGGTTTGTCTGTTTATATGATGTGAGTATTGTTCGTTGATATAATATACTAGATAGGTCTCATACATGTTAACATGTAATTTACTCTAGACTTAACAAGTATTTATACGGTTCTATGCACGATCTCACGTGTGACTTCGCAAGAAAATGTAAGTACCTATCCTGCGAACATGAACTATCATACGAGCTCGATAGAATCTGATCCAAGCCTATTCGAATTTTGTGCCATAGATGGGAAGTACCATAACAAATTGCTACAAACAAAATGAAAAGAGAAAACTAAGCAAGTTGCATACTTTTGACTTTAACTTAGACTCTGCCTCTGCCTGGTTTTTTACAAATATAATATAAAAAAATATTAAATAATTTTCAAAATAATATCCTCATCTTATTAATTATCAAAATGGTATGTTTAATTAGGTGGGGGGTATCAAATGGCAACATTCTAGGGTTTCTCTGACACGATTTTTTTTATTTTTTATTATATTTATATATTTAAAATAAAAAATAATATTTTATTGGTAGATGGTTATCAAATAGTGACACCAAAGAGAAAATTTGTACACGAGAAAAATACTAAAAAAATATCTGATACCCTAATAGAGGAACATCAAATGATGGCACCCATTGAGAGTTTTTTAGTGGCGGCACTTAAGAGTAAAATGCCACTTGTCAATACTCATTTGTGTCGTGTTGTATGTGTTTTAATTTGGGTGGTTGGAGTTTAAAGTATATTGGAAAAAATTAATTTGGGTTTTTTGTGTTATATAATAAGAGGGGGGATCAACGGGTATCGAAAGAAAGAAAAGATAGAAAAAAGAAAGAAAGAAGAAGGAGAAGAAAGAAAGGAGAAGGAAAAGGAGAAGGAGAAGGAAAAGGAGAGAAAGATAATGTATTTATTTTTAAATTTTTTTTTAAAATTTTTTAATTTATTAGTTAGTAGTAGTAATAATTTTAATTTTATTATTTAATGTGATTGATTTGTTATTATATTTTTTTATTTAGTAGGTTGATTAGAAGATTAAAAGAAAGGAAGAAAAGTAAGTTTGATTATTATTATTATTAATATTTATTATTTTAAGTTATTTGTTTTGTTTAATTTAATTTTTAATTAATTTGTTATTTAATGTTTTTATTTAGTTGAGTAAATTAATAGGAGAAAGAATGGTAAGTTTTGTTATTATGTTATTATTAATTTACTTTAATTTAATTTTGTTAGTAAGTAATTTTTACTTTGTTATTAGTAGTAAGTAAGTAATAATATAAATTAATTTAATAATTAAATATTAAAATAGGTTATTTACCAAAATGGTACAATAACTCATTTTTAAGTTATAATTAAATTTAGTTACAAGTATGAAATTAAATAATTTAATTCAAATAAAATTAAAGTATATTTATAATATGGGTAAAAATAGTTATATAATAAATTTAGAAAGAATTAATATAAAATTTAAAATAATTTTTATTTAAATGGTAAAATTTATATTTTTAGTTTGGATCTCATGTGAATATATGTTTTAAATTTATATAAAATATAAAAAGATAAAAATACTCTAAAATAAAATTATTATTTTATTAATTTATGGGGTGTGGATACCATTTTGGTATATAAATATTTATTTTGTACCATTTTAGTAAATAACTCATTCTGATATTTGATTATTATTTTTATATTATATTCGTAAAAAATAATAAAAATTGTAAACTTATGTATTGAACTAATTGATAATTTTTTTCAAGTTGCAGAATGGATTCATTAATTAACGAGAAACGTCATCACATAGCAAAGTTGGTGAATGAGGAAACACACCGAGCCAATATGAGTATAATAAAATTATTATTCGTTTCTTATGTAATTTACGAAATTATTATTTGTTTACAAAATTAATTTAGGTTATACTAATTATTTCTGTAAATTAACAGGAAAAGCTTGAGTACCGTTCATTGAGGGGTCGTGCACAGGGCCTCAAATATCCCCCTCATGAACGTCTGCTTCCGTACTTGCAGGATTTCGAATTTGGATCAGCGGCAATGATCCAAAAATTTGAGTTACGATATGATTTAATAAGTGCGTTGGTGGAGCGTTGGCAACCGGAGACCCACACATTTCCACTGCTTTGCGGGGAGTGTATTGTGACGTTGGAGGATGTTGCACTCCAACTCGGGCTCTCAATTAATGGTCTATCGGTCACCGGCGTTAGTTTTTTCCAAGAGCCGACAACGATGCGTTAGTTTTTTCCAAGAGCCGGCAACGATGTGCATCCAATTACTAGGTCGCTCACCTAGTAATAACAACGATTTTACGTCATTGCTATTTACATGGTTGAGGACCAATTTTCAGCACTTGCCCCAAAATGCAACTGCATTGGAGGTTTCTTGGGCTGTTCGAGCCTATATTATGTAAATGATACGGGGCGTACTCATGCCGGACGTGAACAACAATAAGGTCCACTTGATGTACTTACCCCTACTAATTGATTTGCGAAAAATTCATTCATATAGTTGGGGATCTGCGGTGCTTACGATGCTGTATCGAGAACTTTGTCACCCCACAAACCTTTTTCCTAGGATATAAGTGGATGCCTACTGCTATTGCAGTTGTGGGCACTTTATCGGATGCCAATAACACCAAACATATGTTTTCCCACTCGTTAATAGGTGATTACCATATACCCAAAATTTCAATTATTTGACATATTTTATTAATTATAGTATTCTAACAAGTTGTTTTTTGTTTTCTTAGATGGAAAACAAAATCGGGGATCGGGAGGCAGCACACAGTTCCCTTATATCATTTAATGCTTGAGCAAATGTTATTCATTAACATGTTAAATTATATTACTTAACTCGTGTTAATATGGTTGCATGTTACTAAATTATATTACTTTACTCTTATTAAAGCTTGACATGTTATTAATTGTGCAATTCATTTGAACACCATATATACAGCCAGAAATCGTCGCTGTTATTCTTGCCTCGACATTCCTCCACTCAGACCAATGGTGAATTAACGCACCGCTAATCAATTTTCAGACAGTGGAGTGGTATGTCGGGGATCGAGTACTCCGGCAGTTTGGTTGTAAACAGCCTATCCCGCAATCACCATTTCAATTAGGATCTATCCATGGGATGGATAAGAAGGGGAAATCATTTTGTGATTGAGGGATCGTGCATCAACAATATGTTTATGTGTGGAACAACCGATGATGCGAGTACCTCCGATAGAGTACACTTTGGATTTGCAACCATCGTTAGAGTACATGCAGTGGTTCATTCAGGTGTGTTTACCATATTTACTTGATGCATAATCGACGATAATTCCCCTACACATGTCTCGACAAGGTCACCCCTATCATGTAGCTCTTACCCCAGATCCACATCTAGAGCCAGAGCCAAAGGAAGAGGCATTGGATGACGATGATTTTTATCGTCCAGATTTTACGGGATCATCACATATCCCTAGCTCATCAAGCCAAGGATATCAACCTCAGTTTGACGAGCCATCGCAATGCTCAAGCCAAGGATGTCATCCTTAGTTTGACGAGCCACCATAATACTCTACTCCTCTCAAGCAATACTCTATTCCTCTAGAGAAAATGGACACTAATGATGACGATGAGCTTGACGAGCAACCTCGATGTAGACGCCGGCCACCACGAAGATACACCTCGAGAACCACACAATCTAATCATGGATACTAGGGTTGTATATAATAGTGTTTAATTGTGCATATTTGACTATTTATGAGTTCTAATGATGACTTTTTACTTTAATTATACATATATTTGAACCAAAATGCAAATATAAAAATTATTAATTAAATACAAATATTGAACATAATTAATTTAAAATTCATTCATAAACTTAATTTATTTCAAATGAAAAATGTCCAATACAAATAGCTTAAGCCTTACTCGATCCGGAGGACTGACCAATATGGTAGGTTCGTTGGGGGCAATTACGCCGAGTATGCCCAGCTAGATTACACAGTCCATACAACTTACCGCTGTTTGTTTTCTTCATAATGTCCATTTTGTTGCAGATTCTAGTGATATGGGGATAACCTATCGTATTCCTTCGCAAACCTTTGTTTGGGATAAGCTTGAAAGTCGTCGGAAGCGCCTTTTATGTGGACAAGTCAGGCAGAACTGGAAACTCATTTTCCCAAAAATGTAACGTACGCTGGAGAGTGTAAACGAGGTCGATGAACTGTTCAACATTGAGCGACACTTTAGCACAAGCTACAACGACATGCGCACAGGGACAATGAAGTGTATCAAACTTCTTGCAATTGTAGTGTCTGTTTTGGAGATCAACCCCGTATGACTTAGGTGGGATACCAGGTCGACGAATAATAGTCTTCATAACTTGAAATCGTTGAAACTATCGTGAATATATTTCAACGTTCATCGTCCTCGTTATCTGACGGTTTGTATCCATTGTATTCTTGACAGCTTCGACAAACAAATGTCCGGCATTCATCTGATCGATTTGTCGCATCCCCATTACTGGTATCAATGTAGCTAGCCTATAGAACGTAGCCGAGAACACGGATGAAATCGAAAGATGTCGTATTCTCTTAAACATGCTGTTAATCGACTCTGCCAAGTTGGTCGTTATTTGACAATATTGATACCCCTCATCAAAACTTTGAGACCATTGTCACGGCTCAATGGTACCCAACCACTCGCGTAGAGGCTTGTTCGTTTGACCTTTCATGTCACGCTCAAGTCTGATCATTCTTTGTCGGAATCGGTATGGCTCTAGCTCGTACGCTGTAGGAATATTAAGAAAACATAAGTTATAGTCTCGAATTAAAACATTAAAAATATAATTTGAAACTTAATTTTTTACCCATTTTCACAGGTCGTCTCCGCCAATTTGCATTCTTATATTCTCGTTGGAAGTTAGCCGCAATGTGCTTGCTGCAGTAAACCGATTTTCATGGTACATCAGTACGCCTAATGGCCGTAATAATACCCTTTTCTCTATCGGAGATGATGCAAATATTATCGTTATGAATCACATACCTCCGCAGGTTTGTCAAGAAGAATTTCCAAGATTTCATGTCTTCTTTATCCACAATAGCTAATGCTATTAGGAGTACGTTCTGATTCCCAGAGTCATCGCAATTAATAGGATCTGCGTATATTTCCCGTATAGTCAAGTCTCATCTACCTGGACAAATGGTTTACAGTGAGGAAAAGCTCGAACGCAGGGATCAAACGTCTAAAATATATACTGAAAAATTCTTCTTCTCGATTGTATATTGTTATCTGAGCCATAATAAGGTCGTGTCACCAACTCAGTCATAGTCCCTAGCACGTACTGTCGCATTACGACTATCCATCCTTACAGCTCATTGTATGGTGCATCCCAATCATCGAACAACTGTTTCATTGCCATCTGTTTCGCAATCCATGCTTTTTGATATGAAACCCGATAATAGAATCGTGATTGCATCTCCATAATCAGTGTAAAAACTTTGATGGTCAGATTGTCCTTAACCATTGACATGATATGTGTGCAGATGATTCTGGAATCAAGTTTCCGATGATCTTCTGATAAATGTGTTGAACTGCATGCGTGAGACCCATCAATTTTTCTTATCTCCCACATCTACGACTTCTTGATAAATGCAGCTCGCACCCGCTACTTGCAACCTTCCGTCGACTTCCAGCACTCCCTGATATACAATGTCGGTTTAGACACTACGATTTTGTAGTCTATCGACACATTCATTTTATACCGCTTAATGGCAAATATGCACTCTTTCTTGGATTCAAATTTTTGGTTCATAAACAACTCTTCACGATCTGCTGCTACAGCTAATCGATGAGCAGGTAGCATATCAAAGTACTCCGCGAACTCGGCATGTGTCACATCGGGGTCTATAAGCGAAATGTGTGTCCAAAAAGGATTATTGTGCATCACAATATGTGTAACTGGATTTTTTACTAGATTTTCATCATCATTCGCCCCTTCATTGTCAATATCATCCGGGACCTCATCCACATCCGGATCATTATCAATATCGACCTCATTATCGAAAGGAATACTACTATCATATCCAACATCTTCATCTACATCATTCTCGGCTGTAGCAGCATTAAGATCGATGTCTATCCCGCATACGATTGATTGACTTTCAATGTACGATACTGGAACCACCATACACGGAGTTAGATCTTTATTTTCTACTGGAGTTGGATCTTCATTTTCTACAGGTTCCACATCAACTAACTCGACAAACAATTGAACCGATGCATTTAGGTCACTTTGATTCAAACAATAAAAAGCGATCATTGCCTCCACGTCTTTATCGTCTACAAGTTTCATCTCGGTGAATTTGATGGGTTCTGTCGAAACTGGAAACTTGTAGAAAAGTTTCGACATCCTTCTCCCACAACGTCTAAAATTTTTTGCACTAATCCTTGCTTTCATATCATCAACCGAAACATTTCGACGAAATCTCATTCCTATTTGTTGCCGACAATCAAATATACATCCAACCGATATTCTCAAAATTACTCCATCGAGATAAATGCATACAAAAAATTAATTTTCCATCTTCAATAAATTTATTTAAAAATAAATAAAATTTCAATAAATAAAATACGAATTTAAAAATATATCATACTAAAATAAATTTAAAAATAAGCACACTACTTTTCTCTCTTTCTTCCTTTCTTTCTTTCTTTCTTTCTTTGTTTTCTTTCTTTCTTTCTTCTTCTGCCCGTTTGTTTGCTCCTCCCTTCTTATTTTATAACAAAATATAAACCTAACATAAACCCACAACCACCCTTATTTATTTTTACAACCCAAATTAAAACATACACACACACACACACACACGGCAAAAAGGGGTGTTGACAAGTGACATTTTACCTCTAAATGCCCCCACTTAAAAACCCTCAATTGGTGCTGCCATTTGATGTTACTCTATTAGGGTGTTAGGTATTTTTTTCGTATTTTTCTCATGTACAGAATTTCCCCTTAATGTCATCACTTGATAACCCTCCACCAATAAAATATTATTTTTTTATTTTTAAATATATAAATATAATAAAAAAATAAAAAAATTCTTATAAAAAAAACCTTAGAGTGCTACCATTTGATAACTCTCCACCTAACTAAACATACTATTTTGGTATTAATGGGATAGGGGGTTTTATTTTGATAATTATTTATTTTTTTATATTATATTTGTAAAAAACCCGCCTATGCCCGAGATAAAACAGTGCGTGAGAAATCACAGTAATAAAGCTAGTGGAGAATGAAACAAATGTAAAACAACTTCTTAGCAGTCAGTCAATGCAGTAGAAGCCTATCATTTTGCATACAACTAAATGTGGTATATATTAACTACACATGCATAGACTAAACAAAAGAATCAATAAACCAAAATCATCTAAATTAATACCATTTTAATATAATACATATAAAGCAATTCTGAAGTGTGCGTAGTAAGGAAGGTTCGTCGTCTCGACGACACTAATATGACGTCCCGATGAGTCGAATGCGATGTCACGATGTGGCGATATGTTCTCCACTTAATCGAATTTTTCATCCTAATTAAACTTTGTTATATTTCACAATCTAACTTTGATTATTTTAAAGATGTTTTAGTAATATTTGTACACGAAATTCAACCTGTAAATAAGTCTCTTAGTAATCCTAAATAGTTAAGAATAACAACAATAAAATTAAGATAAAGTTTATGGGAATTTCGGATAATCTTTATATTTCGGGTTCAAGATTTTGTTTGTTTCTCTATTTTGTACTTTTTTTTTCGGTTTTTATCGTTTTAGTAAAACTTTATTTGTCAATAATTTTTTTATCTTATTCGAAAAGATTTTTCAACGTAAATATTTGTATTTAATTTTCTCGATCTTGCATAATTCAGATTTGAACCAACAGCAATAAACCACTTGAACATCTCACCTCCAACCCTCAGTCCCCTCCATCAATCGCTGCATCTATAATCTAGTGTAGTATACAATAAATAAATTCATTAATCTATATAATCATGTTCAAAATGTCCACGAGTGAATTTAAGGGGTCAAAAGCGATAAAAATACTTTAAAGTCATTTTAAAATTAAAAATTATATATTAATAAAATAATAAAATTATATTTTAATTCTTCTAAAAATATAATTAAAATTCGATCCTCTTAAAACTATTTTTGGGCTACCGGACTCATGGGTCTCCATACCAGTCCGTTTCCATGAGGTGGCGTCTATATGGCTTCGCCAGGTACATACAATACAAATCATGTCATAATTTTCTTTAAAAAAGAAAAAAAAACTATGCTAGTTTTCTTGACAGCATGGATCTTGTTGAAGAGAAACCATTCTTGAAAATTAAAAGAGAAAATTACTTCTAGCCAAGCGTATTTAATGACGAAATAGAGTCAATTGATCAACTTTCAAGCTGAAGAGTTTTTTTTTTTTTTTTTTTTATGAATTACAATAACAAAACAAAGTTGAATAGCAAACGCAATTGACGCGACTCGAATTCAAATTATATTTGAGACGATAAATCCTCTTAATCATCATATCATCACATGAAATTTAAGTCAAAAGCATTTTAAACATTCCTAAATAAGTTAAAGTAACTTTCAAACCTCAATATATATATATATATATATATATATGAATAAATGATTTAAGACATTCCTAAATAAGTCAATTGATGAACTTTGAAGCCAAGATATTTAATGACGAAAGAGAGTTGCTTGGCAATCAAGCATCGAAATTTGTCTTCAATATCAAAGAAAAAGAAAACGCCATGGAATAAAACAAAGACTCGGTTACTGTTGAAAATTGTGATAAGAATAAAACAAAGACTCGGTTACTATTGAAAATTGTGATAAGAATAAAACCTGCTACAAATATGAAGCCCGGGGTCCAAGGAGAAAAGGAAGAATACAATTTTGATTTAAAAAATTGTATTTAATACTTTACTTTCTGTGCATACAGAAAATATGATATATTTTTGTATATTAATTAATATTTTCCTGTCTTTTGTTCGGCCAACAGAGAGTTTGCAGGAAGGTACATGTAACCTATTTAGCACTTTCTCAAATCCAAATATCTTTTGAATTCTATGCATTAATTAAATTTAAAAAATACTACACACGTAACATTAAAAATTACCATAACAATAATAATGCTAAACAAACTAAAATTAGTTAATCCAAATAACTTCTAAAATTGGAATATTAATATTCAAGACCAACTGTTTCCATCAATTTCGATTTTCTAAATTGTAATCTTTTAGAGTTAATTTTTGATGACACGTGGTCTGAAAATTTAACATAGGATTTATGTTGTGTGGCTACCATGGGACTCCTCCACAATCCATTCGAAAGCTCTGGGGTGGAGACCTCATTTTTTTTTTTTTTTTTTTTTAAAGGACAGGAAACCAACCTTTGTCAAGTGGAGTTGGGTTCCTCTAAACGATTGTCCTTACCGATCCAAGTCAACATGTGCAGTAAATAACAACGAAATGCCTCGTAGTATTGGAACAAAACGTGTCCCTTGCTGTCTTCGCTAACTTCATATCCATGCCTCCTTTGATTGCGAGGCTTTAAAACCTTGACACAAGGGAACGTACATGCGACATGAGATTGGAAGGCAGTTGCTTAAAAAAGAATGGCTTCATGTTTCTAATTAAATCCCAGAAAAAGAGTTGATGTCTAACAAGTGGTTAAGGTTGCCAAAGGCCAACCCTCGAACATGGGAGCCCTGACTTTAGCTTAAAACATATTTACTTCACATTGTCCGGACCTAGACAGAGTTACTATGATCTTAATAGTAATCATCAACTTCCCACGTACAAGCCCCAAAATCAATATCTAATTTTACAGAAATATTCTCTTCTGCTAATCTCATTTCATCGAAAAATATTGGCTCAGGGTTATCAGAGTTGAAGTAATCACATAAAGCCATTGTAGTATCTGTTAATAAATACTCATCTGATAAGCCGGTGGGTTGTCCCGGGAGATCCTCCTCAAGTTTCCACCCGTGCTCGAAAGAGTCATCTTTGGATTGGGTTTGAAGTTCAGCTTCTTCTTCATTGGTCTGGAATCTGAGAACAAATGTAGGTGAACAGAGGGACTGTGATTCTTGACCACAATCATACCCTGAAATGATGTCCAGTTCAATGTCGGGTCTCAGGGGAGGTTGTACAAAGTTTGTGACAGCGTCGGGGCCGTTGATTTGAATCGCCGCTCGGTCGTACACCAAGGCAGCTTCTTCAGCAGTGTCATACGTGCCTAGCCAGACTCTGGTTCGACTTGTGGGGTCTCTGATCTCAGCCGCCCATCTCCCCCACGGCCTTTGTCGAACCCCACGATACTTGACACCCTTAGACAAACATTGCTGCTGTTGCTGCTTCTTTGATCTGATATTAACATGGTTACTTTTATTAATGATTTGGTGGTTTGCTGGTTTGGTGAAATTAACAGTGGGACAATCTTGGATCCTGATTTCGTTTACATGCCTTTTCACCGTGTGATATGTCTCCCCTTCGCATTCGTCGCTGGAGGAATCGGTGGCATCCTCATCGGTGACACAAATCCTCACAATTTTAGGGGCTTTAACTTTGGACTCCATGCAAAACCACTCGCTCGATGGCTTCACTTGCTTCTTAATAACAGTTCTTTGCTCTCTGTATTTCACTCTCAACGGACTCCCTGGATTCATCTCCAAAACTGTATCCTCCAAAAACATAAAGAGAAGAATCTGTAACCAGACGATATTTTCAAAGCAAATTAAAAGCTCGTTGGAGAATGAAGAGACAAAGACCGGAGATAATCAAGAGCTTTCCAGAGTCAAAACGGCAAGAATCTCGATTTTATAGGGGTATGAATCCTCCATAAAACTACTACTTCATTGGTACAAGTTTATTTTTCCTTGTGTGTGTTTTAATTTTTTTAAAAACGTAAAAATATTTAATTCTAATACAATTAATAATAAGTAATATTTTTAATTTAATGGATTCGTTTCAAATTTAAAATATTATTGACTTAAATATAAATTTAAAATCGCTTAATTTAAATTAAAATAGTACAAATTCAAAACTATCACAATACGATTAGGCTAAAAACTGGTATAATTCAAATTAAAATCAATAAACTGAATTAAACCAACAAAAAGTAATCGCACATGGTTGGACTTTGAAACCCACACATATAAATGCGAATGATAGATCTAAAACATGGGAACTTAAAACTCAATGCATCCGCCTTTACGAATTTTACTAATATAAATAAAAAAAAATATCTAAATAATAGAAATAATATAAGAAAAAATATTGAAACATTATCAGTCGAATTTTTTTGAGAGTTAATAATTAAAAAATAAATATTAAAAAAAACACATTATACTTTTTCGAAGCGATTTGTAAAATAAAAAAAATACACTCTTAATATATCAAATATTAACTCAATATAATTATTTTTTATTTTAAAATTACTTAGTAAATATATCTCGATATTTATTTATGAGATTTTCTACAAACTTAGAAGGTAAATGTCAACCGACATTCTTCAAAGTAAACTTGAGAGTTTGAAATAAAAATATATTCTTTTTGTTGTAAAAATTATTTTTTATTAAAATTATGCGAGAAAGAATATTCATTTGTGCTGAATAGAAAGTATATTAAATCTTGTTAAACAAATAGGTTATTTAATTTTGAAAAGGATGATCGGCAATAAATATTAAAATTTAATCCGTTTACTTTTTCCAAGTCAATCCCCTTTTATAATTTGCTTGCCAATCAAGCATCCAAATTTCTCTTCAATCTCCAATACACGTTAGTGAATAGAACAAAGATTCAGTAACTGTCGAAAATTATAATTTATATTAATTTACATATATTAACGGTATATATTGATTAAATTAAATTTTTATTTATTAATTTTTTTTTAAAAATTTTGTAATAGTTTAACAATAATGTAATTACGAAATTTAAACATAACATATTCATTTAATTTTAAAAACATCATAATTATATTATAATCAATCTAGTAAAAAAGATTAAAAAATAAAAAGGTAATATATTTTATAAATAAATAAACTTAAACTAATAAATTTCATCCTTAGTTGAGCTATCGTCTAAACTTGAAGATTCGTTTAAAATTTGAGAAAATTTATATAAAAAATATTAAATTTGAAAAACGAGCTTAAACAAAAAAAAAAATTAAACATCTTTAAAAATATGGTTTAGAGTTTAAAGAAAATATTAATCTGACAATTAAATAGTTATACTTGTGGTAATTAAAATTTCTTTAAAGGAAATGTTAATAAAAAATAAGTAATTCAAAATTAAAAATCGACTACAAAATAATAAAATCAATTACATAATAAGTATATAGTATAATTTGGACTAAATTTATCACATTTATTTCATAATAAAAATAATTTTACTAAAACAATATTTCATTCTAGAAAATAATACAAAATATAATTAATATTCATAAAAGGATAGTTAAGTTTTAAATTGGACAGTGTTGGATGAAATCATTTAGAATTAGAATCTTTGGTTGTTATAATATTTATATTAGAAGTTATCGGAATTAAATATATTAATAATGCCAAATACAATTGATCACATTAAATATTATGTTTTGTTATAAACTTTAGTTTTTTTATATATTTATATCAATCACAGTGTAATAAGTTAACTGTTTTAATGTCCCATTAATTAAAGATGCCATGCATACAAAAATTGGAAGGAATCACCATCAAGTTGTCAAAAACTTGTGTATTTTCAAATAACTACTTAATTATTCGCGAATCTTTTAGATAATAAAATTAGGTAAGACATTTTCACATATTTTTTAAAAAATAATTATTTCGGAATATATTTGTACAGGATCAATAAATATTAATCTCAAAATAAAAATATTTTTTTTTTCTCGAATGAAGCAATTTTTGTTGCACCTTTAAATTGAAGAATGCAAATCACTCGAGAAAAAGAAAAAAATGTATTGTGTGATGTTTGCACTCAAAATTGGATTTTTTCAATCCATAATAGTTTGTCGGGTAAATGTACAGCATTCCATCCTAACATTTAAAACATTTGAAATAAAAACATTGGAGCCTAACATTTAAAACATTTGAAGCAAAAATTTCATTACATGCCAACATCTTAATGTTGTATTGAAATCTTAATAGTGACTTAGAATCACCACCGCTAAATTACTGTATTCAAATCATTACCGTTAATTTGCAAGATGATATTTAAAACATGTGAAATAAAAATGTTATTGAAATCATTTAAAACATTTGAAACAAAAATGTTATTAGATGCCACATTTTAATATTGTATTCAAATTATTCATGTAAAACATTTGAAACAAAATTTTCATTGGAACATAAATGTTGGTAGAAATAAAAATGTTATTAGATGTCAACATCTTAGTATAGTACTGGAATAATTTGCAAGTTGAGAAAAATTTTGGATGTTGGGGATTAACTTGTATAAACAACGAGCAAAAAAAATAGAGAAGATTAAACACATAAATTTTACGTGAAAATTTTCTTCGATGAGGATAAAAACCACAGGTAAAGGAGACTTCACTTAATGAGGAAATAAATGAAGAGTACAAGATGAAAAAAATAACCTAAACGAGTAAAACCCAAAGCATGAATACAAAGCTCTTTAAAAAACTCTCCTCTCTAAATAGGGATACAAAGACCTTTAAATAAGATAATATTAAAGTCCTAATACGACTAAGATATTACTAGATTGATCAAGAGTTTAATTGGGAAAAGATAGCAGAGTGCAACTGGGAGAAGAAACCCAGTATTTGTGGAAACACATCGCCACGTCAAGAATCACCTTGTCGCGATGTCATGTTTGCTTTTGTCGTTTCAACGTTGTCATGTCGTCCCGACACTCCTCATCGTGACGTTGGGCATGTTTTGTGCCTTCTTCGATTATGACGCCCCTGTTTTACCTCTTCTTCGGCAAATCATCGAACATCTTCCTAAGTGCCTGCAAAACGTTTGATAAATGTGAGGCACACCCCACAAATCTCCACTTTGACTCGTATTTATCACGCCTCCTTTTTAATGTCCTGTCATGGGCCAAACTCAAATTTTGCAGAATGTCAACCAAGTATAAATCGTACTCGAACTTGGAAACTGAAATACCCTTAGTCTTCAAATCAAAGTTGTATAATGCAACAAGGGCCAGTCATACCTGAACAAGAGAAAAAACAACAACTCTCTCCACCTAACTGTAACCCTTTGCAACCAACCTTGCCTCAAACACTCTGTGAACAATTATAGTCTTAAAAACCAAAAAATGGAATGAGATTCTTCTTCAAATCAAGCACATGTCTGACATCTGACACGACTCCACCTTTAATCGAATTATATATGGAGAACAATAAATCATCACCCTTGTGCTTTGCCACATCAACTACCTCTGTAATTATCCGAAACTACTAGAAACTGAAATTTGGGATCCCGTCGAACTTCTCAATATCGAATCTCATTGTTGTCATCCTGAATGAGTTGAGTTATGGAAGCTAAACTAGGCTTTGATACTAATTTGTTGGAGAACGACCCATATAAAGAATGAAATAATAAAAGTGGAGAAGAACAAACACAAGTATTTTATGTGGAAAACCGTCAAAGAGAGAAAAACCATGGGCAAATGAGGTGTCGAATTTTCACTAAATGAGTAAACAAACGAGAGTACAATATGGAAAAAATAAACCTAAAGATACTAAATGTACAATCTCAAACCCTGAAAATGAAGTTCTAACTCAAAAACAAAATTCTCTCCATATTTACCACGAAAACTCTCACCAAAACTCATCTATGACTATATCTTGTCACCCTCAAAGAAAAGTCATTGTTGATTGGCGCAATCAAAATAGGGATACAATGGCCCTTTTAAAATGGCTTAGATTAGAGTTCTAATTATACTAAAATATCTCTAAAATAATCAGAGTCCAACTAAGAGAAGAAGTCCTGTTGAGCTATACAAAATATGGTTGCATGACATCAAAAGTCGTCGTGACATCATGACGTGCCAACTCTCATCGTCACGACATCATCGCCACGTCTATTGCCAAAAATCGTCGCATCATCCCGACTACAAAAAGGATAAAAACCACTAGCAAAGAAGACTTCACTTAATGAGAAAATAAACGAATAGTATAATATGGAGAAAATAACCTAAATAAGCAAAACCAAAATACAAAGCTCTCTTAAAAAAACTCTCCCAAAACTCTTCAACAAATCTCACGTAAGAGATATTTTGTCAACTCTCTAAACATGGTTACAAAGACCTTTTAAATAGACTAATATTAAAGTCCTAATATGACTAAAATATTCCTAGACTAGTTAAAGTTTAATTGAAAAAAATATCAAAATTTAATTGGAAAAAGGTACTCAATATTTGTGGGAACACATCGCACTATTAATTTTTTGAATAGACAAACAATTTTTTTAAATTATGACATAAAAATTTGAATTTAATCCTTGACAATCCTATCCTTATCCCAATTATAAAAAATAATGAATATAATTTTTTTTTTGGACCATGTGAATAACAAGCAAGGGAGAGTTTAGAGGACAATTATTTCTTTCGGCACTATTGTACCAGATGATGTTGTAAATTTTTTTTGATAGAATGTTGTAATTCTTAAACTAAGTAATTTGTAGCAACAAGGATTCATTTCCATTGGAATATGCATTTAACAAATTTAGCAAGGTCTCAAAGCAAAAGATTTTTCAACTCCCAAATTAAAAATTAAAAATTAGATTATTGAGATTCAAGAAAAGTTATAAGTAAATTTTGACTTTTTAATTTGTGTGTTTTATCATTTTAACGAGCAAAATTTTATTCGATTTAATTTTTTTTAATTTTTATTAATCAAATAATTTGTTTATTTTTAAAAAAAATTCAAATAAGTAATTTGATTTTTTAAATTCGAGTCCAGTTGAAGATTTATAACTCAAATGATTAGAATAATAAATTGATGTGAATGCAATTTAAGTCCATGGCAATTTCGAAAATGAACAAGTTCGACTCTCTAAAAATATTACAAAAATTCAAAAATAATCTTAAAAGTTAGGGATAAATCTCAAAATTATATATGAATTTTGATTTAATGTGTAATTGTATACATGAATTATAATTTGGTGCAATTATATACGTGATTTAAAGAAATAAATACATCAAATTATTTTTATATTGAATAAATATAATTATTTATGTATGCAACATATAAACATAAAATGATGTTATATTAATAATTGTGTTAATAATTTACAAGAATTAAATCAAATCAAAATTTCATGTATAAAATTACACAAAAATAAAGTTCATGTATACAATTATACATTAAATCATAGTTCATGTATAATTTTGAGATTTGTCCCTAGAAATTATAAATAAATAAAAACAAATTAAAATTATTGCTCATAATTCAAAAATAAAGAAAACGATAAAATACTAAACTCGAAGTGTTTAATTTTTGGTACTTTTTGTTACAACCGAATAAATTATTACGTGAAATTTATACTAAAAAATTATAAAATCCAAAGATCTTTTAGACAAATTCCGCATTTCCCTCGTGTCATTTTATTGGACTTCGATGTCATTACATAGTGGGCTTTCTATTATTACTCATATTACAAGCCTTTCATATCATTGTCTGTTACTATTTTCGGTCAGTCTACCGTACTTGATTTTATTCAACAACTTTATCTAATGATCATACAACATCAGCCAGCTTTCCATCTATTCTTCACTTTGTCTATTTAGTATATCACAGGAGCAATCGCCACAAATCCACACTTGATTTATACACAGTGAGTAATGAGGAAACAATATCCTCAAGTTTTTCTTACCATTTACTAGACTAGCCCATTGCATATTTCTGGGTCCAGCTCCTAGCCGTTGACTCATACTTGGCACTGTCTGTCTTGTACATGTGAGCGATTTCCGGCACCAGAGGGTCATCCGGGTTTGGGTCCGTCAAGAGGGAGCAGATAGAAAGCAACACCTGAAATAGGAAACAAGAACCTTTCCTACCCTCTTAAAAATACAGTAATGGTTAACCAACTGAATGGAATTGGAATGCACCCACCAATAAATAAATAAGGCCCAGGAAATAAAAGAGGTTGCAAAATTGCAACGCTGATCAATATTCCTTTGTTTATTAAATCCCATAAGATGACCACAATTTGGAAAACAGAATGATACTCCAGATTAGTTTGGACCGTCTAATTTCAACCTTCTACATTGGAACAGGTTTTGCTTCATGATTTCGGGGGAAAGTCAAAGAAGTCCCATGCAATTACGGTTCAACCGTGAAATGTACAATTTGGGAACATCCCACTCCTAACTTTGTACAACACAAATGCTGAAAACACATGCCAGGGTTTGACAAACAGATTCTCAGCCTACAAACAGTGCTTCATCAAGTAGAGGTCAGTATTATATTGGATAAATCAAAATCTCATGGTTTCAAGTTTTGGAGGGGCTGAGTAGCTCCAAAAGCCTACCCGATGTTTACTATTCTATCTAGAGACAGCAAAACAAACTCAAACTTGAAAACCCGCTCCAAAAGCTCAAATTCAAATTGAAAAAAAAAAGAAAAGAGGAAAAAATCTGAATCCAAGAGATTTGAGCCTAAAGAAAACGCTAAACATGACCTCGAAAAGCATGTTGGAGAAGTCACATCTTTCATAAAACCTCAAAAGAAAAAGACTGACCCAAACCCGAAAGGCTTGAATCCAAAATGATCCAAACAAGAAACGCCTAGAACTGCTTCTGTGCCACCTCTAACTCTTCTATCTACCCTTCTTATTAACATACGTTGATCATCAAATTATTAGCCACTAGATTATGGAGCCTTGTTTAAGTTGAAAACCTTTGATATGGTCAGGGCTGGGCTCCACTGCTCCTTTAGTATGTCAAGGCATATGCTACCACTGCTGTTGATATTTGGGTGAAAGACCTTGGTTCTAAAAGCAACCTGCAAGAAACAAAGAAGAGAGTAAACAATGAAATGAAAACAGATAGGTAGAATTTGTTTTCATTACCTAAGTAACTTTTGTTATCTACAACTACAGCCAAAGCCATCCACCCCCAAAAAGTAAATGAAAAGAGGGAAAAGGCTATTTGGTTGCATAAGTTGCTTTATTATTTACACTCAAAAGATAAAAATCCACATATATGTATGGATTCCATAATATCTTAAACATGGTTCATGATAGTCTAGCATGAAAGGTTAGAGTAACTGCAAAATCATACCAAAAAACATATAGACCTTACCTTCGGGGGTTTAAAAGGATAATCAGGAGGAAAATGAATCGTCACTAGAAAGACACCTCCAGCATAAGGACTATCAGGGGGTCCTATTATTGTGGCTTGCCAATGGAAAATGTCTTCAGCTTCAGGACCTGACAGCATATGGATTACAATAATATATCATATGCTATAATTTCATACCAGACAGAACCTTTTGCTATTGCATCCAATAATCCCATCAAGACTAAGAACTCCAGAATTCAGATATCTGAAATTAGTACTACACGCAAGGAACTTAAAACACAGAAAATAACAACTTGAACATCTTCCATCAGGCTGTCACAGCATCACCCTTCGATAGCTGAAATGTGTCAACATACAACCCTCTTGTGACTATACTATATTCCAAATACTATTGTAGACACCAAAAACAATCTGGTGGAGGTTACTGTCTATAATATACATAAATTTCATGGTCATTCAGACCTAATAATACCATAAATTAAACCTTCAAAGTAGCTGACCATGACCATAATTATTAAAAAAAGTATAATACGTATTATGGAATCATAGCAACGAAATAAAGAATTTGTAAGTACTCAAAAGAAACTTGATACTCAAGAAACTATTACACAAAGATTGATCATGCTAAAACAAGAAAAAGTTATGACAGTCAATCATTTAATACTCTATAAAGCAAAAAAAGGGGTTAAATTTTGCTATTAGTCCTTGTACTTTGTGAAAGTTGTAGATTTAGTCTCTATACTTTAATTTGATCAATTTTAGTTTCTATACTTTTCGAATTTGTCAATTTTAGTCCCTGCACTTTTCAAATTCTGAAATTTTAATACTGACTCAAATAGTAGCAATCAAATTCATTTGGTTAAAATCAATTATAGTCTTGTACAATGCATATAGTTATAGATTTAATCCATATTCTCCAATTGGATCATTCTAAGTCCCTATATTTTTCGAATTTTGAATTTTTATATTTTTTGAATTTTGAATTTTTAGTCTTGATGCAAATGATAGTCATTAATCTATCAACTGAATTTTAAGTGAATAATACGTGGAAATAACAAACTGACATGGCATTATACATATGGCAAAATGTTTGACAAATTAGATTTTGGAAATAGCTTAACTTAACTTAATGAATTTAACAGTTATCATTTGATGAGAACTGAAATTTTAAAATTTAAAAAGTACAAGACTAAAAATGACCAAATTAAAGTATAGGGACTAATTCCACAATTTTTGCAAAGTACAAAGACTAATGGCAGGATTTAACCACAAAAAAACATATACTACCAAATACTATACACTTGCTGATGTTGGCATGCTTGAACTACCAAATTCATCATTAAATATAAGCCAAAACTTTCTTAAATAATGACTAGAAGTCAGCAGTGGAAAGGCATTATTTGTAATGCCAAAACCTGAATAGAAGCAATGGAAAACAATTTAGCCACCAAATTTACTTCATAAAGAAGAACAACCGAATGATAAAAGATCTCATGAATACTTCACTGTAATAATACAATGGTTGACTAAGGTTGTATTGCATACACCGTTCAATTCCTTATCTAAGTAAATTATAACTTAATTTCTAACAAAGATAGTTTCAGGCTTTGATTTTTCTATTATTAGCTGCATTTGGTTTATCTGCAAAACTTTACCCGCAGTTCACTAATAAAATAACTGGTAACCGAACGCAAGGAAAGAAAATAGTATATACCGTACACTCAAATAAACAAAAGGATATAGATCGAGGTTCAAAGAAACTAAGGAAACGTCTGTAAAAAAAAAAAAATCGAAGATTAGAGAAGGGAAGTTACCGGCGCTGCATGAAGTAGGAGGATCGTTCTGAAGATCCTTGAGCTCCTTCAGGATCCGCTTCGAAGCCATCGAAAGAGTCCGACAATCTTGTCAGATCTAAGGGCAGAGCTCAGGAGAGAGAAAAACAAGGTACCGTTCTAGATAGAGAGAGGGGAAGCCGATGTGTTGAAGAAATAGGGTCAAAATAGATTAAGCAAAAAAAATAAACGGACAGGGAAATTAAATTTGCTGTTTAGAACAAATAAAATTACAGAAAAGAAGACACTTCATTTTTTATCGCCGGAAAGTCTTAATCTGGCGGACAAATGCGGGTCCCATTCTGAATACGACAAACGAACGGCTATTGTTTAGACGTAGACATCGACGGTTCGTTAGCTTTGTTTTTTTTTTCTCTATAATCATGATTAAATGTTTAATTACTCACTAACATTGTCAATTATATATTTATAAACGTATTAATACAATATTTTTAATATTCATAAATAAATTCATTTAATTTAAATAAATAAACACAAACATACACAACAATGAATTAACAAGAGCCTGTTAATTCAAATTCAACTCATTTATAGTCCTAGTGTTATTAGGCTCAATTATTTCTTGCTTCTATCTCTACCCTGCAATAGTCGTAGAAATAAGGAAAGTCTTGGGGCGATCATTTGATTATATCCATCTAAATGTGGCAGCAAATTTTCACAACGATTTGGATCAACGCAGGGTTTTTTGGTCAAGCATCGGCGTCACATTCCATCCTTCCTGCTCACCCCACCCCACTTTTTTTTTTCTTGAATGTTGCGTGGCGATTATAATCAAAGAAATCCAACACCGATGGGAAGGTGTGGAGGTAAACATCAAGTTACGGTTTACAAGTGACAATGAAGCTTCAACTTACATAAACAGTAAATTGTCAGGCTAAGGCTTATTATTCAAAGACTTTAGACAATGCAGACACCCAACATCCCTGTTGTACCAGACATGCCTAAATTTGTGTTGTTTTTCAACAGATGGGCCTTAATCTTCTCTTAACGGAAAAGGGAATTTGGGGGGGGGGGGGGGGGGATTCGGTGGCCTTGTTATAGAAAAAAAGTAATATGGGGAAAGTGGGAGCGTCCGGCTCTGTGCGTCTGTGGAATTTTTGAAAACGACAAGTTAGTGGATAACGGCAAGCGACGCTATAGCGCTTATGTAATAATGTCCCACATGGAAGAACATGCGCTTTCATTCCATCCAACCCCATCCAATCCTCTCCCTCGGACACTGTCTCTACACCACCAATACCTCTACTTATGGCTTTATTTTTTTTCAGGTCCCTCACAAATTCTCATTCTCAATTAACAACCCCTGAATTATTTGTTGGATCTCAATTACTGTCAAGCAAAATAATAGACAGGTATATTACGTTTTTATGAGTTAATAGCATCAAACACCCCCAAATTACTAACCACATTCTAAATTGGTCCTTAAACTTTAAAATATTCTAATTACATCCTAAATGATCGAGGTTATACCAATTAGGTCATTTCATTATTGAAATTATTAATTGAACCATTAAATGACATGTCAAATATTATATAATTTAAAATGTAAAATTTTAAGTAAAACATTGCTGCATAATTTTAACAGTAAAAACTAAAAATAAAACAAATTTGAAAAAAAAAGTGTAATAGTTTTGAAAACTTCAAAATCTAGATTTTTACTATATTCATTTTTCTATGAAATTTTTCATTTTAAATTATGAAAAATAAGATATGACATATTATTTAATGAATAAATTAATAATTATAGTAATAAAATGACTTAATTGATATAACTTTGATAATTTAATGATGTGATTAGAATATTTTAAAGTTTGGAGATTAATTTAAAATGAAAGCCATAGTTTGAGGATGTAGGTTGGAATTAATGACAAACATAAAATTAATTTGGATTGCCTTTGACAACAATTAAAAAAAGTAGTGATTATCTAAGTTCTTGCTCACTTCACTTACATACCTTGCTTGAAGCATACTTTGTGATGCAGTTGAATTCAATTCAATGTGCTGCGGATACCAAAATACTACAGTATAAGTAAAAGGAAAAGAAAGAAAGAAAAGGAAACAAGAAGAAGACAAAAGTAGAAAGAATTCCCGCGTGAATCCCACCCGTACCTGTACCAAACTCCTCGTTTCCTATAAGAGACAAATCTCCTTTCTTTCCCATTCTTCTCTTCTCTTCACCCGTTTGTTTTAGATGCTCTGCAAGTTCTTTTTTTCTCTTTCTTTCCTCGCAGTTTTTGGCTTTTTAGTTCCTGGCCTGGCCTGGCCTGTAGACCTGATCCGGTTCTCCAAGTTTCCATTTAGATTCCAACAAATCTCCTTTATTCTATTCTTTCCCCCTCGATCACAAATCTCTTCAGATCTCAGTACCAATCGATCATTCGGCATTGCAATCGATAAGTTTGGTGTTTCTTTACAATTTCCGTGTTTTGAATTTATATCCCATTCACGGATCTTTAGACTCTTCACCTTTTCCCTCTTTCTTGTTCATCGAATTCTGTCAATTTGCATGCAAGTGCTTGCTTTCTTTTTAACTCAATTGGAGAAGTAAGCTAGCTTGAATTAGCTCCTTTCTTGCTTCTTTCCCTGATTCCATATACAAGCGATGTCAGAACCCCCAGTGAAACCGGTTCTCCAAAAGCCACCTGGATACAAGGACCCAAACTTCCCCGCCGGTCAGCGTCGGTTCAGACCACCGCCACGGAAACCGGTTCTCCCACCTTCTTTCCATCCCAAGAAAAGAAAGACTAGTTACGGTCGTGCTTGTTGTTGCTGTTTCTGCATCTTCTTTTTGATCTTCCTTCTCCTCATTCTCATTTGCGGCGCTGTTTTCTACCTTTGGTTCGACCCTAAATTACCCGGCTTTCACATCCAATCATTCCGGATCTCCCGCTTCAACGTCATCAAAAGACCCGACGGAACCTACCTCGACGCCAGAACGACGACAAGACTCGAAGTGAAGAACCCAAACGGAAAGATGACTTATTATTACGGACACACGGAGGTTGAGGTCAGCTTCGGGGAAGGCGAGTATGAGACCGAGTTGGGAACGACGACGGTGCCGGCGTTCACCATGCGGGAAAAGGACACCAGGAGTTTGAGAGTGGAGACAAAAGTGAGTAACAAGCTAGTGGTTGATGAGGTTGGGAATAAGCTCAGGGCTCGGTACCGAAGCAAGAGTTTACCTGTGAACGTGGAGGCTCGGACCAAAGTTGGAGTAGGTGTGGCGGGGTTAAAGATCGGCATGGTCGGGGTGACCGTTAAATGCGATGGAATGTCCAAGAAACAACTTGACGGTGGTGACATGCCCAAATGCGTCATCAACATGTTAAAATGGTAACAATGCGCCAAACTTGTCGTTATAATATGTTACTGTGTTAAGCTTCGTTTGCAGGCTGGATGCGAATCTCTTCCCCTCGAGTTTATTCTGTCATTTTGTCTTTTAAGTTTCCTTTGATTCGCCAAAAGGAAAAAAAAATTATTTTGTTTAATTATTTATTCTCAATGATGAGTTTCAAAGTGTGACGGAGATCGTTGCTTTGGTTGCAGGCTCAACATTCATTGAGACAAATCACATGCGTCAAAGTTTTCAATCGTAAGAAGTATTTGTTGATTTGATCAATCGGGGTGTAATTCATGAACATTTTGTATCCCACATCGGATTGTATTGTAGCAATCAGTTTCAGTATATAACTATTTATTCATACATTACACTATACTTTCGGAAAATAAAAAAAAGGGGGGAGAGATCCCACGTCAAAAAGTTATCATCCATATCACATAGTAAAAGGCCTAACGTGTGTCCATGTCTGAACTTTGGCCTCTTGTGATGTAATGGAATACGTGTAATAAGTTCAACTATTTTTTTTATTGGGGGTTTATTTCTCTTTTTCCTTTTGTTATTCTTTTATTATTTGAGAGAAAATGAATTAAGGTGGTGGGTCATTAAGGAAAATAAGGTGTGAGAGTGAGATGAAAGTGGGAAGATGATAGGGGGTTACTTACTGAATGAACACCATGGTGTGTGTATGACTGTCTCGTAAAGTAAGGATAAGCACTGAAAGATATAGGGGATCTGTTGACTGTTGTGTGTCCAAAATAAAATGACAACTTTTTCTTCTTAAATTAAAGGTTCTACTCATCAATTAGCATCAGGATCCTTGTCCATTATCTATCCAAACCAATAAAATAAAAGCTACCCCGAGCAATATAATTGCTGAATTTGAAATTGAGAAGGCTTACTGCGCCCACAACTAATCCAAGGGGAAAAATTGTAATTTGAGAGTATTAAAGGTACACTAATTATTGGGGTTAGTTAGCTAAAAAGATCGATTTTTAAAATTAATGGAGAATTAATTTTTTTTTTTTTTTTTTTTTCAGATTTAGGGAATTAAGTTGATTTTGAAAAGAAAAATAGAAAATGCTTCCCGTTGGATCCTCTTTTGTCCAACGATAAAATTTTTCAACAGTTAAAAAATCCACTAAATAATGTTTTTCAAACAGCTAAAAACAACTAGTTTATTTACTATATAAACTCAAGTCTTTTTTTTTTTTTTTAATATTTAAATCTTATTCTCTTATTAATTTATTCTCTCAACTATTTGATTCTCAATTTTTCATTCAATTTCTTTGAAATTTTTGTTGTTTTAATTTTATATTTCGTAATTTATTTTATTTTATTTTATTTTTATAGTGACAATATCGTTTATTAATTTAGATGACAAATACATTTTTGATGATCAATTATAAATGATAAAAAAATATTATTAAATTGTTAACATTATTAACAGAAAATGTTCGGACATCATCTCAACAGAAAATGCTTTTTGCAGGATAAATTTTTTGTTTCTTTCTCTAGAATAGACTTATTTTCATAAATTACCGAGGAAGCGAATGCCTGTTATTTAGTCATCACCGAAACCAACCCCCAAGGCATTTCACGCATGCCGGATCCTTTGATCATCAAACAAATAAACACGGCGCTTCAATCCCCGTCATGGCCCGTTCCCGTGTTGGCCCATTCATCGACGCCCAGATTCTCGAACGAGTAGGAGACGATTACAACAACGAAAGCGAGGTTTTAGCAATAGCCAATGAAGATAATTTCACTAGCAAGCATAATTTTATCCGTTTGCCCAATCGAATTTGTTTTATACCAATAATTATTTGAGCAATGCATTTTTATTAATATATATATATATTATTAATATTTTCATTTTTTTATATTTTTAGTAAATTTTATCATTTTTATTTTTTTTTATAAATTTGCACTATTTTTTTGGTATATATAATAGATAGTCTATGGAAATTTTAACAGACTTATCACCCACAATTAACATCCATTAACACTTGTTGTATATCATCTTCTAGTATCTTGCACACCGATTATGGTGGTTCATTAAAGAGAACTAACCAATTAATCTTGTCATCTTTTATTTTCACCAAATGATCTGTAACTTTATTACTATCTCTTTAGATATATGCTAAGCCTTCAAACACCATTCGTGAACTGCTTGAATTTCATCAATATTATTGACTGCAGTTAACCCATTCCTCAAGAGATTGATCAACAAGGCGTTATCACTTTCAACTTCTACTTGACGAAACTCTCTTTCCCGCATGATTTTTAAACTTTCTAACACAGCCTTAGCCTCAATAATAAAAATGTTAGACATACCTATTCTCATTTTGAACCCCGTTAGCCATCCTCCATTCGGTCTCTTGAATGCCCCAGCTATGACCTCTCTCAATTTGTTAGTCGACAAAGAACCATCCACGTTCAGTTTAATCCAACCTGTATCAGGTACTTGTCATCGTTGCAGTGTCATTGTCTTACATTGTAACTGTTCCATGCCCCTTTTCATTCTCATAGATTTTGCTCATGCTATCGCTATATTGATGAGCTCTTCACTATTGCGATTGCAGCCCTTAAAGATACAATCATTCCTACTTTTCCATATAAACCAGCAAGTAATAGAGAACAAAGTCGCCCATTCACTCCCATGCAGAATTTGCACTATTTTTTAATAATTCTTTATGTATACATTTTTATTATTTTTTAAAAAAATATATTTTTATAATTTGGTAAAAATTCTTTGCATGCCATGTCGGTGTCATTTGCCATGTCAACACACTAAACGATTAAACAAATCAATTGACGGTTTCCGTTAATGAAAGTGTGATAGTTTTTTTGTCATTGAAGACTCAGTAAGGTGAAATTTTTTAAAAGGTTTAATTAATTTTTTATTAATAATTTTTTGTAATGTTTTAAAGATTAGATTGATAGACGAGCTAGTCAAACCACCGATTCAATCGGTTGGACCATTTTATTATTCACCTTATAAGAAATAAGGTTTTTACGCTGATCCGTTTAACTTTTATGGGCATAGCCCAAACACTTCCTACACTAGAAAAAGTAAAAAGCCCAGTTCCCCTACGAATTAACGACAGCGTTTTTAATATAGGCAAAAACCCTGCAAAGTTCCCCTACGTAATTAACGACAGCGTTTCATAGGCAAAACCCAGGAGGTTTTTAGTCCATCGGAAAAGCTGGGCGGCAGAAACTCGTTAATCAGCAGCAACAGTGGGGTTGTTGTAGGCGAAGATGGAATACGTGAGCCCTGAAGGTCTCCGCTTGGATGGACGCCGTCCGTTGGAAGTAATCTTCTCTTTCTCTCTTCATTTTTTTTCTTCTAATTTATTGCCTTCTTTTATTATTATTGATCTCATTCTTCTTAGACCCTGTTCTTTATTTTGAAATTCCTTTTTCTTAATTCTTCAGATGAGACAACTTCGTGCAGAGATCGGTACCGTCGCCAAAGCTAATGGGTAGGCGCTGCCGTTATAACTTGTTTTACCTACCACTATATCTTTTATATCTGAAATAGCTTTTTTTTTTTCTCCTTTTTAAATTTCAATATTCAGTTCTGCTGTTTTTGAGATGGGCAACACCAAAGTCATTGCAGCTGTGTATGGCCCTAGAGAGGTGACCTTTTACTTTCATGGTGTCTTCACATTGTTACACATTTATAAGGCTCTTGTTACTTAATTGTATGTTTATGTTTACTTTGTCACTGATCAAGCATAGATTGATTTGTTTTTTTTTTTTTTTTTTTTTTTTTCCAGAGTTTGTTTAGCTACTTAATTAGATGTTGTTTTATTATAGATTATAAATGTAGTCTATGTTTTCCAGGTACAAAATAGGAGCCAACAAATTAATGACCAGGCACTGGTAATGTTCTTCAAGTTATATGTGTTGTAGTTGTGACTTCAAACATTCTTTGGGTTTATATATGTGATGGATATCAGGTGCGCTGTGAATATAGCATGGCTAATTTCAGTACCGGAGATCGCATGAGAAAACCAAAGGGTGACAGGTGATCTGGTTTTCTTTTCCATTTTTTAATTCTTAGAATGATGTTAAAATTAAACGACAATAGGTGCTGTTTGACATAATCACCAAGTTTTTTCAGTCCAGTTGAAGAAATAAAACATCTGATATTTTTTTGTGGAAATCAGATCAAGAGAAGTAAATTAAACTGATTTTAGTACTTTTAAATGCGTTCTTGTGGTATTAGCTTATTTAATCCCTTTTTAGTATCAAGTTATTTCATTGAAACTGAAATATTAGAATTACAGAGCATTGAAGCATGATATAATTGACAGATATTAAGTTTATGATGAGTAAATTGTATTGCCCATTGACATGAATCTATTTTTTCTTCATTTAGACGGTCAACAGAGATATCTCTTGTCATCCGTCAAACCATGGAGGCATGCATTTTGACTCATCTAATGCCTCGTTCTCAGGTTTGAATTATTTCCCAGTAATATATGCAGCTAGCATTGATTTTTAGTTCTTCTGATTTTCATTAATATTCTTTTTTTTACCAGATAGATATATTTGTTCAAGTTCTTCAGGCTGATGGAGGTAAATTGAAACTTATCCAAACTTCTTGTTGATCATTGGCTTTGTATTAATGGCCTGATTGCACAAATCCAGATTGGTTTGTGCTTCAATCCTATTTTCACAAAAAAAAAAAAAAAAAGAAGCTCTGTTATCTTTAAAGAATTAATAGATTTGTGCGCTCTGTCTTGTTTACTTGCTAGTTCTTTTCCCATATCTGTATATTCTAGAAAAGAGAAACATAAGCATACTAAATGTGTCTGCAGGAACTAGATCTGCATGCATCAACGCCGCAACTTTAGCCCTTGCAGATGCTGGGGTCCCAATGCGTGATATCGTCACTTCTTGCAGTGCTGGGTATCTAAATAGCACTCCTTTGCTAGGTCAATCTTCTCCTCCTCCTATTCCATTTGAACAATTAAATTAATGTCGGTTTCTATATGTCTATTCCATTTGAACAATTAAATTAATGTCGGTTTCTATATGCAGATTTGAACTACATTGAAGATAGTGCTGGAGGTCCTGATGTCACTGTAGGGATCTTGCCTAAGTTGGACAAAGTGACTCTTCTTCAGGTTTGCTCACACGCTTTTATCCTTTTCTTCCTGTGGCAATAGAAGTCGATGCTGCAATCGGGTTGTTTTTCATTGCATTGCAGCAATGCAATTTAACAACCCGTAGTTCGTTTTATGAGCTGTTGGTTGCCTATCTTGTGCATTTTCCTTTTATCGTAAACTTATCTTCTGATTTACAGTAGACTATGGACTAGCCAAAACGATCTGTGTTAAACTTCTGAAAAAAATAGTTGAGAGGTTGGTTAAAGCAATGACTAACATCACATAAAATACAGATGGATGCTAAGTTACCTGTGGATATCTTTGAAAATGTGATGGGACTTGCAATTGAAGGCTGCAAGGCCATAGCAAACTACATTAAAGAAGTAAGGATAGTTGTTTGCTTTCTTTTATCTGCCAAGTTCTCCATTTCTTTTCCATGATTTGTATGATAAACATGGCTTTGCTTGGCAGGTATTACTAGAGAATACCAAGCAACTGGAGTATCGCCGGGGTCTATAACTCTATTTAAGCGGAAGTATTTGATTGTTGACTTATGGTGTTAAAGATTCAACAAAATATACTATACTACAGCATTCTGCTCATGTTTAGGTACCCAATCTTTCTTGTTAATTTGGTCTTTTGCTTCTTTTTGTAATTTGTTTCATAAATTGGGTTTTACAGAGTAAGAAAATTCGTGACAAATGGAATACCCAATATTATGTTATTTAAATTTGGATTATCTGATGATATAATTGGATTATGAAAAGGATTTTGTCTGTGAAGAGGTTCAAACTTTTTCTACCAATCCTCTATTATTAAGTTTTTTTTTTTGAAAGACTATTATTTAATTAATCTTAAATCTCGAAATGATTTGTTACTTGAAAGTAAATCATATTTTTTTATTTTATTTTAAAGGTTTAGTCAACGAGAGTAATAAAATATAGTACTGATTCAATAAATGTTTATGCAAATGACTTTTTAATTAGGCTTAATATCATTTTTGGCTCCGGATTTGGGTCTTTTTACCATTCTGTCATTTTGTCACTCAACTTAGCCCTTTAAATTATTTTCTGCTAATCAAAAACTAACACGTGGACACTTAATCTATACACGCATGAATTTGGACTATCGATTTTTACTAATTTATTACATATATGATTACTGTACTGTTAAATTCTGCTAAAATCTATCCATATAAACTACTAGACTGATAATTTTCAGTTAGAATGGTAAAATTTTACAATAACTCTAAGATTTTATAATATTATTAGAGGTTAGTGTTTGATCAAATCGAATAAAAAAATTTCAAGTTAATCGAGTTAACGAGGTTCATTTTATTATTTTAACTTGATTTGAATTTTTTTGAATCGAGTTGAATTGAATGAAATTATTCAAGTTAAATTAAAAAATTAAACATATCAAATTAAAATCTTATTATGATACACATAAATTTGGAACCATATATATCTGTGAACTTTTTCAAAGCAAAAGAAAAAAAATTACTTTTGTATAATAAACTCGAAACTTAATTAGATCTCAAAATAATTATTCTAGAAAAGTTTAATTTTTTAAGAAATATAATTTTTTAAAATTTTTTAAAAATTTTTTTGTACTTTTTGTTGAGAAAGACCAATTTACTCATTTTCAAACTTGATAGGCGGCACCGAAAACGTATTTACATTCATATGTTATTTGAATTATTCGATTTGTAAAATTCAACTCGATTTAAATTACTTATTCGAATTAACTTGAATAATTAAAATAACTTTATTTGAATCAACTTGAATAACTCGATTCGATTAACTCAAAATTCAAATTTTTTTTAAATTTTTTTGAAACGAATCTTGTTCGGACCTAATTATGACTGCCGCAGACTAACTTTTCAAAACCCTAATAAATTGAACGAGTCATTAATTTCTCAACGGACAAGAAAAAGGGATTTTGGAGGTTATAGGTAGCCCAATCGCACAATTCCAAGCAATCGATTTGTAATTGGGAAAAGGGGGCAGAGACATAATAATAGAGTTTGAAACTAATTAAATCAGGTGCATTAATTGACTGAATCGCGTCCATATCTGTAATAAACCCGTGTGGCATGAGTTGGCCGAACCTTATTAGATATTGTCATCTTGCATCTCAACTCTGAAGGCGCAGGTGAACCGTTAAATGCGTGCTCAGCTGGGCCTGTCGCCACCAACTTATATGACCGCTATCCCTGTCGGTTTCAACCTTCAACTTTGCTCTACGCTCCCAGATTTTCCATTCTTAGAAAATTTTCTGACCACCCACTCTATTATATTACACTGTTTTAGATAAAACCGTTTCTCAGTGAGGCGGAACGTAAACAACAAAAACTCTTTCCCATTGTTTTCCTCATCTATTTGCCAAGTATTGAAATGTCAGGCTCAGCAACCACTCTTAAATTTAAAAAAACAAAAAACAAGAACAAAAAACAAAACAAAGGGTGTTTTTGTCTCCTGCACTGTTACAACAACATTTGCTCATCTTGTCGGCTTGGCATGAGAATTTCAGAGTTTTCTACAGAGTACTTACAGTCAGTTCAATGCTAGCTTGGTTTAGTAACATTGAACTATTCCCACATCTCCTGCCAGTGGCTGTGGGATGCGTACTAAAAACATCCCACATTCATTCATTCTTACATCAAAACCCCATGCCTCTCTGCACATCAAATTGTTCACTACACAATGTTGATGCTATAACTGAGAGTTCCACCCGTCCGGTCCACTCCTCACCTGGTTTCAATGTCACTGGCTTCTCGATCACAGCTCCATCCACACATAGCATCTGTTTGTACTCGTCGTCTCTGAAATCCACCATTGATTTCGATTTCTTCTCCCATGGATTCCATACCACTGTTCACAACAGAATCACAATTTTTTACCGTTGCATGTCAATCATTCTTACTCTAGAAACATCCTTATAGTACTTCAACTTACCAACATCGGGTAGTCCATCCTTTCTGATAACATATGTTCGTTTCCTTTCGTGATCAAGTACCGCAACTACGTTTGGAGTACTGAGATAGACTCGATCCACCTGTCACACACCATTTGAAGAACATTGAAATCATTCTTCTTTAAAAATCATGTTGCAGCAAAACTTGCCTACCTCGGATTCGAATGTTATGGCATCTCCTTGCTCGGTAAAGCGTTCTTTTTGGCAAAGGTTGTCTAGGTAATCAAGCGTCTCCAGCCCTTCTATCCTCACTTCACTGTCAACACAGTTCATATTCAGGTTAGAAAGTACTTCTAAACTCTATTCGATCAAAAGGGAAACTGTTGGTTAATACGATATCAAAATGGATTCCGGCAATATACCTGATGTCCGAAACTGATAAATATGTATGATAGGCAAAAGAGAAACTAAATGGCTTCCCGTTGACATTCCTAATTCGTGATATTAATGCAAGACTTCCATCAGCCGCAAGTGAAACTCTCAGGCGAAACTCAAAACTGGAAGGGGAAAAGAAAAAGTCCGTCAGCAACATATACTCTGTTTTTCATTTAAGTCGACAAAGTGCGTACCTATGGGGCCAGCATTTGAGATCTTCTTCGGACGGTTTAAGCAATAGGTCAATGAAGGATGTGGCGTGGGAATCATTAGGACTGAGAGGCGGAGGATTCTCATCAATTGTCCAAATCTTGTTCCTAGCAAATCCATTTTGCTCGAGTGACCCGCAGTTACCAAACTAATCCAAGCATCCAAATCAACAACTCCATTAAACAACCATGAACAAGATTCCATGTAATTACCTTCACAAAAAGATGGAAAAAAGATTACCTGAGGAAAACAAATAGGGATTCCACCTCTCACAGCTTTGGGGGGCTTTAAAATCGCCTAAAAGACCATGAATCAGTTTCCACTTTCCACCATGAAAAAAAGGGTTTAACTTACAGAATCTATAGTCATAAATCGAGGCCAACTCTTAGATAACTTGCACAGAAATTAAACATCCTGTAAAAGGAATCATAGAAATCAATAAAACGACCCTGAAAAACTCAACAAGCCTACCTTACTGCTGGTAAAAAGAAGTTCTTCCCCTTGCTCATTCCTCCATGAACTGACCTGTCCTCCATGTAAGCTAACCTATAACATTAAAACACAAATCCTGTCATGGACTAACTAGAGAGAGAGAGAGAGAGAGAGAGAGAGAGAGAGAGAAACGAAAGAACGAATCTGAAATCTGACCCTTGCTGAAGCCCCTCGAGGGCTCCGAAGAACAATCTTATCAACCCCATTACAATCCTTCGTAATCTCAGTTGCAGCCCTATAATCCCACACTGCTGCAGAATGACCCATTTCTGAACCCAGATTTCCTAACAATGAATCCCCCCCTTTTTTTAACTCAAGAATTCTAGAATTTAAACCAAAAAAAGAAAGTGTGTAGAATTCTTAGAAGCACCGGAATGCCGACGACAATGAATTCAAAGACACAGTGGTGAGAGTGAGAAATTCATTAAGAGACCTCTGATCTCGTGAACTTAAAGCGAAAAACTCAACTACCAACTCAAAGATTCCTAGTCTTTGTTGACAATTACGTCTCAGATCTAAGGACCCTTAAATTTTATGTTTTACCCCAAACATCAAAATGCTGCTACTAAAAAGACTGCCATTGAAACCCTAAAGACTCGAAGGCATGAACATCTGGCAACTTTAAACACCTACACCTAACACCCCCACAGGCCCAGATTCATAAACAAATCATGCTCAAATTTTGTCATTTAACACATCACAATAAGACAATTTTAGTAATTTCCAATAAACGATAAAAAATAAAGAACGTACATCTATTACAGTATTACAAGCACTTTCCCTCAATATTAAAAAAAAAAAAAAAAAAACCCCAATCCCCTGCTCAAAGATTTAAGTTTCCAAAACTCATCAAAAGGATGAAGTTGAATTTTTTTAAAAATAATAAAACATTAAACCTGTAACAGGACAGAACCCACTTGGGGGAGATAGATCAGAACCTAGAAAAATAGAAAAAGATCTAAGCTTCAGTACTTTTCTTTTGTTTTTAAAACTGCAAAAGCTGAAAGCTAGGACCTAAAGGCTAAAGCAATGTTCATTTGCATGGAAAGAATGGGGATGTTTATATAAGCCCTTTCCCAGAAGCAGTGAAGAAGCAACCACATTTCCAGGTTGATTTTTTAAGCTAAAATTTTAACGAACAAAAAGCCAAAAAAAAAAAAAAGAAATATTAATTTTTTTTTTTTAAAAAAAGGAAGAGTGAGAAGGGGTGTCGCCTGTTGCAATGATCTAGGACATGGAGATACGAGAAGTACATGTCCTTTGTACAGAACGGTCAATATTCAAGATTTGAAAATGAAGATGTCATTTCCTTCTTTCTTTTTTACATCTTTAACTTGATAGGGAAGACAAAGGGAACCATCCATCTAAAATTTTGGATCATCATCTACGTTAAGTAACAAACAGAGGCTATTGAACAAAAATGATTAAAAGGGTACACCTTTTTTTTCCTTCCTTTTTTTAGTCAAAATCTACATAAATAAAAAAAGGTTAGCTTGAATTATAAAACCCTGTCATCGCTATTATAGAAAAATAATGTACACATATTTTGATGCTAAGGAGACAACCTTTGAGAAATTCGTTGGATGAAGTCAAGACAGGGTTTTTTTTTTTCAACTTTTAAAAAAATTATTCGGAGTAAATCGAAAAATGTTTTTGAATCGGCTAAATTGAGAATTAGTATGAATCGATTGAATTGATAATCGAACAAACCAAATCGAGATTTTTATTCTTAATTAAATCGATTGGACTGATGAATTGATAATCTGACTACTAATTCAATTGTTTGGAAATTAAAATCAAAGGAAGTGTATATATTCTTTAAAAGAGTAAGGGAAAGAAATTTCACCGGACATTTGCATTTCCTTTAAATATATAACCCATAACAAAAACTACTATAGAAAGAAATACATGAAAAACACGGGAGAAAGCAATAATAAAAATATCAATTTCATCTTATTTTACTTGAAAATGTATAACATTTAATAAAAAAAATATCAAGTGTCATATTTTGAGAGTAAAATGAAATAAAATTAATAATTTAATATCACTTTTGACAAAAAAAGGAAAAAAAAGTTGATATAATTTGAAGGTTAATTTTACATTTAAGCAAAAGAAATATAATAGCTTTTTTACTTTAATTTTTCAAGTTAGTAATTGATTATATATTTTTATAATAATGCTTTTAATCATACTCAGTTTATTTTTTATATTGTATTTGAAATATTTTTCATTGCACAAAGCGATTCGATCTTAGATAATTAATAATGTGGAATATGTTAGTATTATTACTATAATCTAAAATAAATAGATTTGATACTAATATTTTTATTTTAAAATGATTTCTGACCACTAAGTATTAATGAATTAATAAATAATAAAAAAGTGTAGAAATTTGGGGAAAAGCGGGATCCAATTCAATACCTTAGCTTCTACAACTCCAAGAGTAGAGTAGAGTATTGGTATAATTACGTTACACTCCAAGTTCCATAAAAAGCCTTACTCACTTTACATGTTTTTATTTTACTTGCCTTCTATTAGAGGAGAGTTATTCACCTTTACTTTAAAACAAAAAATAATTAATAAAAACATCAACTAAACTGGAACCTTAAGAACTGAAGTGTTACTCAAAAATATTTTTCTTATGGATGGGGAGTCCATAATAGTTTTTATTGGTTTAGAAATTAAAATTCAATTCATTATCTATCTTTTTCAATTAAATATAAATAAATTCAACAAATTTAACCCTCAATATTTACAAAATTTATCATTTTGATTCTAATTCTAAAAGTTTCAAAAAAGGGAAATACTAAAAAAATTTGAAATAAAAAAAAAAAAAAACTTTTGTAAATATTGAGGGTTAAATTTATTAATTTTTTAGAATTCGAAGTAAAATGATCCAAGTGATGGAATGTATAATATTAGAGAGATAAATTTATGATTAGTCCAATAATAAAACTCATGCCATTTTTCCGTCACTCCCCTAAAAGCAACAAATGGGAGAGCGACGCAATCAAAAAATATTAATCATTAGGTAACCAAATAAAACCAAATGTATAGTCAAACAACTATTTTTACAATTTACCCAAAATTAAATTGAGAAGCTTTTTCTGGAATTTCCTAATTTTAAATCTAATTATACAAATTATTACAAGGTTTGTGATACTTTTATAAACAGAAACAAATAAGTCTGAGCATAAAAAAGGTGATGAGTAATTATTACCTCGTGTCATTTTCAAAATAAAACATCGTAAAATCAAGATGTTGTATACTGTATTATATGGGTATAATAGGAGATTACGTGCATGTAATGAAGCCTTTATTCAAAATGGTCCTCGCGACGTGTACTCCAACAATTTCTTCTAACACGAATACAATAATTATTAATCAATTATTAATGAAATTGGATGTCTTAATATTATATTGGGGAGATAGTAGAGGGGGGGTAGGGGGGGACAAAAAGAGCTGGCAGTGTTGGAAGGAGATTTAGGGTTTTGAAAGCATGTGGGCAGGCAGCCTTCTATTTTGGACTTTCTTCTATGTTGCATTGGCCCCCCCCCCCATCTCTCATCTCATCTCATGTGCTGCTGCTTTTTTCCTGTATTTTGTTTTCTTGTTTCTTTCAAGTAACTTTCCTCGCACATTAACTTTGACGCAGTTTGGTTGACATTTTATACTAAATTTATGTTCTATAGGATCGATTAGCTATTTGGATTTTTTGATAAGGATTTAGTTTTAGAAGGTCAACCAAACAAAAAGAGCTTTTCTTTTTTACTTGTATCAGAGAAAAGGTTCTATCCAAATAACTGTCTGCAACTTCAAAAGTTCGCTACTAACTACCACAAATAGTTACAAATTCGTCGGAAAATGTTGGGTAGTCCTCTACTATGTATTCAATCTATCAGTAACTTTTTCGAAATCCATGAATAATTTACATAATTAGGAAAAAAAAAAAGTTAAATTATACATATATGTTTTTTTTGTTGGCCAAATAAATAGTTTTTTTTCAAGATTTAAAAAAAATAAGTCGATTTTAGAGAGAGAGATAATGAAAGCACATCCGATTGAATAAGTTTTGGTTGACATGTCAGGAAAGCGCGTCAAACTAAAAGCGTTTTTTAAAAATTTCAAAGAAAACACATTTAGCTAAATGCGTTTTCCTTAACATATCAGCAAAAACTTGTCCAACTGAATACGCTTTCCTGATAACTGTACGAAAAGCTAGCTTAGTTAGACAAGTTTTTCTGGCAACTTCGTAAAAATACGCATAGCTGGACACGTTTTTCATACTCTTTCTTCAAAATAGATCTATTTCCCTAAGTCTAAAAAAAAAAAAACCCGACCTATTTGGTTAATTAAAGAAAAAAATACATATATGATTAATTTAATAAAAAAAAGTTGAAATGAAAATACATAATTCAAAAGAAAATATAATTAAAAAGGATGAAACCATAATCGATAAATTAAATCTACTAAAAACGCATGGTACAAAAATGACATATAGAATTTGACTGAAAATTCAAGTCAGTTATTGATTGTACTCGGAAGAGATTAAAATTTGTTTTTATGGGTGTGTAACAATTATTTAGTTGTACAAATACTTTTACTTGTAAAGTCAAAAGGACATAACTTTTATCTGAAAGTGACAGCAAAATCCATTCCAGCATGAAATGAAACAGAACCAAAAGTGATTTGTAGCATTTTCAAATTTCAAATGTTTATGTATGCCAATAAAAAATTGAATCATCATTAGAGATTACCTATTACAGGTTTCCAGTATCCTCTGCTACACTCCAATTCTCGTTGATCTACACTACCTCCTCTTTCACTCTATTTCTCAAATAAAATTACATCACTTCTGCCATTACAAAACCTAACTTAATGCAACGAGTGCTGTCCATGACAATCCCTAACCAACTATTTCATCCCCATGCTACTTTCATTACTAGCCTCGGGCTTCTAAATTATGCCAAAGCTACCTGATTTCCTCCAATTTAATGCCCAAAATCACTCGTTCAGCTGGCAGCCACTGCGTCGGCTCTAGGACTCGGGTCCAAGAGTTGATGCAGCTTGGCACCAGAGTCTGACTTTTTCTCACACATTTCACCCTCGCTGTCTTCCTTTTTGTTCAAAATATTTTCCTGTGCCTGTCCGAGTTGAGCATTTTTCAGTCCCTCCTGAATTGCAAGTCGATTACAATAAGCATGGAGTCAAAAGGGGCAATCACACATGTAGCAAGTTAAACAACCGGGAAAGAGTAGGCTAAAGCCTAAAAGTGCCTGCTTACCACTAATACCGCATTTTCTAGCCTTACTTTTTCTGACATTTCTGTTAATTGGTTTATTTCAGATCTGAGTGCTGCATTCTCTGAAGTTAAGGATTCAACTTTACGGGCAAGCTCTTCAGTCTCAGCCTACATAAGAATATATTACATTAGCTTCATTATGATTCATTGCTATATATACTTCATTATCTGGTAAAAAGGCTCAGAGAAAAAAAAGAGAGATGTATTTCTTGTACCTGCTTCCTGAGCCTTGACCTTCTAGCAGATTCTCTATTAGATTGTTTTCGCCTCTCCCGTTTCAGCTCCCGCTCATTCTAGTTAAATTTCATTTAAAACTTAGCAACAGTTTAAGACAGCACAACCACCCTCACCTCTCATACTAAAATGAAGACATGATGATAGAAAGAATAATAGATATACAAGAATCATTTCACAAATACCTGCAACCAGACTTCAGTAGGCATTACTCCACAATGTACACCCATAGCACTGGACATAGCATTCATGGTGGGGGTGTTCCTAAGCTCCAATATTGTTCCTGTGGTCATGCCAGGAGAAACTACAGTTCCAATTGGTTTAGGAGAAACGGTTGCACTCACCTCCCCTGCAGCAACTTGGTTAGACTTCGCCTCAATTTTCTCATCTTCGCCTGCTAAGGCATAGACCATATATCAATAACACTAGAACTCCATATACAAAAGTGGGTCAACTGTATCCGAAGATTCAATAATATGCTTATCTTTCTTTCTATTTTCTAACACGTCACAAAAAGCTTTGCATATCAAGTTCATGAATGTACTAAATACCACATCAAAAATCTCCAAAGGTGCGCCTGCAGATCTCTAATAAGCTCTCCTCATAGTAGGGAAATTTTCAAATAGTTAAAATAAATAGATGGCACCATTTCGACACAAGAGTAGTATACTATGAATTCGCCAATCAAGAATATACATACAGAAGAATGGAGTCATACCAATAGTTGGTGTCCCCTCCCTGCTTCTTTTCCGTCTACTTTGATCCGTCTGTCAAAAGATGCAAAGTCACAAAGATAAGCTTTTAGCATGTTTTCCTTCACCATTGTCTAAAATAACTTTAAGAAAATAAAAAAAAGATGTTGGAAGCAGCTTAAACAGATAGGAAGGAGATTTCACCCCAGTTGTATTTCCATCACTAACATCAGTTGAACCTGCAGTCTCCACACTGCACACGTGATTGTAAAATTAGTCTAACAACAAGGGATAAACTAGGAAAATGTCACTTGGTTGTGCAATCTCCTACAAATAGGCTGCTAAAGCATAGCTTTGATGTCCTAAATAATACTAGTTTGGCCTGAAAAGATCAACAAACCTATGGGATGGTCTAGGTTTAGCTTTTCCTCCAGCGTTCTCAGCGGTACCGTTGCCTATTGATATTGCAAGACCATCAAATCCTTTCAGCTTCTTCATTAAACCTTGTTCAGTATTTCCGGAGGACTTTGTAGGTGTCTCCACAGGACCTGCAGCCTGCATTAAAATGCTTGGAGTTATATCCAACACCTGTTTAAAGCATAAACCATAGACTGACAACTTCATAGTTATCTTATTGAAGCAGTGTATCTGCGACTGCATGTGCATGAACAATAAATTTGGATTAAACAGAAACAATTTTGAAACATTCATCCAACAAAAGCATCACTTACTGCTGGTGATGATGGAACACCAAGACTGTGTGATGCCTGGATTTCAGGAGCAAACAGATAAAAAATGAATTAGCATATAATATGATACAATAAAAGCAGCATTCTAGAGTGTTATTTAGCGAACAGGGGAAAGGGCACAGGGGCGGGGGCAGGGGCCCTAGGCCCCCCCCTAAAATGGGAAAATTATATTAGCCCTCTCAAAATCTATAAAAATTTAAATTAATACATGATAAAATTATAGTTTCCCCAAAATGACAACTTTGATTTAATCCCTCTAAAACTATAAAGTATATAACTCAATCCCCCCTCCCCCCAAAAAAAATATCTGGCTTCACCCCTGTTAGCGAAAGAATGCAACTTTCTAGTTGTACAGCTAAAGAATCAAATGAGCACTATCTAGTCGGTAACCATAAAAAATAACTACTGTCTACACTTGAAACATAGGGCAGGAATAAGAAGAGTATCATAAACTGCATGCATACTATAGATACCCAGACGTCATAAATTATCCATAACCGGTATTCATACCAAAATTATAAAACAAAGTAAAGTGGTGCTCTAATTAAGAGAAAGTAAACTTACCAGAGGAACTGCGGGATGTGCATAAACTCCCCCATGAGAGTAGATTGTTGCATAAGGTCCTCCATAGGGTGGCATCATAGGCTGGAAGAGCCAATAAATTAGTATAACAATAATTATTTGCAGACTAGTTCAGTGAAAAGCTTGAATAAAGGTAACTTCACAGGAGCTAAGGGTAATACCCGTGTTGGACCCCACATATAGGGGGGAGGAGCATGGCCTGATGCCACAGCTGAACTGTAATACGGTGGCATATTGACAGGAGGACCATAATATGCCTATATACGTAATAAGAACCATTAAGTCCCCAATAGCAATTTTATTAAGAAAAATAGATTGTGAATTGCAATGCCTTGACAATGGCAGCACAAGAGAGGGAAATAAGTGCATGCATAAAGTAAATAACCTGCATAGCAGCCCAATCATGATAGACATGAATATTGTTCTGATCCTATGAACAGAAAAAGATTGATCAATACTTAGAAATCAGCTTCAAAAAGTAATCTCTATAGAAAGATTGCAAAGCAAATTCTACTACAGCTACTTTAAAGATCTGTTCCTTAAAAAAAAATACAAAAATTGGGGATGATAGGGTCTGGACTTGTGTCATCTAGGTCACAGATGAAAACTCTAATCATTGCTCCAAACAAGATAAACATAAAATATTCCAGCTTGTTTCTAGTTTCAACAGTTAAACATGCATAATCTCTTAGCTTACCGTTGGCACTAGTGAAGATGATTTGTCAGACTTAGAAGACTTCCCTTCATCGTTGTTTCCCATGGTCAAAGCACCAAAGGTGAAACCTTTTATAAAAGTCGGTTCACCTCTCTCTGTCAACTGCAATCAAGAAGAAACATGAAGCAAATTTTCTAGACAGCAATAGGAATGAAACAGGAAGAAATCATACAAGCAAATCAATACTGATATTTAATTAGATCCAACCACAGACAAATGGTTGTACAGGCGCAACGAATACTGCCTTCTTCAATGCTAAAAAGAACACCAAGAAATCAATGAAAGTCACATTCGTGATCCTTGAATTGGCTTGATAATCTCTACAAACAGTTAAGATTTACAGATTTCTACTTGGTGCTTGAAATTGTTTGTTACCTTAGGTGCTCATCTTATGAGTTAAATCCTATACTAGCAAGCTCGGGGAATATGACATAAACGTATAATTACAAATAGGCTGCTTTCAGAAGTATTTACAACTTAACAAAGGATTTTAATTTTTCTCCCAGAAAAAAAGGTTTAATCCAGTTTCAAATAATACAAAATTTTCATGAACATAACAATCCCGCAAAGAAAGGAGGAAGAGAAAAACAGAGAATGTGAAAGATGGATAGCCCGGAAAATACATGGAAAGCCAAGGGTATAACCGTCTTTCAAGCACCCACACCATATCGAGATGGTAAAGGATGATAGCAAGCAAAGAAACGATGCAATTAAAAAAAAAATCCGAAAAGATTAATATTTCTTAATTAAAGGACAAAAATATACATGAAAATACTTTCCAGCTCGTTCATCTGCTTAACCAAACAAAACCTTCACGTATTAATCAACTAAGCCAATCATAATAAGAAAATAAAATATTTAACATGTAACTCTAATTTCAACATACCTTACAATCTGAAAACCGGGATTCTTCCTTCTCTTGGCTGGAAAACAATAATACAAATCAATATTAGATTATCTTCGAAAAAGGGAGCAGAGAAGAGAATTTGAAAAGAAAAATTAGTCAAAAAGACTGCATTATCTTCTTCACTGAAAAGGATCGGGAATTCTTTTCTTTTAAAATTCGCAGAGAATAAGAGAGGGATGAAGCAGGAGGAGGAGAAAAAAGAGAGGGAGTGCCAAAGGGAAGGCAACATCCACATCACCAAAAACGTGTCGTTGAAACAAACAAGTGTACAAATCTACCGTATATAAGGGAGGGCTCAGTTGGTGGTTGAGTTGGCCTATCGATATTGGCGCTGCCCATTCATTTATTCCAACGTCACCTTGCCTTTCACGTGTTCGTCTATTAGTGGGTGTAAGCATCTTGGGTAAGGGGTCCAAGTCCAACCTGTTCCTCCCGGGCTTACGTGTTCATATTTTTTTTATTAAAGAAATTTAAGAGAAATTGTTTTACCTCGCATCATTTATAGTTTCTATTAATTAAAAATAAATATATTATTTTTTTCGTAAAGGAGAAATTATGAATTAAGTTGAAAAAAATAATTAATTTATTTTTAATTGGTAAAAACTATAGATGATGTGATAAAAATTTGATAAAATAATTTTTCGGAATTTAAATGTCTGAGATTTAACTACAATGAATTGGTCATTTTAAATCCACCACTGACCACCTGTTCGTCCGTGCTTTTGCCATGTAAGAATTATTTGTTTGATTCGCTTTTTCTTTTTCATTTCTTATAGGAATATAGGAATAGCTCGTGAGCTTCCCGTAAGCTAAATGTAGAATACGGAATAATGCAGTAAAAGAAAAAAAAAAGAAGATTTGGGTTTTTTTATCAAAATAATACAAATAAAATTTCAATTACAAAAATGTGATAGATTTTAGATTAATTATGAAAATGAAATATTTTTAAATAAAATTGAGTGTCACCAATGTATTAAATAACATTAATTATGAAAATAATATTTTAATAAATAAATAATAATAATATTTTAATAAGAAAAGGTGAAGCCTAATTGTAGGCAGCATCCTTTTTCCCTCCTCACTCTTAATTTTTTTTTTAATTTAGAGTGGTTTTGGTATAATTTTGAATTTCATATGTTTATTTTATGAAAATTAGAAATTAGTGTCAGCTTAATTATCGCCATTTTCGTAATAATTTTTTGTAATTAATCTACAAACTACCCTATTTTTATAATTAAAATTTGTTTTTATTATTTTGACAAAAAATACTCAGAAGTTTTAGTTTTTTTTATTGTTTTAGGTATGCCTTCAAAATTTCAAGAAAGTTAAAATTTGGCATGAGAAATCTATTTTTAATATAAAAAATATATTATCTTTTCATATTGATAAAATTTGTTATATACTAATAAATTTTAAAATATTAAAAATTAAATAAATAAAGCAAAATTTTCAAGTCAAGCCAATATTTTGTACTCCCTTATAATTTTTTTTTTATTTTTTCATAATTTTGGCATGTCAAAAAAACTGTATGTTTTCGAAACTAAATTTTAGCTTAAGAAATCAATTTTTGGTATAAAAATATTATTTCTGCATACTAAAAAATATTATATATACTAATAAATTTAAAAATATTGAAAATTAAATAAACAAAACAATTTTTTATGATAAAACAATATTTTATATGGAAATCATGAAGATATTTTTGAATCAATACTTGTGCTAAGGTCAAATGAATGCAAATTAAAATTGTATTATACTTGTAAAAAGATTCGACTCATTTAAAAAAGCCCAAAAAAATGAATTTACGCTCAAATTCATTTCATTTCTGGTTTACAAAATTCCTTAATAATTTTTAAGTTTATTTAATTGTTTGCTTTCATTAAATAAGGTACAATGCATGAATTAAGAAGTTAGTACAGGAATGAATGAGCATTTAATGCAAGCATGAATTTCCTAATTATACATGTATTTGATCATTAATATAATTAATATAATCATGAATTTCACAAATAATTCGAATAATTCTAATAATAGATTGGTGTAAATATTCTATTGGTCCCTGTCAACTTTGAAAATAAGTAAATTGGTCTCTTGCTCAACAAAAATTACAACAAATTCAAAGTAAATTTTAAAATTAAAAATATTTATAAAAAATTCAAAATTTATATTTAAAAAATTAAAAATATATAAAAAAAAATTAAAACTTTAAATTTTTTTTAAAAATAATAATTTTGGAACCTAAATAATTATTCAAATTTATCATACTTAAGTATTTATCTTTTTATTATCTTGCTTTGAAAAAATTTCAAATATATATGATTTCAAATTTATGTGCTCTAACATGAAATTAATTATACTGTAACAATGTTTTTATTTTACATGTTTATTTTTTTAATTTAACTCGAACAATTTCACTCAATTCGACTCGACTCGACTCGAATTTCATTTCACTCGATTCGATTTAAAAAAAAAAAATTCAAATTGAGTAAGGATATGATAAAATAGAGCTCGTGAACTTGATTAACTCGAAATGTTTTCACTCGATTCAACCGAACGTTCATCCCTAATTGAGGATAAAGATCTCAAATGATGTTTTATCAAGTGATAGCTTACGGTTGATCTCGCATTGTTTCTCTCTTTGTATTCTCTTATTCTTGAAAGAAAAATATTTATTAGGAAAAATACTTATAAAAATTCAAATTTAGGCCTAAATTAAAGTATGTTTTGCATGTATATTGATACAAGATTGATGTACTTGAGAAGTAAAAAATTTAATAAATTTGAGTCTCATGTAAAGATTGTGTTTGATAGTGTTATAGTGATGCACTTCGTAGCATGGAATATCGAGGCATGAGGTGTTTATTATGTGTAACAATAATGAGACGTTTTATTTTACATATGAGCAGACTCTAAACAAAACCACGGTCTAAAACATGTTTTTGGTGATGGACTGTACTGCCGACTGGAGTTCTAGGGTCCGCAACATGTCAGGGTTATGGTCCATGGCTCAGTGGACCACCATAACATTCAAGGGGAGCATGCCATCGGCTATGCGACCGCTACGCCCACACTGCTGAACCGCCCAAAATTGTGCGTTTTCTCAATAATGCTTTGTTATCTTTATTTTCCTGTTGGGCGTGCGTGTCAATCAGAGAGGTTCACTTCCACTTTTGGATTTCAATTTTCACTTTCACTTTTTTATATATTTTCATCTATATCATGTCAGGCTCAGTCAGCCAGTGAGCTCTCTTGTTGGGCACACCTCGACTATCCAAACAGCAAATCCAATTCGACTTTCAATCAAAGATGCTGCTGTCTTTACCCAAAATCATTGTTCATTTCAGGCATGTAGTGGTGGTACTGTCGGTGGGGATGGCAATGTTGTCAACTTGTTTAACCCAAGATTCCAAATGTGAATTCAAAGCAATCTTCAACTTTGGCGACTCAAATTCTGATACGGGCGGCTTTTGGGCTGCTTTCCCGGCTCAGTCGGGACCTTTTGGCATGACCTTCTTCCACAAACCAACTGGTCGTGCTACTGATGGCAGAGTTATACTTGATTTCTTGGGTAATAACTCTGATAAGCTTCTATTTATTTATAATCCAAATTATACTAGATTCTGATTTTACCATCATTTCTAAATTTCGACCTCTGCCCTGAGAGAGTGAAGATCGGGGAAATCAGATATGTTAGCTCCTTTTAACAAAACTAGTTATTTTTAATGATTGTTTCTAAAATTTGCAGCACAAGCACTGGGATTGCCAGTTATCAGCCCATACTTGCGATCAGTAGGATCTGATTATCGGCATGGAGTTAACTTTGCAACGCTGGCTTCCACGGTGCTTTTGCCTAACACTTCATTATTTGTTACTGGGATCAGTCCTTTTTCTTTGGCCATTCAGCTTAATCAGATGAAGGAATTCAAGGCCAAAGTTGTTGAATATCATTCTGGGAATACAAAAGGTACCACACCACCACACTTCTCATTACTCAAATGATAATAAAATGTTGACAACATTTAAACACTGTTAGGATCGACGCAGCTGCCTTCACCGGATATCTTTGGGAAATCAATCTACACCTTTTATATTGGTCAGAATGATTTTACTTCAAATTTGAAAGCCATTGGTATCGAGGGAGTGAAGCAATATCTTCCTCAAGTGGTTTCCCAAATTGCTGCCACTGTCAAGGTAGGGAACTGAGAAAGATAGTGATAGCTTTACAAGCTCAAAATTTGTAATTTGGGATTGAATCTCGTGGCTGGATTTTCCAGGAGCTATACGGTCTAGGGGGACGTACATTTTTTGTTCTAAATCTTGCACCAGTTGGTTGTTATCCAGGGTTATTAGTGCAGATGCCTCACGAAACCTCGGAATTGGACAAATTTGGTTGCCTTATCTCTTACAACAAGGCTGTGGTCGATTATAATAACATGTTAAAGGAGGCACTAAGCCAAACCAGACGAGAACTTCCCATTGCTTCTTTAATATATGTGGACACTCATGCTGTACTTCTGCAGCTTTTCCAGGATCCCACATCCCATGGTAATTTACATTCTTTGAATAAAGTGAATTTCCACATTGCCAAGTTGGGTTTTATAGTATATTTTAGTTCAATATATACATTGGATGAATCCTTTTTTTTTTTTTTTTTTTTTCCTGAAACAGGTCTTAGATATGGTACTAAAGCTTGTTGTGGATATGGTGGTGGCAACTATAATTTTCACCCAGAGGTTTACTGTGGGAATACGAAGGTGATAAATGGAACCAAGGTGACAGCATCGGCATGTAAAGACCCCAATAACTATGTTAGCTGGGACGGGATACATGCTACTGAAGCAGCCAACAAGCTTACTACATTGGCCATTCTTAATGGCTCTTACTTTGATCCTCCTTTTCCACTTCACAAGCTCTGTTATCTACACCCTGTAGGTTGACAATAGTCCTCTCTGTTCATGAATAATCATCATGATCAACTTCAACTGCTTGCTTCGATTATCAAAAACCCAATGTAAAAATAAAGGCCTAGCCAGGCTGAGTTTGCTTGTCAAATATAGCAGCTTTCATGCTTGTTTGAACCCTTCCTCCTCATTGATTGCATAATTAATATTTCAAGGTTAATATTAAAAAAAAGCTCTACATTGAGTGATAAGTAATTCTTTATCTACTTATCACTTCTCACGTTTTTCATGGAAAAATTATCATTTACTTTTTATTATTGATTATCAAACACGATTTAAATCACTAAAAATATTAACTCCATCAAACAAAGCGAATTAAATTGATTCCATTATAATTTGTATGCCGTACTACAATTACCCCACTTCGTCAGTGTTTTTTTTTAATATTTTAATTAATTAATAAGTTTAAATTAAATTGTACTAAAAAATAAAATAAAATTTGTGATGATTATTTGTTCATGTTTTATGTATTTAAAAATTTATGTCATTCATGTAAATCTTTAAAAATATATTTAAATCTTATTATATATTTTTAAAAATTATAAGAGGTAAAAATAATAAACGGGAAATATTATTTTCTCACATAAGCATTAGCTAATTTTGTTTTGAAATGTTTTGGTTAGTTAAGAATTTTAAATCTACTTACACTTATTAATGTACACTCATCCTTTTAAAAAATTAAAGGAATAATTTAGGATAATTTTAACTTTGAAATTGTTGAGTCCGGTTGATATAGCAAAAATCAACTCTAAAGTAAAAATGACAAAAATCATCTTAAATACATAATTTAAAATAATATACATAAAAAGTAAGTAAAAAAATAAAATCAAAGTTCTACTAATGAATTGAATATGCATTTTAAAATCGTTATGAAATAAATATAGTATATAATTACATTAAAATTTATAAACTAAATTTCAAAAGCAAAAACCTTAAAAAATTAACTTGCCATGTTAAAATTTAGGTTAGAATATGTTAAATCCTGTTAAAATTACTCTACTTTCCAAAGTTTTTAATTTAAGTTTAATTGTTAATATTGTTAAATTTTTTTGTTAAATTTGTTAACATAATATTACGAAATTTTTAAAAAAATATTCACTTAAAAGCTATGTAATAAAAAATGACGTTATAATGGAAAAAAATTTATTTAAGTCTTTTATAATTTATAAATTTTTAAATTAGTAATGGTAAAATTACACTTTAACCCTAAAAATGATGGAAATTTGATTTAATCCTTTAAAATTTATAAAGATATAAACTATTAAAATATTGAAATTACATTTTTACTATTATAAAAATATACAATTTAATTCCAGCCTTCCCAAAAGTAATTTTCTGGCTCCGCCACTGTTTATAGTAAACCTAAAATTAACAAAAAAAAAAAAGTAATATTACATTTTTAGATCTTAAAAGTAAAGGGACTAAACTTTTTTAAATAAAAATAGGAATTAAATTCCAAAAATATAAAAGAATATAGGGACTTGCCATGTGGAATAGTGTTACGTATGGGATATTTATAGGTCGGGTCTCGTGTGGGATGGTGTTAACGTGTTGAACTTGTCATCTAGACATCATTACGAAACGTTTGGAGTGAATGTCTTTAATGGGATGAGAATGTCTGTGATGAGACAAATCTTGTCATTCATTTTGACTTTATGGTATATAGCAATTGAACACATATGGTATTTGGTGACAAACAACATCACATTCCTAACGGAAGCTTGAAAGTTTGGGTATCAAATAACTTGCACTTGTCTAGATGGTTGTGCCGGAAAGTAAGGCCTGTGAATGATTTTTGGATTTGTTATCGGTTGACTTGTTGCTCAAGTGTTCTTTCAACTTGCCAGATGTCCTTATACAGATGGGATTATAACATAGTGGCATATTTTACTTTTTTAAATATATAGTATACATAAATAAATAAAGTCATGGTTTATATAACATTTCTAATGAAATCACTAAATTATTAAGCTTTTAGTCAAATAATATTGTTTATTTATATACGTAAAATGATATTGGGTTAATATATATGGAAGTATTTGAACTTGACAAATTATACATACTTGATATTTAATTTTTTTTAGGATTTAATTGATATCTAAACTTGAAAATCTTAAGCCAATTTGATACTTCTTTTAATTATTTAATTAATATCATTTAAAAAATATTGACGTGATGTCATTTACTAATATAATGGTGACATATGACAACTTCATATTTTAACACGTGACAAAAAAAAAAATAAGTCAAAACGTGAAGTTGACATGTGTCATTATGCTATTGATTATCAATATCATATAAGTGTCACGTTAGCATATTCTAAAAGTGTTAATCAATATCCAAAAAAAGTATCAAATTAATTTGCGATTTTTACGTACTAATTAGGGATGTCAATTGGGATGGGAGGGCCGGGTGCGGGGGGATGCTCTCTTGTATCCATCCCTCGAAGAATTTTCATCGTCATCCCTGCCCCACGACCCGTTGCGGGTACAAAATTCAAAACCATCCCCGCCCCACCACTCACATGGGTCCCCAAACCCACTTAATCCCTACTATACTCGCTCCACAATCCACTTCATATAATATATTTATAAGTATCAGTTAAATAAATATAAACTAATTTTTTATGAAAAAAGTATGAATGTTTCGATTGAATAGTTAAAATTACCAATTGAGTAATTTCACAATTTCTCTAAACTTTTAAGCCAAATTGTAAATAAGAAAAATATCTCTAAAAATTTTCTAAAATAATCTCTTTAGAGAATTTTTTTTTATTTATTCAACTTTCTCTTGTATTCAAGTGTTTGAAATAATTACCTAAGACTTTTGGAAAGTTTAGAGAATTTAATTATGATTAAATTTAATATTAAATTAATAAAATATTATTAAGATAATTATTAAAATTAATTTTTTATAAATTTTATTTTAAAATATGTCTATTATATTATGCGAGGCGGACGAGAATGATGCGAGGCAAACGAGGATGGGGTGAAGCGAGTGGAAATAAAGCAGGTACAAAATCATACCCACACTTACCCCACCATCCACGATGAGTATAATTTTTATCTCTATTCCCATCTCACCATCCTCGAAACTTATATTCATCCCTGTCTAATTGGATGCGAAGTGGGGCAGGCACTAACATCCCTAGTACTAATTGTGGAATTCAATTAGGTATATGTATATAACCCAATAATTTTCATTTAAAAATATATATACGAAAAGTAAACAAATAACAAAAATAAACTACAAATTTGGGGCAACAGAGAAAAGCGAAATGACGAAACAAGACAACACCAGCATGTGGGAGTTCGTTTGGTTTTGGCGTTTTCTTCCTTCAAAAAAAAAAAGGAAAGCAGAAACGAGTGAAGGGAGAGACCTCAAGCGTAGATTTGCGGATAGAGAACCAACCACCCATAATCCTAATCTTATCCACGTGTCCTTCTCCTTAATCACTGTTTCTATGTTAGCAAACTCCAGTCCTTTTCTTTTCCCAATTTCAAAATTAATTTGTAAAACAATAAAAAAAGAATCTTTGGGAGAGCCTCGATAAATTGTAAAACAGGGCCGCTGAAGTATAGGATTTGTAGCGTTTGGAGCGGCCACATATCAGAAACCGCGAAAATTCTTCTAGAAATGGCTACAGCTGCATCCTCTTCATCCTCCATGGTGGCCACCGCCGTTTTGATTCCTCGTTTCCCGGCAGCCTCCGTTAGAATTACCCGCTGCAGTGCCTTGCCGCCTCTCCCTCCTCGCGTTTCGACCGCTTCCTTGTCTTTTTCCTCTTCCGTTAAGCTAATCCCAGGTAACCTGCTATTAGATTCCCTTTTTCTTCTGCATAATGTGCATTCATTTCAATACTTATGAGTTGACTTTCTCTTGTGTTCTTCTGCCCATATTTGAAATGGATATGCTATCCCAATTTAACACGGTGATGCAGTGGGTGAGGCCAACTACTTTATTTGTTTCTACATCTCCTGGCATTGAAATTGGAGTTGAGATTCCAATATATGAAATAGAGCAAGGATTGGGATAGAATTTGTGAACAAGTTTCAAAAAATATCTTGTTCTTTTCTTTCCTTTTTCACTTTTAAACTTGGAGGGAGCCATGTAAAATGCATATTCAGTAATTGCTTATGGAGAGAACTTTAGATAAAATGTTTTAATTGTTCTTTCTTCCTAATGCATTCAGTCTTTCTTTCTTTTATATGCTGAGATTCTGTGCATTTCATAAAAGTCTCTGGGATATGTATGCCTTGGCTTATTATTTTAATCCCTGTCCACTTTTGATTTCAAAAACAGAATCCAAGAGGTTTTATCTGCTGCAGACAAAAGCCACAGAAGAGACCTCTGTTGATGCTGGGGATCTTTTCGCTGACTTGAAGGAAAAGGTGAGAGAACATTGCCTTATTACTGTACAAGTGTTTAATCCAACTGGTTCATGGAACACCCTTAAATGGTTGCATCTTATACATCTAAGACTCGGATTCCAATACATGTAACCCCTTCAATATCCTCAACCCCAGTCTATGGCCACGTTTGTTAAAGAAATAAAATGGTTTCTTGCTTTAAAAGCTTCTTAGGCTGAACTGACTTGGCTTTTTTCCAATGTTTACTAGTGGGATAAAGTCGAGGACAAGACCACAGTTGTTCTTTATGGTGGTGGGGCAATAGTTGCTGTTTGGCTATCATCCATTCTTGTTGGTGCCATTAACTCAGTCCCTTTGGTCAGTGAACTCTTAACACTAAACTTCACTACTCAGCAATGAATTTGCTGCAACCTGTCTTCTCTTTCGATTAGGCTACTCATCCAATCTGAAACAATTTTCTGTGTTAACCAGCTTCCGAAGATAATGGAGTTGGTAGGAGTTGGATACACAGGATGGTTTATCTACAGATACCTTCTCTTCAAGGTAAGATTCACTAAACTATATGGTCTCATGAATCTTAGTACCTGAGAACCTTGTTCTTTTTGGGTCACCAATCCTGCGTTAATCATCTTTCAAATACTGGCAAAGTGTTAAATTGGCATTCTAAGGGAGAACTCTGGGGAGACTTACATGTGCATGAAGAGATAATGATGTACCTGAACCAAATATTTAAGAGTTACACACGAGACCTTTAAATCTTAAAAATTGGCTTATGATTGAGACATGTATATAATTACTAAAAACCATGTGCTAACATCTTAATTTCCTCAGTCAAGCAGGAAAGAACTAGCCACGGATATCGAGGCACTGAAGAATAAGATTACTGGAATTGAATAGATGCCCCAACAATGTCATGTTCATTTATTTGCTATCATTATCTTTTTGCTCCTTTTTTGTAACCTGTAAAAGACACATCAATGTCCTGTAATTGTAGGATTGCTGCGCATGACATATTGTCACCTTTTTATCTGGCCCGTTAATGGGATAATACTTGTCAATTTGCTGTGTACGACTATAGCTTCCATCTTATACATATGTGTATATATCATGTTAATGTGGAGAAAGTAACCTGTTTCTTCCATTCAAATGTATATTGAATCTGTTCTGATATATTTACTTATTCCCTTAGCACAAGGCCTTTGAATCAAATTCAAGCCGCGCAGATAATAAGTAACAAAATTCGAGCGGGATATCTCTCTGTAAATCTATGGGGCTGCCTCAACTTAAGTTGAACAGTTTTCTCTAAGGTGGAATCATGACTCTTTTTTCTATACATATATGGAGTCCCAACAGCATGAACGTCTACTTTCCCTACAGCTAAAGGTTGTTAAAGCTAAAACTTATTAAATATTAGAATGTACCTAACCATATGAAAGGGAAAAAGAAAAACTTTTTAGAGCTTATCTACATCCTCAAAATCAATATAGTTTATTGGCAGTGCCATCGTCTTCCCCTTCATTCTCATTCAACTTTGCTTTCTTAGAGATTTCGCCTCCGAGCCCCGTCAGCCTTGTCATCTTGATAATCCCCGAGTCAAGGCCGGCAGCAATCCAGACCATCTAACAAAACCTTTTGATAACAGAGACCACTGCAATGTGACGGCTTCCAACACAAATAAAAATTATCTTAAAGTAATTGCTTAAAATATAGATAAATAAGTTAACATAGGCGTTAATCCACCTCCATAGCCAAACAAACTCAGCAACTCGATCCTTGAAGAAACAAAAACAAGTTTATCCATTTACTTTTACATTCCCTTTGGCTCATTATCTGAGCAGAGCAACAACAAAAGGGTAGTTCGAAGGCAGAAATTCGATGGATCACAGGAGTTGGTTAGTGCCTGATGGTTAACTCAGCCCGAAGATGGAGTATACCATTTATGAAGTAAAGACTGTCTTCAGCCATGAAAGAAGTCCAGGGTATAGCGAATAAATTCCGGTAGCCAACAGCCTTGCCGCCGGTGAATGTGTAGTTGCCTTTGTATTTGCTAACGAACTCCTCTGTTGGCTTTGACCTTGCTGCAAATTCATAGTCCACTGCGAAACTAACAGAACCCTTTTCCTGCATTCCTAAAAACAACCCGAAGCAATGGAAAGAGCTCTGCTGGTCCATGTTGCAATGGGCTGAGAGGAAGAAACCTTGTCCACCCAGGTGGAATGCCTGAGAATAAACCCGTCCAGAAGGGAATAAATTTGCACACTCCTCCCTCTTCAAGTCCAGGTACACAACACATTGCTGACGGGGAAGTTCAAATTCCACCACCTTAACAGGCCGATACTTGTAAGCTCGCTCAATAAAGCGACGGTTCAAGCTGGCAGACTCCTCTGCAGCCAAACTTCGTTGTCTATGTGGAGCTTCAGCCTTGAAAAAAAGGGCCTCAAGCACAAGTTTCGATGAAACCTCATGATCAAAATCATTACTTGTTAACACCTTCTTAAGCTTCCGGCAGGTCATATAAGGGAAGCGAATAAAGCGAGCAAGGCGCGAACCAAGCACTTCCCTACGCTCTTCCAGTTTTGGGTACTGAGCCCTTGCCCACTTCAACACGAAGTCATACACAGCATCTTCAGATGCAATTTGCAGATCATCACTGGACAATATTGCCTCAATCCCAGCTAGTGGCAAAGCCATTACCTCTTCTTGGTACCTGGTAAAATGAACTCCAAAAGCATAAATAAGCATCTACATATGCATGATTTCTACTTTGACTATGCCCAAAACAAGAAAAGGGAGAGAAAGAAAAAGGACAACTAAATTCACTGCTTGGTAGCTTTCAACTCATCCTCAGTTTTTCCAAGACTATCACAATTAAATCTTTGTAATTTTTCTTTTTGAAAAGAACATTAAAGCTAGTTGTCCATGTTAAGAATGCAAATTTTCAGAATGTATAGATCCAAGGTGCTCAAAAGAATACTTCTAGGACATGTAAAGACGGAGACTTACTAAACATCTCAGATTTTTGTCTTACTGGCAGTTCAAACTAGATAAGGTACGTAATCACGTCACAAGACTAACAAAACTATCAATGTCATGTCAAAAGAAAAAGGGAGGTGGGGGGAGATGAAGCTTGCAGAAGAGCTTACTTGGTAATGTCTTTGTAACGGGCAGCAAGATACTGCTTTGCAGCATCAGTCAATGGTTGGACAGCTTCAGCCATTAATACACTCGAGGGAAGATCCAAATAAAGCAAAGCTGACTCTGGTGTCATAGGTAAATTGCGCAATAGCCGGCTGCAGTATCTCATACAAGAGGCAACCTCAAATTTGTCAGCGGCCATCAGCACATCAAGCAATTCAGGAGCAGTGGTGACAGATAAGTTGTTGCTATACATAAAATTCAAAAGCTCCATGAGAGCAGCTTCCTCTGTAATCAATACCATAAAAGTTGTCATTTAACTTAGCCTGCTCACACTTGTTTGAATAAGTAACATACCAAGAACCACATATTGAAGTTTGTGCATACCAGAGGCATTGATTCTTAAGGTTACATGCCGTTGCTCCGACTCCCTCATCCCATTTGAGAAAAGCTAGAATTTGTCAATAAACAAGTAAAAGAAACTAATTATCAATAAAGAGAGGCGACAAACATTCTTGCAAACTATCTTTCAATTCCAGAAACATGATGTCTCTTTTAGTATTTTCTCTTGAAAAACTTTTAAATAACAACAATCTATTACCTTGTAGAAGAAGGGACTTTTTGCTGCTAAAATGGGAGAACTGATATGCAATGTTTTAACTCTCAGAACCGTAGAACAATCCATGCTCCAGCTTGATTCATTGCTATTCGCATCCTCATCACCTACAAAAGATACAAGAAAGATCAGAATGTGTACCATGGAAAATGGTGGTAAATGAACCAAATTGTATGTTGTCTAAACAACATCAAAACCTGATTGTGTTTCTTCAACCATTGCCACTGGCTCCTCGTCTTGATTCTCACAGCCTACACCATCGTCCATATCAGGCTGGTTGTCATTTAAAATCTGCTCCTCAGGACATAAACTAAGATCCAAAACTGGAAAAGAAAATCAAAAGCGTTAAAAACCAGGCCACAGTACGGAATAGACTATGTTCCTGTACAAGACATATGTAGTCGCAAAGATTCACAGAACGTCAGTCAAACACAAAAGCTTATTAACATGTTCATATGCAAAGTGAGAGAAAATCTCAACTCATTAAAATCTACGTCCTAACAACATCTTATCAGGTTCCCATTGACCCCTTTTAAGTTCTATGCTCTTAATGTCTGTGCATGGATAGAGGCCCCCGGGGGGGAGGGGGGGGGGACTTAATTTAGGACAAAAACAATTCAGCACAATCTTTTATTTATAAAATATCAAACAAGTAAATTTAATAACTTGGTTATGAATTTGCTCACTTTAACAAAAGTCCACAAAGAACCGATTTCAGAAATTGAAATTAGTAGGTTTCAAATTTAAAATTTTCTTTGATTTTCTCAGCTAACCAAACAGAAGCTACGAGAGAGTTCTAGAAAAAGGTTTCATAAACAAACCGGTTTCCTTCTTGATATCATCTCGACGCCTTTTGCGGTGGCGAGCCCAATCGGCGATGCTTGTGCAACCCTCTCCATCGGGGCGGCACTGAGGGGGACCACCCATAATTTCAATCCGAAGAAGTCTGTCGGAGAAATTACTATCGTTGAAAGCGAAACCGAAATCACCATCGGAGCTAGACGCCCCACGCGAAAAATCTGGGACCATCTCAGTTCTCGGGTCAAACAGATCCGAATTCAATTGATCTCTCATTGATTCCAATCCCCGCCTAAAACCACAAAAGCAGAGGAAATGATATAGCAAAGAAACGAAACCCTAGAAATTATGAAGTACAGTTCTTTTTCGAAACTAAAAGGAGGGAGGAGGTGGATTTAGTTTAGGCTTAGGGCTTAGGCACCACAATTGCAAATACCCATAATTAAACTGAACAAAGCATTGCATTTGCTGCCTTTTTGTAGTAAGAATCTGTTTGAGCTTTTTCGTTTTTCTGTTTCGTTTCTCTGGTTTTTTGGTATTTTCGCACTTTTCTGATATGCGCAAGCGGTTGTTTTACCAACAGTACAATCAGTAAAATTAGGAGAAGGCTGAATCCTATTACAAGAATTTGGGTGAAAATATATAGATTTTATATTTAAACAATATTTTTATGTAAATCATATTTTGAGAAAAAATAATATTTTTTCTTAATTTTAAAAAAAAAAATATCTAGTCTAATATATAGCTAGTTTTTTTTTTTTTTTTTTTACAAAATAGAAAATTTTAGTTACATGGCATTATTGTTTATCCAACATTTGGCAGCATAATACAATGCCACGTTTCATTACAATCTACACAATCAAAATTCCACCGATTTTCAGGCTATTAATCTACAGCTGTTATATTCTGAATGTAATAGAAAATTTTATATGAAAATAAGAAATAAGCTAACATAAAAAATACAGTATAGCGTGAACAGTCAATTTCCACTGATTTTTCATACTAAAAAATTGCAATTTTACATTACATTAAAAAAATACGTCTTAAAGCTGAATATAATGGCAATTTTTATATGAGTAATCCAAATAAGGTAAAGAGTAAGCTAACATTAAAAATGTACAGTGTGAACTAACAAATTTCCCTATAACATAAAACATAGCATAAACTATTAAAATAATCACTTTTATTTATTTCAAGTTATATTTTAATCACTTATATTTAAAATATTACATTTTAATCATTTACGATATTTTAATCATTGAGCTGTTAATTACTTTTAACGGTCTAACAGTAAATTGACACGACACTTTAAATCATCATTTCAAACAAAAAAATTTAAGTTAATTTATACAATCAATCCTCATATTTTTTGTTTTGAGCAATTTATTTTTTTCTTTTATGTTCTTTTAATTTTTTTTTATTTATTTTTCATTCTCTTTTGCTTCTCCTTTTGTTTTCTTTCCTTCTCTATTTATTTTAACGCAATTTTTCTACGTTAAATCATCATTTTAAACAAAAATTTAGTTTGTAGGTTAGTTTTAACAAATGTAAAACATAGAAAAATTACGTTAAAAAATGAAGAAGAGAGAAAACCAGAAAGGAGAAGCAAAAGAGAATGAAAAAAAAAAGAAAAAAATATAAAAGAAAAAAATTACATTGCTCAAAATGAAAAATATAGAGATCAATTGTAAAATGTAACCTAAAATTTTTATTTGAAATGATGATTTAAACCGTTAATAGCAATTAATTATTCAGTGACTAAAATATTACAACATAATAATATAAGTAATTAAAACGTAATATTTCAAACATAAATAATTAAAATATAACTTGAATCAAATAAAAATAATTAATTTACAGTACAGTATGGACGAACAAGATTTGACCGAGTCGACAAATGAATGCGGTCCGGTTAACGCGTTCAATTTAAACTAAACCCTTCATTGACCGCCTTCTCTTCTTATTTTATTTTCTTGTAAGTTACAACGATTGCTGCTCTGAGTCCTCTTTAGCCTATGTCAATTTCTTAACGTATTATATATTTCACTATATTAACATTTTACGTGATATAAATATTATTATATTTTCATATTCAATTTCTTTTGATTTGTCATGTTGTATTTCTATCGTGCAATTATATTATATTAGATTCAATTTTGGATTTTTTTTGCTTTTATATAAATATTCAAAGTTGGATCTGTATATAAATTTACTCATATTTAGATGCAAGTATTTTATCCTCATTGTAGATTATATTAAATAATTTAAATATTATTTATTTATTTTTTTTTAAAATTTAAAATATGTGTTGTTAACTTTACAAATAATTTATTAATTATTAAAAAATATTTTAAAGTAGGCTTAATATAACATTTGATATTTGAACTTTATATTTTTTCCTTAATTTGATACTTAAACTTTTTTTGGTCTCATTTGATACTCAAACTTGACATATTTTCCTAATTTGGTACTTAAACTTGACACTTTTTATTAAAGTTGATACTTAAACTTTTTGGGATCCAATTTGATATCTGAATTTGACTCTTTTTCTTAATTTGGTACCTAGTATTTTTTTTAATATTAATTCGTTAAACATAGCTCAATACCTATTTTTAACATGAATTTTTTTTTAAACTGACAGTATTTTTGTAGCATAACAAAAAAAAAAATCAACTTTATTATTGTTTTGTATGATTTTTATAATATTTAAACATTTAGGTATCAAATTGAATCTAAATAAAAAAGCTTAGGTGTCAAATTAGGGAAAAAAATGTCAAGTTCAGGTACCAAATTGAATTCAAAAAAGTTTAGGTACCAAATTAGAAAAAAAAAAATGTCAAGTTCAGGTATCAAATTGAGTCAAAAAAAAATTAAATACCAAATTAGAAAAAAAAATGTAAAATTCAAGTACCAAATGTTAGATTAAGCCTTAAAAATATATTTTATGTACAATTAGTTACATTAAATTATTTTTTTATTTTCCAACATCATATCTAAAATATTTTAACTTTTCACCGTAATTTTTTACAACAATATCAAACATTTAAAATCAACAGACCACACTTTATCATAGAACTTTCTAAAAACATTTTTTTTTTCAAAAATTTTCAAAATCACTTCTTAATCGCAACAATAATATCAAATTGGCCCTTTATTTATACATAATGCGGGTAAGAAAATAATGAATATGAGATTTTGAGTGTTAAACATTCATCAAATTTCTCTTGATCGTAATATTTGAAGATTTTTTATTGGGATAGAGTTCAAAAATATGTGAACTTTGGTTTAATACGTAATATTATACACAAACTTTAATTTTATGTAATTTTATACATGAAATGTTTGATTTGATTCCGTTTTCACAACCAACTAACATCATTATCAATATACCACTATTTTTCTTGTACAAATGATGATTTAAGCCCGGGATATTCATGAGGAAGGTAATCACATTGTCAATAAGTCGTAATTTGGGGTTTAATATATTGTCATTTTACATCTACATATTCCATGCACAAATTATCATACTTATCTAACATAAAATTATATTAATGTTTTCATTTCTTTAAATGTATACGATTAAATTAAAATTAAAATCTCATATATATATTTGAACCACCGTTAAATATTTAAGTATATAGTTGTACTAAATCAAAATTCATTATGAAATTATACATTAGCCCAAAATTCATGGATAATTTTGATATTTTATTTCTTTTTATTTTTACAATTTATTTTTTCGCATGTAATCTATAGGTTAATATTTGTTGTGTTAATAGTGTCATCTATACTATATATATAACACTTGATTAAGTTGATATCACGAGTCAATCAGACATCAATTCAATTGAGAATTAATAAAAATACCCTTATTTTATATAATAAATTATATTATTTTAAAGGTAATTTTCCCAGTTTATATATTTTATATGTATAAATAAATAAAATATACAAACAAAATAAAATTTAAACTCAAATATCTATAGTTTTAAATATTTAAACTTCACCATTCAACCCAAACCTAATTTATTATTTATATTATTTTTTTATAAACACTGTGTTACATAATTTTTTTATAGTGTACCTAATTTATTATTTATATTATTTTTTTATAAACATTATGTTACATAAATTTTTTTATAGTGTACCTAATTTATTATTTATTTTATTTTTTTATAAACATTATGTTACATAATTTTTTTTATCTACACTATAAATGTATCATAATTTAGTATAATTTGATGCTTATTAGCAAGGGTTATTATTTTGTCAATTACTAGTGAAGTTTTTAACTCCACACGTAGAGTTAAAAAAAATGATGTGTTTGTTTTAATTTATTTTAATTTTTTAATATTTCTTAAAAATACATGGTAATATTTCAATTTCGTGAAATTGTGTACCAAATAATTTTTTCATTAAAAAAATTAAATAATGACACATTATTAGAAATACGGTTGAATTTAAACTATAACATGTCATTTTCTAATTTATTGATATTGCATAACAAATAAAATTGGCGTAATATTTTAATGCAGAAAAGGAAAAGATAAAACAAACTAGGCGTGTGTTTCATTAAAAAATTAAAAATATGATGACTAAAGAAGAAGCTAAAAAGTTCTTTTAGGGTTGTAAAAATTAAATATTAAATTTTATGATAATAAAAATATAATTTTATTATTTAAATAAATTATATTTTTATAAATTTAAAAAATTTGAATTAAATTTTATCATTTTTAAAGAGATCAAAATATAATTTTATATTTATTAATTTAAAATTTTAAAAATTACGAAAAATTTAAATGAAAAAAAGATTATTTTAGGGGCCGGGGCCTGCCAGCCCTAGACGACGATGACCCGAAGACTTGGCTAACGTTGGCTGTAGCCTTTAATTAACCCATCCACCCAAATTAATAGTAGCGGTATCTATAATTGTTAGATTGGGGTGTGAATGCCAAATTAATGAAACAAATATTTGGTCCAACTGCATAACTCATTTCAGACAGGCAGTGTAAATCTTTATTACAGTCTAGATGTTGAATACAAGTCTGAATTGCTATTCGATGTAATAATGAACAGAAAAAAGATCCCCTCAATGCATTAACTTTTTGAGTATTGTTCACGTGGCATTTTCGCGTGTATGCCACATCAGTAAAGTTAATAAGCATTAATTTTTCTATTTATTTTAGGCATACCCACAACGTTTCAATTTTTAAGAAATCAACCTAATTTTAACGGTAAAACATGAGTTGACCATCAGTCAAATATTAGATCATCGAAATAGCTTATGTGGTGTGCCAGATAAGCATAATGATATCATCGATGACATCATAAAAATAATATTTTTTTTTCATTTTATTCATCTCTTTCTTCTTTTTTCTTCCTCTCTCCCATTCTAATTGTTTTCTCAAATTTTCTCACTCTCTCTTTGTCCAAACACTCATTTTCTCTCATCATTTTTCCAGATTGATTACGCGACCTCCAATCGCAGCTAGGTAATAGAGCTTCTCAACTCCTTGCATTGTTCCTCGGCTTTGCCTTTAGCAATCTGAATTAGGTTCTAATTGCATTGTTCCTTTCCGTTTTAATGCAAAATAACAACCCCTCTCACTCTCTCCTCTTCCTCCCCGCCACTTTCTGTTTTCTTTATTTCAATTTCCATTTCATTGAGAAAAACCGAAATTTTCTTCAAAAATATTGTGGGTTGATAAATACCACCCTAAACCTTAGACCAAGCTATGGTTAATCAAGAGATTGCCTAGAGTCTCAAGAAACTGGTACCCATTTTTTTATTCACTTCAAAATGAATTTTCTGTTTAGTTTTGAATGCCCAGAGTCTCAAGAAACTAGTTTTATGCCTAGTCACTTCAAAAATTGTAACATTAAGGGTGTCAATAAAAAAAATTAGGGATATATATTCAAAAAACCCCATAGTTTGGGGGCTTTTTTTACAATTATGTCTTTATTTTAAAATAATTTGACAAATAATACAAGTTAAAAAGTTAAAAAAGACGAAAAATTAAATGAATGGTTAAAATGATATTTTTATAAAATTAGAGGGCCAAAAACTCATTATGCCTTAAACCAAAGGAAACACCTTTTGGAACCACCAAAAAAAAAAGAGAGAGAGAGAAAGAAAGAAAGAAAAGGTGACATGGAGTGTAGCCTTTAAAACCACAAATTTAGTGACGACGGATCCCATGTTAGATGGTAGCCAAAGGGGTTAGGTTAAGCTAACGTGCATTAACATAAAACATTAAGATGGGTGATCCTGCAACTACGTCATCTCATCTCCGCAAAGAATCAAATGTCTAATCGGCCAAGAGCTAACACGGAGAGTTGGGTGGGTAAAGAGATCAATACAGAAAAGCGTCATTAAATCAAAACCCTTTGTTCATAGCTCAACTCATACCATCAAATTGATGAATTTTATTTCTTTCGTTCGTTTGTTTACAAGTTGAAGAGTAGAGCTTTCAACATTGAACACCGATATGTTGAAATAGAGGGAAGATGGGGGTGGTTAGTTTAAACTTAGAAAGGCCTGTATAGCCCAAACAAGATGCCTCCCAACATGGGGTCTCCAATCCATGAAGCAGCTGTAGATATTCAGAGTTCAACACTGTGTTGACTCCTCCCATTTTTAGGTACATCACATGGGCTAAACCCCTACAGTTTCCGGATTATTAAGTTTCAAAGCAGTACAAATTCTATTACTGGGATTTTTTTGTTCCTCGGTTTCAAATTAAACAGGTACAATACAAAATAGGATCAAAGATATTAGCCTGCCTCAAGGTTTCAGATCGACACGGTTTTCATATTAGCCCACAACCTGGTTAGCATGTCCAGCTCGTTGATATATAATTCGCTACCGTGTAATTTGCCTGCAAGAGTTCACATCACCATGCAAGTGAACTCCTATTCAAAAAACACATACGTATTCACCTTATAATAGGATATGTGTTGACTTACATGAAGGTTTATTTAATCCTAGTATATCAAATCATGAAACCGTGCCATATAAATAAGAAATTGGCTTCCATGAAGAGGACACGCATAAATACTCAACAAATCTCAACATTTTCCCTCCGATATTTAATATTGAATCTAGGAGGAATATCTCAATTTTATTTCGACAAATAATCGACTCCAGAAAATTGGAAAGGAAATTTGATAAAAATATTTTATGAATATTTTTGTTTGGTATAGTAAAAAAAAAATTGATAGGGTAGAAAAATAGTAAAATAGAAAACATAATTTTTCTTTCTATAAATTTGCTTGATAGGAAAGATGAAATAAAGAGAAATTTTATTTCAATTCAAAATGTATAATTTTCAATTATTTTGTTAAGGAAAATCAAGGATGTAGTGACATAGTTCCATTATCAGACTAATATGTAAGACTATTCAAACAAAAAAATATATATACAATACTGAACACCTAAACTATTCATATTTGAGTAATTACAAACGTCATCAATGGGAATTATTTAGTGTAAACCCCTCATAGATGTAGTTGTCGATCTATCATTATATCTCTTTATTTAAGGGAAAAACAACAGAATATTCCAATGGCTTCTGATAGGTTAGAGTGAAGTGGGGAGGGACTAGTTATGTGGGTAGCCAATTGCAGTTCCCCCGGCAAACAAATGATGAATATCGATGCCTGCAAGCAAAAAAAAAAAAAAAAACATATATCATACATCCGTGTATATGATTTGGAATGATCAATAGAGATGAAAACGCAGGAGAGGAAAGCAAGGGGAGAAAAGAGAAACGGAGCTCCCTTCACCCCAATACCTAAAAAATCAAGGTAATGACGTCTCCTAGTTCATGCAAACCCTTAGCATGCGCATTCTCGGCCTAGCTTTCGATGTTTAATGCTGGCCAAAGTACGCATCCAGGGGCATCCATGAACTAGCAGCCGTATTTTACCATCCCTTCCTTTTAGGTTCGGAGTTCAGAGAGCCCCGTAATTGGTTCCCACTCCCCATCCCTTCAAACTCAAACCATATATATGGTTTATGTTGTAGAAAACTTGTGAAGTTACATGGAAAATGGAGGGTCCTTTTATAGGCCAAAACATGAGGAAATTTGGGTAGACGAACGAATAAGAAAATTTTGTCTGCAAAATTGATTGAGCCAAGATTAGTGGTGATGAAAAAGCATATTTTTTTTTTATCATGAGGGTACATATATATATGATAATTGCTGAATAGCATCTATTACTGTTCTCCATGATTAACAAATTAAAAGTGGGATATCTTTTAATTTCTTAACAATTGTTTAGGCCAACATATTTCTCAGTTTGTGCAGTGATGAAGTAGCTAATTTGGTTTCTCTAACTGGGGCCGGGTACCTCCATTGTTGCTGCTTAACTGTGCTTTTCATTAATACGAAGTGATCAAGATTTGAAAAAGATTTAAGCTTGAATGTGGGTCAGTCTTATATATTAAAATATATATTAGCTTGGCCTTCTCCAATGTTGTTCTCTTGCATGCACTATTGAGTAATTGAATGGCAGTTTAAACCTTTGAAATAACCAATATCCATTGCCCTATATGTTGAAAGAAGTAAAGCTTATTCTTTAATAGCTGCTTGCTTTCCAGAGTGGTCCACTACATAAAAGCATACAGATTTGTTTAAAGTTCAGAGCTTGCTTTTGTTTATTAGTGCCTATAAATTCTATGTTTAATGCCGTTTACGATTGCAACTTTTGGTCGGATTCTGAACTGCTTTTGCTTTGTTTAATGCCTAAAAGATCGTACAATCTTATTCTCTCGTCGTCAAAAGCAACAAAGAAAGAACCATCAAATTTCAAAGTTCTGCTACTCACGATATAAATCTTATACAGGCACAGATTATCAAATAAATTTTGAACTGTGTTAGAGGATTCTTTTGCTTCGGTGATAGGCATTATAAATTAAAAAATGAAGCATCGTAGACCTTTAAGGACAAATGTTTTGGTAGGTGATAGTGATAAAAGCAATATGGGTATGAAGTCTATGAAGGGACCAGCATTCTACATTATCAATGCTACCGTGGGATAACATTTAATTTCTCATTACACGTCTAATTCCAAGATTACAGGCCAAAAAAAGAAGGTTGGTGTACAATCTTTTTTATAAACTAGCATGATAATCCTCGGTCCTGAGTGTCTAATCCAACCACATCTAACATCAAACCTAGCTTCAGCTCTTTGCAGCTTTTGCACGAGATTGCTGGCCTTCTAGTCTTGCTTCTAGTAGTTTTGCTTTCAAGGTATTCTCCTTAAAGCCCGGAGGCAATTTCAGACAAGAATCTGACTTTTCGAAATCAGGAGATGTCAACTTCGAGACCCACTGTCGAACTGGACTAGCACGACCTTTGGATACACATTGAAATGATTCTTCCCTCAAACTACACTCAGGATGAATTTTGTCACCTTCCGACGATAAGGAATGATTTCTCATTAGCCTATCAAGCACATGACTTGAGCTCATTCCGTGGGATCCACTCCATTTGACTTTATTACCATGTACAGGCGCTCCGGTAGCCATTTGTTCGTCAAACTGCCCTCGGAAACTATGGAATCTACTGCTCTTGATGGCATCTCGAGACCATGCGTTTTTCCTAGATGAAATTCGGTTTCCTAATTCTTCACGATGACTTACCAAAGCATTGTCCCCGTGAAGTTTACAGCTCCCCTTGCTTTGGACTCTGTTGGCAGTTTTGTGCAGTTCATAACACTGCGAGTCGCTGCCACTGGAATATGCTTCATCAGCTGCACCTTGAGGGGCACTAACAGCCTCATTTAATGGAAAGGATTCTAAAGAATGTTGATGTGAGCAATTCCCTTTAAGATCACTTTTCCTTGACCCAGTGGAGCGTTTGGCTTCAAGAAAAGTTTCTATATCGAGGCTTAACTTGTCAATAATTGAATTCTTTTCTGCAAGATCAGTTCGACCTTCAGCAAGCTTCATTTGCATCCGCTCATCGAGCCATGCCTCTGAAATATGGAGAATTAGCCGCTCAGGGTTTTCCCCGTCAATGTGATCAATCTCGTACTTGTGCTTAAGGAACCGCAACTCCTGTTCGTATTCCCTTATTCCTCTAGCAAACTCATCGCACAAGTTCTCCAACAGAATTCGTGCTTTTCTCTCCCTCTCAAGTTCTTTGAAAGCATTAGCAAAAGAAGATCTTACGTCAGAGAGTTCTCGAGCTAGCTTTCGGTGCATGCTTTCAGAGCGCTTCCTTAACCTCCTCTCGTTTTCCAGCTCATCTCTCACTGGCTGAACAGCAGCTTTGATTTTATCTTGCTCTTTGTTCTTCCTAACAAGTTTATCCTCTGTGACTTGCTTCATGAAATTGTCCATCTCTTGCCTTTCTGTTTGCTTTTCTTGCAACAACTCTTTGATCCGACCCCGAGAATGATCCAGTTCCATTTTCAGGGCATTTACCAATGACATGCTCGATACATGCTGTTCTTCAAGAGCCCAGATTCGGTTGAGTACCTTGAGCAACTCCGTCGATGTCTTAAGGCTATAACCTGATCTTTCAGTCCTACCCAGAAAATCCAAAGAACTCGATGGTGCGATTGCAGGGTTATAAGGTGCTATCTGCAAAGAACACAGTTATGAATCCATTAAGTAATGCAGTTGCAGTAAAATGGCTTTATATGCCAATCTGTTACATGAGGAAGCATAACCAAAACAAAGAACTGTAAGGTTGATTGTAAACATCAACTTAATATGATTTTCATTTTCCAATCTCCACTAAAAAGGTTATCTCTTGATGGGAGATTTGATCTAGTAGTTGCATCTTGATATGGTACAATTAACACCGTAGAAGGTATTCACTCCGCATGAGGGTCTATGGAGGTTTTGGTCATGTACTTGGAAGCTCAAGGAATTGTCTGTTTCTACTGAAAAGAAAAGGTAGTGTCCTTTACGACCGAGGTTAAGGAGATAGCTATTAAGAGACGCTCAACATTGCAAATGGTTGTTTTGTCAGTTTGAAGTCAAAATCTAATATCAGTTTATCGAAAGCAAATAAACCAATCTACAGATTACTGTGGATAGATGTTGACCTCCAGTGAGCTTCCGCAACTTGCAGGAGGTACAGACCGTGGAGCACGGCCATTTCGTTCAACTGATCGACGGTGTTGCATCAGTGATGCCGCAATGTGCCTCCTCGAGCTACTTGCACTTGCTGGCTGACATTAGATTCAGGGAAAACATTAATTATATATAGAATTAGACAAAGGTGGGCATCTATTTGATTAAACAAGAGATATTTGGGAAACACATACTGTATGGAATAAGATCGACAAGCCAAATAGTAGAGAAGACAAACCAATTTTTAGTTTGAAACTAAAAGGCAAATGAATCTGAAAAATATATACCAAACAATAAAACCAGTAAAAGAACCAGTCAAGCAGCAAAGAAAGCAATTTTCACTGACACAACATTAAATTGTTTAATGATGTTTAAAGCTACACTAGACAGACTTTAACTATTACACAACCTGATACATGAAGAGACAGCATTAAACAAAAGGCATGGCTTTTCAGTTCAAACAGGCCATAGATGAGCAGCAATAGAAATGGTGATTAAAGCAACATGAAGTGAAATTTAAAGAGGAAAAAGAAGAAAAGGCAGGCATGTTTTACCCTTAGAGCATATGTGTGCGCCCCACAGAAGCAACAGGAAAGCCGGACATGAGACAGCTAAGAATCTCAACCATTAGTGCCAACAAGAGGCAAAAATGTTCAGCATTCACAGCAAAGAACAAGCAGAGTAAAGAAAAAGAAGGGTTAAGACGGACAGAGAGCGACGAGAAACACAAGACAAGGGACAGCAAAGCAAGCAAACAATTAGAATCTAAAAAAGGCAAAACCTTTTTCCTTCTTTTAACAAAAAACATACATAAACAAATAAAAAAATTAACCGCACTTAAACTACCCAAAGAACCGCCAAAGCATTACACTAAAATTCAAACAAAAGCTCAAAACTTTAAAAATAAAAACGTTTCTTTCTTTTTTTTTAATCTTTACAGTTACTTGAAAGAAATCAAGGGAGTACCTGAGGAAGGGGAGTGGCAGGAGGATCAACAGCAGCATCAGAAGCCTTGTCTTTAACATGGTGTATGCGAAGCTTAGGAGCTCCTTTGCGCGTGCTGGGAAGTGGGTAGTGAGGATGAAGTTCCCAGAGGTCGGCACATAGTTTTCTAGCTGAAACAAAAGGTCCAGTGGGATGTTGAAGGAACTCAGGGTTAGTAGCATTTTGAGAAGGGAACTCGAGTCTCCAAATAGGTGACGGAGTTGAGGGGCCAGCTCTTTTCCCTACCAGGATCCCGCCTTTCAACTTTTTCACCATGAAATCTTGATTTTCTCCTTCACCCTCCACACCTTTTTCTTTTCTTTCCATCACTGTGTGCGTTCTTTTCACTCACCCTCTCTCTCTTTTCAAAATTTCAAACAATGGGTTCTTTCTTCACTCATTCTCCTCGGTTTGTCACTCTTTTTAGCAATGGGTTTTAGGGTCATGGCTCTTCTCTTCCTTGCTTTGTCTCTCCTCGCAGTTTTGGTCAGCCTCCCAAGACTCGAATTTTCATCGCTACTTGTGGTTGTGGTCATGTGCGGCTCTTCCTTGCTCTCTCTAATTTGCCCCTAATTGAGGACTTTTTTATTTTTGGACTGACCTTAATTGAGGACTGACACTTGTAACTATTATTCATTGCCTTTGGATTCCCTTAATTCTAGGACATTCACCCATGTGTGTTCATGTCTTTTTATTCAAGTTATAATGTCCCATTCATCTATGTTATACACTCTAGCAAAGGGTGGATAATAAAATTAATGTAAATTTTTATTTGATATTTAATTTTAAAAATATTTTTTACCCTTTTAAAAAAAAAAAAAACTATCAAAGAAACCAATTATTGAACTCTTTTTGTTAACATACTATATATAGAGACGACACACCCGACAGAATAAAAGGAAACAGCATAACTTGACGTCTAAGTTTTACTTTTATACAAGTAAAAGAAAAAGAAAAAAATGGAAACGCTCACAGTTGAGTTAAAATGCCATTTTCAAAGTCAAAACATGAAAGAGTGATGGGTTTTAATTGTCTCGTCTTTATTAATTCATTATTTAAACACACACAGAAAAAGAAATGGTGCAGATAACATAAAAACACTGTCATTCAATTAATATTTTCTGTGAAGAAACGTAACCATGGCATTTGAGTGTAAAATGTGCAGGTGCAATGCAATGATGGCCAAAATACTCATGGGGAAGAATAAAAAGATGGTGAAAAAGCCTTTTTATAAGAAGCCATGCGGCTCACACACACACACACACAAACATAGCGTCATCTACCTAAAGCTATAAGCAAATATTATAGGCATAGATAGGGTCCAATAAAACCTGTGCTTCCTCTTCCTATACTCTGCTGCACACTCAACTGTACTAGATTCCTCTTCCGAGCAAAGGGTTTTTTTTTTTATTGAAGCCAGAAACTTTGTTGTACGACCTATAATGCATATCTAATACCTGATCCTCCCAAATCCACCAAAATGTGTGGTCCCATAGCTTCCTCTGTAGCAAAAACTGTGTTAGGGTTCTAATTGTGATAAAAAAATATTATAAATTATAATGGTGGAGTTTCGACTGTCAAAATCTAATTTCATTAGTTAGGAGACTGAGAGTTTCTGATTTTGCCACCAACATTAAAATCATACGTCCAACCCTTAGTTTATTCAGAAAAACTGCAAATGCTTGAACCAAGATAAATGATGATTATGGTCAGTCTAGTGAATTAAACAACGTTTTTACTTGTACTTGCTACTGCTAGCTCTATGCATGTATTAAATTCCATATGGTTTAGAAACTTACATGCACAGAATTCGTTTTTTACCAGTCAATTAACAAATCCAAGACTATACTTTAATTTCTGGAATTACAAGACGACAACACATGGATTGATATACCAGAGATGGACCACTTTGAAAAAAAATAAAGTTGTTCTATATTTTATCTTAATTGAAGGTGGTCCTGATTATAAAGCTCGTGCAGTTGTACATTATAATATAAGTTCACCACATTCCAAAATACAATTAATGTCATTCAAATATATATATATATATACACACCATTAATGCCCGACATGTAAATGATAAAACATCCCTCACCCTACTGAGTTGATGCCATCATTTATCTCATACATAGCCAACCACATATGATGCCATCACATGAACCAGTGAATGTTCATCGAAGTTTAGTGAGTTAGGGTTTTCTGTTTTCATAGAGTGCATGCTTTTTTGTCCTTACATTTATCAGAAGCTAACCCTAATATGATACCATAAGGCACCATTGTCTCTTTTGTCCTTTACATGCTCAGGGTTGAGCGCGAGGCATGCTAAACAAATGTTCATTATTCCCTTGCATGATCTCCATTTGCAACCTAAAACGTGCACATTCAGTTAGGTACAGCAAAATTTAGTAAGATTATGGTCCCAGAAACTTGACAGGAGCCCCTCAACTCAAGCTTGCATATTTTCTGTCAGAGGAACCCAATGCAACCCCACGACCACGCTCTTTATGATAGAATGCTTGTGCTTTCGGCTGGAGCTGGACCATCAGTAGTGGGAGAAGGAAAATTACGTGTCCATTGGCGTCCGGATGGCTCAGTTGGACTCAGTGTTACAGTTAAGTTGGTTTGGGTTATTGTCAGTTGATCCAAAATTATTTCCATTTAGACCACTTTCCTTTTCCTTGGGCCTTAAGTTGAGCCACCTAACTCAAGGCAAAGCAAAAGCAGTCAAATTAAGATGTGTTTGATTGGTTTAATTGGCAAAGGCATGTCTGGGGCATGTTTAACAGTGTTGTGTCGAGTTGTTAAATCCTTGGTATTATTTTTTCCGACAGTCTTGCAAAATTCAACCTTTCTTAGTTTCTAAGACCAAATTTTAATTCAAAGACAAAATATGAAACGGTGGGAATTATGGAATACGGTAGACAACAAAGTTGGAAGAAAATTGTCTTTTGTATGTTTAAAGGAAAGAGTACAAAACATCCGTTTGCATTAATAATAATAATATAATAATAATAATAATAGTCCACGACAGAAGACTCAGCATATATGCAGATGCAAATAGCCAGCTCTGCTTCTGCACGAATCCACAAATCTCTATAATATAATAATAACGCTACTCAATTATGATATGCAGTGGGGTTCCACACAAAAACCATAACAAGAAAATTGCCTCCCAGGCTAGGCAGTTAACGGTAACCGTTAGATGTCACCTCTTTGCCCTGTGGTTCGATTACCACTTCTTTAATGCAAAGTAAATGAAGAATGGCATTCCCAGCTTAACATAAACTGTAGGTGATGGGAGGGTAATAAAAGAGGCAGCAGCAGCAGCAGGTAAACAGTAAATTCTCTACTCATCAATACTCCAAAAATGAATGAAAATTCCTTGTAGGCAATGCAAAAGAATTACTAATATCTTCAATTCTCATAAATGACCACCTTTACCCGCTGTGTGATTTTCTTTTGGACAGTGATATAATAACTCAGAATAAAAGCCAAAGGGAAAGAACCAAAAAAAAAAAAAAAGGGAAAAGGAACGGTGGGAATTTGGGATGAATTACCCTCAAATCCAATCAGAAATCAATTAAGGAGCAAATTCGAGTCTTGGTTCGAAGCAAAAACCAGTGAAAAGCTGAAGAGGGAACTTCTTTGATACTGGACACTTCTGCGACCATTTCCATAGTTTCTGATTCATGTTGAAAACAAGAAGAGCCGGAGCACCATAGCTCTGGATATATATGAGATCATCTGTACCGCTGCTCGCGAAAACATCATCCAATTCACCAAATCCTTGGAAATACTTATGTGGCATGCGAGCAACCTCATTCCAATTCCTCCCCTTAAGAACCCAGATTCCAATCCCCTTGATTATATCAGGCCGGTCTTGCTTCCCCATACCTCCAACCATGACCAGCTTTTCCTTTAGGTTCATCAGACGGCCACAAGTAAGAGGGCAAGGCACTGGAATAAAACTCCTCAACAACGGAGATGATCGACCAGAGAGACTATATGTAACTAGACCATGTCGGTTTTCTGGTGTGCCACCCCCAGTTGAGTATATCAGGAAGTATAAAATCCCATCACAGATAACACTTTCATCTCCACCCCTCCATCCTGTCAAAACCTCAGTCAAGGAGGTTGCCCACATCCTAGTTTCCGAATCATAAATATGAATTGAAAGGTCCCATTGGAAAAAATTCCCAGGAACTTGTTTAGACTTCACAACAGATACAGTATAATTGTGTGACGTCCTGTTCACTGAGATCGACAGTGCACTATAATCAGGGAATTTCAGACCAGGGGGGTCCTCAAGCTTCTTCCAAAGTTTGGTGACTGGATTGCAGACATGCAACTCACTTCTACTGTCATTGTCCATGAAACAAACCAAGCCACAAGATGAAGCAATGAACCAGTTAGGAGTCTGAATGCAAGGCAGTTCAATGCCGTACCACTTTCGAAGGATCGGGTCATAGGCATAACCAACCGGTTCATCACAGCTAGTAAACATAAAATACCAAGGCTTTTGCGATAAGACATTCGAAAAGTTCCATAGGAACCTTTTGGAACTGACAATCTCATGCCACCTTCTACAAACAGAACCAGCTCGAAAAATGCTAGCGATGGGGAGAAAAGCCAAGATCCGTTCTAACAAGTCGTCAGGTAGGATTAAGTCCACAGAAACTGCAGTTGCTTCTTTGTTACCTTCATCAATAAGTTTCGAAAACGAATCTAAGCCACCAATTTCTTTTGACATATCATCAAAGCAATGGCTGATCCATGAAGTCTCTCCCTTCATGATGAAGAACAGCTAAAGAAAATTCCTGAGAGTTCAAAAAAAACAACAACAAATTTCTTCACAAAATCAAACCAAGCAGGTAAAGAGAAAGTAAATGGGAATCTATCACCTCATAAAGCAAGAAATCAGGAAGAACTAATTAAAAATCTTAGGCCATGTCCAAACACAAGGGACCTGAACATATATAACAGATTGATATAAGAAAGGCACGGCAAAAAATTTATCCATGCCTTGGTATGAAGCATACTACAAAATCGACGAGAAAGCAAAAAGTACAGGAAGCACATTACGCAATTTTAAAGAACATATTGTATGGAAACATGACTGCATAACTGTATTAAGCTGCCAAGCATAAGAACATGAAAGAACAAAAAAAAAACCCAGAACTTGAAGCTTGAGGAAGGAAAAGGGTTTTAGAACTATGGGATTACATGCATGCCAATAAAAGGATTTGGCACCAAGTTCATACAGCCAAAAAACCTCAGATGAAGGGAGAAAAAATAACATAAAAATTTAAGGCATCTAATCATCTGTATCATAGCTAAGACACATGCTTAGAAGGAGATACAAAAGATTAAGGGAACAAATCAACCAACATATTAAATTAATGTTACCCCAAAAGGAAGACAATGCCAGAATTCTGATCTCTAAGAGGGAGATAATATCAATCACAGGAAAATCAATCTAACTGCATCAATAAATTTAAAAAAAAAAGACCTTATCATTGGATATATACAGAAGCAAAAACAGAAAAATGTGAATCATTTGTTACTTAAAAAAGGAGAAAAGCATTTACAGAGAGTAACATCAAAGTATATAAAAAGGAAACACTTTTTTTAACCAGATTTCTTGCTAGAGTAAGAGAATCTAATCCAAAACAAATTATGTTCTTTTCAGCTAAATAAACAACCTTTCATGAATTTAGCAACCCCCCCCCCCCAACACACACACACAAAAAAAAAAAGAACAAAAACGTTTTAAGAATAAATAAATAATGTTAGGTAAAAAGAAAGAAGGATTAGGCCATCCTTACCTATCAATCAAACATCAAAGGTGAAAACCCCACATAACTAAAAGAATCAACAAGCATCACCAACTAAACCAAAACATCATTAGATTAAAGACAGGGAAACGGATCAATAAAAAAAAAGTGAAAATTTTTCTCCGAGAAAACATGCTCACGAACCTGTAATGGAGCTGATTCCGGGATAACTGAAGAAATGGGTGTTGGTAGATTCAGGTAAAGTTTCAAGATTTAACAAAAACCAAAGAAAAATCAAGCTCATATGAAAAAAGAAGAAAAAAACTGATCATTGGCAGTGAAATATAACTTCAAAAATGAAATATTTAAAGAAGATTAATGGAGACAATATGTAATTTTTTTTTATTTTGCCTTAAAATAACGAGAACAATGAAAGGGTTACTCCTGATTTGGCTCATCATCAATTCCTGAGCAAAACTCATTGTAGAGAAAAGAGACTTTGGTTTCGGTTTTTCTTAGCAGTGTTTTTTAACAAACAATACGAAAAAAGAGAAAAAAAAAGAAAAAAGAAAAAGAAAATGATAGGCAAAGGAATGAAAGAGAGAAACCGGTTTATGTAAAGGGTGCTATGTTCATGAATATTTTGAGTACTGACAGAGAAAGTAACAAATAAACGGAGAGTGGTATGGGAGCGCGTGTGGCGCGTGGAATTTTTTATTTTTTTTTCTTTTTGAATTTTCTCCGTTTACCTTTTAGTCTAAAAAAATACAACAACGAAATAAGTGTGGGTGGGGTGGGAAGGTATGAAAGTTTGAGGTGTCTTCAAGCAAGATGTTGATTTTATTGATAGGATAAGAAAATTATTATTTTAGAAAAAGTAAATAAAATTAGGAGTGTTTAGATTTCGGTTAAAATTAAATTAATTGATCAAATTAATTTAATTATTAATTAATTAATAATTTGATCGGAGATCGATTAATATTTTTGAAAGTTCAGTTATCGGTTAATTCGATTTGAAATCGAGTAATTAATCGACTTAATAATTAATAATAGAAATTATATGCAGGTTTAATTCGGTTAGTTCGAATAATTTGATCAAATGAATATTATCATTTTGTTGATATGTTTTATACTAAAAAATAAAAACATATAAATTTCGATTAATTTGATTGGTTAATTGAATTAACCGAAATGTTTCGATTCGATTAAAAATTAAAAATTAAAAAATTAAAAGATTAGAAATTTAATTAATTTAATTAATACTAATTTGATTAAATTAACCGTTTGATTAATCGTTTAAACATCCCTAAATAAAATTAAGTAATCATAATTTGGTCAAGAGAAGTGAATAAGTAGATTTATTATTTTATTTTTTATTCTTAAATGACTATATAATTGTTTTAATTAAATATTTAAATAGTATTATTTAATAAATGTCGCATTAATATACTTGTATAAAATTTTGCTCATAATTCTTCAAAAAATCACTTAAAAATTAACTTAATTTTTTGTATATAAATTAGTTAATATATCGAATAAACAAATATAGGAATGTAGAAGTAAAAGATGACTTATTCAAACCACCCTATCTTAATCCAATATAAGATTTTTGTTTAAAAAAAGAAACTTAACTTACTTTGAAAAATTAAGCTACTATTTTTAGAATAAATTTATTCTTAATAAATATTGTTACGATATTTCATTTTTTAAACATTATATATATTTCTTTTAAAGTAAGAATAAGATAATTTAATAATTAATTCTTACACAAAGGGATTAGCGAATGGATAAAGAAAACAAATGTAAAATCTACCTTATAAAAAGTAAAAACTAAAAATTAATGCTTGCAAAAGAAAAAAAAAAGTGTGCAGTGGTTTATACACTTGGATAGTTTTCAGCAGTATAATATATGTTAAAAATCACATCATTCAATCCACTTTCCTCTTTTAAGAGAATAAAAATTTGATTTAATCTTTTAAAAATTATAAATATATAAATTATTAAAAGTTGTGAAATTACATTTTTATTATTGTAAAAATATATAATTTAATTTCTGTCCCACCAAAAAAAGTTTATAAGTTTTCCCTTGCTGTATGTTAAAAATCTTATCACACGCGTATATACAATATCAAAATAAAAAAATAGATTAAATTGTGAGAAAAATTAAATTTAAATACAAAAAACATATTGGATTAATAATATTAAATTAATACAATTATTTTTTTCATTGATTCTGAATTGGTGTCTTGTTCATTTGTAACGCTAACTCAATCAATATTATTCTTATACACAAAAATATAACAATTTAGAACACAAATATATTTATTAAAGTTTCAAATAAAAACTAAAAATTTCTTTAGTTCATATAGTAAATAAAAAAGTTTTATTTGCATGGTGTCCTTGGTTCAAATATTGTTATTGATTTTTTTTTGGGTATAAAATTATAAGAAAAAGATAAAAACACCCATAAAATAACATAATTTACTTTACAAATAAAAGTTTTTTTTTTTATAATTTCCTAACTAAGTTGAGACTCGATTGATGGGTGATAACAACTCAATAAAAGACTTAATAAACATTAAGTATAGAAATACAACGGTTGGAGATAATAAATTGCACATATTAACATAAAATTGTATAAAACACATTAGAATGGAGTTTTGGTTGAATGGTAAATTTAAATTTTACTAATTCAATCGGTGTAGATTTAAATCTCACAATATGCATATTTTTATTGGGTTTTGTTAATATGAAAAGATAAAAATAGCCTCAAATAATATGACTTATTTTAATTATAAAATCACATTTTTTGTAATTTCTCTAATCGAGTTGGTGCTCAGTTGACTCATGACACCAACTTGGCCAGGAGCATAAATAAAATAGTAAGTGTAGATATACAATTGATAGAAATAATAAATTGTGCATATTAAAATATATATATATATATATATAATACAATAAAATGAAACTTTGATTAAGTGGTAAATTTATTTTAATTACAAAAAAGCATTTTCGTAATTTTTTTAATTGAGTTTGTGACGGTCAAACTCGTGATACCAACAAAGTCAATATTTTAAATAATAATATAAATATTTATATATAAATGGATAAATAAAATTTGAAACCACATCAATACTTTTATTGTTTTATTAAATTCAACCACTCACATATACACGTGAAAATTACATTTTTAAAATACAACGATGTATTTGAAATAAATAATGAAACATACAATTTGAAATTAATTAATAACCAGACATGTAATATGTAATATATTAAAATAAAAAATAGATAAAATTGTGAATAAAACTACATTTAAATACGTAAATACATCATATTAAGAATATTAACTGTGCTACAATTATTTATCATGTTATTGTCATAAATCTTGAGTTAATATCAAGTTAACTTGTGACATGAACTCAATTAATAACATTGTAATACAATTGATAGAGGTAATAAAGGATGCAAAATAAAATTAGAATGTACAAAACATTTTAAGATAAGATCTTAGTTGAATGGTAAAATTAAAATTTTATCGATACAAACGTTATGGGTTCAAATTCCATATATAAAATTATAATTGGTTTTGGTTGAATTGATACTTAATTGATTCGTGACACCAACTCAATCAAGATTAAATAACAATACATACATACAATTGATAAATGTAATAAAGTATGCATAATATTAAAATTAAATGTCGTGGGTTTAAATCCGATATATAAATTTTTAATTGGTTTTGGTTGAGTTAATTTCTGGTTCCAACTCAACAAAGGTTAAATAATACTATTGATATACAATTGATAAAAATAATAAAAATAAAATATAAATATCATATTAAAACAAAGCTTTTATTCAATGGTAAAATTAATGTTTTACTTATGTAAATAACATGGGTTTAAATCCCACTATTTGAAAATTTTATTATTTTTTATAATAATAAAAATTAAACTATCTTCGAATAATATAACGTATTTTAATTACAAAATAATATTTTCATATTTTTCATAACTACACTAGTATCGAATTAATTCGTGACACCAACTCAATTAAGACTTAAATAATAATATATATATATTTTTTGTATTTTCTTTAATTTAATCAATATAATTTAACTCTCCACACCAACTTGATCATATTATAAAATTGGGATTTGCCCACCCCCAAATATTGCTTTCCTGCTCATCAGGACCTTCTTTTTATTTTAGTTGTGATTTAATGGTAAAATAATTTTAAATTATTCCATGCGTATTCTAATTATTATTTTTTTTATCGAATCTTCATCAACGGTCTAATTCTATAGACTATCCTTTAATTTCTCCCAACAATACAAAATAAACTCTGATTTTCACTCTTAAATCATTGATTGAAATAATAGCAATCTCGTAAGAGAAAAAACACATATTCAAAGTTTAAGAAATACACTTATTGAAAAGAGTTATTTTAAAAACAAATATTAATCTCAATTGTTAAGTCCAATATAACTTTGTTACGATGTTCGTCATTATCGCTGCTATTCGCTTATTCGATTGAGACCGATCCAATCCTCTTTATTTTAGTAGTGGTCGCCTACATAATTTGTTTACATGAGTTTGCATCATCATACAAGTGAATCTGCATTTAGGGAACATGTATTAATTTTAGAATAGGATATTCGTTGGTATGCATGGGTAGGAGTGTTCAAAAATTGATTAAAATCGAATTACCGATCGAACCGATCTAATTCGGTTAATCGATCTGTTAACCGGTCTAATTCAATCGGAAGTCGATTAAAAATTTTTTAAAATTTCGATTAACTGTTAATTCGGTTCGATTAACTGTTAATTCGATTCGATTAATGGTTAAAAAATTTTAAAAATTAAATTAATACTAATTTAATTTAAATAACCAATCAAATAATTGTCTAAACATCCCTATGCATGACTAAAAAACAATTAACAAACCTCAATTTACCTTATTTTTACAATAATAAAAAAACAAAAGCTGAAATTCCTTTTTTGTGGGTGTGCGTGTGTTTGGCCACAATTTTCCTTTTGGTTGATTGGTGCGGGTTGGTGGCACCATGCAGTGCAATTGCATGTAGAATGAAACCGAGAATTTGTCGATAATAAATCGAATAGCCGACGGATAGAGAACATTAACATTACTGAGTTGACTTTTAATGATATTTAGTGACATGTTTATGCTTGTTTTTGCTTTGCATTAATGGGAAACCGAAAAAAGAAAGAAAAGTTGATAGTGGCATCACCACTAGTGGACCTCTTTCCAGCCAAGCATTTTTGTGCACATCAACTCATTTCTCACTTACAATATTATTCAAATGAACGGTTCCCTTTTTTTATTATTTTTTTAATATGTTGCTCAACTTTTATGAACAAATTTACATTTTCAATCTTATTAAAAAAAAAAAACCTTCCAACTATTTGTTTTCAGTATGAACTAAACAAAATATGTAATCATAAAACAGTGTTACAATTCCCATTCATTGTATCCGAAAAGATATATAGAATATAAAATATATTGCCTTATTTGTATATACTTGAAATCTGAAAGTCAAAGACAGGACACTGAAAGGGGTGTATCAACCCAAACATTGAAAACGATATTTTGAGCAGCAAGGGTCAGAGGGCACGCTCGGCACTACGTCTAATTTTTCACCATATGTAGTGTTCGTATTTAGGCTAAATTACTCTTATTATTTTAATTGATTAAATAGGTTTTTTTTAATATTTAGAAAAATAAATTAATTTTGAAGAAAGTTTGAAAAACGGGTCCTGCACAGTTTGTGAAAAAATTCGTTCAGTTGAGTAAGTTTTTGTTGACATATTAAGAAAAATACGTCCAATCGGATGTGTTTTCTTTGAAATTAAAAAAAAATGCTTCTAACTATACCCTCTTTCTTAATATATAAATAAAAACTCATTTAATTAGATAACCTTTTAATTTCTCTCCAAAATCGATCTATTTACCTTTATCTTGAAAAAAATAATTTATTTAATCAATTAAAAAAAACATGTATACCTAATTTGACCTCGTATCTATATAAATAATTACGACCACTTGAGATTTCATGGATGATTTGATTTAATGTTGTTACGGTAAGTAAAGTAGCTGTATTCAACCATTTGCTTTCGTTTTTCTTATATAATTGTGTTACGTGTTATTTTCTTTTCCTTCTTTTTTTTTCTTATACGCTCTTTTAATATTTCGGGTAAATTATATTATTAGTCATTAAATTATAGATAAATTTTTATTTTGATTATTTAATTTAAAATTTACAATTTCGTCATTGAACATTTGAAAGTTTCCATTTAAATCATTCAGTTCTTAAGGTTTTTTAAATTTTACCAGTGAGCTCCAAGTGATGATTCAACGATCGATACGATAAATCAATACCTATTAATGAGTAGAAAAACATACCTTAAATCCAAGTTGATTTGATAGTCAATGTCGAAGATCGGAGAAAAAATTGTTTTATTTTGGTTTTTAGATTCATGATATCTAAAGTTATTTCGTGAAATGAAAATTGAATTGTAGAAAAAATAGAGAAAATAAGCTTTCAATTAGTGGAAGTAGTGCTAACAAAGACAACTATATAACATTTATTTTAATAGTCCCGTAATTTAAATGAAAATCTTTGAATTGTTAAGTTATCATATTGTAACTTTTTTAGTTAAGTGATTAAAATAAAAATTAACTTATAGTTTAGTGACTAATAGTGTAGTTTATATTTTTTATTTTTTATGATTTCTGATAATTTTAAATATTATTTTATAATTTTATATATTTTTAAATTTTTTTTACAATTTTTAATATTTTTTGGATATGATCAATGCCCACATCACCAATCAATAGGGACATGTGGTATGTTTTGATTGGTTGCTAAATTTGTTAACACTGTTAATGACAAGAACCAAAGAGTATAACAAAACTATAGTTCAAATTCTAAAATGAATAAAAAAATTTAGATACTAACATGAACAAATGAGTATAGTTCAATGACCAAATTGTGAATAAAATCTATTTTTAAAATCTTAAGAAATATTGAATAATCACTTTTTAAAAATTTGAAGATAAATAAAATAATAAACTTTAATATTTTAAATAATCAATTTTCAATGCTGAAAAATGTAAATATACATACTTAATTTAAATATAATTTTTAAATGGATGGACTATATTGAAATTTTTATATACATCCACAGGCCATTGAATGATGAATAAAATAATAAATTTTAATATTTTTAATATTTTAATATTGAAAAAGAAGTTTCTAATTTCTTTTCTACATTATTCGAGCGTGGTTTCAATCATATTAAAGTTTAAAATTTTATTCATCTTCAAAATTTTCTAGAAGTGATTATTCAATAGTTTTTAAGAAATAGTATACTGTTATCTTTTAAAATATTAAAAATTAGAGACTTCAACTAAAATTCTGTATTTTTATTATTAGTAAAATATACCAATATTAAATTTATTTTGTAAGTTTAAAGGTGACATATAGGTTTCAATTTATAAAGTTTAAATTCCCATAATTTAAAATTAATTGTATTTTAAATATTTTAATTTTTTACAATAAGTTGACTTTTAATTTAGAAAATAACATACTATTTTAAAATAAAATTTATAAGTGGACGAGCCATATAAAATTAAATGAACAATTGGTCCGATAGGGAGTTTAATCTATGTCAAGTGTGCATCTTTTTAGGATTGCACACCTAACATGAATTGGATTCATCATCGATCTAATTTAAAATCCGAATTTAAGGTCAAAATCAATATATCTCAATTTGATTTCGACCTCCATCAAATCATTTTTTTTGTTTTAATTTTAAATCTATGTTAGTTTAATAATGAATTATTTTATTTATATTAATTTTGTAAATTTTCAATATTTATATAAGACAAAAACCTAAAGAGCAACCATTCTAACTTCGACTCCAAGTTGAACTTGATCAACCAATGTCCCATTAGGCTTCCAACGCTATTTTTTTTTAAATTTTTTTCATATTGAGAGAACAAGAGAGAGAAGGAACAGGATGAAGGCAAACATGTATAAGCTTCACCAAATTATTATTATTATAGACTCGTTGTAATGCTAATTGGGGCAATGGGTAGTTGAGTAAAAGCCTAGACTGGTCTTGGAATTTATTAAAACTAGTGGCGAATGGCGAGGGGTGGAATGGAAAATGGAGGGCAACAGTATATGGGAAAAGGTCTAAAATGTGGAAAATATGCCGTGTGTTTAGCGGACTTTATAGCGGGGGGCGTCCCGCGTGCAACCACACCTAAACTTCACCGCCCATTTGTTGGAGCAACTTGTGGGGTCTTCCTATAAACATCCAATGAGTATATGCTTTGGACTGTTCCTATTGCTCCCCGAGTGTTTATACTCAATTTTAATTACGAGTTTTTGTCTCCATATTTTAAGTAGAGTTCAAAGGGTTGATGAAATTTTGATAGAAGTATTTTTATCTATTAAAATCCTTTAAGAGCATGGGTTTGAACCTTGCATTTTCTCGATGGATGTAAGCTCTTTCGTTGAAACTCTATGAATTCTTTTGAGCTCTCTTCAAAGTAAGGAGACACAAATCCAAAGCTAAAATCAAGCATAAACACTTCGAGAGCAATACCTCCACTATTGAGGGAGTGAGACACTCCAAAGTAGATATTCGCCCTCAACACACTCTATGATCTATTATATATATATATATATAAGGGTGATATCCACTTATGCATATGTAAAATAAAAAAGTTTTATTTTGTTTCGTATATTTTTGTATGATTGATATTTTAATGATTCAATAATTGAATTTATTGATATAATTGTAATTGTTATGCATGTAAATTTTTGAATTGATTCAATATATCTATCACATCGATTTAAAATACTAAATATATTAATATTTATTAAATAATTGAAAGTTTTTTTTTGTATAAAATAAATAGTTAAAAATGTTAAATTTATGTCAATTTTGATATGGATGATATATGAATGAAATTTAAAATATGATGGTTGGATCATTAAAATTTTAATTATAAAAAAATATATAGAAAAATATAAAATTAAAATAATTTTACATCGATATAAGTAGATCTATCTACTATTACATTACATTACATTATATTATATTATATTAAAGCATAAATTTAAAGAAATTTTTGAATGGACTAATATAGCATTTATTGTCCATTATATTGCTAAATTTACAGTTTTAATTATTATTATTATTATTTATAAATAATAATTTTAATTTTACTTGGTTAAAAAATGAATCATATTCATAAACAAGAAGGATGATTTTGGAGACGGAGAGTTTAGAAGCCGTGACCTTGATCACCAGGCAATCATTGGGGAGCTGGAATCATGTTTATTATATAATAATAATAATAATAATAATAAGACTTTTATTAAAATGAATTTCTATAATAATAAATAAAAAAATAAAATTTATATTTAATCCTTATTATTTTAAACAATGTTGTTTCACATTAATTACATAACAATATTGTACATCAAAATATTCAAAATGCTTTAATTATGATTTCAATTTCTATTAGAATATTAAAATTTTTAAATAAATTATTATATTTTAATAGATTCAATAATTTGAAAAAAAATATTATTTTATATTAATTATAGTAATTGAAAATATGATATTTAGAAAAAACTAGTCATTATAAAATTAAAAACTAGTGTATGAAAAATATATAACCATACATATGATTATATGGAGGAACATTTATACGAGATATAAGGCTTTTGTTATATATTTGCCTTTATTTTTCTTTTTCTTTTACGATTTCTTAAAAGGCTTTTGTGTTGGGTCTGGTTATAATCATGTAACGTGATTGTTGGGTCAGAATTTTAATAGGCAAAGTACCTAGAAAAGAAATATAACAACAGTTCAACCATAGGGAAAAGTATTACATGTACTTGTCAAATGACTACCCATTTTCCTTCGCTCTTATGCCTACATTTCCTTAGTTGAATTTGAGCGTGCGGTGGGACAAATAGTTTTTTTTATACAATATTTAAAATTATTTATAATTTTTAAATAACGAGGTTCAACGTATTTAAATACTGATAATAATACCGATAAAATTACCACATACTTTAGTATTTACTTTTGAATTTATCATCTACTGTTGAAAAAAGCAATACAGAAACTGGAAACCTGTATACTGTTAAACATATGTATAACCTCACTCAAGCACCACTCTAGTGGAATTTTCTTCGAGTGTTGGTTTGTATAGGAGCAACAATATCATAACATTTCATGGCATATCAACACCTTCAACATCAGTACTCATTGTTTTAAGATAATTCATTTAGTATATATATATATATATAACACATTCTTTCGTGCAATATTTTTATTCATAAAACTAACGAAAACAAGGGGGCTTAATTGAAACAACGGCAAAATGGTTGAAATAGAAAGCTAGAACTTAGATGAAAATTGTTAAAAAGTTGGAGAAATAGTTTAAGAGGTTGACAGAAAGGAGTCATCAATATTGAGCATTAAGCATGCCGTCAAGTCAAGAAAGATACGAAACACAGGAAAACCGAATGGTTGGTGCAAAATCTGGAGATTTGTAAGGGAAAGACAAACAAAGTAGATCAGAGCAGAGCCGTAGCTGTCAATTCTGACACCATGAATAAGAGAAGAAAAAAGAAAATGAGAAATGGAATTTGCAAAGATTGCGTCTCATAGTCCAATTAATTAAAAGTTTTTCGACCGTCAGAAAACTTCATTAATCGACCTTTTTGCGACCTTGATAAATGATAATGCTATTGCCAGCTTGCCCTGGCCTCTGAGTCTAATAAAAACATGTGGTCTCCCTTCTCTTCTGCGTCGCTTGTGCTATTTACCACCCACACTGTCTCCCAATGCATTTAAGTTGATGGATGCTTCTTCACCCAAGTTTATAAAACTTCATTCATTCATTTACTAGCCACCAACAAATCGATAGTTGCCTTCTTACACTTCTTGTTATTGGTGCAAAGTGCAATGTAAAGTTTTTCGACCGTCAGAAAACTTCATTAATCGACCTTTTTGCGACCTTGATAAATGATAATGCTATTGCCAGCTTGCCCTGGCCTCTGAGTCTAATAAAAACATGTGGTCTCCCTTCTCTTCTGCGTCGCTTGTGCTATTTACCACCCACACTGTCTCCCAATGCATTTAAGTTGATGGATGCTTCTTCACCCAAGTTTATAAAACTTCATTCATTCATTTACTAGCCACCAACAAATCGATAGTTGCCTTCTTACACTTCTTGTTATTGGTGCAAAGTGCAATGTACTTTCGCATCGGTAGTGTTGAGGGAGGGAGAAACCCAGATCCCTATGGCTATATAGCATCAAGAAACTAGCTTTCGGAACTTTATACTTTGTACCTTGATGACATGAGAAAGCCTTAATTAGAATATAGTCGAGCGGCTACCCTGATGGTGTTGGGGTGGGAGTGCCTCTTGTCCTTCAACCCCTAAATCATTTGTTAATTTGTTAACTTGGACTCCTTAGTTCTAGACTACTACTGCTAAGTTATGGGCTTCTAGACATGGAAATTGGAAAATTCATATTTTTGTCAAATCCCAGCTTAAAATTTTAAGGCAATCACCCCAAACCCAACTACCAAAGGACAAGTCGCCTATTTAGTGAATTAATGGGCTGCTCTATAGAAATACCAAAACACTCTATTGATAAAATTTGGGTAATTTACCAAAATAACCCAAAAATTTTGATTATTTACGAAAATAACTTAAGTTCAAAAATATACACAAAAATGACCTGAAATAAACAGTAAAAACTGATATTGGCCATCTAATGGCCGACACCACCTGTCCAATGATTGGTGTCAAACATAAAAATTTGTATTTTTTGGTGTTGGCCATGCAATGGCCGACACCCGTCAGATAAAAAATACAATTTTTTTGTGTTGGCCATGCAATGACTGACACCCCTTTTTAAGAAAAAAAAATTGCATTTTTGGGTGTAGGCTTTTGAGAAAAAAAATTGTAAAATTTTTTGGTGTTGGCCATGCAATGGCCGACACCCTTTTTTTGAGAAAAAAATTGCATTTTTGAGTGTTGGCCATGCAATAGTCAACACCCCCTTTTTGAGAAAAAAAAATTTATTTTTGGGTGTTGACATTGCAATGGTTGACAGTTCTTTTTTTAGAAAAAAAAAATTCAAAATTTTTTGGTGTTGGCCATGCAATGGCCGACACCCCTTTTTCTCGGATAAAAAAATTACAATTTTTTTTGGTGTTGATCATACAATGGTCGACACCCCCTTTTTCACATAAAAAAATTTCAATTTTTTTTACCAACTTCCCCTCATTCTGTATAAATAGGGTTAAATTTTTTATTTTTAAATTGTAAGTAAGAAATATTTCTCTCAAAATAACAAAAAAATGAGAGTGTTTTATTATTTATTATTAGATGAGTGTTTTGTTTTGAAGGATAGTTGTGAAGTATGCAATCGAATTTCGGGGTTGAGCTATATACTGTCATGTATTGCCGGAGTTGAATTATATACTGTCATGTGAAGCGGCAAAAATATGTCTTCAGTGATAAGACTATTTTTTGCGTCATTGAAGACTATCCGAGATACCCAACGCAGATGGACATTATCTACGTTGAAATAATTTGTTATCACAGAAAATACTGTTGAATAGCTATTCCAATGTAGAGATATTGTTGCTCTATGTAGGCGTTATGGTAAGGCCGTAAAGGTTATGCTGTCAAAGGTCGGATGACTTTGTCCGTCGTTTAACAGGTAACCGAGACCGACTGCATTGTGTCTTACGAATTGAAAAAAGTTATGTTTAACCACAACCTGAGCAAGTTTCTCGGTACTAATGTTTGTAGCTTGATTTTCAAGCAGATGGACATTATCTATGTTTGCATTTTGTTATATCTGTAAATTTATTTTTTAAAATTTCGTGTATTAATATTAACAAATAATTGTAATTTATTGTATCTGTAAATTTAATTTGTTGCTTATTAATATTCAAACACAATATTTGTATTTTCTTGTATTAAAATAATTTCGAATTATATATAAAAATATTAAATATGTTGTCAAAATATGGGGAAATAAATATTAATGACAAAGATGATATAAATTTAAAAATAATAATAATTAGAATATACAGGAAATTAGAAAAAAAAATTATATAGGAAATTAGAAATTAAATTTAAAATAAAACGAAATTACAAATTAAATTTAAAAAGTAAACGGAAAAAAATCAAAATTGAGTAGATCCCGCCGATGGCCCCGGCGCTAGTGTGTAACAGTTTGGCTTCTTTCGGGCTCGGCGAGGCCGAGGCCGTAGTACAGTTTGTTCAGGAGACATTACATTGGTGTTCATCGACTCATCCTCGGTGGTGTCAACGTTGGGTGTCCCGATTAGTGTACGTAGAAAGACAATAAAATCGTACGTATCATCAACGTAATCGGGAGTAGGTTGAGTGACCTGAGGTGCCGAGCCAAAAATATCCTCCATTGTTAGAGTACGTTCTTCCGGATGGATCTCCGGTTGATATGAGGAAGAACAGGAGTAACATGTACGTTAAAGGTCGGGGTCGAAGCTAAAAATGTCCTCAATGGAATGATGATAATAATCATGTAGTAAAAAAGACGAAGAGCCAGATGTTTGATACTGGGGATCGGGTTGGTGCTCGGGTTGGTCCTGAGCCTCGTAATCGAGCTGGTAATCGGCCTTGTCCACGGGCTCGTTCGCAGGCTCATCCACGGGGTCATCCGCGAGCTCGTCAATGGGCTCATCCTCGGGCTCGGAATTTGAATCGAGGATCCGACCACGACGTCCATATGCGTTATTCGTCGGATCTCATCGGTTGCCTTCCGGAATAAGTCTCCTCAACGTATACTCTCGAGGATCAACCACAGGCATCCCGTATGCCGTATACCATTGCTTGTAATATGAGGTACCGAAATAATCCCTGTTACACTAATACAAGGTTGAACACCTATTTGCCCAGTCATTCCAAAGCATGATATATGCTTAAAGATCGTGAGCCCAATTTATTCGATTTTGCCATGTCCCTTTTGTCGAGCTGGTGGACCTCATCGAGTTGGAAGGGAGGGTTCGGGATATGTTGTATACCACCGAACTGTTTCATAACCCGATCCCTAGCGTGTCATTCCACCATATGAAAAATTGAATACTGGCACATTACACGAGAGTAGTTGGTAATTGTTCTGGTAAACAAATGGTGGGATGAAAGACGTAATTTCGTCTAAAATATAAGGCTGTCACACAAACTATACAGTATAAAAACACGAATTTAGTTAACAAAAATATCGAAAATCTAAAAAATATCATATTTTTTTTTGTAAAACAATATTTCGAAAATGTATTTTTTATATTTCGAAAATGTAAAAAAAATATTTGTAAAAATATCAGATATTTACTTTTTTAAAAATTCAAAAATATAAAACACATTTCGAAAATAGAAAAAAATATTATAAAAAATTCAAAAATATATCTTACATCATCTTCTCCATGTTTGTCTAACCAACAACGTAAATGGGGACATTTTTCGTGTTGCCCAAGTCCTGGAACTGAATGTCATCTGAAAAATTGAAAAATAATTAGAATAAAAATAATAATTAATAAAATTTAAAAAATATAAAATCGAGACATTGAGTCACCTATTAACTAGTGGCATCGAATATGGCATGTGTTCGAGGTTGGCGATGGAAGGCAGTCGGTATAATATCCATGATTGAAGCAGATATGTGAACCCGCCCATGGCATTAACTGCGGGATTTGTCACTCAACAAAGCTCCCGGTACAATGTCGCCAACACTATCGAGCCCCAACTTAATTTCCCGACTGCCTTGAAATCTTCCAACAATGGGAGGTAGATGATGCTTATTCTATTTTGGCTAGTATCCGGAATAAGAATACCGCCTAGTAATTGCAAAAGAAAAGCGCGAGCATGGTAGATAATGTCCAGCTGCGTTGGATTTGATAGAGATGTCTAAAGTTTTTGTATAGCCACGTAAACTTTAGAAACGATAATTTTCTGTTTTCAGTATCCGAATGCACCTTGCCAAGTAACCGGTAACAAGTGCCACAAGGATCGTTTAGTATACTCGGACCCGTTACCGCATCACCTTCAGCGGGTAGCCCGAGTTGGATTGCAACGTCTTCTAATGTTATTGTTGCCTCTCTACACGGGAGGTGAAACTGTGAGTCTCGGGACGCCATCTTTTGACTAAGGCCGTTATTAAATCGGCCTGAATATTCATGTTTTTAATGAGAGCAGCAATCCCAAACCCTGCATTTTGGATATATTATTCAGCCAATCTATGGGGCTTATAACCCGGATAATGATACCGGGATCTAACCATCCTATAAAATTCCGGATTTGCTCGAATCGCGCCCACACGGTGTTTGTCATGACTACGAAGAATAACTTTGGGATCCATAATATGATGGACGAAACTCGATCAACGGCGGACAAAGTCGGTTAACGACGGTCAACAGTGGTCAACGGCGGTTTCGAGGGGGTGAGCTGGAATTTCGGTTTCGTTGAGCTGGAATATTATTTTAAGTGAGGTGGAAATTGGGTGGTCCAATGCTATTTATAGTAGGGGACATTAATGACATTTTTGTAATTTTTGGGTGGTCCAAAGTTATTTTGGTTAATAAATTTAAAATATAATAAAAATTGTAATATATAATAATAATTTTTATTTAAATATTTAAAATTAATAAATAATGTATTGTCAAATCAACATATTATTTGATAAAAAATGTAATATAATAATAATAATAATTTTATTTAAATATTTAAATAAATAATGTATTATCAAATCAACACATTATTTGATAAAGTTGTAACATAATAATAATAATTTTAATTTAAATATATAAAATTAATAAATAAATATTGTCAAATCAACACATTATTTGATAAAAATTGTAATATAATAATAATAATTTTTATTTAAATATTTTAAATTAATAAATAATATATTGTCAAATCAATACATTATTTGACAACACATTATTTGATAAAAATTATAATATAATAATAATTTGTACTTTAAATATGAAAATTTGATAAATAATGTATTGTCAAATTAACACAATATTTGATATAAATTGTAATATAATAATAATATTTTTTATTTAAATAATATTAAATTAATTTTAAATGTAATTTAAATTTTAACTTCAAATTTAAAATAGAATTTAAATTCAAACTTATATAATTATGAAGTTTAAATTATTTAAATTTAAACATGTTCATTAATTTCTAAATTAATTTCAACTTAAATTAGTTTTCAAATTAATTTTTACACAAATATTCTTCGTGTATACTAGTGGACATGTGCTCATTCTTCGTCGGGCAATCCGACATTACGAGAGGATTGACCGGAAATACAGACACGATGTGGGCAAGTAGATCAGTTATGGCCAGGCCTTCGGCAAACACTGCACAATTTCGATTCCCCCGTCTCCCTAATATCCATATCAGAATGAATCCTCGTCGAAGGTGGTTGACCTCTAGGCTTTCTACGGAGACTATGATCCGGTAGCATCTCAAAAGCAACTGGTGGAACTTCCCAGTTCGATACATCGGGCATTACGGGAAATTTTTTCTCCCATATACACAATGTGCGTTGCAGCGTGTACACCTCGTCTATGAATTGGTCGACATTTAAAGTTGCAGTCACACAAGCTGCATGAACACGCGCACAAGGATATCAGAGAGCTTGAAATCTAAAGCACTCGCATCGCCTGTTTTCCAGATCAACTGCGTACGACCTCGGTGGAACGCCCGAGCGACGACCGGTGTACTCTGAAACTCGAAAAATCTCCAACTCCCGCGAATAAATTTCTGCATTCATCGTTCGAGCTCTTTAATTATTTGTCGCCATGGCCCTTCGAATATCCTTAAAGTACACGTGTCTGACCTCTATCTGCGCCACTTGTCGCTGCCCCATCGTAAGCATCAATGTGGCCAACCTATAGAAGGTTACCGAGAAAACAACAGTAATTGGTAGATGTCGTGTTCGCCTCAAGACAGAGTTAACTGACTCAACCAAGTTGGTCGTCTTCTGGCCATACCGAGCCCTCTCATCGTAACTTTGTGTCCATTGATACGTCTGGACGCTACCCAACCACCCACGAGGATTTTTGTCATTTGGTAAATGTTTTATCTTAGCTTCAAGCTTTGCGAACTTTTGTCTGAATCTCCACGGTTCAAATTGATGAGCTGTATATGCATATGGAATTTCAAATAAGTATTTTTTATATTTCACAAACTGATAAAATTTAAAATTAAATTGAATAAAAAAATACAAACAATAATTATTACCCATTTCCACGAATTCTACTTTTCATTCTTTATTTTTATAATCACTATAAAAGTTTGTTGACATGTGCCGGATGCAATAAACGGACCTCCACGGGACCTTCGATCGCCTTATTGCAGCAAGTAGTCCCTTCGATCTGTCTGATATAAGGTAAATGTTGTCTTGCTTAACAACGTACCTCCTCAGATTTTTTAAGAAAAATTCCCACAACTCGAAGCACTCTTTCTCGACTATGGCGAATGCGATCGGAAGTACATTCGGTTGTCGTCTTGTGCAACAACAATCAGTAGTATTTACATGTATTTACCGTATAGCCAGGTTCTATCAACTTGCACCATTGGTTTGCAGTGAGGGAAGTCCTTAACACACGGTTCAAACGTCCAAAATAATCGGTGAAAATGTCGTTTTCCTGGATCAATCACCCCGTTCGGACTATCATACGACAATGTTTGTAAATCAGTTACAATCCTCGACACATACTCTCGCATCGCGACTATCCACCTTTGAAGCTCGTTGTATGACGCATCCCAGACACCATACAACTCCAGCATCACCATTTGCTTCGCCTACCATGCCTTCCGGTACGAAACCTTATAATTGAAGCGAGCTTGCATGGCCGAAATATAGACTGATACCTTATTCAATGGAGACTCTTTCATCATAAGCATGATGCAGTTGCATATAGTCTTTGCATCTAACTTCCGATGATCTTGCGTCATACAAGCCATGGTGTATGTGTGCGGACCTTCCATTTTCCTTATTGTCCACAACTGAGTCCGCTGCATTAATGCGGCTCGGATACACCACTTACACCCACTCTCGGCTTTCAAACATTCTCCGATGTACAAAGACTGCGACGACTTCGTTACTTTATAATCCACAATTAACTTTAAGCTGTATTGTTTTATTGCATTTAAGCAGTCCTTCTTGTTCTAAAATTATTGTCCTACGAACAACTCTTCTTCGTCAGTTTGTTCGTCGAGTAGGTGAGCCGGAACTATGTTTCTATATTTCGAAAACTCACGAGCTCGACCTGCATTTGGGTCTACGTCACTCATGAAGGCCCCCGGATTATTCCTAATAACCATACTTGGGCTCGTATTTCCTCTTGAATGGGTGTTAACATCATCACCCTCCATCGACCCCTTCTCATCTAAGTCTTCGGGGATGTCATCCAAATCGGGGTCTTTCAAAGCTTCATTTTCTTCATCATCTTTTATTGGGGCCAACACTTCCGAATGAAATTGTAGACGATAACACATGTTTTGGATGTTATACGAACATCCATCGGTGTTTGGATTTTCTGGAGTGGACCCTCCATAACTCGATTGATCTTCCCAGTATACATTAAGATTAATATCTATTCTAGAACGCTGGCTTATTGGATTTAAGACTTGAATTGGTTTGGGGTGTGATATCTCTGCGAACAACTCAATGGGGCATGGATTTTCTATCTCAGATGGGCAATAAATTTCAATCATTGTCACTAGATCATCATTATCAACAAGCTCCATTTCGGAAAACTTTACCGGATCTGATAAAACCGAAAATTTGTAAAACAGTCTCAACATTTGCTTCCCGCAACGAGTAGCTATCTTTGTACTGATCTTCCGTTTCAATTCATCTAACGAAATACGCTTGTTCAATCTCATTCCGATTTTTTCTCTGTTTTCAAATACACAACCTTCATTATCTGTATTGATAATTTTTCCATCAAAATGAACATAAACAAAGAAAATGTTGGAACTCATCTTGAAAAAACTTGAGATTATAAAAAAATGAACATAAACAAAGAAATTGTTGTACTATTAATGAGAACAAAAAACTCAAATTTTTAGTACTAACGGTTATATATATATATATATATCTGGTACTGGAGTTAAAAGTCAATCTCGACCATTAACTATACTAGTGTTCTTTTCTTTTGATTATTTTCGTTTATTTCGTAAATTTAATTTTAATTAATACTTTTTAATATATTTTTAATTTGTCAATAATATTTATTCATTAACATTTTCACAACAAATTATTTATAATTTTTAATAAATCAAAATTATATTAATACGATAAAATAATAAATCTTGTTGAATATTACAACAATACAAATTAAATTTACATATAAAATGCAATTATAAATAATTATTAATATTAATACACAAAATTTTAAATTTTGAACAATAATACAAAATAACCTACAATACCCTAAACTTGCGCAACTCGTCTCAGTTAGATAATGTCCATCTGCCTGAAAACCTGACTAATTTCAATAAATTCTTCTAACCCTCAAGTAATACGGGTCCATATTGACTGAATACCCGGTCAAGTCATCTCGGTCGACCGTTCGATGGCAGAGTTCCGTCAATCGACCTTTGATAACATAACCTTTACTGTTATATCATATAGTTAAATTTAGCGGCAATTATATCATACACATATAAGATTTTCCTCAATGGCGCAGAAAACCGTCTAACCACTGAAGACATATCTTTACCACTTCACATGACAGTATATAATTCAATTCCGCCAATACATGACAGTATATAGTTCAACCCCAAAATTCAATTATACACTTCACAACTATCCTCCAAAACAAAACACTCATCTAATGATAAATAATAAAACATTCTCATTTTCTTATTATTTTGAGAGAAATATTTCTTACTTACAATTTAAAAATAAAAAAAACTTAACCCTATTTATAGAGAATGAAGGGAAGTTGGTGTCGGCCATTGCATGACCAACACCAAAAAATTTTAAATTTTTTTTATGTGAAAAAGGGGGTGTCGACCATTGCATGGCCAACACAAAAAAAAATTACAATTTTTTATCCGAGAAAAGGGGGTATCGGCCATTGCATGGCCAACACCAAAAAATTTTGAAAATTTTTTATGTGAAAAATGGGGTGTCGACCATTGTATGGCAAAAATTTGCAATATTTTTATCCGAGAAAAGAGGGTGTCAGCCATTGCATGGCTAACCCCAGAAAATTTTGAATTTTTTTTTCTGAAAAAGGAGGTGTCGGCCATCGAATGGTCAACACCCAAAAATGCGATTTTTTTTTCTCAAAATGGGATGTCGGCCATTGCATGGCCAACACAAAAAAATTGTATTTTTTATCTGACAAAAAAGGGGTGTCGACCATGCAATGACCAACACCAAAAAACACGCAATGACCGACACCCAAAAATGCAATTTTTTTTTCTCAAAAAGGGGATGTCGACCATTGCATGACCAACACAAAAAAATTGCATTTTTTATCTGACAAAAATGACTGACACCAAAAAACACAAATTTTTATGTCTGACACCAATCATTGGCCAGGTAGTGTCGGTCATTAGATGACCAATATAAATTTTTACTGTTCATTTCAGGTAATTTTGGTGTATATTTTTGAACTTGGGTCATTTTCGTAAATAATCAAAATTTTTGGATTATTTTGGTAAATTACCCATAAAATTTCCTTTTGTTTTCCTGTTCTTAGTATATAAAGCCGAAAGATTCCAGTTTTTTTTTTGGATAAAAAAGGGGAAAAAAAAACCATTTTAGAACATGTTTCACGTAAATAATTGATAACAATCAAGAAAAAACTATCAATTTGAATACAAGAAAATCATTAGTCTTTGCTCTTGCAAATACGTGCAAGGACACTTCTGAAACATTGCAAATCAGACATGCAGGGATTGGGTCTTTGTTTCCTCAATCTTCTAAAGCTAATATTGATCGTACGTTCACCAATTTCCCTTCATTAAAGCTTTCTGCTCGATTGAAAATGAAGGGGCTGAGTCTATCGGCCTTACTAGGCGTCTCCATTTCGCAATACAATTTTCCACAGGAGGCTGAAGATTTCATGTGATTACTTTTCGTTACTTCCTGAATTACCCCATCCCACCCTCTCGAAGCCGTCGAATCATTGTCCTCCGGTTTATCAGCAGAACCACGAAATGAATTCTCATGAATAGAGAGTTTAGATTTTGAGTTTTTCTCCTTTTGGGGTGTCATTGGTTGAACTTTCCCTCCTATAAGATCTCGGAAACTGATGGCTGAGACGCCCTTGAAGGCTGGGACATCGGCACCCTCAAAAACCGCGATGCCCAAGTTGAGAATCCCCTGGATCCTACCAGAAGGTCGACGGATCATTACAGCATTGAAGGCAGAACCGGAGCGAAGAAAGTCCCTGACTAGCAACCGAACGGTCCCCAACAGGGTGTCGCGGAGGAAACCGACGGAAAATATTTCAATAGAAATGCCGGAGGTTTCGTGGGAAAGGAAATCCGATGAAACCTTAAAGAGGAATTGATCATTCCAGGTTGGGTTTTCATTGCCGTCATGGTCAATACAAGTGCGGAGCTTGAAGGAGGAATCGGTCCAAGCAAGGGCGTAAGTTTTCATTTGTTGACTCGTATTCGAACCCGATCGTCCCTTAAGTCCTTGCGCAGAAATTAAGGTTAATTCCAGCACATAATTTTTCTCCATCTAAGCCTTCTTTCTTTCTTTCTTCAGCTTAGAAATTGATCGAGAAAAGAAAGAACCTGCGAGATTACCAAGAAAGGCACCTTTGAAGGGAAGGGTATTGCCGGCGAAAGACTCCGACAAAGAGAAGATGAAAAGGAATCAGGATAAAGTTTGATGATTTGCAAGTGTAGGAGATTCTGATTCTTAAAGTAAAATATGAAAAATTGCATGCGAGAAAACTGGAGAAAAAATTGACTTGTGTTGGTTGGTAGGGCTGGGCCAGGTTGTGATGTGCATGTTCCATGCATTTTTAAGTTTTAACCGTTGGAACCACCACCAACTGCATAACCAATGTTGTACGCAAGTTACACTCTGCCTTTGACACAAATGGCAAAGATGATGTTGTACATTAAAAGAAAAACCCCTTAACCATAGCAGACAAGAATATTACAACCTGCAACTCAGCGCACCTCCAACATTATACACGAAATTGGTTTTGTGTGATTATACATATTAATTGAATTTTAATTTTAGTTTAAATATATATACATTAATTAAAATTTAAATTGATTTAACGAAATAAATACATCAATCTATTTTTATATTGAATAAGTATAATTATTTATGTAAATAATATGCAAAACGTAAAATGATATATATATAAAAATGATATTAGTAATTTAAAAAAGAAATATATCAATTATTTATGAAAATTGAATTAAATCAAAATTTCATGTATAACATTACATATTGAAACAAAATTTATTTGTAGTTTCAAGATTTATTCCTATTTATAAATGACTAAATTAAGCATATTTAAGCTTCTTCATATTATTTTTAAATTTTATTAAAATTATATTATTTTCATTTAATATTTAATAAATTTATGTATTTTTTATTATAATTTTAAAAAATCTACTTAACCTAAATTTTAATATTTATAATATAGTATTATATATAACCTTTATCTCATACAAACGAGATAATATATAAAATAATATCTGGATCGTAAAAGAGACCTATGAAGTACAAAAAAAATAATTACACCACCTAATAGAGATTGAGATTGGGCAGTTAAGTGTAAAGTCCAAAAGAAATTGGGCTACTTTCTAGGCCTCAGAGATTGAAGGTCGGTTAAAAAAAGCAAGACATAGCGAGATAAACCCAAAACCCACCCTCACTCAGCTCTTTTTGCCATCGTCGTCTTCTCCTTCTCAGTTCTCATTCGCCTCTTTTGGCGGAACATCTTATTGTTTCTGAGTTTCAAGGTTTCTTGCTTTTTTGTTTTTACGAGTTTCAATCTGCAGCCATGGGAAAAGCAAAAAAGGCCCCCAAATTTGCTGGCATGAAGAAAATAGTCACTCAAAAAGCTATTAAACAGCAAGTGTTTTTTCCCCGTTTTCCTAATCCTCTTTTGTTTTCCTTCTCTTTAATTTACTTTGGTTGATATAATCATCTGGATTAATTGTTGTTTATGTAAAATTTCAGTTACAAGGACCAAATTTTGAACCCTAACAAGAAGGATCTTAGCAAGGAAAAACTCCCCAGAAACGTGTAAGCTTATTTATATTATTGTATGCTATTTCTAATTCTTCTTAATTTTTTTTAATTTAATATTTTATTGATTCCTTTCCAATTGTGTTGATTGTTATATGGATCAGGCCGAATGTTTCTTCATCTCTTTTCTTTACACACAACACCTCCTTGGGACCGCCTTATCGTGTTTTGGTTGATACCAACTTCATCAATTTCTCCATCCAGAACAAAGTAAGTGCTTCGTAGTTCTTGCCCTCTTGAATTTTGTTTTAGGGTTTAATTTGACTGTGATAATAGTAAAATTAGGTGTGTTATAACATGTTTATAATCCCCTCTTGCAAAGTAAAAAAATATATTGTAATGTTAATTTTATCCGCATGCCCTTTACTTATGATTCATTTTCTTGTCATTGCAATTTCTTAACATTTTTTCCCCTTTGGTAGTTGGATCTGGAGAAGGGAATGATGGATTGCTTGTATGCAAAATGTGAGTTATGGAGTTGGTTTTCCTTTTAAACATTACTTTGAATACATTGTGCAATCCTGGTCCTTTTTGTTGCTGAATCTAATCTGTTCTTTTGCATTTGAAGGCACTCCTTGCATCTCAGATTGTGTGATGGCTGAGCTTGAAAAATTGGGCCAAAAGTACCGTGTAGCTCTGAGGTAAAGCCTCCATTAACCTTTAATCTGCAATATCCCTTTGCAGTGTCTTATCTGGCTAAATGCATATAAATGTTAGTCTTTGTTCCTTGATTTGCCTCCAATCTATCTTTGGAACCTTGATTCATTTGTTTCAATACAACTTGGTTCAACAGCTATTTCTTAACTGGTATTTCATATTTAATTTTATTTCGATAGTGACAATGACAATCTCTCTGTAGTTCACCGGCATATTTTTCCTTATATTAGCTAACAAGTGTTCTAACTCTCTGTCTCTTGCAGGATTGCTAAGGATCCTCGTTTTGAAAGATTGCCATGTGTCCATCAAGGAACCTATGCTGATGACTGTATTGTTGAGAGAGTTACACAGGCATGAACTTAGTATCTTATGTGCAATTATATGCTAGCATCATTCTATCCTTTCAATGGAGATTTACTATAAAAATTTATTTAGGATTTATTTGATGTTCGTTTACTTGATGTTTTGGCCTATAAACACATTATTTAAGGCATGTACTGCAGTTATGCATTATGAACAATCAGAACAAACCAAGAGTAACCTCTATCAACAATTTAAAAACAAAGAGCTCTGAAGTATCTCTCTCTCACTTTAGAGCTATTGGCTTCTTAAGATGTAAACTTTTGGACTTGTATTGGTGTCTTCGAAGAATCTGCCTGTACTTTGTGGCTTGTCTAATTTGAAGAAAACTTCAGTGATAAGATGGATTAATAAGGATGGTCTGCAATAACATCCCGGCATCTCTGTTGTCTGTTAATTTGATTTTATGTGGGATGACTTCAAGCCTGCTCCATCCTTACTGCTTATACTTACATGCTTAGAGTTTGTCTCGCTAAGCCTAAGCCTGTTGTTATTTTGATTTTATAACTACCTTCCCTTTTGTTTTTTATGTTTATTTTTTTCAAACATGAAGTTTATTCATTCTGCAAATTATTACTTCTGATTAACGATGTGTTTCATTGGAAACAGCACAAATGCTTCATTGTTGCTACGTGTGATCGGGACTTGAAGAGAAGGATTCGTAAGGTATGCATGATTAGTTAGTCGAGCTGGCATTGCATTTGAACTGAACTCTAATGGATAAAACTTATTTATGGGCAGGTTCCTGGTGTGCCAATTATGTATATCACTCAGCACAAGTACTCAATTGAACGACTTCCTGAAGCAACCATTGGTGGAGGTAAGCTACATAATATTGTTATTATTATTATTGTTTTCTTTGTTCTTTTCTTATCTGTTGCTCATTTTGAATTATTTTATTTTATCTTATTTGCAGCTCCAAGATTTTGATATTTCAGTAGCAGTGATCTCTGGGTTCAATTTTGATACGACGAGATAAGTAGTTGAGGTTATAGATGGGCTATATATTACATATAGTTAAACATTTATTTGCCCAACCTATGTAATCAGCACCTGTCCCAGGGTTGTTTTATTTACTCTTTTCCAGATTAACATGGTGCATGTCTTTGATAGGTGATCTTAATGGGTGATAATTTGAGAGGCGTATACTATTTTAACAGTATAATACACTGTACTTGTTTATGACATTTGTAGTCATATTTCTTACTTCAATAATCTGAATTTGCTACTATTTGGATCCATACAAGACTTGTTTCTAACGTCATGGGGTTGAAGCTAGTTGTGAAACACAATTATTATTATCACCGCAAATCAGCAAAAGGAACTTCGTTCACATTAATTTAATAACCTTGAGAAAAATCTTGGCGCAAACTATAGCAATGAACAGAGATATTCTGACCCAACACCTATAACACCATCCATAATCATTCCCCTACCGGTACTGCTTCATCTGCCACAAGGCCATCACTGTCATCGTTTATCCGATCGCAAGGCAATATTCGTTAGAAAACTCCAAACTCCTGCTCTCTGAGTCTTGAGACTTAAATTTTCTGATTGAATTCTTTTACTTGCATGTAAAACCACATGAACGAACTCTTTGGTATTATTAGCAGCAATGTCAACATTCTTGCATCAACGATCCGTCGCCCACGATCCATTTTCAAATGCCTCCCAAATCTCCCCACCTTCATCAACCTCTCAAAGACCCATTTCGATCTTCAGCCGTACAGGCATAATTGTTCTCCTTTCTCTCATGGTCATCCTGGGAGTATTCGCACCTATGTTCGTCGCCAAAAATGGTACCATAATTGTGTGCGCCGTCAGCCAACCTTGCTTGCCTTTTCTTAACAATTGGTTGATTAGTATTACCAGGCAAAAGCACCAGGAAAAAGTCCTTGTGATAGCTGAGGATTATGCTACTCTTTAATCTTTATAAGGTTAATGAAAAATGGCACTTATGTATGTGGTTGCATGATTTTCCTGCGTCCGACGGATGGAGCAAAACTAGTTATGAAGAAATGGACTGACGAGATTCAAGCTCAGCCATGGTCCAAAGCAAAGAAAGCTCACGATCAACCTGCTTTTAACTGGGCACTAAACAAAACTGCTGGATTGGTATGTCTATATATCTTATTGCCATTACCGTTTTAGGGTTGTATACTATCCTTATATCCGTTCTACTTCTTTGTTATTCATTTCTGGATTCCATCCGTATTTGAAAAGTATTGCTAATCAATGCGGTGCTTTTTTATTCAAATGAACCTCACTCGTGTCACTTAGACCGCATATTTTGGTAAGCCGGAAATTGGTTCATCGTAATGCTGACGGAACATGCATGGTTAGAACCACCTATAGGTTCTTTAGATATTTCATTTGCTTCTATGTACTACTTCCTTCTGTATGTCGCAAAAAACTGTCAGGTGGCTCATTCATCATAGGACCTTCATTACTGGTTCGTTGCATTTGCAAATTGTTGTCATTTTGCCTCTATGTAACGATTCCTGGGTGTGAGATCTGTGCTTCTACTAGCCTTCCTTCTTTCTCTCTCTCTCTCTGTGATATTCATAAATTGATGGTACGTGATCAATTATTATATGAATTGATGATACTTTGTGCAGGTGGATTTATACCTGCTTCCCCAGACAGCATTCCCAATGGGAGGATTATACTTCAAGAACCAGACACGGGGCAGCAAACCAAGGGAAAGCACGTTATAATTCATAATAATTATATCACAGGTTTTGAGAAGAAGATAAAGCGCTTCCGAGAGTATGTGCTATAGCTGGTCGATGATCATGCCCTCGAGTCTCCACTAGGTAGATTATGAAAAAAGTTGGAAGATCTTGTCATTCCTTCCTGCAGAAACCAATTACAACCTCAATGAACATTGTAAGAAGTTGTAATAGTCTTTCACCTGGATAACACAGAAAGAGAGCTACTTCACGACCCGCTACTAATAATCGAAAGGGTTCACAGAGAGTTCAGTCTTGTGATCGAACTGAGTCTTTATTACACTCCGCCACTGATTTATTGGTTAACAAGTGAGTTGTGTTTGTAATGTATGCTTATACATGGATGGGGCAAAAACCTGGACAGTGATGACAGAGTATGTGGGCTGTCCTCCTCCATTTTTTTTTCCCTTGAATGAATTGCCTGGAAAATGGGTATTGCTTCCCACTTACGTTTGTTGAGAACAGCAGAGCATTGACTTAAAGTGAGTTTTTTTTTTCCTCTTTATTCTAACCTACTTAACACGGGGATTTCATGTGATTACTAATCAACACGTGATCTGATTGCTCAATATTTCTTCAACACGTGATATGATTGTTGTAAAAAAAAAAATCATAAATTCGAAAATGTATCGAATGCGTTAGGCGGGAGTCGAACCTGGGTCGATTGTTCGGAAGGCAATTATCCCAACCGTTGCCTTGTTTGAAAGGATAAATTAATAAAATATATAGGAATTCAAATACTGTAAAAAATTGTCGGTCAACAGTAAATTAATATATTTATTCCATGAAAAAGCATTAATAGTAAAATCAAGATTTCTCTCTCTCTCAAAAAAAAAAGAGTTAATAGTAAAATCAAAATTCTATATTTTTTAATTTTTATAATTACATATCTATCAATATCTGAATTAGCTTCATCACTTCCTTAATTATTCTATTCTACTTGATACAACATTCTTTCTTTTTGTTCTTTTTATTAAAAAGAAACGAAATTAACGACTTTCAATGTAAAATTCAATCTTTTGATTTTTTTGGTGTTGTTATAATGGTCTCAATCATTCTTATCTTAATTTTTTTTTATGAGTCAATAATGAATTTATTTTTTGGTTGTAATGAATTGTTATAAATAAAATAATAGGATCGATTGGGCATCCCATTCCCTCCTACTAAATTACTAATTCATAATGTTTTTTTATCAGTAAAAAATAACTCATTGTGATAATAATAATTATAGTAAACTACAGAAAAGGTAAGAAAAATCTGGATTAAGCTAAAGACGGAGTTAACTAAAATGAAGGGGAATATTAGATTCTGGACCCAAAGTTGCAGCTGGGAGCCAGATTCCTATTTGTCTTTTAATCTTTACCCTTTCTCTTCTCTTCAGTGTTTGTTTCACAGTCACCCTTTACTTCTTACTTCAACCCCTTTCCTTCTTATCTCCAAATTTATCGCTTCTTTTGCTTTCATCCTTCTTACCAATCTGTTATATATATACATAAAAGACCCCAGCAAAAGAAAATTCCCTTTCCATTTGTCTATTGCTTTGTGATTATATGTCACACTCCAATCTGTGTTCATCTTCCACAATTCATTGACCTTCCAAATCCATCTAAGTACTCTTTATTATAGCCATATTTACTTACAGATCATAATACTACTAATCACTAGCTTTTCTCTTTTCGTGATAAATAAACACTGAAGAAACACCCACTTCCAGCCTTTACTTTTGCTTTTTGGGTCTTTAGTGTTTTTGTTTTTTTTCTCTTTATTGAGCTGTTGTTTTGGATGAGGATGTAAATGGGTTCTTTAGAAAGTCCAATTTCACTGAAGAGAGCTGGTAGTAGGAACGAAAGGAACCCTTTTTTGAGCCGAACTAGATCGAGGTTTTCTCGTTTCTTGCTCTTCAACAAGCTAGATTACATCCAATGGGTTTGCACAGTTGTTGTTTTCCTCTTCTTTGTGGTGTTCTTTCAGATGTTTTTGCCTGGTTCAGTAATGGACAAGTCTCCAGATTCCTTGGATGATAAAGATTTGGTATTTCGTGAATTGGGATACTTGAAAGAGATGGGTGGGTTAGATTTTGGTGAAGATATCACTTTGGAACCCTGTAAGGTTTTACAGAAATTTCAGAGTCAAAATAAACAACTCAACTTGGAATCTTCATCTGCTCTCAACCGTACCCAACACCGTTTCCAATATAGAAAGCCTCAGCTTGCATTGGTTAGTGAAAATAAATCTTTTTAAAAAAATTATACAATGGATTAATTATAAGTGGACATTGTGTATTATTGGATCTTTTTCTCCATGCTGCTACTTATGATATATATTTTTTCTAAATTCATACTTGAAGGTGTTTGCTGATCTATTGGTTGACCCACAACAATTGCTAATGGTGACCATTGCAAATGCATTGAGAGAGATTGGTTATGAAATTCAGGTAAATAACACTAAGTTCTGGGAACTTCATCATATGTGAGTTTGATTGTTTTCCTTCTTTTTTTTTAATAGTTTTAATGGTATAATCCTGGTTGTTGAGTCTAGAGCATACTACATGTCTTTCAGTTGTTAACTTGGTGCTTATCTTACAAAGTAATAGCAGTGACAATAACAGAATCTTAGAAAGTAAGTTAATCTTGTGTTTTAATTCTTTTTCCTTGGAAGGTCTACTCCTTTGAAGATGGTCCTGTGTACAATGTCTGGCAAAACATTGGAGTTCCAGTCACCATTCTTGAAGTCAATTCCAGTGGGGTCGGTGTTGATTGGCTCAAGTACGTGGATTTTGTTCATAATCTCTGTTAAAATAACTTTTGGATTCTAATTATGGTATACGGTATATCAATCTGCAGCTATGATGGCATACTTGTTAGCTCCCTTGAGGCCAAGAGTGTTTTTTCAAGGTAAGATATGTTATTCTATTTCCTCTGCAAGAAAAAACTTCCTAGTTCCAAATTCTTCTCATATTTTCCCCTGTAGACTCTTTGTGGTTTTCCAAGTGAAGAAGATCGTATTATTACAGCTATATAGATGAACCACAGTTGTGTTTTAGCGGAAGTTTGAGTTTTGGCTGCTGTTGAGATAAATACTTGATTTTATTTAAAAAAAATCAGCTGGCAACACCTTTTACCTTTTGCTGTCTGAAGTTTAAGATCAATTTAGCATAATACTGAAGACTTAATACACTTTATTTTATATTTTTACTACTTATGCTCAAGTCTGAGTCAATTAACATGAATGAGTTTACTTGTTATAGTTTTATGCAGGAACCTTTTAAATCTCTTCCACTTATATGGACCATCCATGAAAGATCTCTTGCTGTTCATTCGAGACAATACACATCAGCAGGGCAGTTTGAGCTTGTGAATGATTGGAAAAATGTTTTCAATCGTGCTACTGTTGTTGTTTTCCCAAACTATGCGCTTCCGGTAATAGTTATCAGATAATCTTTTGGTCATCAATTCATTGTCAGCAAATTACTAACAATGTCTAAGGATATAGGTTTTGTTTGGTCCCATTTAGGTCTGAAGAAGTGCTAAATTCTTGGATAATGTTCTAGAAACTGGTTCTGTTTGGATATAGCTTTAATTTTAGTCTGATCAGCCTCGACTCCTTCACCATGGATGACATGGCCAAGGTAGATTACCTGAGACTCTCCGAAGAAACACTAGGATTTTTTTAAGAACAACATATTATCGCGCAAGAGTTCAAAAACTAGTCTTACATGATGCATATGTTCAGTCCATGTTTTGCTGTAAATTAACATGTCATCAAAGAAGACCAAAACAATCTTACGCAAGTAGGGGCGAAAAATGTCATTCATCAAACTCTGAAATGTTGAAGGGGCATTGGTTAGCCCGAATGGCATGACAAGAAATTCAAAGTGTCCATGGTGGGTTCGAAAAGCTGTCTTTTCCACATCTTTAGTTGCCATTCTAATTTGGAAATATCCCGATCGTAAATCCAACTTTGTAAAATGTTTTGCCCCATGAAGTTCATCTAATAATTCATCCACGATAGGAATCGGATATTTGTCTTTAAGAGTGCAGGCATTAAGCTCTCGGTAATCAACACAAAAGCGCCATGATCCATCATGCTTTTTTACCAAGAGTACCGGAGAAGAGAATGGTGATCTGCTGGGACGAATGATTCCTTGTTGTAACATTTGATCACACTGCTTCTCAATCTCATCTTTTTGAAAATGTGGGTATCGATAAGGCCTGACTACAATTGGTCCAGATCCTGGTTTAAGAGTTATACGATGGTTACATTTGCGGTTAGGAGGTAACCCAGACGGCTCTTGGAACAAATGCTCAAAGTCTACCAGTAGTTTATCCAAGACAATAGTAGTTAAATCCTGTCCTTGCATCAGACTAAGTCGTGGGACTTCCTCTGGGTGCTGCCCTTGCCATAGTATCTTCTTTTTGTTGACTGAAAATTGCATAGTCAAAGAGCTGAAGTCCCAAAAAATTGGACCAAGGGTACACAACCATTTAACCCCCAAAATCACGTCAAATCTGGTATTGTATAAAAATCAACTTGAAAGCTGTCATTTTCCACCATGAACTGTACTGATTTACAAATGCCTATGCTAGGAACACGTTCGCCATTTGCCAAACATACTTGCAGCCCAGATTTTTTTTTTGCATTTTTAGCCCCAATTTTGGCACTAAGCTTTCACGTAGACAGTTATGCGTACTGCCTGAATCAACAAGGATTAATACTTTTTTTCTTGACACTTGTGCTGTTAGTTGCATAGTAGATGAATTGCAAGTCCCTCTGATCGCATGTAAAGAAATTTCAAGATCATCTATTGTGTCGTCATCTTGTTCATCTTCAATATCTGGTACTTCGATCCAAAATAATCGTTTACACTTGTGTCTCACATAATAAGACTCGTCACAATTATAACATAATCGCTTAGCTCGTCTTTCCGTCATTTCTGCCTGTGTCAATCTCTTGATAAATGGTGCGGAAGAACCTATTTTGCAGTTATTTCCCATTGGTTTCGTTGGTTGTTCCCCTCCCTTAGCAAAGCTCGTAGTTGTTGGCTAGTTTAGATTGGTTCGAGATAACATTTTGGAAGAGACTTTTTGTTTACGTTCCAAAGCTCGTACCATATTCATTGCAACTCCAAGGTTTCCCAGTTGTTGCATCTCAATATCAATTCAAAGTTCCTCTACCAACCCGGCAATAAAAAGGTCTACTTGTTGTCGAGGTCTAAGATCAGTAATCCTAGGTAGTAGTGATTGGAATTGGCGTTGATATTCTTCGACAATCCCCGTTTGTCTCAAGTTTGCAAGTTCCCCAATGGATTATTACTCATAGGTGGCCCGAACCGTACATGACAACACTCCTTGAAGCGCCCCCAATTAAGATTGTCTTCCTCTTCTTCCATTTGATCGAACCACAGCTGTGCCTCTCCTAAGAGATGGAATGAAGCTAAGCTGACTTTATCTTCTTCATTAGTTCTTTGATTGCTGAAAAAATTTTCGCTTCTTTTTAGCCACCCTAAAGGATCTCTAACACCGTCATAAGTGGGAAATTTCATTTTAGAGTATCGAGGCACCATGTACGCACCGTGTTTTTAATCTGAATTTCGTTTCCTGCCTCCGCTACTGCCCAGTTCTTCATTTTTTTCTGAATCTCCTTTCATTGTCTTTTGGACCGAAAGAGATAGCATTGCCACTTGCTCCTCCAATGCTTGTTGCTTTGTAGCCATTTGTTCCATGAAAGCCTCGAGTTTGGCTGTCAAAGTCTTTTTGTCACCCATGACAGCTGACTCCGATACCAAGTTGTTAAGAACCTTGGCGTAGGATCTAGTCACAGGTCTAGACGAGGAAGAAGCCTTGCTTCGACCTATGGTTACTCAAAAGGCAGATTCGTCCTTGATTGAACCCCCTCTAAAAATAATGTTTCTTAATAGAAAAATTGCTTAATCTGTATTTCCTAATGGCAGCCTTTTTAATAACAGAAGAGAACTCCTAATAGAATTCCTAATTTAGAGTTTATAAGGGAAATAAAAAACTAATATAATAAGGAGAATAATTAAAATTAAAACTCTTAATAAACCTAATATAATAAAGAAATTTAAATTAATCTAAAACTCTAATTTCTGTTGTTCCTATTTCCTATTCCTTCTCTGATATTGTTGTCCAATAAAAACATCCACATCACATTCCTGCTTCATGCAACTTTACTTACCCTAGGCTTTAACTTGAGATTAATTTCCGGTGATTTGGCTTCCTTCTGCAGATGATCTATTCTGCATTTGATACTGGAAATTATTATGTTATTCCTGGTTCTCCTGCTGATTCATGGAAAGGAGAGAATGCAATGTATTTGTACAAAGATAATCAGCGTACGAGTATGGGTTATGGACCTGATGAAGTGCTTATTGCAATTGTTGGAAGTCAATTTATGTACAGAGGCTTGTGGTTGGAGCATGCACTTATTTTACAGGCTTTATTGCGACTCTTTGCCGACTTTTCTTCTGATAATGATTCTATTTCCCACCCTAAAATCATTGTTTTAAGCAGTGATTCAACAAGCAACTACAGCATGGCTGTTGAGGTATGATCATAATTACTTTATTCCATGACATGTGGTTTAAGTTTATAGGTGGACATAGTTTGTGACCTTCTCATTAGTTTAATCCATTCCACATATATTTCGCGTTCCCCAGAAAATTGCTCTTAACTTGAGATATCCCAGTGGGGTGGTGAAGCATGTAGCTGTTGATGGAGATGTTGACGGTGTTCTGAGCATGACTGACCTTGTGATATATGGCTCGTTTCTTGAGGAGCCTTCATTTCCAGAAATTTTGATAAAAGCCATGAGCCATGGGAAACCAATCGTAGCACCAGATCTCTCCAACATAAGGAAATATGTAAGCTTCTAATGCTCTTTCCTGTCCATTCATATTCTGGTTTATGAGGCAAATTACTGACTTTCTGTTGGAAATAACAATTAGGTAGATCACAGGGTAAACAGTTATCTTTTCCCTAAGGAGAATGTTAGTGTTCTGACACAGATCGTATTGCAAATGATATCCAAAGGAAAATTGTCACCATTGGCTGTAAATATTGCTTCGACTGGGAGAGGAACTGTTAAAAATATGATGGTTCAGGAAACTATTGAAGGATATGCGATACTACTGGAAAATGTTCTCAAGTTTCCATCAGAAGTTGCACCTCCTAAGACTGTTATAGAACTTCCTTCAAAGTTGAAGGAAGAATGGCAATGGAATCTATTTGTGAATCTTCAGAATTCTACACTTGAAGACAAGAGTTCCAAATTTTTAAACAATTTAGAGGAGCAGTGGAACCATTCTCAAAGAAAGAAGTTTGGTTTGCCGGTTGCTATGAATGATTCATTTTCATATGAGATTTGGGAGGAGGAAAGAAAGATGCATGTTTTCGATACTAAAAGGAGACGAGAGGAACAAGAGGTAAGAAGTTGTTCTGGGAAGTATTATGTTATCCACAAATTCAGTTGTAACAATATAAGGAGTCTTTGTTTAGTTTTTACTGAATGAAGTTTCGTGCTCTTTCTAATATGTTGCAGTTGAAAGATAGAACTGATCAATCTCGTGGCACCTGGGAGGATGTATATCGAAATGCCAAGAGGGCTGATCGTGCAAGGAATGATCTGCATGAAAGGGATGAGAGGGAACTCGAAAGGACTGGTCAACCATTGTGTATCTATGAACCTTACTTTGGTGAAGGAACATGGCCTTTCCTGCACCGAAGTTCTCTTTATCGTGGGATTGGATTAGTGAGTTATTAAAGCATTATTTTGGGTTGGTGTTTTTGTTTTTATTCAATTTATTGATTTACTTGTAATAAATAAAAATTTGTATAAAAACTTAAAGCTATGAAAAGACGGGCATTCATGTGCTGGAATATCTAACTTTGAGAAATATGTATGCTCGGTGGGTGTTGCAGTCCACCAAAGGTCGAAGACCCAGGATGGATGATGTTGATGGACCATCTCGTTTGGAACTTCTTAAAAACTCCTACTACCGAGATATTCTTGGTGAATATGGGGCCTTTTTTGCAATTGCTAACCGGATTGACCACCTACACAGGAATGCCTGGATAGGGTTTCAGTCATGGAGAGCAACGGCTAGGAAGGTAGGGCCATTGCCACACTCCCAACCTTGTTTTTTCTTGTTTATTTATTCCCCTTCAGAAAGCCCTTTTATCTATCATGCTGAACACATTTTAATATATTTTGTTCTTTTATTAGATACATTTTTCATATTTAATTGTGGGGCGTGAAACAGGCATCCTTGTCTGAAGTTGCTGAGACATCATTGTTAGGCGCCATTGAAAAGCGCAGGTACGGTGATGCTCTGTACTTTTGGGTTCGGATGGATAAGGATCCTAGAAACAGCTTGCAGCAGGACTTTTGGTCATTTTGTGATGCTGTAAATGCTGGAAATTGCAAGTAAGAGCTTAATAGATCAATTATTTCAAATGCAAAAGCATGGAATTGTAGAAAATACATGTGTATCTACTGCACTAGCATATTTCCTTGTCTCATTTACCATTTCATTGCAGGTTTGCATTCTCTGAGACTCTTAAAACGATGTATGGCATAAGGACCGAATTGGATTCTTTGCCACCCATGCCTGAAGATGGAGGCACATGGTCTGTCATGCAGAGTTGGGCTTTGCCGACAAAGTCCTTTCTCGAGTTTGTCATGTTTTCAAGGTTATAGCTGTTATATTCAATGGTTCTCTGCATGACCCGTTTGAGCTATGTCAAATTTATAACTTGTCTCAATGGCAGGATGTTTGTGGATGCATTAGATGCACAGTTGTATGATGAGCACCATCAAAGTGGTCACTGTTATCTAAGTTTCTCAAAGGTAACTTGCTTATTTGCATTGACCAGATCTTTCAAACAAGGTATAAATAAAGTGCATTGTTATTATTAAAATTAATCCTATATCACCGGGAAATAACTGTTCATTGGACCGTCTGAGTCACTCTGAGCCCTATAAGGGTCTATAACTTGAATTGCCTGTTCTATTATTGAATGGCATTCCATTCAAAGTAGTAATTTTGTTCTACAGGACAAGCATTGCTACTCACAGATGCTCGAGCTACTTATAAACGTTTGGGCATACCACAGTGCACGACGGATGGTGTATGTGAATCCTGAGAGCGGTGTGATGCAAGAATACCACATATTCAAAGATCGGAGAGGTAAAATGTGGGTGAAATGGTTTGCCTTGAACACTTTAAAGGCGATGGATGAGGATTTGGCGGAAGAGGCAGATTCAGACCACTCAAAGAGACGATGGATATGGCCATCGACAGGGGAGGTTGTGTGGCAAGGCGTACTGGATCGAGAGAGGAACATGCGCAACCGACAAAAAGAGAAAAGGAAGCAGAAAAGCAAGGATAAACAAGAGCGTATGAGGCACAAACACCGTCAAAAGGCCTTAGGTAAGTATGTGAAACCCCTTCCAGAGGATGTGGAAATTTCAAATTCAACATTATTAGCATCAAACTAGCTTCATCAGTGTGTGCTTTGCATCCAATCCATGCTTGTAGAATCTTTAATTTTTATTTTTTGCTAGAAAGGATGTGCATTATTTGTGTACATGTTAGTATTTTTTTTTTATTTTTTATGTAAAGCTAACGGCATGCCTCTGGTCATTGATGTTTATGAATGGCTCAATTTGTATACTAGTTTTATTTTGTTGGAAATTAGAGGAAAAAAAAAAAAGGTGTTCGAGATGCAAATTCAATGGTTAAAATCTATTCCCTCTTGGAATTACACTTTAAAAAGAATGAAGAGAAGGTTTTAAAGATAAACATGAGATGGTCAATAACTATATGGTGATATTCCAGATAGGACTCCACATAGAAGCACCAATAAATAAATATTACTAACTGTACATATAAACAGAACAAAAAAAACATAGTTTTTCCGCTCACTGTGGAAAACTGAGATTTTTTTAAAAGAAAAAAGAAATCTTTTTAAGAATGGCAGGCAGAAATCAGGAACATAATGTGACACCTTTGCTTTAGCTTCAAGCCAAAAACAAAATACACAAAAGGGGTAGGTTTAAACGCCACCTTTGGCCTTAGCTCATTAATATTTTGAACAGAAAAATAAAAAAACGAAGACATCTAAAGTAGATCTGTATCGTATTATTATAATAAGTTTATAAAATAAAAGCAGAGCAGAAAAATAAATCTGGCTGATTGTCTAAACAGCAGGGATTTTTCACCTTAAAACACCGCAAACAAAAGAAATTGAGTTCAGCTTGAGAAAAATACGCCATGTTAGCCCCTCAGCCATGTGTATTAACAGCTTCCCACAACAAATTCTTTGGAGTTGTGATGCTTACGTCCCTGGCCTGCATTGCTGCAGCTCTCAGTGTCTTTATCGTTGATACATTGGCATCCCAAAAAGACAGACTTCTGTAAGGTAGGTTATGCTTCTTGCAAAGATCCTTCACCACCGGAGATACCTTCCTTAATTGGCATCGGGGCAACCTGGGGAACAAATGGTGCTCTAACTGGAACTGCAAACCACCAAAGAACCAATCCATCCAGGATGAACACGCTATGTCCAATGTTCCGCTGGTCTGCTTCTCGAACCAGTCGTTGCCGTTTGGGGGTCCAACATATACATTTGCTGAGAAATGGTTCAAACAGAACTGGATATGTTGAATGGATGTAACTGCGAAGCTTGTGAGAACAAACATGAACCTCTCTGGCCAATTGGGTAGATAGGAAAGCAGGAGAGGGAACCAAGTCCAGAACACAAGGATCCCCATTATGTTAAATGCTCTATCTGGGACTTTCCGGTTTGAGAACAATAGCAGTAATGTCTGTAAATACAAGTTCACCCTTGCGACACACATAACAGGATAAAACGTCCAATGCTGGTAACTGATTAGAAACCTTGCAACAGGGTCAAAATTCAACTTCCTTCCGTAAAAGCAAGACGTTAATGAACTGAAAAAACGTGAAGAGACTGCAAAAAAGGGGATATGCTGGAGGTCAGGGTCATAATCCAGGCTATTGCAGGCAATGTGGTGCGCATTGTGAGTCCATTTCCACCAGGCAATGCTGATACCGGTTAAACAATTCCCAGTGATTATCTGTGCGAGTCTGTTGTAACCACGGCTACTCATTACCTGGTAATGTCCAGAATCATGACCGACGTATGTACTTTGCATCCAAAGCATTCCCAACAACATGGCTGAACCCAGATGAGCCCACACGCTGTCGCATCTCAAAACACCGTAAAGAACAATGGCAAACATGACAGCTACAGATGCTAATGAACAAAAAGCCACATGCCCTTTCGTTTCGAACATACCCATTTTGTTAAACTCCGTGACAAGCCTTCTGTAATCCTTGGACACATCCGAGACCTGAAAACCTTGGAGATAATACCCAGTGAAGAACTTATCAAGATATTTCCAAGCGGTTCCAGGGTGATAAGCTATAAAGGCATCGGTAACATCTTGGCCAGACAGATTCAAAAGCGGGATTTCCCCACCAGGATGCTCCTTAGCCCAATCCGAAACATTGTAAACTTTACCCTGGATTGAGATCCACAAATCTCCTGGTTTGTTGTGTTCTTTCAACTCCTCGGCGGTAATGTACTTCTTCTCACCCTCCATTGATCCTCCCTCCAAAATAAAAAAAACCTCACCCAAAGCACGAGAATAACAAGACGAAAGTTTTCACAGAGGGGGGAAGATATAAATTAACCACAGTAAAGAAAATCAAGCCAAGAAACCCCGATTGGTCTTTTATTCGTATAATGAATGTATGCTTAAATGGGATAGAATTGATTGAACCAAATCATCCCATTACCAGGGATTCTGATTTAGCTTTAATCTTAAAAACTCCTCCTCCCAATGCTTAACCTCTCGTTGTTTGAGTTGCTTGAGGCATTAACGGGGTTATTTATAATAATAAAAAAAAAAAGAAAAGCGGTTTGAGGGGTTTTTTTGACAGCGAAAGCCACGCGGTTAAACCAAAAGCCAGCCAATGAATACGTTAAAGAAAGATTTGAGTCCCTAGTCATTTTCAGTTTTACGAACATCAGAATTCTAACAACTCGATAATTTTTGTATGACAGGGGACACCATTTGTGGGCCATGTTAGCCAGTGAAGGGCTGTGATCCGCTTTGCGCTACGTGAGATGGAGCTTTGGACCTCTTATCCCATCATGTGGGCTTTGTGGAGAGAGCCGCTGCTCTTTTCCCTGTTATTGCTGCGCATTTGACAGACAATCTTTCTTTTCATTTTTTCAAAGCCAAGCAATTTAACATGCTATTAATACTATATTTTAACTATAGCTGATGATGGCCGGGCCGGGCCGGGTCGAGTTGAGGTCGAGCTTCAACATATTTTTAGGTTTAGATGCTAAATTTTGGTCTGGTTCAATTTAAAAAATGGATTTAAAATTTTGTCAAACTCGATCTGAATTATAAAAGTTGAGCCCAACTCGGTCCGTAATAATTTTTTTAGACTATTTTATTATATACAACAAATTTAAAATGTATATAATTTATAAATACACTTAAGAACATTAAAACAAGCATTAAAAATAAATAAATTTAAAGTACATTAAAAATTCTTTATATTAAGATAGTTGCTAATAAAATAGTAAAAAAATTAACAATAAAACATAAATTCTATAATATTCAAATAATATTAAAAAATATAGTGAAACAATAGTAAAATGGATAAAAAAAAAATAACATACAAACAACAAAAATAATAGCAAAAGCAACACCTACCAAAATAGCAAAAAATAGCAATATAAATTTTTTATTAAAAATGATTAATTTATTTGAGTTAGGTCAAAAAATTCTTACTCAAGACCCGATCCATTTAAAGAACGGACCTCATTTTTGTTTAAGTTCATTTTTCAAATCTATATTTTTATTCAAATTCTTCCATTTTTCAAGTAAATCTTCAGGTCGGATTGAACAAACCGACTCGTGATCAGTTCTAATTTTAACCCTAATAGCTTCGCTAATTAATTCAGCAATTTTTGTGTTTAATGCGTAATAACTGGAATTAAATACAATTTATCTATTTATTAATTGGTTTAGGGTAAACATGTCATGTGAAGGCAAAGTGTAAAGATTAAAAAAGCATCTTCTGCCCATCAAGAAACCAAAATTTTTTCACATTTTTATTGGGGCTAATAATTTTTTTTTTTGGGTATGTAACAACAGTTGTTTTTAATGAATATGTCGAGAATTTCATCGATTTATGGTAAAAAAATTTTGTTTGAATCATCATTATGAATTTCAAATTCTCCACTTGAAATCAATACGATAAGACTAGAGAATATTTACCCTTTTTTTCCTTTTATCTTAGATATAGGTAAAAAGAGAATTTATGTATTGTTCTATAGTTAAGACGTTCATCTCTTTAAGTTTGATTTGAAATTGAATCATATTAATTGTTATTTGTAATTCATAAGAAAAATATAAATAAAAATAATAATAATTAGAATTATCAATAATTTCCATAAATATAAAAATAAAAATTTGTATAGCCCAAGAAATTAATGCAAAAAAAAAAAAATCTGAACCAATAAAATTAAATATATTTATAAATAAAAACATAAATCGAGAAACAAAATAGGTATGCCCTTTTTTGGAATTTCAATTATTCAATATGAGGGGGAAAAAAATATTGAGATATACATAATATTTTAATTCTTTAAAAAAAATTAAATGAAGCTGGCAAAATTTGGTGTCTTGTGATTTTGATGATTCAAGTTTAATTCTCGTTCTACATAAATTATACATGGGTTGTTTTCAAATTTATTTTATTTTAAATTTTATCGTGAATACATATTTCTTTTAACTTTAATCTTACCGTGTGTAAATATCTATAAATACTTCTCTAAATTATTTTAAAATATTTTAATCTTTAATATGATTATATTTTGTAATATTTAATTTTAATTATAATTAATTTAAATATATATTATTTGTAGGTATAATTATACTTGGTATAACTTTAAAAAAAATTATTTTTTAGCAATAAAGCCCAACTTAGGCTAAATGGGGATGGAATGAAAGGAAAAAAGGCGTAGAATCTATAGATAATTGATTTGGTAGTGCCTACGACTAATTGTTTGTTTAAATCTGGATTTGAAGACAAATCTGAAAAGGGTTAGAAATAGTAGTGACAGTGTTGTATTTTCCTTTAATATGGAAAAAAAAATGGGTAAAATGAGGAAGGGATGGAACGTGCGGACCGGACCGGACATTGCTAGTCGCGACATGGTAGCCTTGATAGCCGCTCTCTCGCCACTCCACAACTAGCTAGGGAAGGATATTTTAAAATTTTAGTCCCATCAGCAGCGCTAGATCTTCTCCTCAGCCGCACTATCTTCACCTATGGATTTCGGTTTCTTATAAGTTTAAAAAATTATAAAAATAATCAAATTTCAAGAATAATTATGAGATTAACCTGATTTTTTTACAGCAAAATTGAGTGCATCACTTCAAAAATTTTCAATTTTTTTTTTTAATGTTGTTTAACAAATCAATGGCACCGATTAAAACGTATAGGGATAAAATGTTCAAAATCTTTAAAGATATAATGAAGTAATTACACTTTTTAGATTGGCTCAAAATAGAGTGGCGCATGAGAATATGATGTCACTTAATTAAACTTTTCATTTATTTACATGTTAGGTTTGTTCCTTTTTAAAATTAAATTTAAATAGCCCTTAAAAAAATAAGAATAACAAAAATAAATCTTCCTCAATTTTTTATTTTTATTAAAATAAACTTAAAAACTTGTATAAAAATTTTATTTAAATTACCCAATATATCCCTCAAAAAATTTCCTCAAGTTTATCTAAATTCAAATATGATAAGGAATGAATTGAAAATGTTTAAATTTAATCATTTTACTTTTCAAATTTCAAAATTCAAGTCTAGCGGTTAATATTTTTAAAATCATTTTGTTAAATTCAAGTTCATTACAACATCATTTTTTAATTATATAGTTATTAAATGAGTATTTTTATTTCAAAACATCATATCAACAAATTTAACAAAAAAAATTTAACAATATTAACAACTGAATTGAACTTTGAAAATTGAAAAGTAGAAAGACTAATTTCTTGAAAATAAAATACATGAATTAAATTCTAAGTTTATGAAAAGTACAGGGACTTATAACAGATTTTAACCAACAACTTTCGTCTTTGATAATTTCTCCAGAATTTCATTGACATGACACAGGGAAATTCGTATTCCTCCCTCGCTTCAAATTAGCGGTCCTTTTTTATGGAGGGAAAATTGTACCGTTGGGTCACCGTTGAAAAGCAACGTGGTTCACATTTTTATAACGGGAGAAGAACAGGGAAAAAAAGAGCGGGAGGAAAGTCGCCGACATAGATTAGTTCAAATCCTAAACGGCGTGAGTGAGTGTGAGCTACATATTCATCGGCCCAATAAAAAAGCCCGCTAATTGTTGTTCAGGCCTGCCCCAATATCTAACGTTTAAAAACAGTATATATTTCCATAGACTACCATAGTTCTTTTTTAACGATCACTCTTTCTGATAATCCGCCAAACTAAACCTGATGTCATGTATCTAATTAGTACTGCCATAAATAATTAACCCAAGAATTAATTTACCAATCTTCTTTGTCACGTCTTCCTATTACCATTCTTGTTTGCGGGATCTCGGATACTTTCAAAAACTATTGATTGAGGGATCTTTAGGAGATGTGGACTTCCATTGCTAATTTGAAGGAAAATTTGAATAAGATCACGCTTGACGTGCAAGGGGATGACGACAAAGAACTCGAGATCTACGGTTCGGAGAATGGACGCCGTTCGACTTTCTCCGATAGACGGAATTTTCATACATTTGCACACTCAAAGCCTGTTTCCCTCTCTCCTCTCGCCAGTGGAATTGATTCGCCGTTCAATTCCGAGGTATGATTGCATTTAATTTTCGAGCTTGAATTTAAAGAATAAAACTGTATTCGGTCTTCTGATTTCACGTAGCTTTGAGTTGATTCAGTGTGTAGTTGAGTGCCGTAAATAAATATTTGATTATATTAGTCGACACTTGACTGTTTGGGGAGCAAGTGAATTGCGGGTATAGAACCCAAGTAGCTCGGTTTAATGCTTTCTAGCATTGCAATTTTCTTATTTGAGTTAGAAAAAATTGATTCAGGTTGTTCTATGGTCCAAATTATAATATTTGAAGAGCTAGTGGCTTAAGATCGAAACTGCACCACTTCTGCGCTGCATGCACTTCTTTTGCTATTATACTGGTTGGTTTGTTTTTTTGTCTTGTTCATGCTATTATACTGTTTGGTAAAGCATTTGTGGTATTCCAATATTCATGCATGATAATAAACCATCTTCCTCCTCTCTCTCTCTCTCTGTGTTTCTTTTTTGGTAGATTGAAAGATACAGAGCAGAAATTAAGAAGCTTCAGGAATCTGAGGCAGAAATTAAAGCTTTATCAGTCAATTATGCTGCTTTATTAAAAGAAAAAGAGGTATCCGATGGCTGGTTGTAGTTCTTGTAATAAATTTTTGGGGTTGATCTAAAGTTCAATTCTTTATAAATGATAATGATTCGAATAATTATTGAAATTGTTATTCCTCCATCATACTTGGAATCCATAATGTTTTGCTTATTGTAATGAAGTAGGTTGCTTTTATCATCCATTTTACAATTGTATCTATGTAATACTTGACTTATGATACAGTATCTAATGCTTAAATAAAAAAATAAAAAACCATGTCAAAATTGAATTGAATATCTATTTACCAGTCAGTACCGTACAAGTTCCTAGGAGGGAAGTTAGGTTAGCAGGAGCCATTGTAAAATAATAATTAAAAAAAAAGGTATTGAAGTTTTCCTTTCTCATACATGCTGAGAAATTGTTGATGCAATTTTTTTTGGTTTTACCTGTTTCATTTTTCTCATATGCTTTACTTGTGTATTTTACTACATGATATTGTCATGCTGATTGGAACTGATATGGCTATTTAAAAAATTTGGTCTTAGAATCTTCACAGGTAGATGTCATGCTGGTGAATGCTTGTTTGGTAATCAGTGTTAAAAGCTAGAGCATTAGCATCTAATTTTGTAAACCGAACATGTTGATATTAAATTAGTCATTTAAATTGCAAAAACTCGTCACTTAATTGAAACTTTCTGCCAAAAAGTATATCTTTTGCAGTTGTCTGAACTCCAACATACTGGGTGTTAGTTGGCAGATTATGTACCATGTTTAGATCTTGTATTCCAATTATTTTACTATCATAACTGCTTCTAAAAGTCATGTCATATGCTGCCTGTTTTGCTAATCTTAGAGGCAACCTTTATTAAAATTTTGGTTTTGAATGATTTATATCCGATAGAAGTGTTGCTATATTATTGTTCATACTTTCCACTTGTTACTATTTGGCTTTTGTTTTTACATTTTCTAGTGGGTTAAATTTATTTCTCCTTACTCACCCGTCATCCTTTCTCCAGGAGCAAATTTTCAGACTGAACCAAGAGAATGGCTCTTTGAAACAAAATTTGAATGCAACAAATGCGGCTCCAAATGCAGCTAGAAGTGAAATTTCCGAAGTATCAAATAATGGAATTAATGCACTCAAGGTACTAGAGTATCAATTAGAGTTGTTATCTGAGACTTACTGGTTTATTTCGGAATTCTTGCAATTGGTTTCTTAATTCTAAGTTATTTGTAGTGTAATAAAAGCTAACGTAATGTGGGCCTTCAAGTGTGCTCTTTCTGATGTTATTTGTGCTGTAATTATCTAGCAAGAATCAAATATAGATAAAAAGGGATTTCATTATCTTATGTTTTCATACCTTTTGCAACCTCTCAAGTAGTGGATGTCATGGAAACTTGAACGTAGAAATGAGATATTTATCTTAGGATAAAAAATTGATCTTTAAGCTTTATAACTTTGTGGTCTTGATGTTTACCCTATTTGATGAAATGAGTTGGCTAGGATACCTAACATGGTTTGGTGTTTCAATTAAGTGAAAGCAGCATGATATTAATTGTTGAATATTCTTCTTACTCTTATACTGTAACATACATTTATTTCAATGATTCTGCTACCACATAGTTTGAACTAACAAGCTGTATTGATGTGCATGTCTCTTTATGTTAATCTATTAGTTACTGGCCGATTAACTTTGGAAATTTATGCAGGGAAAAGGTGATCAGTCAACAAACCGACAGCATAAGTCAACAAGTTTAGTAAAAAACTGTTATGCTGGAAACCAAATGTCCAATGGTCTTACCTCTAAACATGATGGAAAAGAAAAGGTAATGGCTTTTCTCTCTCTCTTTTGTAATAGGTGCCATTTTGAGTTGCCTGGATATATAATTGGTTTACACCTGGTGCATGCATCCTTTTGTTGTTTTATTCTTCCCCCCTCTTTTTATGGGATGGTGCACCCTTTCTAATGATTTTTTTCCATATTGTTCAAGTATAGAACTTTTTCCTCCTTCTATAAGTTTAGGTAATGAGTAAACTTGATAAAAAGATATATGAATGCCTTCTAGGAGCTTGCAGATTTGCTGGAAGAAAAAACTAGGTCCCTGGAGTCCATTCAAGCTAGTCATGAATCACAAATAAAGCAATTCAAGATGGAACTTGAAAAAGAGCATGATAAATTAGTGAATGTGCAGATAAGATTACAAGGTATATTTGTACACGTTAGGACCCAATCATGAAACTTGCAGTCACCCCTTCTCAAACAGTCTTTTTCTTTTTTCATCTCATTTTGTTTTACTTTAAATTTCCAGAGGAGCACAAGCTGAATGAGTCTTTTCAGGAGGAGCTTAAGTTACTGAAATCAGACAAGGATAAAGTAATATTCTCAATCTGTCAGATATGATAAATGTTATATTATTTTGGCTGTATAAAGTAAACTTTAACTCTTTTGCTTATAGAACCCTAATGGTTCACACTTAATTATCAATTAGGATAGTGATGCTGAGTTTTACATGCATTGTATTGCTTCACTCGAGCATGTTTCCAATCATATAATGATGTTGCTGTACCATATATTTTTCTGTATTTTTAGCCTCAATCCTGGCAATTACAGGGTTCCTTGAAATTAGTATGTTTTTATGATGTTTATGCTATGTTTGTTGCATACATACAAGTTTTATTAATTTATTAGTAATTGCTACTTCATGGGATAGCATTCTTCATTTGAGTAGCATTTAGGAGGTAGAAAATCATTATTTCATTGATTGTTTCATCGCTAAAAGAATATGTATAAGCTCTTCTCTTTGTTTTTCTTTCTCTTTTGAATTCTATTGTCAAATATTTTTAATCTATTTAATTTGCAGAGCTCTGCAGAGTTGAGCAAAATACGCAACGAGTTGAATGAAAAAATAATAGAAATAAGTCGTCTACAAAAGGAGTTGAATAGATGGGAGGATGAAAGTGCTGATGATACAATGGAGAATATGAAAAGATTGGTTGCCACCTTGGAGAAGGATAACACTCATCTTAAGGTTGATACTTGCCCTGTTAAATTTGTTTCCATTTTAGGGAAGTGTATCATTGTTAACGAAAAATACATTGACCTTTGATATTAATATCCTGAGTTTGTTTCACTTACATCCTCCTATAGATGGAGAAGAATGAATTGGAGGCTGCTCTGGAAAGTAGCAAGAAAGCTTCGACTGACAAGATTTATCCCATTCCTTCAGAGAATCTGGTAAATTTCCACTTTGATAAGCACATACTATATGCAGTTTAGGTTCTTTTTTGGGGGGAGGGGGTTGTTTTTGGTCTGTATGCACCCATGCGTTGCAGTTGGAGAACTTGATCCGTGTAGAAATTGGTTATTGTTGTTATTTTGTGTGAGTTTGTCAGATTATGTATTGGAGAAATATTATTTTTCAAGTAACTTTTAATGTGTAGGTGTTCCATCTTATCAAAATTTTTAAAATGTATACCAGAAGGTAGATTCATCTGGAAGTTTTCCCGGAAAGAAAGAAACAGAACTATCATTGCAGAACTTGGAAAAAGATCTGAAAGAAACACGCTGTGAAAGGGACAAAGCTTTGCAAGAATTGACTCGTCTTAAGCAGCATTTGTTAGAAAAGGTTGCAGGTCCCCGAACTTTTATGGAATTTTGTTCAAAATTTAACCTTATACATCTTCAAAATTCACTTATTGTGGCCTTTACCAAAGTGTGTATTATAGAGTTTATGTTACTTTAATCTTGTTCCTCTCGACTAGTTGATATCACAATCATTTGTGTCTGTTTGATATTTGCTTGCAACAGCATTTGTTTGGCCTTTATTCACAAATGTTACAAAAAATATTGGTCTACCTTGTTACTATAGTTCATTTCTCCCACTCTCCTTGTTGACGGAAAAGTAGAAAAAAGAAAAGAAGAGTTTTAACATATGATTTTTCTATGTTAAAGATTCTAGACTTGATTTGGTAACTTCTATATTGATGCTATATTTTTTTTCTTTTATATTTTTATGTGGATGAGTATGTTTGCTGCATGCCATCATGAGAAAGAAAAACTAGCTAGGTTGTCTAACTTTAAAGCTTTCTTTAGTATCAACTTCTGCTTTCTGTTTCATGTTCTAGATTCTACGAGGATCCTGGATCCTGTATGTTTTAAGTAGATGTAGTTTTGTACAAATTCTGCTATCAAAATTGACGACGTTTCTGGTGCTGCAATATTTTCTAGGCATCTGAAGAATCAGAAAAAATGGATGAAGATAGAAAAGTTATTGAAGAACTTCGTGAGAGAAATGAATATCAAAGAGCTCAAATTGCACATTTGGAGAAAGCCCTGAACATGGAAATGGCAAATCAGGAGGTAGTTAAGCTGATGAATAACAATGAAATTCAGAATTCAAAGGAAATTATTGATAATCTGAATAAGAAACTTACGAACTGTATGAGAACATTAGATACAAAAGATGTTGAGCTACTAAATCTTCAAACTCCCTAGGCCAGTACTATGCTGAAATTGAAGCTAAGGTAAAACAAATTTTGGTATTGTGTAGGCATAAACTTTCTCAAAAGCGGTGGGTGAAATAGAACTTAGTTTTTAATGCTTATATTATTCTGTTACAGGAACATTTGGAGCGAGATTTGGCTCTGGCAACAGAAGAATCAGCTAGACTTACAGGTCTTCTGAAAGTATTGTCTTCCCTGCTTTCCTTTCTAATTACTTCCGTACATTAATGGATTCAATAAACAATGTGACTTAGGAGTTCTATTCTATATCAGAGTTTTTCTGAACGTATTGCAACTTCTTTCATGAGTTCAAATTTGGAAAATCCTGTGTCTTGAGGTCAAAGAGCTTTTCCCCACTTTTCCTTTCTAATCATCTAAGCATTTTTCAGGATGCAGATGAACATGCAGAATTCTCAAAGAGGGAAAAGGAAGAAATTCTGACAAAGCTTTCACAAACTGAAAGAATGCTAGCAGAAAGGAAAACCAGAGTAAACAAGCTTGAGGAAGATAATGGAAAACTAAGGTGTGCTCTCGAGCAGAGCATGGCAAGGCTTAACAGAATGTCAATGGACTCTGATTTTCTTGTTGACAGGTTAGCCTGTTTAAATGTTCGATCAGGTTCTTACTACTGAGTGACTGTCTGCATGTTAGAACTGGATGTACGTATATCAATATCTGCTTTTAGTTTTCTTTTCTTCAATTTTAATGGGAGCTTTCGTTTTCTCTCAACGGATAATAGATGCATCATCTGTGTTCAAATTGAATAGCACATTTTATGCCTAGTAAAGGAACTTCTCAAACAAAATAGCAGTCTACCTTCAAAGAAAAATAAGCCTTCAATGATGGTGAACCCTGAAGAATTCTTAGGCCGTTACTGGTGGGGTAAATTTCAGAATTTATATGCATCGTTTTTGCAACAGTTCGACTTCAGAACCAGTGTAACCATATAGCTGTTTGCTGATACCAACTTCTTTCACTATTGAATATCTTTGATTTATTATATTCTCTTATTGTGTAATCTGTCATTGAATTATTGTAATGTAACCCTTTTTTTTCTCTCCTTTTTGAGTTTGGAACTGCTGTGAGTCATTTTCTTTAATGTTCTCTAAATAAATAATTCTTTTTGCAGGCGTATTGTGATCAAACTACTTGTGACCTACTTCCAGAGAAATCACAGCAAAGAGGTATTATGGTTCAAGTAATTTTGTAAAAGAACTAGAAAAATGAAATTTCTCTACTTAATTCCTTTTGTGTACTGATATTCTTGGGTTCTATGCTGGAAAATAATTGCTTGTGGGATATAAATTAGATTCCTTCTCCTGTGCTTTCATTCATATAAATTTTTAGGTTCTTGATCTTATGGTCCGGATGCTGGGATTCTCTGGTGAAGACAAGCAGAGGATAGGTGTTGCTCAACATGGTGCTGGCAAAGGTGTTGTTCGGGTTGTTTTGGGTCTACCTGGTCATTTCGTTGGTGGCATTTTGGGCAGCAGTCCAGCTAACACACAGACAAATATGGCCTCTGATAACCAGGTTCTTTTTTATTTTTTAAATCTTGGTTTCTCTCCGCATGTATTACTTAGGACGCACTGCAAATAGCATTAGGGCCTAATGCGTCAACCAGTAGGCTTTGAAAGCCACTGCAATCTCCACGATCCATGACATGCAAATCACAGTATTTGATGTTATCCATGATCATTAATCTTTTAATATAGAGTTTTCCTTTTTAATTGCCCTGATTGGCATAAATAATTCAATGTACTTGGTAAAATCCAAGAGCCTCAGCCATCTTTTTCTCCTCAGTCTATTGCAGATCTGTGGGTTGATTTTTTGCTCAAGGAAACTGAAGAAAGAGAAAAGAGGGAATCAGTAGAAGATGTCAATAGATCCAGGGAAGAGCTTCATGGAAGAAGTCCGAACACTGCAGGACCTAGTTCATTTGTCTCTGAACAAACAGCTGCTGTTTCTGATGTCTCGAGATCTAGTTTCTCTCCAAGCCCTTTACCATCACAAGGAAGTTTTCGGCAACTTGAACATTCCGATTCTGAATTCTCAACTGTTCCCCTCACCTCATCAGCAAGTAGCACTCGTCCATCAAGACTACTGCCAAAATACTGAAGTTTTTTCTTGGATGATGTAATTATTCAAAGGTATAGTTCTTTGTCCATGCTGTAGCCATGATGAAACTCGCTTCCATCAATCCTTTCATATACTTGAAATGAGAAGATATACTTACATTGTTCAGTGCTCCATGCATCAAGATTACCACCATTTCCCACTTCTGTTTGCTCTTCAAATGGATGAAAGCATAAAGGACTAGGCATCAGGTAAAAGTAAAACATCCCAGAAATCAAACTATTGCTCCCATAATCGAGGATTGAAAAATAATACCTCTACCTAATGTGCATAGAGAATACAACCACACCCTTGAAACTCCCAGAATTACCCAAATGTTGCTGCAGTGCAAAGCATTCTAAACATTCTTCGTCTTTTACTCAGAACCTTGGCATTGAAAACCGCATATTGCTTTTTTATCTCAACCATCGCCTTCTCTGCAAACTGGTGAACCTTGTCTTCATATTTCTCATAGAGAACCGGCACCGTATGCAGCAATACAAAAGCTGATATCCAGATAAAAGATAAACAAAAAAGTTCAGTACGGTATCATAATAGGAAATTAACTTAGCACTAAAACTAGTAAGCAGTGTCGTTACCTATGTAGAACAAGGTCAAGAAGTTGCACCAACTCCCCACAATTGACAGGACCCAGGAAGCAGCTATAACCTGAAACCCAAAACATGGATGGCATTCTTCTAAACAACGAAAATATAAGTGTTCCCCCCCAGTCAGACTTAAAATAATCATCCACAAAATCACCACAGACATGAAAATAAACACACCATAGGGAACTTCTTTGGATTTCTTCCGGAGGCAATATCTCGCAGTAGTTTCAGTGCCTGAAGTTCCAGTGTCAGAGCAGAGGCAACTTGGAGGAATGGCTCCTGGCAAATGAACTTCTGGGATGTGAGGTGGAGTCCTATAAAGGAAGGGGGGAGGGGAGAGGGGGGAATGTCAGGGTAGTCTTTAAGAAATCATACAATATATAACTGAAGCAATTAAAGTTCCTGCAAAGACTGTAAAACTTACTTGTGGATGAAGGTATAGGCATTGGAAAACAGGAATATTAGTGCAATAGAGAGAATAGAAGTGTGACAAAGTAGAGGAAGTAGGTGGTATTCCATTAATTCGAAAAGAACCCAGATTGCAGTTGCTCCACCAAGCACACCAGCCGAAATCTTCTTGTTCCTCCACAACAACACATCAGCAGCTGCACCAAACAATGGAAAGAGACAAACATCAGCATCCAACGTGAAAAAAAAAAACAAATAATCCAAAAATTCAAAAACTTTATGCTTTGCTCTATAACTCAGCATGCAAAAATGAAGACCCCAAATATTGAAATCTCGATATGCTTAGATGGCTTGCGTCTCAAGCAAGATAAAATTTTAGTTAGACCCCAAATTTCAACTTTCAATTCCAATTTTTTACTAATAAATGAATCAATAAATCCAAAAATGGGGCCAAGGCCATGCATTTTCTTAATTAACAAACAGATCAGAAGGCATATAATAAAAAATACAGATCCATTAACCTTCCATCGATGTAATATTTTTTAAGCCTTTCTAAATCTTTATATCCTTTACTTACAGTCCAGCAAATCCATTAGGAAACCAAAAATAAAACCGTGATCTCATTAACAATATATGAAGCATATATCCAAAAGTGAAACGACAGGTCAGCAGTTCGTACATTTTCCACCACCGAGAAAATGGTGAACGGGTCTCTCTCTTCCAAACACTCGATAAATCTTAGCTTTAACGGAGGAAGGGGAACTCGGGTTCTTATGATCCGAATCCGAATCCGAATCCGATGATGAATCATGGTCGTGAATCTTCCCGATGATCTTCCCCATCACCGACTCCACCGTCGATTGCTTACTCTCTGATTCCTCCGCCATTGCAAAGAGAAAAGAATCCGACCGAATGCCCTAATCGGATTCTTCGTCTGCGATTCTTGAGGTGTCCAACAAGTGAGTGTGGAATGTGAATATACGAAAGCAATGTAATAGGGTTTTATGGTGGGGTTTATAAAATAAAACCATAGATGAAAATGGCTGCATGAGCCTATGCTTTGGAGCCGAACCTGATGCTTCGGAGAGTATTAGAAGCAGCAATAAAAGAAGTTTACAGGTTTATTATATGGGGTGGGTTCGAGACCCGAAATTGGATTCTTTCTGATTCGGAATCCTTACGGGGAACACGTGGCGGAAACTCAATGGGCTGATTATGTGGCATGAACAACGGCTCTCGATTTTCATAAATTGGTTTGGGTCACCGTAAGTGGGCTCCATGTTAGCTAAACATGAAGGGTGGGTTCTGCTTCGCTTGCTTTTCCCACTTTTTCTTCTTTCCGACAAAAGAAATTCGGCTTAAAAAGTTCTCAAATTTTTTTTAAAAAAAATTAAGTTTTTGTTTTTTTTATTTAATTAGATGTTTGAACTTTTAAAATACATAAAATAAATCTTTAAATTAAAAAAATAATTAAAGTTTTGTTTTTTTATTATTGTTTTTTTATTCAATTAAGTATTTGAACTGTTAAAATGCATCAAAATATTTTTTTGATACCTTTTAATATATTTTGAAAGTTCAGGTACTCAATTGAATGGAAAAAAAAAACAAGGGTTTAATTATTTTTTTTAAGTTTAAGTGTTTTTTTTTAAGCGTTTTAATAATTGTAATCACTATTATTTCAATTCTCAAAATTAATGATTTATTTTCCTAAAAAGAATTTAAATTCCAAAAATTAATGATTTATTTTCCTTAAAAAAAAGGGGGAAATACAATTTTTTTTTAAAACCTTATAATTTCAAGAATGATGCCCCAAATCCAATCCAAAAGAAAGCAAGAATATATAGTACATAGTAGATGTTATGGTGGGCCGACTCCACTTTTATAAAAGCATTGGCCCATTCCCATGTGCAAAAATCTATATTTTTAACTCTCAAACTCTCTGAAGTCACACGACAAGGACAGACAAACCTACTTTCATTCAGATGATGATATCATGCCATTTGCTTCTTCTTCTTCTTCATCTTCACCATCTATCCGTACCTCTATACAATTAAAGTTTGTTTTATTTCGCAGCCATGAATAATCAATCAATCAATCATTAGTTTCTGAACTGGTTTCCCATCATCATATCCACCAGAAAACACCATTAAACGAAGGGGACGATGGACGGTCCTTGTTTTCAATGTCATGCTGCGCCTATTTTTTATGTCAAAAAGTTCCGCATGTATTGACTCAATGACACCCCGAATGTCAGAAGCAAATAGCACTGTGTCTCAGCACTCTTTTGACATGACCCTCACCTCTTTCATATATCAGTGACAGTGGGTTCTCTTTAGTTCCTCTGTTCTCTCTCTGCCATTCCTGGCAGTCGATTTTATGGTCAATCAAACAATAAACTTTAGGGTTATTAACCAAAGTTTCGAGTTTTATAGATGAAAGCAACAAGATTTAATCAGAGAAAAAGAAATGGAGTGAAACCATTAGACAAGAGGAACCGAGTTAATGTCTCATAAATAAACAAAGAAAACAAAATTTGAAGCAAATTATTCCCCTAAAATAGCCAAATATCATAATCCATCGACCAAAATACTCCATACCCAATTTTCCTGTTCCTTAATTACCTAGCCCCCAAAAAGTAAGAAGTTTTCTGTTTTGTTGGGCAGGGGAAAAAACAGGAAGACACCAAAAAGTCACCTAATCCTCCTTCGATCAGCAGCGAACTGAGATAACGGCACGACTTCCGATAAGGGCGTGGAAAGTGGAGTCGGAAGCGGCGAGTTCCGACAAACGGGGCAAGATCCATTGAGTTTTAACCAAGCATCGATGCAAAAAACATGGAAATAATGCTTACACTCAGGCATCATCCTTAACATCTCCAAATCCTTGTACTCACACAGACAAATAGAACATGTGGTGTTCAAGTTACTAGCAGCCGAGTCTTTACAGAACTGGAACTTGGGGTAAGAATTGATAACGGCCTGGTCGAGTCCGAGGACGACGTTGTCATTGGCTTCATCTTCGGCAACGAAGATAATAGTGGGGAGGAGGATGCCATCGGAGTTGGAGGCGGGGACAGTGGAGGGATTGGAAGAGAAAGCGCGAGGAGAAGTGGTAGAGCGGAAACAGATGTAAGAAGCGAGGAGGATGGTGGAGAGGAGGACGAGGAAACCGACGGCGATGGCAATGGAATAGCCGAGGCCTAAGTTGGTGAGATAGGTGGGGGAAGAAGGGGAAGGAGTGGACATTTGGGGGCAAGACAAGGATCCATTTGTTGATGGAAAAGAAGGCAAGCGTAAAGGAAGAGATGAGAAAGTGGGTTGCTGCATTTAATACTCGGTTTGGAAACAGCGGGGTGTCATTTATTGTGACGTTACCCACTGATTCTTTTTTTTTCTTTGCTTTGCCGTGATTTCAATTTCATTTCTACCTCAAACAGTGGGACTCCCTTCTCTGCGCATGCCATTGCCTATATTCAGTTTTCCTTAATTTTATTCCAATTTTAAATTAATTTCTTAATTTCGAAATATTTTTAAGGTAAATCATAAAAATAGTCGATTTTGTTTGAGTCGAATTTTATTTTAATTGTTTATGTTTGAATTGATACGTTATCATTTTTTGTTACGAAATGATTACTCTATCGTTTAAGTTCTGTTATCTCTCTAACGGTGATATTAAGTGAATTTTAAATGCCAAATTCGACCTTTTTTTCAGTCACAATTGATTTAAAAAATGTATATCGGAAAGTGGGGATTATTTTCACTTCCAAAACGTGAAACAATATGTACCCAAAACAGAGATGTTTGAATGGCAAGAAATTTCAAAGGATGGCGACGGCAGCAACTTGTTGTGTCCCAGAATTGGTCCCAACTCTCCCTTTTCTTTTCAATACATATATAATTGTAGTTACTAAGTTGTAGTCTGAGTTCATACTACAGTGGCCTGCTTTGTGTTTTTTTCTTGCTTTTTCTACAATATTCTTCTACTTTTTAGTGGGAACCCAAGTCCCTTTTTTCTTCAGCATTTTGGCACACTCTATCATGATACTTTTTAGTGGAATGAGGTTTTATTTTATGCATACAAGGTTAAAACCTCTTCATATATCTCTGTCTCGGTTTAAAAAGAAGAAGCATGGCAAGCCAACATCAGCAGCCTCTTCCTTTACACAATCTACCATAGATATATTTCATCTATGCGTTTATAGACCAAACACTAACATCTGATGGACCACCCTATTCGAATGTGGTCTGACAATATCGGCCGGACTTTCTTCCCCATTTCACCTGCATTGCACCAGTAGCTGAGACCTTAAAACCAGAGGCTCCACTTAAACAGGTTGTGTGATGTTTAATGCAACACTGAATAATGGTTAGGGCCATGGATTCAATCACCATTGATGGGTATACTATTGCATGACATCAGTCGCACAATTTTGGGTTTGGTTGTATGAAAAAAGCACAACAAATTAAGAAAATAGCAATGTGATGGTCGTGATAAAAGGGCTAAAAGCAAAGAACAGGTTCCCACTTTGGTTACTACAGTGCCACACCACCTTTTTCATACCACTAATAATATTGTTCTTATTCAGTCAAAGTTCACTTGAATCCTGGAAATTCTATAGTTTTTTTTTCCTCACTTGATTTGGGTTATGATGATTGGTCAATGAAATCATGTTTCTAATTTTTCACACCATCCGAGGCATATTTCGATGACGGTAACTTTGGGTCACGAAATAAATAGTCTGAAATAAGTTGGGTAGAATTAAAGGCGTTGGGGGGTGAGGAAAATCGACACAAGTGAGGGGGCTATTCTGTACAAGAAAAATTAATCAATGATAACTGCATCAAGTAACCACCCGCAGCCCCAATTAGGTGTGAACAAAAAATGAAGTTAATTAATAATATATATATTATTTTAGAATTAAGCCAAGTTCTAACATATATTATTTTTAATTTTTAAAATATATAATATATAAGTTTTTAACTATAACTTAAATCAACCACAAATCATATTTTATTTCTCTTTTATAAAAATAAACAAGAAAAAAATCAATTTAAATAATTAATTTAACTAAATAAACTGATAAAATATTAAGTCAAGTAGTCAATTAGGTAGTCACGATATGTGATTGATCAATTAATTGAATTTTTTTAATATTTTTAACTGAACCAACATAGGAATCTCTCGATTTTTTTTATAAAAATGACTCAAAATTTTACATTATTTATGAAAATAACCCACTTTAAAATTTATTTACGTAAATGATTTGTTTTGAATAGTAAACGTCAGTGACATCATTGCTATTGGTGTCATCACCATTGGTTTAGAAAAAAAAAATTGCTATTTGTGTCACCACCATTGGTTTAGAAAAAAATTTGGCAACGATTGAAGTTTGATGAAAAAGTGGTCACATCATTCATACTGACGACTTCAATTTTGAATACTTTTAAATTTTTTGTGTATTTGCATGTTAGGTTTATCCCCTATTTTTCTTTTGAAATTAACTTTAAACAGTCCTGAAAAATATAAAAATAACAAAAACAAACTCTTTTCAGTTTTTATTATTTTTTAAAAACAATAAACTTAAAAAGCTATATAATTTTCTTATTTAAATTACTCAAATATATCCCTCAAAAATTAAAATTTTTTCTTGTTATATAATTTTCTTATTATTCTTTGACCCTTTGATAACACACGTACACCTTGCACACACAAATGCTCGAATCAGAATCTCCTAGGATGAACAACATCCTCTTTACCACTGGAGCCACATGTTGGGTTCAAGAGTTATTTAAATTTAATTTAAAAAAGAGATAGACTTAACATACAAATAAACCAATAATTTAAAAGCATTTAATTTGTCACCACTTTTTTCATCCTACCTCAAAGAGTAATTGCTCCATCGGGTCTCTAAACGTTTTATATAATCACATTTCAATCTGATGTTACCAATGACAACGATAACACCCAAAAAAAATTATTATTATTTTTAAAACCAAGGGTGATGATGCGAATAAAAATTATGTCACCAACATTTACCGATCAAAACAAATAATTTACATACATAAATTTCAAAGTAAGTTATTTTCATAAATAATGTAAAATTTTGAATTATTTCTATAAAAAAAAAAAAGGTCGAATCTCTCCAATTTTCAGTTTTATATGTGCTGCTTTGTCTCTGCTCGCTTGCCTCAGCTTCAATAAGACAAAACATTAAAGCTCCTTCATAAGCTTGTTACATAAATTTCTAGAAAAAATAATTTTTATGAATCATAAATTGAATATAAAAAATACATTAATTCTTAAAAGAAGTAACATGTCTTTTGTTATTTTATTTTTTTATAAATTCTCTTCTGTTATAAATACATGGATGTGATGTGAAATTGATGAATTTGGTATCAAACGAGCCAAAAAAAACCATTGTATTAAAGCTAACTTGGACAAAAACTTCAATGATAAATAAATTATAATCATACCATAAGTTCACTTATCTAAAGTGCTGTTATCTATGTAAAATAATATTATATATGTATGTATGTATGTATGTATGTAAGGTACAGGGCAAGGCAAGAATCAAAAAATGGATTCAAAGCTAGAGATCAACCTTTTGCTTGCACTTCTGTTCTTGAATTGCCTGGCTGGTGATGTTAACTGTCACCGTACAATTCATCATTACCGTAACATGCTTCTTTATAATGTTTAACATATTCACCCTTCCTCCGATTCTCGAGTAGCTGATCATGGTCAACGTCCCGGAAGTGAGATCTGCAGTCAGATTTGGACTGGCCAACAGCCGAGCCGTCATAATATCAACGGTGATATTCATCAGTATGGTCCGACGGGCCTTTGCGGTGCCCCCAGGGCCTCGAGCATCCCCGACTTCGGCGCCGTAGTAGTAAAGAGTAGTGGTGGTGTTCCTATACTTGAAAGATGCTATGTTTGGGTTTTTGACGGAGACGTCGGCTGTTAATGATATGTTGGACCCAGTTGTAGCATTGGTTAGATCCAGATTTGTAAGTGAGACGGCATTCAGTTTGATGATCGGATCCTTGACTCGAAACACCGTGAAAATTAAGACAACAATGACCACGGCTAAGATGATGAAGAAAGCAGCGCTACAAGCGCAACATCGAATGAGTTTCTTGCGCCTGACTTTTTTGAGTTGCAGAGCAGCCTCCCCGTCATCACTGGTTGGAGCGTCTGCAGCCGGCGCTAGAGGCCTTACTTGATCCCTTTCCACCATGGCTACAGCTTGGGGAAGGAAAATGGTGGAATGATTTGGAGGGATCTGGTTTGGGGTTTTATAATATTTTAGTAAAATTTGTACGTGTTTCTACCAAAGATTTCATTTTCAAGCTGCTCAATGTTGACTAGGAGCTCTTTTTTCATTGGCAATCCAATTTAATAAACCAGAAACGGCAAAATGTTACTACCACCCAACACTTGAATCACGTTTGGAATTCAATCGACAGATTCACAATTTTATTAAACTAACAAGTTTCAACCCTCCATATGATACCCATTAAATTTTTTTTATAAAAAGAATTTGAAGGTGGGATTTTCTTTTTCCAAATCAAAGTTTAAGCATAGCCTCACGTGTAATACATTTAGCGACACAATCGAGGTATAACCAAGGTGCTTCAAAATGGTTAAAAACGTATAACGATAAACAAGAGAGTGAATTTTAAAATTTAAAACAAAAGGTTGGTGCAGTTAAGGTTAGGAAGTTTCCTCATCGTCAATATTTAGAACTTCCTTCTGATTTGACATTATTATCAGGTTTTGAGGTGGCCAATTACCAAACCCCACGGCCACTTAGGCCACCCTGTTCCTAATCAAAAGCTTTCTAGATGAAAATTTTATTTAAATTATCACATCAAATCAAATAAAAAGTAAAATTGAATAAAATTTGATTCTATTCGAAAAAATTTAGATATTTCGGTTACTCGAATTATCTGAATCAATTAAAATAAATATTTTGAGTTTCGAGTTTAAATCGAGTTGAATTTAATAATTCGAATAAAAGATTAGTGTAAATACTCTTTTGGTTCTTATCAATTTGAAAAATGAACAAATTGATCTTTCTCTCAACAAAAATCACAAAAAAAATTAAAATCATTTTTAAAATTCAAAATATTTATAAAAATTCCAAGCTTTATACATAAAAATACATAAAGAAGGTCAAAATTTTAAAAATCAAAATCAATTTTAAGCATTGTGTCAAAAATTCCAAACTTTATATTTTATAAAAAAAATTCTAAAAAATTACATAAAGAAGGTTAAAAATTTTAACTAATAATTTTTGCGGCATAAATAAATAAATTAATTATTCAAGTTTATAATATTAAAGTATCTTTTTTTTTTTTTTTTGCTTTGAAAAAGTTTTAAAATATATATGGTTTCGAATTTACGTGCTCTAACATAGAATTAGCTATACTGTAACAATATTTTAATTTGACATGTTTATTTTTGTAATTTAACTTTAACAATTTCACCCGATTTGGCTTGACTCGAATTTCATTACACTCGACTCGATTCAAAAAAATTTCAAATCGAGTTAAGATGATAAAATATGACTCGTCAACTTGATTAATTCGAAATTTTTTCACTTAAATCGATCAAACGCCCACCCAAACAAAAAGTTTCACTCTATTGCCAGAAAAAAGTATATTTTTTATTTTGTAAAAGGGTAATTTAAAATTTTATTCTCACATTTATAATGGCAAAATAATTGAAAAAACTTGATTAATCTGATCACTTTTAGCCTTTTTTTTTAACATTTATCCTTCAATATAGTTAAATTACATTCATTTAATATAAAAATTAATTGAATTATTAAAAACTTAATAATATTAACGCGATAATTTGCATGATAATCTATGTATATTTTATTATTAATATGGATAATTATTATAAAATTTTCTTGAATTTTTTTGAAATTTGTTAAAATTTAAAAAAAAAAATTGAATCTCTTTTATGATTTATAAATAGACTGCCATACAAGTAGCCATGTTTATGGCGTTAAAATTTTAATGGTTTAATAATTTTTCCCATTTAAAAGAAAGCAAGTTGACTAAATTTAATGTTGAGGATCAAAGTGATAAAAAAGAAGACTTAAGTGACCAAAGAAGTGAAAGCTAATAGCTAAATTTATTATTACACCAAAAAGTTTTTTCATTAAATTAAAGACTTGATACCTTTTTCGGCCCCTGTGCCATTGCTACGTTATCACCTTGGTTCGTGTACTGTTTTATCAATTTGGCCCATCTACTTTTATCTTGTATAGTTTGTTACCCTAATCTGGTTGTCTGTTAAAGGAATTAAACCAATCAACGACACACTGCCACAAGTCGAAAAAAATCAGTGTTTTCTAAAATTTTAAAAATTAAAAATCCCAAATATCATTAAAAATTCAAAAAAATCCCAAAAAACTTTAAACCTTATAAAATTATAAAATCTAAGAAATCATAATTTTGAACCTAACGAATAGCTCCGGTAAAAAATAAGATAATATTCATCTTATAAAATTCGGGTTCGAGCATAAAGTTATGTGTGCGTTTTAAAAGGTTAAGAAAATATAAACCGATACTATCATATAATCACACTAATATATTAAAAAAATCATAATTTATTCTTAAAAATTATCAAAATATTTTTAAGAACAATAAGTTTGCAAAATTTAAATTTTTTTAAAAAAATGCGTTTGTTTAGAATTAAAGGTTTCTGAAATTTTCATAATTTGAGTTTGTTTATAATTAAATGTTTTTGAAATTTTCATAATTTTATAAAAAAAAAATTAAAGAACTTTATGGTTTTTTGGGAAATTGCATAGATATTTTTGCATTTTTCTTTTTTATCAAGAATTTTAAGTTTTTAGTAAAGAAATACCATAAATTCTAAAAGAATTCATAAAAAAAACTCAAAATCCAATAAAACAAAAATTTAAAATTTTATGAAAATTTTAAATCTTTTGAATTTTTATAATTTTTAAAAATAGATTATGTTGTTTTTGTTTTTTTATAATTTTGTTAGTGTAAGATTTTTTTAGCTTTTCAATATTTTCTTAGTGTTATTATATTTTAAAATTAAACTATTTTTTATTTTTAAAATTTTAGATAAATTGTTTTATTTCTTGTTGACAGTGTCGTTAATTTTTTAACGGAAATTTAGATGTAAATGGGCCAAACTAATAAAAAAAATTAAGTATAAGAACCAGGGCCAAGGCCGAAAGAGAGAGTACTAAAAAACTCTCTTTTTTAAATTATGTCGAAACTGGGAAAGCCTCCTGTTATTATTTCTCTGTTTTTTTTTTCCTGGGGGAAAAAGTGTACTAGTTTCGTCTTGTCATCCTGAATGATCCCTGTGTTAGCTTTTGTGAAAATGAATTTCCATTTCCTCCACACTATAACTATTGCCAATGGAAAACAGTTAAAATTTTGGGAATTAATGCGAGCAGTGGGAAAGTATGGAATCTTTCCCGATGTTGGGCAACGAATTCAGTGAACATGTGTTAGCTTCAGGGTAAGAGAAAAAGATTGAATCAGCTTTGATTTGCTCGTTAGCGGGCGCCGGGCAGGTTCGCAGCATTGTTGTTCATATTAAAAAAGGCGTTATATTTATGTCTTCCTTGTCCTGTTGGGTAAAGGTTAAGTGAAGTCTAATAAAATTTCTGCCTTAATCATTAAGTAAAGGACCCTGATTCTTCAGACCAAAAAACTAAGTGAAGTTGGGCATTAACTCTGTTGAGTAATAAGGCAAAAGGTGTATCATATTAAAAGAAAAACAACATAGTATAGTTCGATATATTCTTCATGTTACAGCATGAGTATAAGGGAAAACACACAAGTTTTACGAGTAATAATAATAAATCTAAAAGATGTCACTGAGAGTAGGAAGCTTGATCTCTCCTTTCTGAGAGAGAGGGATAGTGAAGTTCCCCACGACGGGAAGATCAATGGTGAGACCCAATTCCAATTCATAGTCAATGTCCCAATCTGCACCAATATCCTTTGCCAAGCTTACTAATATGTTATACGGCACCTTCACTGGCACGTCCAGCATCGTTGTGTCGCTGGCTTTCAATGACCCCGGGTCTGGTACTGTCCCTGATGCTATCCCTCTGTCCCCAAAGTACACATATAATCAAAATCAATCATCCAAACCAAAAAAACAAAGAAGATGGAGGAAGAGGGAACATTACCTTCCAGCACTTTTGAAATTATAAGAGATCTCACAAATGGGGATGGAATGGCTGTAGGGGTTGGAGACAGAGACCTTAGCGCCATACTCGACGCACTCACGGCTCACATGTTTCAGATCAACGTCCGTGACACTAGCCTCCGGCTTCTTTATGTTGACCACCTTATCCACCACGAAGTCCTTCGCCTTCTCCAACAACTGCGACATCCCGTACAAAGTCCTTTTTGGAGGGTTTCGATTTATTCTTGGATGTAGTCTGAGGATGAGCTTCGTCAATGCTCGATGTTTTTACATTCACTTATATAGAGTGGAGGAGGCATCCGGGTCGGTGCCACGTGTAAATGAGAGGTGATAGGTGGAGCACTTGATTGAGAACACGTAAGAGGGTGGATGGGAGAGTAGAATTAGACGCGTAGAGGAGGTGGTATTTCCGTGGATGGAGACCTCTGCTGTCGGCTCGTTATTCTTTACTTTTCCTTTCTTTCTCTCGGTACACATGTTTCACTCGTTACGTGAAAAATAAATATTTAAAACTTTATAGGATAAATGGTTAAATTAGGGTTTTATTTTTTAGGAATTACTTATAAAAGATTAAAATTTTTAGAATAGTCAAATAAATATTTAATCTTTATAAAAGTGTTTAAACAAAGGTCAAATTTTTTAAAATGTTCAAATAAAAATTTCATATTTTTTAAAGTGTACAAATAAAGATTAAATTTTTTCAAACATGTTTAAATGATGATTTACCAAATGTTGTGTATCAAATTTCGAATTATGTTTTAACTACTTTTTTTTCTTTTGAAATAATATCTAATTCAAGTATTATATGTTTTATTTTAAATACATCAACATTTACTTCAATTTTTCTCCAAATTTGGTTTAAGTGAAAAACTCTTATTTAATCATTTTGAAATGTTTAGCACTTATAAGAGCAACCTCTAAAAGGTTCAACTTAATTTGATTTGAGCATTTTTCTATTTTTCAAAATAATAATAGATGACTAAATGAAATATTATTCATTAAATGATGCACGGGTAGAGTTAGAGGTGAGTAAAACTTTGTTCAACTTAAAAAAAAAATTCGAATTTTGAGTTAACCGAATCGAGTTATTCAATTTTTGTAATTCAACTCGATTTATAAGATTTCAAGTCGAGTTGAATTTTACAATTCGAATAACTTAAATAACTCAAATAACATATTTATGTAAATATCCCTTTAGTCCTTTTCAATTTTGAAAATGAATAAATTGGTCTTGCTTTCAACGAAAATTACAAAATAATCAAAATAATTTTTAAAAATTCTTTTAAAATTAAAAATATTTATAAATTTTTTAAAAAATTTAAAAAAGTCTAAAAATATTTTTAAAAAATTAAAATAATAATTTTGAGACTTAAATAAGTAAATTAATGATTCAAGTTTATTGTACTAAAATATCTTTGTGATACCTTATACCGACCCAGTTGTTTGATCCGAATATAAAATGTCACATTTCGTTGCCGAAGCAACTTACTTTTCTATTTTTTTTTTAAATTAAAACGTAGTGGAAAAAAAATATTTTATAAAAATTTCGACAGCATTTCTAATCATTTACATAAAATCCCCTGTAAAATTTACATTTCACATTATAGTCACATTCAAATAATCTCTCGAATCAATTCCCAACACTTCAGTTTTTCAAAACATTTCAACAAATTTGATATCTACGTTTAACTGTTTCATGAGAACATTAGTTATAAAGTAATAGCAAAAGAGACATAATGAGAACATTAGTTATAAAGTAATCGCAAAAGAGACATAATAAACATATTTAAATTTAATTTATAACACAATATTATATATATAAGCCTATATACATGCCATAAATATTAACCAAAAAGTAATATTTTTACCAACTTTATTTGAGCTGATTTTCGGTTTTTCGAATGCTGTTGAAACGATCTACCGAATCTAACTACCTACACGGGGAAAAATAGACAAACCGTACGCTGAGCAATTTTTATGCTCAGTGGTGTTAATATCATATAAATCATTACATAAGTATTAAATATATATTAGTTAATAAAAGTAAATAAATAACAATAAGCTTTTTAATCAAATTTAAAATCACATAATCAATTTAATTCACACAATAAAGAAATTCAAATATATTCAACTTTTGTTTTTGCTTTTCTTTTAATCTCAACCCCGTACTAAAATTTAGACTCGTAATCAGATACACAAATCTGTCACCCCGAGTTGTTCGGCAACGATGGCTATCAGAGTAGTCCACGACACTCAGGGAATTGAGACTGCTCACGATCCTCTAGGAATTGAGGCTAACAACAATAAAAACTGATCAATTTGACATTTTCTCCCTCGACCCTCTGGGAATTGGGGAGATCTAAATTCTCTGATATAAAGACTCTATGGCATGCCAACTATATCTGATCTAATCTAACTTAGTGTACCGGGGTAAAAATCAAGTTTCATTTCAATTATATTTTTCACATCATTCTCATTTTTGGTCTCATATCATGATCAAATCATATATTTTGCCTAATGTAAAATTAGGCTTCCAATTCAAAAACATATAAGATATTTTATTGCTCAAGCATTCAAAATCATAATACTCAAGCTCAAAATATAACCATAAATTTACTAATTTAATCATTTGAAAAATAAACATGTTCCATCTCAAATCATAATTTTATAAATATTAACTAAATAATTCAAACTCATTCAAAACTCATAAAAATAATATAAAAATAAAATTAATATAATTAATCATAATAGTCTAATTATTCTAAAGTTTTATGTAATGAAAATAAGATATTAGCACAAACCGAAATTTTAATCGTTTTACTTCTTCTCTTCGTCTTCCTCCTTCAAGGTGCTCGCTTCGTTTTTAGCTACAATATGAGTAATTTAATATGAAATAATATCATTTACCCTTTTTAATACTAAAACTAATAAAAACAACATAAATATGCATGATTAATCAAGTTAATATACTAAGCTTCTAAATCCAAAATTCTCATATCTTTCAACTCGATTATCCGTTTTCAATTTCGTCTTCACCGGAGTACTAACTAATTCGTAAGCTATCATTTAGCACCAATATTACTCAAAATAGTCAAATTTCTCTACTACCCCTTCACCATAGCCAAATAAACCAAATAAACTTCCCATCCAATTTCATTTCTTTTTCACACTTTTAACAAGCTAAAATTCATCTTCTAATAATTTTCTCTCAGGAAAATATACCTATTTCACTTAAATTTCCTAAGCTTCCATCAATATTTTTTAATGGCAACTTTCAAAATACTTGATGAAATAAAAAATTATTGGTATATATATGTAGAATAAACTTTAAATATTAAAAATCTATGAAAAAAATTTGAAGAAAAACCATACCTTATACTTGAATTTTGAAGAAAAATGGTGAAAGAAATTTTTTTCTTTCCCTTTCGTGAGAAGCAGAGAACAAAAGAAAGAAGCAAATGAAACAGAGCATAAAAGAAAGATTTATCATCTTTCTTTTATTTATATAATAATAATAATAATAATAAAATATTATATTTTAATTAATTATTAAATAATAACTTTAATAAAAAATCAACGTGAACTATTTTTTTCCTTTTTTTAAAAATGGTAAAATTACCAATAAGTCCTTCCATATCAAAATAAAAATAAAATATTTGCACTTTAGTTTCTATACTCTTCCAACTTATTCAATTTAATCCCTGAACTCAATAACGAATTTTTTAACTAACAACATGCTCTTAATAATAATTCTCTATATTTCCATATTAATAGTTTCCTCTAAAAATGACCAAAACTTCTTATACTACTATTTATTTATAAATCATTGATTCAATGATTTCTACCATAAATATATATTTTTAAAGTGGGGATGTTACAATCTTAATTTTCCTCTTATTTTATTTTGAAAGAGTTTTCAAATATATATAGTTTTAAATTTTTGTGCTCTAACATGAATTAGTTATATTATAACGATTTTAATTTGACATTTTTTAAAAATTTAACTCAAACAATTTCACTTGATTTGACTCAACTCGATTCGAAAAAAATTCAAATCAAGTTAAAATTATAAAATAAGACTTGTCAACTCGATTAACTCAATTTTTTTTTTCACTTGATTCGACTCGATTCAATTGAACGTTCACCCTTAGGGTAGAGTGATAAAAATTGTAAATAAATATTTATTTCTAGTCACTTAATTTATTTCAAATAATAATTTTTATTCATTTAAAGAATTTATATAAAAGATACAAGAATAAATAAAAATATTAAAAACATAAAAATTCAAAAAAATTATAAAAAGTTTATAAAAAATAGCATGAAATACATGTGGATTAGAAAAAGAACAATTCAACTTTGTTTGAAAGGTTGATGATCAAATATGATTTTTTTTTTTTTAATGCTGAGGGTCAAATTGACAAAAAAATGTAACATTAAGGGATAAGTATGCCGAATCTATATATGACCGGCACGGCCCAAGTTGGCACGCAGCTGGTAGTCAAATTGGAGGGTTTTAGTCATGAAGCAGAGGAGCTGAGGTATAGGCTGGGCCTGGGCTGTGTTTTGATGACAAAGCCAACCCACTGATCATGTGAATACCCAAAGATTGAAGAACAACATTAGTGAAAACAGAAGAAAATAACAAGTTTATTACAATTGATTTTGTACTCCAAATTTTACATGCAAATAAAAAAAATAAACAAAGTGAAGTAGCTTATGTGTATGAGAAGCACATCACAGCAAACATGAAATTAAAAGCTAGAAAGGAATTGCATTTGCTTGAGAAGAGGAGTTAGGGTTTCCATAAGCTTTTCGCAGGGATGGTTGTGAATTCCTTCGTAAGTCGTCACCACGATGCTGGTGTCTTTGGACAGCCTTTGAACCTGTTTCTTCACATTGCATGCGTGATGCGTGCACCGATAATAGCTCCTTCGTTTTAAAAAAAAAAATATTAGAAAAAAACAATATCATTTAAATGAATTCCAGTAATATATTTATATGTGTTGGTGAGGTTTAAGATGTGAGTTTTTTTTAACTTATCGATTGAGTCTTAGCTCGATTAGCATGAGTATTGTTGTCAATGCAGGAGGATGTGAACTTTTTTAACTCAACAACTAAAACACACATGATTTACAAAAAAAGTAAAATTTGAAACTAAAGCTCAAAATCTCAAAATCTTAACTTTACCGATACAATCAAAATTTTATTAATACAACGTTCCAAATTAAACTATAATCGATCAGATAAATATGTCACATCTCTTAAAAATACCATATCATATTTTAAACTAATATTACATCATTTAATCAAGTGTGCCTCAAACATTGTCTCATCTATTACATTATAATTATTATAATTATCTTGTGGCTCCGTTACGGTACATTTAAAAGTTAATCCCTTAACTTTTATTTTTATTTTTTAGATTTTAAAATTTAGATTCAATTGTTAAATAGTTAAAAGTTAAAATATGCTTCAAACTTTTCATGCATTTAGAATTTAGTCAATCAACTAATATTTTCAGAAATTTCATCTCTTATTTTTTTAAATTTCAAAATTTAGGTACAATTATTGTTAATATCACTAAAATTCTTTTAAAAAATTCGATGGATTGCATTTTTTTTAATAAAAAAAATTCATTTGGTAATCATATAATAAAAATGATGTAATAAACTTGAATTTAGGAGAAGAATTTTAATGGTACTAACAATTGACTTGTATTTTTAATTTAAAAAGTAAAATTATTAAATTCCTTAAAATAAAAATAAAAGAAATTTCGTTTCAAATATAAAAAGTATCAACTTAAAAGCATATTTAAAAAGTAGGATTAGCCGTCGATTGAGTATTAACTTGATTGACACTAAGTATTGTTGTCAATGTAGCAGGACGTGAGTTCGAGTGCTCTAAAACGCATTATCCTTCTATTTATGAGTTGGGGAGGGGTTATGGGTAATTTTAGGTATTCAGAAAGAAGAGACATGATCAAAACCTATAATAAAATTGTTCAAAAAAATTTGGCTAGTTAGAGTTCCCAACCCTAAACTTAAAAATGGATGTTAAGAATATCTTGAAAAGGCTTACTGCCCAATGTAGAAGATTGATACATGTAAATTATTGCAATAAATCGGTTAACAGCAGATTGAAACCAGCGTATATAATTAGGTTTAATAACATATGCATGCTAAAATTTTAGGTGCAGTACGTTCGATCATATAATGCATCAAAAGTTAAGAATAAACATGCATGCCATGCAACGTACATGTTAGAGAAACAAACCTTGGATGTATGCTATTCTTCACAGCTTTCTGACCATACTTTCTCCACCTGTAACCGTCGTCCAAAATGTCATCTACACTCCTGGTTTGGAAAGCAAACCTAGGCCGGTTTGTCTCCTTTATCCTACTGCCTTTCCTCTTATCCATATCGGCGCCCTTGGCATCCTGATGATGATCGGCTCCATTCTCAGACATTAAGTTATTAGAACCGCTTTCAATCATCAGCTTATACTCATGACCGGAGAGGAGGCTAACCCAATCAATATCGGGGAGAATATTTTGAGTTTGTGAAGGAGGATGCAAGGAGGAGGAGGGAAGTGAAGTTGGGAAGAGGAAAGGAACATTAATGGGTGATAGTAAGGGCGGCGGTGGGTTACTTTCTTGGCCATCCATCTGTGAGAAAGTGAGAGAGAAAGGAACTGAGAATGATTAAGAAATGAAGTTTAGAAGGGAGAGGAAAATGGTGGAAGGTAAAGAGGTTGGACTGCCCCCACCCTACAAAGTACAACACAGAAGAGGGGAAGTGTTTGATAAGAGTTAAATTTGGGAGTGGGAGGAGGCTAATTGCTAAGGTCTTTTTAAGTTGTAATTCCTTTCTCTTGCACCCAACAACATCTCACCTACTTCTGTTCAACTGCCCCTCTCCCCTCCCTCAAGTAATAGTCGACACGTTATCACCAAATCATGCATATATAGACGTCTATAACCTGAAGAATTTAGTTTACATTTAACATTGTAGTAACTCTTTGTAACTTATAGTGCAATCTTCTTTGTATAAAAAACCTATACATGTTAATTTTACAAGGAGTTTAGGACAACAATTCTTTCACTTGTTTGGGAGAGTTTAGTGATTTGGTCACTCATCAATTCCCCGCAATTTGACTACACTGCTCGTATTTTCTATTTTCTTATGTCAGCTTCAACTACACAAATTTTCCTTTTTTTAGACTTTGGTGAGCTAAATCAGTTTCCCTTACCATCGAAGACTTGCTACTCTCAATGCTTTCACTTGTTTTGAAACTAAAACTTAAGATGCACAACATGCAAATGGATTCAATCATAAGACAAAGACACTTCCGGTGCCGCTGATTATGATAAAGAAACCCAACAATGGTATCAAATACAAGCTTGGTGCCGAACAAAGTTCGGTTCCTCATTATGTACACAGGCAATACCCTAATTTTGATTTCAGAACAAAGGCTTCTTCCCGTTCAGCATCCCCATCAAGTGATCAAAAACTTCCCCACCTCCATCACGAAGCCCGGAATGCATGTATTCATTTGTTATCCATAACCTTATTCCTGCTATCTGAGACGCTGTTTCCTTGACCAGCTTGAAGTTAACATACATATCCTCATAGTATATGGCAGCTGCTACCAGTACCTGCTAGCATTTTAGATAAATTAATAAAGTACTAGGCCGAATTGAAATTTTCGGAAAAAAGAAAATGTGGATACTATATCTTCATACCTTGTTATTTTTCAATGCAGTCACATCATACAGTGGAGGCCAATCTTGCTTCTCAGCCAATATATGAGTGGCCTCTTTGAAAGGCCTCAAAGCCTTAATTTCATCAAACATCCATGGAAATATCATCTGCATAGTTTCAAAACCACGTGCATTAACTAGCAGTATAAACATCATGATAAGACCACGGCACCAACAGCATAAGCGAGCAGTGGTTAAGCCTTCTGTTGGCACCCCAAAAATCAGGGTTCAGACCTTGCTATTGTCACCCTCTCCCCCAATTTGTAATATGTACCAAAAAGAAAATTGCTAAAACCATGGCAGAGAACTAAAATCAGGAAAGCAATTTGTAGGCCACAAATTACACTTAAATTGTCTAGAGCCATAATAATTGTAGAAGAAACTCTTTCCTGAAAAGTATCAAAGTCCTAAGCATACATTACTGACAAGAAGATTCACCTTCAAGATGAAGGTTCAGTTGAATAAAATCGTCACCACTCTGGCTCCTCAAAATGCAAGGGGATGCCATGGGTATGGTACAATGTTTACTTACACATCAACTTTGAAAAGGTTTGAATGTTTGGCATTATATACAAGTAAGAAAGACTTGCACTATATATATTTACCTCAACAGCTATTTGGGCTTACAAAATATTTCGGGCATGAGATCCTATATGTAAGTGCTAGTCTCAATCTAACCAAGAAAGCAAGCAATGAAGTTTCACTCTACGTAGATGAAGCTATATAAAATATCTTCAATGTCTCTGAGAAGTTGCCATGCCTTTAACTTATTTGAAACCGAATCATGAATAAACTTGGACAATCCAATGCAAATTTGTAGTAGTAGTAGTAGTCATCTCTAAAACACAATAGCATTACCTCCCCCGTAAAAAGCACAGGACGCCCTTCTTTTGCAGCCTGGATTGCATCAAATTTGCTCTCATGATCAGCCCTCACTCTGTGAGCAGACCACCGCGAAGAAGCACCCTTTAGAACACAATGTAGTTAATGTCAAGTTCAAGAAAGCAACATTCTAAATAAGCATTATTTTCCATCATTAGTGTGCAACGTAGAAAGCAACATTCTAAAAAGCATGGCAGCTTACCTGACAGTATATTGACTCATGGAGAATAGCATAAAGTGGATTTGTCTCAAAGGACACCCAATTTTCGTACTGCAGGTAAATGACATTAGATAGATCCACTAGTAAAACCTCAATTTGTGATCAATAAGGGGAAAAAAATCTGTGTTTTCTTACTGCATTTAAAAAGTATGAACTGATCTGCTTTGGTGCTCCAGGAACTAAAATTGGATCCCAGGCCCTCTCAAACCTGTAGTTGTTAGAAAGATGAAAACTAAAAAAATAATATATATTGCACAACATTAAGTCATAAGTTCAAAAGGACGAAATTAGAAAGTGTGAATTCTAATGTATTACATATAATGCAAGCGTTCAAAACCAGCGCTGGATCCTAAACCAGATAGACCAAGAAATTGCAGCCCCCTAGGGGTTAAGATTCCCCCAGATGGAAGAGGTACCTGAAGAACAAGGAAATTTGAAAAAAAATTGAGGTACAATTCTAGCATTTAGGTAGAACAAGAAGATGAAATGAGGAAGATAATCACCCCGCCTGCTTCGGATTCTGCCAAAAAGGTTACAACATCTCGGATAATTTCAATATCTTGAGGGAACCTCTTATAGTATTTTTCATTCTGATGAATAACCTGCTCAAAGCAAGCTCTATAAACAGAATCTGCAGTACATCCATCTCCAATTGGAGGTATCCCTCCTGTTAAAAGCACTTGTTTCAAACCTTGGGGTGCAAAACTCAGATAAGTAACACCACAAAAACCACCATAACTCTATACAACCAAGAAAACAAGGGATAAGATAACGGCACGGTGATATGCAAATTACAATTGTACACAAGCACAATCATCAAGAACAGAGTATAAACTGCTATACCTGACCCAGAACAGTCCAAGGCCTAGCTTCGGGAACAAGACGAACACGGATGAATTCAGCATCGTTCACGATACTGTCAGCTCGAAAATGTGTCAAGTAATCAGCCAGATTTTGGGCAGACTTTATTTGCTGCATAGATGATGGAGTCAAAGGGGTTGATAAACCTGTTCCTCGCTGCAATAGAAAGAGGAAGACATCAAGGATACAAAGCATGAAGAGGCAGTGAATTTCAATATGACCATTTTCAAATAGACGATGCCTGATCCATCAATACAACCCGAAATTCTTCGCATGCTTTAAGTATCCATCCACTGGCTTCAGTTGGTCGAGGGCACTCAAAACCAGGCCCTCCTTGAAGGTATAAAAGGTATGGCATTGGCTGCTCTTCTTTCCCAACTGAAATCCAATTCAGCATTAAACATTATTCAATCACTTAGAATCAATCTGGTTTCAACATTGTTTCTTGAAACCCAAGCGAAAATGAAACAGATATCAATCAAACAGTGATTTATTCAAAAAAATAATTAAACAAGTTTGCCTAAATTATAGGTTAAGGGAAACTAGTCGGATTACCAGCAACGATTTCGCGAGCGAAAATGGATATCTTAGAAGAAGCTTCCCGATTTTTATAATCCAGTGGGACCATAAATCGGTGGTCCCGGAGTCGGAGGTCCGGCACCGAGAACCAATTCCCGGCCACGTGCTCCGACATTGACTGGCCAGTGGAGTCGGATTTGGGGACGGACATGGTGACTAGTGCACAAATTGAAGTCCGACGAAGACGAAAGCGGTGGAGTCTGGCGGATTGGAGTGGCGAAAGAGTAGCACAGACAGATGATGAAAAGGACAAGTCAAAGGAAAGGAGAGGATTTATCAAAGTAGGTGGCGCGTAAATTTTCAACATTTTAAGAATACTGAAGTCCGCGATGCATAGAATTTTCAACAGATAAGGAAGGACACGTGGATTTGAGTTTGAGCGTGTTGATTTAGACTTGCATAAACCTTAGTCGCTGGATGCCGACATTCACTTCAGATTCAGATCTTACACGTGATATATGGGAAACTCAACATGCGTGCAAGAAACGCGCCAAAATAATTACAACATGGCATTTTAATTACCTTGTAAACATTCGAAGTTTGGCATATCAACGAAGCAAAATGAACACTACACTACTCGTATCAAAGCGCTCAGAACTCGTCCGCCTCAACCCGGCATTTAACCTCCTCCGCTGCTACCTCTGCGCCGAACCTATCCCGCAGCCACCATCGCCGCCGCAAGAGGATGAATCAAATATTACCCAAGCAGTTCAACTCCTCCTCGAAATCCCACACCAAGAATGGTCCTCTTCTAAACCCTTGCAATCTCTCTTTTTCTCTCCTCCTCCTCCTCCTCCTCCTCCATCTCCTTGCTTTCTCTTCAAAGTTACTCGCAGCCTTCCTTCCTATTGTCAAGCCTTCAATTTCTTCAATCACCTTCAGAAAAGCTTCCCATTTGAAGACACCCATTTTCTCTCTTATCCGTTCCAAGTTCTCGAACAAGCGGGTCGAGAACGCAATGCCGGATCCTGGTTATTCGAGCTTATCAAGCTTCCAAATATGGGAAATTCCTTTGACTGTCTACGTCGCCGTGCTTCTTATTCGGTATTTCGGGAGATTTTAAATTGTGGATAAATCTGTTTTGGGACCAGCATCATGATAGCTGTTTTATTCATTTTAGCATAAAAGTATAAGTATTCTGCTTAAATTATATCTGTTTGGCTTTGTAAGATGATACAGTAGCAATTGAAATGCTGCTTTAATAGATGTTATTCTTTTCAGGCTGTACCTCATTCAAGGAGGGAAACTAACGACTCATATAATGATGAAACATTTGATTCCACTGAGTGCACTAGTGAAGATAGAGCAGAAGAGGAAAGAAAGAGAAGAGGTAGGTTCTCTTTTGTAGATAACTCTCTGCTTATTGTAGTTTGTTTTGTATTTGTTCTATCTTCTTTTCTACTCTGGCTTTCTTTTCAAATAATAAAAACTGAAGCATGATCACTTTTCCTCTTAGCTTCCTTTGAGTCATGGAAGAAGGAACAACAGAAAGCTTTCCAGGAGAAGAAGATTAATCCTGAAAGGCGTAAAGATGACTTCGATATTTCTGAATTGCTAGAGGACTCCAAAGGTGATAAAGGAGTTGCAAATAGAAACAAGGAATCAGATGAACCTATTCCAGCATCAAACATTGTTTCTGACAAACCTTCTCTTCACTCACAAACTCCTGCATCTAGACCACTTGTACCACCTGGTTTTACGAGCACAGTTTTGGAGAGGAATGTTGGAACCAAAAGTTCAATGCACTCCCATTCATCACAGGTAGGTACTAAAATAGTTTTCAGAATTTAAAACACTCATCATGTTTTCTGTTGTACCTTTTGGTATCTAATTTTGCCATCGTAAGGTTTGTAACTTCTCATCCTTTTTGCCATTGTGATGTTTAATTTCAACCAACTATTTGCTCTTCATGTACCTGTTACTGCTAAGTTTTTTGTTCTCTAGCAATGTTACCATTAAAATTGTGTTGCTTCCCAATTTATAAAATAACCGGAATAATTTGAAATTAGTCAAAGATATGGAGATAATATTGAATTTCCCATTATCTTTTTTGGAATAGGGAGGAGCAATTTTATCATTTAAAATCAGTGTGTGAAAATGGCCATTTGTATTTAGCTGAAATTCGGTGGAATGTTTTGGGTGAAGTCTTCCCTTCTCCTTTCGGATTTGACTGGAAAAAGCACACTAGTGGTACACATGCATAACTGAGACTCTGTTGAAGATGATATATATATATATATATATATATATATATATAAGTTATTTAATGGAAGTATAGATTTGACAGAGGTTACATTGCGCTGTGACATGTTTTTTCCCTGTTCCTTGTTTTTGCGAATCTGTTATTTTTCTGTTTGGAGAGCTGGAATATGGGGTATTATTACCTGGTGGTTGTTGCTTGCATGTGGTTTTCATTCAGTGGTTGTACTTTTCTTGTATTGTAACTTAGAGCTGATGCCCTTCAGACAAAGCATGTTTCAATTATATTGACAGATGTTGCTTCTCATATTTTCACATACACTGTTTGCCGTTACACTTTATTAGGAATTGATCTTCTGGTAAGCTTCTATAGGTTGGGAGTTCTGAAATTGATGGCAACTCCAAAGGCAGCCTTCTTTTATATGGGATTTCTGATGATCTTTTGGACAAACATTTTAACAGTATGAAGAGGAAACTTTGAGTGAGCAGAGGCTTGAAAGTAAAAATATTCACCTTTTAGACGATATTAGGAGTGTGAAGGCTCCAAATACCACATCAGCTTTAGATAAATTTAATGACACAATAAGCAAGGATTCCCAAATATACAAGAGTTCTAGTCTTTCAGAAGCCTTTATAGCCCTTGGGAACGGTGAAGTTACCGAACTTGATTCCAAGAAGCTGGTTGCTGATAAAATTGTGACTGAAACCAACCAGGATGGTTCAATTTCAATTCTAGACAAACTTTTTGGAACTGCTGTAACAGCAAATGGAGGTGGCTCCACTAATATCACTGCGGTATTATTTTGTCTGTAACTGAGAAACCAAAGGGCTCATTAAACCACTCTGTAAACACCGTTGCCATGATAATTTCAAGGCAGGCAAATGGCATGTAGATGTTGCCCTTATGTCCCCACTCCCCGGCATCAAATATGCTTATTCAGGTCAATTCAATCGAATCAAAAACCTATACAAGGAAGGTAATCGAAGATGGTCATGATCCTGATAAATTAATGAGCAATTTCCCACTTTAGTTGTATCAGAAAATACTACCAAAAAAAAAAAAAAAAACTAAAAGAGGTTCCTAAAAGTAAGGCTTCTCCTAACTCAGTAGCTAACTTTACGAGAAATAGGAAACTATTTTTGTGTACAAGACTCGTTAATGGAATCCTAAAAAGGTACTGAACAAAAAACATTTTCGGCTTAGATTCTAACAATGGAGTACAATCCAACTCCCTCTACCTTTTGAAACGTATGGCATATACAAGCATCAAAAGCAATGTTCCAGGGCGATTCTTAAACGCCACCGGCGGCAGTAGCTGCATTGCTGGCTATCCAAGGAAGGTCAAAGCTTGGCTGAAAACGATCAGAAAAACAATTACCGGTGACCATGTCAGCGATTCCTTCTAAACCCTCGAAGAAATCATCACTCACCGCTGTGTCTGACATCCCAAAATCATCTTCAACCAAATCCTCTCTGCTCCCCGCCTTTGTATTTTGAACCATGAGTTCTTCATCCACGGAGGTAGAGCAAGATGAGGTTCCGGCAGGTTTGACAGAGTCGCCGGCGGTGGGTGTTTGTGAGGTGAAAGGCTTCTGGCGGGTGCTGGCCGCGAGTGAATTTCGGTGCGTCGGAGCAGGGTGGTTGTGCTCAGCTGTGTATGTGACTATGAACATAGCCGGGTCGGATCTGCTCCGTTCCACTTGTTTTCGGGCCATACATCCTTTCGAAGTGCTACATCTGTAATAGCCCCTGTTATTCATCAAAGAAACAAACAACCAAAGCTTCAATAAAAAACCAAAAGTTAAGCAACATGAAAAAGAGAGAAATTGCACCTCTCTGTAAAATAGTTTACCTTGGATAAGGGGAGCCTTTGATAGGCTTTTGTCCATATTTTCTCCATGCCCACACGTCTGAAGAGAGCCCTTCTGTTGGGACTTGGCAAACCTTTTTTAGCTGGTTCTTCCTATTAATAGGGAAATTGAACAATTTTAATAAACTCAAAAAGAAAAGGAGACAATCTTTATGGGTTTCTGAAGATATCTACTTTTTTAATTACAAGTAAAACTAAAAAAAATTCACCTTCTTTTAGATCGAGAATTATGAGAAGTGGAAGTCGCGGAACTGTTAGACGGTGCAGTAATAGCAGTGGTAACTGAGGCAGCGAGAGACAGCTTAGATTGCTGCTGTTGCTTTTCTATCCGCGCTTCTTCTTTAGAGAAGCTGATAGAAGAAAGTGAAGATAAAGGCGTGCTCTGTGGGGAAAGTGGCTGAGATTTGGGGAAGAAAGGCTTGTAAAGCTCATGCAATTCTTCCAACTGATTTGGGGAAGACAAAGCATGACCCTCAAAAGCTTCTTCACCTCCAAACGAAGAAACACCAGACTGAGGAGGGTGCAAATCCGCCATGGAATAACCGCTTCCAAAACCACCGTTACCGGTTGTTGTAACAGTGACGCAACCTCTGACCACCGCATGCAAATCCCAATCAACTTCCATGAGACCAGTATCGTTTCCTCTCTATTTCAAAAAAATATAATAAAATAAAAAGCCTGTGAAATCTGCAGCTGAGCTGACTCCTATAGCAAGAAACTGTTAGAAAACAGAGAGAAGACGACAAAACAAGGCGCTGACTTTTTAATGGTGCCAGAGAGAAAGCAAAAAATATATAAAAATATGGAGATTGTGTCAGAGTGGGGTTTCGCAATTATATATAATAATTAAGAAGCGAAAGGAAGGGATGGCTAAGAGAGACAGAGAGTGGTATTTTGGGTTAGCAAAGTTGGGAATCTCAAAGCTATCATTTTTCTTTATTTTTTAACTACATTGAAAAGCACTTCTGGTTTTGGAGTTGACTCTATCACATTGTCAAAGAGAGAGAAATGTCAAAACGGCATGTCGTCTCTTTTTTTCTTCTTTCTGAGTCTGAGTGGATAGGCTCGTGAATAAAAGTGGATGCCATTTAATTTCGGTGCCCACATCAATAATCATCATCTGTAAGCGTCGCCGACCGACACTCGCACCACATACACAGTGCTTTATATTCTCTGCCTTTTCCTCCTTCACACTCCAAAATATAAATCTATCTTATTTGCGCAATTGATAAAGATTTAAGCTTTTTGGTATTTACAATTGTGAAGACTAAGTTTTTACTTTTTGTCATCATATATTGCTAATATTACTTCTTAAAAAAATAAAATATAGAAACAAAATAAAAAAATTTATAGAGGTGAAGGATTAAGGATCGAAGTTACAATCAAATCATATCACACAAGTTGAATTTGTATAAAACTATGCTTCTTTTATTTGATTTTGATTAGAACATAAGTTTTCAGCCTTTGAATAGATGTAATCAAAACTCTTATTGTATAATTCGTTTTTTAATATTAGTAAATTTTTTCTCTTTTATCCTTTTTTTTTAAAATTCAAGTAAAATTTGTGTTCTTATTTGTTTTTTATTGCTTTGTGATCGTTCTACCCCCATTATCGAAATTTATTACAACACAAATAAATTTTTATTCAAATATATTTCTATTTTTTGCCCATTTATGTTTTTATTATATTTGTACTTATAAACTTTCTTTTTAAAAGTAAAATTAAAATTATCATTTTCTTGTTCTAAAAATTTATTGAGTTTGAGAAAAATCCTATCGGTTGCATCTTTACTTAGGCACTTTATTAGTGTACAAAATAATTTTCTTAGATTACAATCACCTAAATTTCCTTTAAAATCAAAATTACAATCACCATAATAAAATAAAATGAAATCTATTTAAGTCCTTTAGTTTTAAATATATAAATAACGGCTAAAAATAACTACTAATTTAAATGTTATATTTATATTTAACTTCTTTTTTAAAACAAAGTAATTACTCTTTAAAAAAAACTATTTATATACTTCTATTTTGACATATTAAATTACTTAATAAAATAATAAAAAAGATTTTTTTTTATCAACTACACGACTGTAATGAATTTTAGCCCAGCTAGACACCAATTTATTAATAAAATTACTTGACAATTGGTATGGTGGATCAGTACCTAATGACGAGTAAAAAAACATATATTAAATCCAATTTTATCTAACAGTCAGTATCAAAGATCGGAGAAAAAAGTTGTTTGAATTGTTGTTTTCAAATTTGTGACGTCCAAAATTATTTCATAAAAAAAATTAAAATGTAGAAAAGAAAAGGAAAAAAAGTTTTCAATTTGTGCAGACAATACAAAAAAGGAAAGGCATATATAACATCGATTTTAACATTTTGGTGATTAAATAAAAAATTTTGACATGAAAAAAAAAGCTAAAATGTATAAGAGAAAAGAAAATAAAACTTTCGATTAGTACAAGTAGTGCAAATAGAAAAAAATCATATATAGCATCAATTTTAACAATCCAGTGATTTAAATAAAAAATTTTGAATAATTCAGTGACTAAATTATCTTCTTCTTTTTTTAGTTAAGTTGACCAAAACGAAAACATTTCCATACTTTAGTGACTACTGGTGAAATTTACCCAAAATATTTTCATAGCTTTGCACGCGGGACAGCCATCGCTCCGCTCGTGACTGACACGTGCAGGGTATCACTATTGTGTTTTTTTGTTCTTTTGTGAAAATGAAGAAAGAAAACAAAAATTAATTTCTCCACCCCGGTATTCCATTCCTTTCGGTAGATTCCCTCTGGACTTAGCTAAAACAAATGAGAAACGACAACAAATTTTCGGGTATCCACGTGTTTGTTGGGTGTAGCGAGTTTTTCAGTGCTTTGCGTACTCGAAACGATTGCAGTTTGACCAGTCTTCTTCATTGACGGTTGAAAGTGGAAGATGGATAGTTCACGAGATCCAGATTAGCGCGTGGCGATGAAACGAGATAAGGTGAGTTGGCATTGGCAAATAAAAGCTCCGAGATTTTGTGGGCCCATATTCTATTTCCATCTTTTTTTATTTTTCTCTTTTATCGTTACAACTGGCATGTTGTGGCTCGTGAATTTTTTTTTTTACGTTATTCATGTTCGTTTTACGATTTATGTTTAGGATACGTAATTGTCTCTTTTAATAATGTTTTCTCCAAAAATATAACTTAAGTTTTTTTTTGAGAATGCAATGTGGTTTAGTATTGTACCCAACCACTTGTTGGTCTCGTGATTTTAATTGTAACGGGTTTATTTTCTGTTCTTTTTCTTTTCCACGGAATCCTATGATGGTGGATCGGACGGCCAAGGATGATTGGAAATGGGAGATGAATCAGTGATATTTTAGCCGACAACAAATAGGAGATGGAGGATCACCTTTACCTAATGTAACGAATTTAAAAAATTGATGAAATAAAAATCGATTTTAATTAAATCAGTAATGTTGAATTATTAAAAATTATAACATTTTGCATTCAAATTTCGTAAATATTTCTTTAAAATTTATATAAAAAAAAAATTATTTTTAAAAGGTATCTATTACTTTATAAAAAATAAATAATTTTCAATAAACTCTCTATTTAATTAAAATTCGATTAAATAATGACATCCACTTAAAAAATAGTTTTTTAGGCTTAATATAACATTTGGTATCTAAACTTGACATTTTTTATTAGTTTTGTACCTAAACTTTTTTTACCTAAATTGATACTTGAACTTTACATTTTTTCCTAATTCGGTACCTAAACTTTTTTTACCCAAATTGGTACCTGAACTTGGTATTTTTCCTATTTTGGTACCTAAACTTTTTTTAGATTCAATTTGGTACTTAAATTTATTAATTATTATAAAAATTATGCAAAATAATAATGGTGTTGGAAATGTTTTTGTTTTGCTACAAAAATATTGTTAGTTTTAGAAAAAATTCATGCTAAAAATAGGTATTGAGCTATGCTTAACAATTTAATATTAAAAAAATATTAGGTATCAAATTAGGAAAAAGAGTCAAGTTCAAGTATCAAATTGGACCCCAAAAAGTTTAAGTACCAACTTATAAAAAATGTTATGTTTAGGTACCAAATCAGGAAAAAGTATCAAATTTGAGTACCAAATTGGACCAAAAAGAGTTTAGGTACCAAATTAGAAAAAAAGTATCAAGTTAAGGTACCAAATGTTATATTAAGCCTTTTTTATCGTTACTTTTTATAAAAGAATAATTTTCTAAAACTATGAAAAAAAATTTACATGTTTTATAAGAAGCATTATGAATGTTTTTGGACAATTTTATATTATTTTTTACTTGATTTTTGTCTTATAAAAAAGATATAACCTAACATAATTATTTCTTCAAATTAAGTTTATGTGAGTTTTTTTTTATAATTAAATATACGGACTATTTGCATTGTGAACCCAAATATTATAAGGTTCATGCTAGTTTTGTGAATAGAAAAAGTTTTCTTATATCGTATGATATCATTTAAAAGAATGGTGTTAGATACAAGCACAATAGACAACTCAATAACTTTTTAATTGAAATATTCAATGCTTCAAAATGTGATTGAGAAAACATTTGTTATTTAAAAAAATATTTCTCATGTTAACAACATCTCCTTAATATAACATAAAACACAATGGTAGATTGTAATAGCATGTCGTATGTTCATAATTTCAATCATAGATGGAATTGAGTGATCCATACTTCGAATAGTATATGGAAAAAAGCGATCTTGATAATATTAATTATGCATATTCAAATTCAAATGATGATGATCTTGGTCAAAGACCAACAGATAAATGATAAGGAGCATATGTCAAATATTAAAGGGGGAATAACCCAACAAATATGAACTAGAATAATTAGATAAAATTGCATATAACATTTCTTTTTCTTTTTCTTTTTTTAAATTGTAAATTATTTAATTGTGCAATTACAATTTGTATTACCAAACATAACATAGAAAATTATAATGTAATTACATCATGTCAATCAAACATGTCTAAGAAATTGCAATTTATCGTAATTATAAAAGAGTGTAATTACTACCCTAATAATTAGATTTTCATTCAATTACTTTGTATTGTCTAATAGCATGCTCATGTTTACCGGATTGGCTAGTTGTAGGTACAATCAAGAATCGATCGAGATGCCGATTTAGAATAAGAGGTTGGACCAGTTAACCCTCCAACTAGCTTTTTCTCTTTTTTAATTTTATGATATTTTAATCAAACTGATTAATCCGATAAACTGATGCCTTGATCATTTCGATCACCAATCTAATTCCGAAAACCATAAAGTGGGAGCAACACTAGCAATTATGTAACTTAATTGCATAGTTGGTACTCTCCTGGGAGTAATTATATTTAAAAAATAAAAACTATTTATTAGTTGATATTTTAAGAGCACATGTCAAACTAATGTTTTTCTAATACAATATTAAAGGCTGGGTAATACACTTCAAATATTTGTTAAATAAGTATCTAATAAGTGTTTTAACCATCGCTACATTTAAATTAAGATAAATTAATGTTTTGTAAAAACACATTTTTTCTAACCAAAAATTTATTTTAAAATAACATATCAAAATATATAATATTTTAAATTTAAAAAATATAAATTAAATAATTTTTTAATATTTTTAATGTTTGTTTTACCGTTTATGTTTGGGGTTGTTACTACCAACAATATTATTTAAACAAAAAAATTATTTGAACATAGGTTTTTAAAGATATTAAAAAATCTACCGATTTTAAAAAAATCATTTTAATAAAAATACATATATAAAAATATTTTCCATAAATTAAAAGTTTATTACAAATCGGTAAATTAAATAGTGAAAAATCAAACAAGGAATTTTTAGTACAAAACTTTACAAGTGCTAAATTTATATTATAAAATTGTGGATTTTGTTAGTAAAACTTAAGTGTTGAATATAATTTAATAGTTTGATGATATAAATATTAAATTTTGAAAAATTATTGTCTCATAATTTTAATATTACTAATATAATATTTTATATTATTATAGGTAATTTTGAGATAAAAATAAATATTATAATTTTTTACAAAAGTAAAAAAACAATTTATTTTAAATATAACTTTCTAAAAATAAAAGGTGCTTAATTTTTTCGCAATTATCTACTACTTATTCAATTCAATTTTTTTTTTCATAATTTTGAATTAAATGAAAATTTATTAAAATTATCAAATACATTTAAAAAATAATTTTTAATAAAATAAAAAAATTTAATGATTTATCAAACACGCCAATATCATCTAATACTACACTTACTTAAAAATCAATAAATTTATTGCTTTGATATGCATGCTTTATTTCAAAAAATAATGAATATTATGTTTTATTAATCTAAATACAATTAATGGTGAAGTGGATATTTTTGTTTTAGGCCTAACTTTAATAAATCGTGGTGAGATTAAATTAAAATTAATCATCTTTTAATTTATCTAGGCTATCCCAACTTGCATATAGTTATACTAAAAACGAATTAAAGTTAGAACCGTGGCTGCCTCCAATTGATCAACCATATATTCAACTTTCATTAAATATAACACAATATTTTTTTACTGGTATGATTACATGGTAGTGTTTGATAATGTATATATATTTTATACACACAAATGCTCGAACCCGAGTTTGTTAAGATGAACAACATCTTTTTTTTCACTGTTGGATTCAAATATAACCCAATTTTTTTTATTTATATTCAAGTTGTTTAATTTGGACTATAATTATATTTAAATAAATAAATAAACATTTTTAAATATGGCATAATAGACAAATATTAGTTTACTCAACCAAAGTTTGGCGGAACGAACCATTGCGAATCAATTGAAGTCTCTTTTACCAAAGCTATTGGGTAAATGTTGAGAAGATGCAAATTATTTTTCAAAGTTAATGAGATTGTTGCCATAGATGTTCGTAAAGATGTTTTTTTTTTTTGTTAAAATAAGTATACAAATTATAAAAAAAAAAATTGATAATATTCATTTGATTGAATTAACCGAATTAACTGAATTAAAATTACATATAATTTGTATTATTAATTATTAACTTCAGTTAATTTGGTTAATTATCTGATTTCGAATCAAATTAATCGATAATTGAACTTCCAGAATATTATTAACTGACCTCCAATCGAATTAGATCAGTTAACCAACCAATTAACCGAATTAGATTGGTTTAATCGATTAATTCAATTTTAACCGATGCCATACTCTGGTTTAAGGGGGTGAAGGACTTGGGTAATTATTTGGGAGTTCTACTTTTGATAAGTTCTGATAAAAACTTAATGGATGAAATGTAAGTGTTCTCTTTTTAGCACGAAGAGTGAAACTTGTAAAATATGTGACCATGATCATTTTTAGTATGATTTCAGAAGGCGTATGTAATTAGATTGAGAAAATTGTTTGATCAGACCTTATTGAAGTTGAGTTTTGATATTACGTCTAATTTAGATTTCCATCCAAACGAGCAGTTTATGCAATTGACCTCCAATAAGTTGACGGACTAGCTAGAAGAAGGTTAATTAGGGACTGTTTAGTATTTCTTCTCCGAATAGTTTTGGAACAAAAACTAATTTTGAGATAAATGCTTCGTAAAATCATTTTTTTTTTATTAAAAGCAGAAATAAAAAAAACTTAATTTTCGCTCAAAAATATTTTTTAGCCTTGAAGTGTTTCTATTAAGCAATGCTAAACTGGTCCTTAATGACACTTAACTGATATAAAGTTGTTGAAATGGCTTTCGACCGTGGTGTTATTGGATGAAAGGTTACACTAGAAGCTTGGGCATTTGCTCAGCCCTGCAAACAAGTCAAGCAACAACAACATAAGCTTTATTCGATGGGAAATCTGATTACTTCACATTTATCGAGAGGCGAATAAAACGGTTAATTTTTTATATGATTAATATTTTAACAATTCAACAGTTAAGTTTAATATTCATTTATATAAATAATATTTGTCAAATCTATTATAAGTGTGATTTAAAAATTACCAATTATCTTTAAATTGTATTAAAAAAGATACATAATAATTTTTAAATCCGCTTGTAATAGTTTATTTTAATTTTACTATTAGTATACCTAATAAGAAGCAATGAAGTTGTTGGATCCTTAATACTAATATTCCTTTTTGGGATCAGCAAAACAAGTGCTTCAATTTGCATAAGTTTCCACATCGTGAATATGGCAATGATAATAATGATGCAACTTTCACATCGGGTTTATTTCGCGTACACCAATAAACAAAGCTGCCGACATGGCAAACTGAATTTTCAGCCAGCCGATAATCATCAATGCTTTTCTTTTACTGAATGTTTGATGATGATGATATCCATGGAAAGGGAATTGCAGAAAGAAAATGGCTTGTAAAGATAGGGTTTGGTTGGTGCCAAACCAAGAGATGTTGATAGCAGCTTTAGTCAAACATAAACCATACTTTGGGTTAGAATCTCTAGGTTAGGCATGGGAATATTGTGAGAAGACTTGCAGAGAGAGTTTCCCAGTTGAACCAGAATATGATGTATGGTAATTCGATGGAGACTTGACACCATATCGATGATTACAAGACTTGGCAACCATACCTAATATGTGGCTTATGTCTATCAGCCCTACGTTGTAGCACTTAAAGAGGTGGAAGTAATTATTGGAATTATCTTGCTTTTATTTTTTGTGGCACGAAAATGATTAATTTATAACTAGTAGACACCTTGGGTAATCAAAGAGATTAGCCAAAACCATGTACTCCTCTGGCCCTACCACACTTCGTTTCTTCTTTTTTCCCATCATGGACTTGAAAGGAAAGAATGTATTTTAACGTGTGTAGAATACTACTATTAAAATGCAATAATGAGGACGAAAGTTAAAACACTGCCATTTTATTCGTACTGTTATCTAACCCTCATTTGGGATGCAGTGGGGGAGTCATAAGAAATGGAAACAGAGAATGAATTATGAGATATAACAGTAAATATGTTCAGTCTTTGATGTTGAATTGTGGGATATTTTTTATGGATTAACTCTCATTCATGACGGGCGCTATGATAGCATATTGATACAAACCAATAACTTGGAAGGTGGTCAAAGTCGTTTAGAATTCCTCTTTGTCAAGTTTGAGCCATGCACTCATTATGCATATTCATCACTTGCTACTGAGTGGAGGGTTCGTGAGATATTCAATATTTTTTTAGGGACCGCAATAAAACTATGGATTATTTGATCAAAATGACTTTTGGTACATTTCAAGGACTAAAAACTTTTGAGAAGATTTTAAGAGAGGTGCTAACACTTTCTTCTATGGTCCAAACAAGTGACAGCTATGCTCAAAGAATTATTACGTGGTTAAATTATTATGACACAAGGCGAGCCTTTTAAAATAACCCACCACTTGCATATTAGATTGACTTTGCCCTTGAAAAATTTTCTATGCTTCTTCCCTTCCATAGTCCCCATATACTGGTCACAAAAAAAAAATCCCCCAAGAAAGCAACAAACTTGTTAGTTGTTCAGACTTACTGTTGTTTTTTATCTTGTGCTTCATATGCATATTGAAGAAACTTGGTTCTTATGAGAGAGTTTGAATCACTATAGATTCGATTAAATCACCACACCGTTGACAAGTCGGAACTTGTCATTATATTCTTTCTATATCTTACTTGATTAGCACTAATTTGTTAATAAAGATGATAAGCCAGATGAAGCTTATATTAAGTTTTTGTTAGATTCGTAGTGGGAAATGTTGACTAAGCTTGAATTAAACTGGGGTCAAATGGTTAATTATGAGTTTGTAGGGACTGAAGTATAAAGAATGAAAGTTGTTAGAAATAAATGTTATGAATGGAAAGTTTAAGTCCTTAGAGAATAACTATGAAATTGGATTTTGATTCAATCGGTAAATAACGAGTTATGCTTGGCTGTTTGTTATGCCTTTATTGTTATGAACTAATGTTATTTTGTAAACCATGAAAAATAAAGGATTGAAACTCGGGCTTAATATTGGCACAGGAAGGTGTTTGGGCTCAACTCTCGTAGGCGCATGTCCAACTTCCTATTTTGACTCTTTCTTAGAACTCTAACGTAAACGAATGATGCTGTATAAATAATATCTTGATAATTTTTTTAAATGACGTGGGATAGAGGAAGTTTTTGAAATACATTAAAACTCCCAACATTAATTACAGCAACAGTTAGAGATAACACCTCTCCTCATCATGTATTTAGAGAATGGGCTCAATTTGATTTGTTTAATATGTAACTGCTGCTCTTGGTAATGACTTTTTTTTTTTTTTGTTTGTAAATTATAACTTTTAGGTTGTTGATACACGGTATCAGTGGAAGTTAAGATAGAGGGGTATGATTTTTTTTTTTTCAGAAAATAGAGTGGAAGCCTCTTTTCAAATGAAGTGTTTGAGATTATTTAAATCATAAATATTTCGGATCTGATTCTAAATCGAGTTATTATATATTTTATTACTATTGTATAATAGAAATGATATAAAATTCTTATATAATTTTTATAAAATAATTTAGGTAAATAAAAAATGTATTTCTCATTCCCAAAAAAAAAAAACCTTTCCCTTCCCAAAATTAGAACAAGTAGTGTTTTAAGAAAAAAAAAAACTCAATTTTTAAGGTAAAGTTTTAATCTAAACAAAAAAAAAAAAAAAACTCTGCTTTATTTTTCTCTTCCTTGACACCATTAGAGCTCTACACGTCCAATGGCCCATAAAACTTGGGCAACGATAAATGCCAAAACCAGCCCTTTTAGAATATATTTTATTTTTCTCAAATCTGAAGGGGGAAAAAGAAAAAGAAGAGGGAGTTTCATATCCTTTTCTCCCCTTTTGATTCTTTCATATTCTGGAAACAAAACGATCGGAGTACTTGTTGTCAATGGAAATGTAGCTGCCTTTCCTAAACCCTAACCCACATAATTTCATCCACATTCGTCTTCTTTATTTTTATATCTAAATATTCCTTCTTACAATTCTTTCTGTTTTGGCAATTTTTTTAAATATTTTCCTTCTATAATTTCTTGTTTCTCTTCTAATTATTGCGATGAGACGAACTTACACGGTGAATCGGGGAATTGCTTCTGATCAAGGGGGGCTATTTTCGTGTTTCAGTTCATCGTTACGTCACTAATCAACGGGGGATATTTTTCTCTATCTGATTAAAAGTGCACGTGCCACACGTGAGCTGAGCTATTTTCCCGCCTAGCAGCTTTCGTGGCGCCTTTACAATTTTATTTTTCAAATCCCGCTCCATTTTTTCCCCGAGAAACATAGAAAAGGAGCGAGAACCCCAAAAGACAAATTAGCCAAAAAAAAAAAAAAAAACCCCGAGAGCATCGAAGTAGCCGGAGCAATGATCAACGAGAGCTCCTTTTCCAAAACCATATGTTCTATCTGCTACGAAGATCTTAAACCGATCGTAGAAGATCTCCAATGCATCTCCATTTGCGGCCATGTCTTCCACGAGCTCTGGTCAGTATTTACACATTCATTTCTTAGTTAATATTCAATTAAACTATATATCTAAACGACGTTTTTTTATTATTTTCTTTTGGAATCGTACAGTTTACAACAGTGGTTTGAGTACTCTTCGAGTTCTGCGAAGAAGTACAAGTGTCCTGTATGCAAGCAAACTTGTGTTGGGCACAATGCGAATCGTCTTTATTTCCAATCAGTTGGAGATCAAACCCAGTCGGCTTGCTCCCAAAAGTTGATCGATCGTGAGGAAGATGCGGAGTCGTTACGCCTTGAAGTGAAGAAGTTGCAGTTCAAAGTATCGGGGCTTAGCGAAGCCTTAAGAACTTAAAACTTCATGAAGAGAAACACGATGAGATAAACGAGCAGGTACTTTTTGATTCAATTTTTTCGTTCTGAAGAAACGCAGAAAGCTCTGTTGTTATATGGAATAAAAATGGAATTTGAATTGAAATTTTAAATTTCTCTACTTTCAATTTCTCAAATCATGTGTCTTCTGGAGTTTTAGCTGTGTAATTTCAGAGATCAGGCGAGGAAGGAAATGACCTTAAAAAACGAGGCCCTAAGAGAAAAGGCATCTATTCAACAAAAGCTCAGTTCTAAATCTGAGGTGACTATTGTATGCCATCGGGGAAAAATATTTTCTTTTAGAGTTTCATTTAAATGATTTTGAATTTTTTTGGGCGATTGTAATCTAGGAGCTTAGTAAATCAGTTCTGGAATGTTCAAGGCTGGAACAAAGGAATTTGGCACTAGCCAAGGAACTTGCTGTACTAAAACTGTGAGTTTTTTATTCGTTTTTCTACTCTTATTATGTCAAAATGCCAGTTCCAGTGTTAACAATTAAATGAATCAAACACTTACACTTAACTCACAACCCAATCTCGAACATATAAATCAATCAAAACTCAATAGCCAAACCCAAATCAAATATGTACCTAAACCGATCTATTATCACTTTTGTTCTATCTTTGACAATCTAGAACTGAACCTTTAAATATACACATCCATGGGATCTCTCCTTTAGCCCTGTGGAGTGTGTACCTTGCAATCCTACGACCCTCCTTATATCTTTCTTCATACAACGTTCTAATTAATGATGTTTGTTGCTTACTTGTTTCTCTATGGTTTATGATAGGGTGTCAGATTTCGACCTGGAGCAAGATGAGATTTTAAAGTTAGCCTCACTGGGTCATGAAGGGAATAGCCAAGATGTAGTGGATAATCTGATTAGGTCACTATTCTGTCATAAAAAGTAAGTTGGTTACCACCTTTACATAGTCCATCTGCTTACCTTTTTCAAGCTACATTGTACAAGTCTAGCTGTGTTTTCTCGATAATGAATTTTTGTTAGTTCAATTAGTTTTGGCTTGGCTAAGTTGCTTACTAGAATTTATCAATACATTTTGGAAGTTTAATACTGCTCCTGACTGGTGCTCAGTTATTACAGTTGAGCATGGATTAAGTTGCTTGGCTAACTTGCTTACTGGGATTTAGCAATACATTTTGGAAGTTTAATACTGTTCGTCATTGATGCTCAGTTGTTACAGTTGAGCATGTATTAAGTGCTGGGTGATTTAATTTTAACTTCTTGTAGTGGTGGATCACCCTATCCATCTCGAACACTCAAATATACATTGGGTCATTGGATGGTGGTAGGCTAGTAGTTAAAAAAAAAATAAAGAAACGGGAATTAAGATAACATATCTGCTCATCTTGCTCATGACGTCTAATTCCAAATGCAAAGATTGAAAAACGAGCAAAGAGAAAAAAAAGATTGTGTTGTCCTGATGTTCTTTCTTTGTTGTGATATTGGACATTGTTTTTCTTTAATATATATTTTATTAATAAGTCAAATTTCTGCAATTATCTTTTCAATTTCATTTTCCATTACTGACGGTTGCAATCCATCTCAAACTTCAACAGGAGTTATAAAGAATTAATGGCCAAGTGCAATCTTCTTGGTAGAGGCGAATCTCGTTTGCAGAAGAAACTTGAGAAAGCAAAATCAAAGATAGACAAATTAAAAGTGAGTCTGCTATGAAGCGTTATGAATATCTTGTTCCACGAGTGCTGTAATGTTACTGAAAGTTATTCTGTTTTATGGTTTCATCAGAAAAGAGTCCAGGAAATGGAGATACTGATTGAAGTGAAAGATAATGAAGTCTTGAGGGCGCTTAAAGCTTCGAAGAAGACTGATATTAAAATGGGTGACAATTCTGATTGTTCAAATGCCAAAAATTCTTCAAAAGAACAGCAGATGCAACAACCTAACTTGGATTTGAGTGGAATATCACTTAAACCTTTACCAAGTTTAAAGAAGGAAAACATCCCTCTAGATAATCCTAAGGCTACCAATTATGGTAGAGAGGGATGCTCAAGTACTGTGGTTATAGATGACGAGGGAAACATGGATGAGGATGTATACATAATTTCGAGTCCTGATTTGAAATGTCGAAATGGTGAGAATATTATTCAAGAGTCTGCTACATCGCTGCCAAAGGCAGTGTCTGATGTTAATGTGGAAGCTGCAACTGTGGCTGGATTTTCAGGGTCGAGAACTAGTTCAAATATTGATAATGCTACAGATGCTGCTCCCATAAAGCCCATGTTCAACATTAAAATGGATACTCCTTCACTTCCACTTTCTGAACAAGGTATCTTGTTATCGTGGTAATTCAAGTTTCACAAGTAGGTTTCTCAGTGTGTTACTAAAGCCAAAGCATAACAAGTGCATTGATCTTATGTGTTGAACTTGAGACTACAGGGAATATTTGTTTCTCTGGCGGGCTGCTAGGTCCGGATGGAACTAAATGGCATTTAGGGAAATGGTGCAAGCGTGGCAAACTGCTTGGATCAACGCCTGCACAAGGTTCAACTAAAAATAGTGGTGATTTAATTGCTGTTGGTGCTGATGGGAGAGGTGGTAGAATTAAGGTTATGCGATCTGCGAATCAATCTTCAATGGTGGGTTCAAGAGTAGTATTTATTCACTATATTTAGTTGAATTTTTTCATTTCAACAGTTGATCATAATATCAGTTTTTGGCCAGCCCAAAGTTATAGATAAACTTAATGAGCACATTTTATCTTTGGCAATACTCAGGACTGTATCTTGATATAGGAAAAGAAAATGTCTTGATAGAACCTTGTAATAATTTTGATAAATGTCTTTACCTATTTTCCTACTGTACATAACTAGTGATTTTATCCATCAATGCAGGGTGATAAGGAGAATTCAGTTAGTGCAAAGAGATTAAAATATGGAGCTAAACAAAATAGTTTACCATCTCGAGGATGCTTGCAAATAGAGCACTTCTTTGGAAAGACCCATTACTGATGGAAAGCTGAAGACTCAGCACATGGTATGTCCTTGAAGGCCCCTATTCAATTTTTTTGACCAACGAGAACAACAATTATATTGCAAAATTGTTAGCTGACTTTAACATTATGGTGTTCGCCATAGACATTTTAGGTTAACCGGCCATCTAGAATCTAACTAGACGGCAGACAGGTTGTAGTTCACACCAAACTTCAATATAAAAAAGGGCATCTATTAACTTGGTAACTAGGATTCCAGCGGTATACAGATGATAAGGGTTTGTAAATTCATCACTACCGTTTAGACCTTGAGAAAATTAAGTTTATGAATTTTCATGGAATTGTCTTCTGTTGTGTTTTAATGCTTGTTCATTCTGATAGCTTCACAAGGTAAACAATTAATCAGCTTAAACCGTCCCCATTTTTCTACCTAAACAATATCATAATAAGGTTGACAGAAGAAGCCTCACATTAGATTTTAGGTGAAAGTACTTGACAGGCCCCTCTATAATAGTGACCTTATCAATTTAGTCTCTTTACCGTAGAATATATTAATTTAAATTTTGTATTATTATAAAGAATTAAATAACGTTAAATTTTAACATAGTTAGCATTTATTGTTTAAAAATGTTGCTTTTAAAGTTTTTATGGCCTTGCAAATTAACTATTTTTGGAATTGAATTATAAATAAAAATAAAAATAAATTTTATGTTCTTTTTAAATAGTAATGTTAATTTGTTAAAATTTAGTTTTATTTGATTTTTTTAATAATATAAATATTAAATCGATAATTTTAGCAACCTTTTAAGTAATATATTGGTGTGGAAAAGTTACAAAATCTTATTTTGTTATGTTTTAACGCAGCTTGAACTTGTACCGAGGAATAATGAAACAAGGCCGACGCAAATTTGCTTACGTGTCGTCAGTGTATGATGACGTAGGCTGGAATAGTAAGTTATGTCATATATTGGTCTCATAATCTGCTGCTTATTTGATGTTAATAACTTCCCTACACCATATAACATGTGGAACGCGTGGGCTGTTGCCACTGGGTGGCATGGTTTTCGAAGTAAAGAAGTTATTTAATGCTGTCCCTTTCTTTGGCTTCCAAATTGTAATTTGCCTCCCAAGTTTGACACGAATCACGGTTGGATGGGGGGGGGGGTTGATATAATTACATTGAAACATGAATGACGATGTTTTTCTTTGTACAAGAATCTCGATAGCTCTTGCAGCAAACGTTTTCTAACAAAACCGGCGGTCTTACGTTGAAAGATGTCTCAGTTTGCTGTGTTTGCATGCATGCTGGGTTTTTGAAATTTCATTATAACTCGTGGTGCTGATTTTCTCTAGATTCGGCCATCGGAATTGGTTTTGTTGCTAATTAGATACGATATTGAGATTAGTTAGAGACCACATCTTGTTATAAGACGATTGGCGATTCCAGAACAAATGCCAGCGCCTTTGCTTACAAAAGAATGAAGAAATGTTGTTACTTGATAGAGATAGTTTATTTAGAAAATAAGCTGAAGAATGTAGAAGATTATGACACCACTTATTCTCTTCAAAATAGGAATAATAATAATAATAAAATTACTTGGATTAACGATTATTTCTTCGAGTTCTAAAGTCGTTTTACGCTGTTCAATCAATATACTAATGGCTGCCCCCAGATTTACTCCAGTTTTTGGTCTTCTGGATTCTTTACCTTTGCATCAACATGCCCATTTTTATGTACTTGTATATTTTTCGAGACAGTGCTTGGTCTTCTGGGTTTTTGTTAATATTTTATTTTATTTCTATATTTTAATCTAATGGGAAATATAAAAATTTGAAGGGAAGTTCGACTGCGTCTTGTCGTCTCACAGACTGCTGTACGCGTGTCATTCTCCGATGACTTGAATAGCTGAACTGACTTTCTTTTTTCTCGTATTAAAAAAAAAAACAAAGAAATGGAGGGCAACCGGCCGGGCGGGTCTAAGTGGACAGCTAAAAAGCGAAAACAATCTTTTCGGATTCACTTACGCTCACATTGAAATTTAAAAGTCAACAACCACCTAATTAGTTGACCATTGTTAGATAAAAGGTTCATTTTAGATTTCGTTTCTTTTGTGCTTTTATTTTTTATTTGTTTTTAATAAAAATAAAAATAAAACAACTATAATATTAGACGGTTATTAAAAAAAGCCGTAGAACGCTTGATATTGTAATAGTAATTGTTTTTTCTTAACTTAATCATTTTAAAATAACAATTCAAAATTAATGCTTTATTTAATACATTTTAATTTATTATAATCTATAATTGTTAGGTAATGTTAATGATTGTAGCTAGGTTTATAGAAGATATATATTGTATAAATTTTGTTGTAATGTCGAGAATGAAAAAGATAAAAATATTATTGAAAAATTAAATAGGTAGCCAAAATTTTGTCACCTGACAGCAGTAGATACTCGTAGAGTTCAATCAATTCAACGCTGTAAGGAAATGGAAGCGTATGTATAATAATCGTATTTGTCGTGCTAATTTTTGTTATATAATAATGAAAAAAATATATGTTCTTTTTCCGTATAACGAAATTTATTTATTTATTGTTAGCAAATTTAATTATACTTAAGATCTATAATTAATTAAATAACATAATCAATATAAAATAATATTATTTAAAATAGGGTTAAAGTGTAAATTTGTTACCATATTATAGGTCAATACTGAAATTTATTACTATAATTTACTTTAATTGATATTTGTGAACATACTTTGAGAATTTCCATAAATTTATCAATCAATTTTTATGTTATTAAATTTTATTAAACTTTACCAATTTTTATTCGTTAATAAAAATTTTACCACTCAGTACTAATTTTAATTATTTGAAAATATAATTTAACAAAAAAATTATTTAAATATTTTATTTTAATAGTTGACAATAAGTTAATATATAAAGCATTACAAATTAATAAATTAGCTTGACAATTGTCTTTGATGAAAAAAAGACTTGAAAATAAAAAATATATAAAGAATAAGTTTATATTTTTATAAAACAATTGTTTTATTATTTTTTTTAATATTATGGTAATTAATTTATTATAGGTAACTATATAAATAAAAATAATTAAAGAAGCTTTTAAAAAATTTATCTTCAGAATATTTTAAATTAAATTTGAATAGAAAAATTCAATAAAAAAATCAAATTTTATTGCCAAAAGCAATCAAATAAAAGTGAAAAAAAATCAATATAAAGTTAAAATATAGTGATAGACTGACTTACCTCAGTTCAAAAGTATAATGACAAAATATGAACAAAAAAAATACAAATACCAATTATTTCTATAATTCAAATGTTATAAAATAAAAAAGATAAATTTCAAAATCATACATTAACTTTGATTCAATGTAACGTACAAATTATATGAACTTTGATTTGGTGTAATTCCACACTTGAAATTTTGTGATTCAGGTGTATATATGAAATTTTAATTTTAATTTAGTTATACACATTTAAATAGAGTAATATATCAATTTTATATATTAGATAAATATAATTATTTATGTATATAATATATAAATATAAAATGATGTTATATCGATAATTGTGTTAATAGTTTATAAAAATTGTATCAAATTAAAATTTTACGTGAACAATTACACATTACACCATTATTTATGTATAGATTTTAGATTTATCCCTAACAAAAAACTCTTAAACATTATTAAAGCATATTTATAATATTAAAAAGTTTATTATATTGTATATTAATACTTTGTGCTTTTCAACTTTAAATATTTTTTCTTTTAATAGTTAATAAATTGATCATTGTTATGAATATTTTATTGAGTGGATGTTCATCAAGATCAAGATAAGTTTGGATGAAATTTAAATTTCAGTAGTCATTAAAATTAGAGTTATATTTCATTTATATTTTCTATATTTATAAATATAGACCTTAGAGAAGCATTGTAACTCACTTTTATTTATCAATAAAATAAGCTTTCTCTTTTGTTCTCTCATTCTCTTTATTCTTCACTCTCTGCTTTTTTTATTTTATAACAAGCATAATAATTTTTAAAATAATATAATTAATATAAAATAATGAATTATATTAGATTATAAAAATATTTTAAAACTACGTACTATATAAATAGTTAAAACTAAAGGAAAATAACTTTTATTAATTTTAGTTTTTTTTGTTAATGAAAAGTAATACATTCAGTATAAAATTTAACTTTTCTATTTGTTATTATAAAAGTCATTTAATAAAAGTATATGTTATAATCCACGTCGATAATGGCAGTAGCAATGATTGTAAAGAAATAAGATAGAAAAATAAAAGCACACATATTTTACATAAAAGGCCCTGGGACAAATCATGGACAGAGGAAGAAAAATTTATTATGTTGAAAGCACACAATACAAGAGGAATTCGATTACATCTATTCAAGGGTTAAACAATCCTGTTATAATTAAGGTCTAATAGAAGAAGTATAATCCTATACAAATTTATTTTGTCTCTTTATTTTATTTCTTTAACAAGTACGAGAATTCGAGTTATACAAGGATGATATGGTTTAGTTGTGATAAATAAAATGAGAATTCTTATAAATAATAAAAATTTGAAAAATGATAAAATCAACAACATAACAAACAACAAATGATATATTAACCGGTGTAGAAGTTTTTTTTAAAATAATTGTTTGTAAAACAAATGTGTAAAATCTTATAATTAATTTTATAAAAGTGCTTAGGTAAAAAAAGAGGGAAAACTACAGTAAAACGTCATGATCTTTGGTTTACAAATATTCTATTAATTAGAAAAATGTGGTAATGAAGAGTAGACTGAGAAACAAGGGTTGGTATTATCCAAAAGCAAGGCCCATTGATTACGTTTGAACAGACTGACTCAGAGTCAATGGGTTTGAAGTTTGAACAGTTGTCGGCTTTATTCCTCTCCCAAGAAATGTTACTCTTTCCCCTAATCCCGAAGCCGAAGTCAAATTATATCTTCCTCAAAAAAAAAAAAAAAGTCGAATTATATCGATAGCATAAATAAATTCCCATCACATATCAAATTCTAGACTTTCCACCTATTTTGTCAACTTTTTTCTAATTAATTACCATCTCCTTTTAATTTAAATATTAAAAAAAATCGAAAACATTTGAAAAGTAGCATAGATTGAGCTGCGTATTTTCTATCAAAAACTGGATACTGCAAACTTAGCTCCACCAAATCAAAGCAGATCTCAGTTTTTATTAATTTATGTTTATAGCAACCAATTTAGTATTTTCCTTTTCATTCATGTTAGGATTAGTTCAAGTATTAATTTTTATGCGTGTTTGATTGAGTCTTAATTCGATCGACATAGGTATTTGTTTTCAATAAAGAAAGGCGTGGATCTGAATGTGCTGAAGCACATTATCCTCTTATTTATGGGTTGGGAGGGATAGTTTTAGATATTATTTTGAAAAGAACAGATATGATCGGATCATTCAAAAAAAATGATGCATGCTTTAGTATATAAGTGAACGTTAAATTAAATAGTTATTCATTTTTATGATTTATTTTTAGTAAAAAGGAGAATTTTTTTTTTCCAGAAAAATTTTCGCTAATAGTCAAAACACATATAATTATTTGAATTCATATCAAACGAGTGTCTAATAATAACTTTAATCATCGTTTCATGTGAATTAAGAAATTTTAATATTATTAGATTTAATACGTGATTTTAATGAAGTTAAAAAAGGTGATACGTTAATTATAGTTTTATTTATTATAATCAATATTGGTGATAAATGTTGAGTGGAGGAAATCAACGCATTTTACCAAACACAAAACTTGTAAAGTTGGACACTTCATTGTTTAGCCATCTCACCTACGGAAATTCAATCATCTTTGATTTTCTGTTCTTTTTTTTAATTGAATGTTGTTGGTTTGACTCAAAGTTTTTTTTAGGTTTCACACTATTTTTTTTTTTCTATTCCTTTTCATAAACGGTGAAATTAAATTATTATAATAATGAAATTAAAATTAATCGTAAGATATATTTGAATATAAACGTAGGGTGACGATAAGATGAAAATGAAAACGACATTATATTTTATAAATTTATTTTAATGTTTTAAATAATTAACTAATTGTATATTTTGTAAATTCATTTATTATTTTAAATAAAAAATTTAAATAATTATTTAAAACAAACTAATTAAATGAAAAATTAAACATAAAAGAAAAAAAAAAAAAAATCTAAACTAAGGATGATATTTTAAAAAGTTATCATTTCATGTAAAATGTTAGTGGGAAAGGATATATATATATATATATATATATATATACTTGAAAACTATAAATAGTAACTATTTTTCAATAACCATTCTCCTATTTTGGCATACAAGTAGAAAAAAAAAATAAAGCAAGTAAAAAGACAACAGATCGTGCAAATTGAAAAGACTACTGAATGAATATTCTTAACTCCAGGTTTGAAAGTAATGATTTTTTACTTAATTTTATTTATCAAATATATGAACCATTCAACACTTCAGAATAAAATTCCACGTGGTAGAATTGATTCTACTTCCAACCTTTTACTTTTAGATTTTTTTTCTGTGAAATTTACTTTTAGACTTTTACTTACACACAAACTGTTCAAATCTTAAAAATTAAGTTTATCTAAGTATTCAATATTTTGAAATGTTGAAAATATATGACTACAACATCTGAGACATCATATCATTCAAATAACGTATGTAATTTTTTTATATATCATTATATCTTCATATTTTTCAACCCATAAATATAAAGATAATCTACTTCAGCACACTCGAATTAATATTTTTCTGCACGGATAACAATACCTATATCAATCGAGCCTAGATTCAATCAACAAATATATATGTATTTTTAAATTAAAGATGATATTATAAAAGAAGGGTAGTTTTCTAGAGTAAAGTATTTTCTGAATTTTTTTATAGAATAGTTTTTATGTAATTTGTTACAAATAAATTTTGTTTTAAATTTTTATTTAAGTTATTGAAAGATATTAATACTTTACTCTAAATCATATTGATTGCTCCAACTAATTTGATGTACACGAAAATTTATCATTTATACTACTAAATGTCTGACTAAATTAACATCAATCAACCATTTTATTATCAACATAGATGCAAAATTTATGAGTGTGCACTATTTATTTTCCGCAAACATTGAATAACAAAGCCCACGATTAAACACACATTAACAGTAGGAATTCTAGTTTAATTCAATATCAAACCATCTCAATTATAACAACACAAAACATGCACGTGACGCTGTGGGATGGATGAAAGTTTTGCATGAAAAAAAATGTGTTGACCTGATGAATAGAATGTTTATTATCTTAAATGTGATCTGGATTTTATTCATGTTGCTATTAAGATTTTGTTCTTCTCTTATAATCCAAAAAAAAAATAAAAAAAAATGTATGTGAACATTTAATCACCATGAACATTGGCACAACCACGTTTTACATGGCTCACTCCTGGAACAGAGTTTAATTTAATGCGCGATGAAGCACGATGAGCGTGGACGGCAGGTTGGTACAATTAGCCAAAATATAAGGTGTTTTTCTTTTGGGTTTAAACCGCAATGCCAGCTAAAGGAGGGTTCCTATTTTTGTTTTAAATTTGGGTCAATGGTCTAACCTTATGGGAAATGCATCGGCTTGTTTTCAGTCATGAAAACACGAGTGGATAAGTTTTTGCCATTTTAAAGGACGCATACGGATGACGAGTTAGCTGAACCCAAGCAGTAAACCCAGGAAAATGGGAAACTGATACATCCAAATTTTAGTGATCCCAGCCATCATCTTTTTTCTGGTGACACTTGTCGACGTTGAAAAACGTGGTAACTGTGACAAATTTCTTTATGTGAGTTGTAATGAAATAATTGGGAAATGTGTTTGATAGCGGACCAAAAATGCTGGGAAGTCGTGTCTTATTTAATATGTAATTAAATAAATTTGAGTATTAATCATTTAAATTTGTTCGTGGAGTTAAGAAATATTTGATGGAGAGTTTATCAAATATTGATAGAATAGGGAAACAAAAACAAAAGATTAAAGGGTTCACTCATTTCATTCATAAAAAATCTAATAATCTAAATAAGGATCGAGTCTGTTCTTTGTACGACATTAAGTTAACAATAAGTTACGATTAGTGTTAACAACTTTCCTAATTGATCTTCAACTTCTTATCAGTTGGAAACAGAAGCAGTTACAACATATAACGTATTTAATTAGCTGACCTTTTAACTACAATAACTAACTACATTGCAAAAGCATTAACAACTAATAAACTTGCCCAATGGCAGAGCTTGGCTCCCCAAAGTTTAAAATTTTTGCAATTTTATGACCCTTCAAAAATATAAGTAGGTCTCTCACGGTTCAATATTTTTGCAATTTCTCCCTTTGTATGTATACTTATTTTCGGATGATCATGAATCGGTCAAATTTGGAATGAATCGATTGTTACGTTGGAATGTTACTTCTTTTGAATCGATTACTTATATGTTTAAATCGATTATTACGTAGCATATCTAATTTTAGCTTGATCCCCAAGATTAATTTCTTAGCTCCGTCACTGGACTTGCATAAATACATTCTTTAATAAATATTAATCCCAAAATTTTTTATTTTCATCACCTAAAATTAAAACACATACTATTTTTTTTTTTTTGTTTAAATTCAAGGATGATGCGTGTTTATGTAAATTCAAACTAACATGGTCTTAATTATTGCTACAATAATAACGCCATTCAGGTTAAAAGACTCAATTAGTTGGAAGGCATGTGGATGGTGAATTTGTGGATTTCCTTAATGGAGTTTCCAGGAAATTTCATGAGTTGAACATTTGAACCACGCATTTCTGAAAATTTCCTCTTTTATCTATTTGCTTTTGTACCCCTGGGGTGTTAAGTTTTAACCCTAAAGAATAAATTTCTAATGGAGGCTCTTTAAGCACAAATATTAAACTCCACCTTTTTTGAAATACAAAAGAAAAAGGGAAAATTTAAAATCCAACGTTGGGATTCCAAATCTCAAACGTGTTTGATATTATCCTCCAAGTGTGACTTAGAATCAAACACCACATGAGGAGGCAGTAAGTGAAGAGAAGTGATGGTTTCAAATAATTAAAATGAAATTTTGAAATAAGAGATGCAAATAACTGTTAATTTGAACATAAATAATTACGTAGTAAAAAGAAAGTTGGAAAAAAACTAGGTTTGCACGTGCATGACATCACATCTTAAGACGCAAGCTATTACGAGTTTGGACCTTGAACCAACTCCTCGCGTGCCCTTTGTGTATTGGGTTGGCTTAACTTTGTTGTGTCCAAATCAAAGGCTTTGAATAATGGACTCTATTTTTTTATATTCACAAGAATAATAATAATAGACTTTTCGATTCTTGGGAGGGACATTCCTCAGCATTAGCCTCCTTCAATTGTATTCCCCCTCTCCTATAAATAAGACTAGAAATCTATCCAATGTTTGCTACCACAAAACTTCCTAACATCACAATAACAATAATATTCCTTTACATCAACTGTTTGGTTGCTCCCACTCATACCCAAATGGAGCCTACGAGAAAGAGTCGACAGCTTCTGTCTAGGATAGCCACTGACGACCGACATGGAGAGAATTCACCTTATTTTGATGGGTGGAAAGCCTACGACTGCAACCCTTTTCACCCTATTCACAATCCTGATGGGGTCATCCAAATGGGGCTTGCCGAGAATCCGGTTGGTTTACTCTTCCTTTTCCATACTTTCATCACTTTCCTTTATTTGCCTTCCACCCAATTATCCCACTTTTTTTTATCTTCTTTTTTCAGCTTTGCTTCGATTTGATTGAAAAGTGGATCCTGGAAAACCCTGATGCTTCCATCTGCACCGCTGAAGGAATCGATAAGTTCAAAGATATTGCCATTTATCAGGATTATCACGGCCTCAGGGAGTTCAGAGAGGTATATATATATATGAACAAAATACTCTCGCAACGTTTCTTACTTTCAAGGGCAACGATGAACAAAAAAAAAAGTGATTAATGGCGGCATCTCTGATAAATTATTACTTCTTCTTCTTCTTCTTCTTCTTCTTCTTCTTCAGGCTGTAGCCAAGTTTATGGGAAGAGTAGGCGGAAACAAGGTCACATTTGATCCGAACCGTATAGTTATGAGCGGCGGAGCCACCGGAGCAAACGAGACCGTCATTTTTTGCTTGGCCGACCGTGGCGACGCTTTTCTTGTGCCTTCACCTTATTATGCAGGGTAGGTGGTCAAATGTCAAAATGGGTTCACCCAGCGTTTTTAATATCAAATTGAGTTGCAAAACATAACATTTTAACTTCAAATGGTGGTTTATTACTTTGATTATTGACTGTCACCGTAAATATAATGCCTGTGAGATAGGAGGCAATTTCTTACAATCTGGTTTCTAGTCAACAGCAACATTTCAAAATGGTTTGATCATAATTTTATTAAATATAAGTTAGGTCAAGCTCACGTGAATAAGAAAATACCATATTAATTAACTAATTTGCTGCATTTTCTAGCTAAATTTATTACATTATATTAATTAATTAACTTAAAACATCTGGACTTTTGTCTTTGACCTATGGCTTCCAGAAAATTCTAAAAAGTAGACCATGATGTTGACTCCAATTCCTCAAATTCAACTAAAAGTTTATGATATAGCTTACAGGTGTTTGGACAAATTCCATTTTTCTTTACACATTTTCTGATTTATTTAAGAGTGTTTAAAACGTATTTCTCTTCTTATTACTTGGTTTCACCTTCGCATACTCGTCATACTTCTTTTATTAATGACGTTTAAAAAAAAAAATTTAAACCATGCAGATTTGCCCGGGATCTAAGGTGGCGTACTGGGTTGGAAATAGTTCCTGTTCACTGCGAAAGCTCGAACAATTTTCGCATAACAAGAGCTGCCCTGGAAGAATCCTATGAAAAAGCTCAGAGATCGAATATCAATATCAAAGGCGTCATCATAACCAACCCTTCCAACCCTTTAGGCACGGTCCTCGACAAAGAGACGCTCAGAAGCCTAGTGAGCTTCGTCACCGACAAGAACATCCACCTCGTTTCCGATGAAATCTATGCAGCCACAGTCTTCGGCTCTCCCAGATTCATTAGCGTCGCCGAGGTCATACAGGACATGGATTGCAACCGTGATTTGATTCACATTGTTTACAGCTTATCCAAGAACATGGGGTTCCCTGGTTTCCGGGTCGGTATTGTTTACTCCTTCAACGATGATGTTATGAATTGTGCCCGAAAGATGTCGAGTTTCGGACTGGTTTCCTCTCAGACACAATTTTTACTGGCTTCGATGCTGTCTGATGATGAATTTGTGGGGAACTTCTTAAGGGAGAGTTCAAAGAGGTTATCCAAAAGACACCATGTTTTCACAAAGGGACTGGAGCAAGTCGGGATTTCCACTGCAAAAAGCAATGCCGGTTTGTTTTTCTGGATGGACATGCGACCACTCCTTAAAGAACAAACTACCAATGCCGAAACAGAACTGTGGAGTGTGATTATCAATAAAGTGAAACTCAATGTCTCCCCAGGCTCTTCCTTCCAATGCTCCGAACCTGGCTGGTTCAGGGTGTGCTTTGCAAACATGGACGACGAAACTGTTGAAGTAGCACTCGACAGGATCCGAGAATTCGTTCTTCAAGGCAAGGAGGAAAACAATCACGAAGCAGACAAGTCTCAAGCTCAGGCTCAGCGTTGGCGAAAGCAAAATCTTCGCCTCAGCTTCTCTTCGTCTAGGTTATACGACGAGAGTCTCATGTCTCCGCACATGAATTCCCCTCACTCCCCAATTCCTCACTCGCCCCTCGTTCGAGCCAGGACTTAAAAAAAAAAAGCCCCCCAATATTCATAACCTACATGGCATGGCATGGCATGGCAAATAATGGCTTATTTTTTTACTTCACCTTTTAACTAGTGATCCTAATTCATTTTTAGGAGATTGGTAGGGTTCAGATTGGTTTAGTTTCTTTTAGTCTGAAGCGTATTCATTTGAAACATAGTGAATACCATGCTTTTCTTTCTCTCCATTTTTTCCCGCATTAAAGCCTATGCTATTAAGCATTGTTTTTGTGGGAGATCACTTTGTTTTGTAGTCTTAATTTGTACCAAGATGTTTGGTTATTTCAATAATTATGATAAAATAAGTGCCTTGTACTTGTAATTTATTTCGTAATTTCAGTTTTATTGTGTGCATCAATTGGACTATCAGTTACATCTTTTATTATTTATTTTTATATTATAAACTAGGTGGAAGCTCAAGATAACATTCTCCGTGCCTTAAATTTGCTTTGGCGGTGAAAATATTTCAATAAAACAGTTCCGACAAGAACTCATGCTATGTAACATGTTGTGATTATGATATTTGCACTACGAATGAGGATACATGCAAATATATATTTTGTATATGCTGAAACAGGTGTACTGTTAACCTACGAACTAATACATTTCCGAAAATATCTTCATTAATGCTGTTTGAGTGAAATATCGGAGAATTAGAGCTTTCTTGTCTTGTTTTAGGTGCGCCGATGTAGACTAATCAGGAATATATAAGATTAGCGGAAATCGGTGGAAATCAATGATAACTAGTGTATTTTGTATGTTATAATTATCTATGAGATTTATGGTAAATTATATAAATGTTATTTAAGTATTAATATTTTGTTATGTGAATAAGGTAAAAAAATTAAATTAATGTACTAGAAAATCACATTAAATTTAATTTTTATGAAAGATTGAAAGGGTCACAAATAACCTCACTTAAAACACAAATATCTTAGATAGAATCTCCATACAATATAATTTAATAGCACTATATATCACTACAATTATACTTTACAAAATATTGAAAGATAAATAAAAACAATAAAAAAACACTAGAAATCTACATCCTTGAACACCACTAAATATATTTTATTGTAAAAAATACAAATAAAAAATTACAAATAAAAAAATTTGCCTTATGAAGGAAATGACAATTTTTGAGATGATTCAAAGGTGGAGAAACAATCTATTTATAGTAGTGCAAACCTTCCACAACTTTGTACTTTTTTAGAAATGGGATTGTGTTGTGTCAATAAATCTTCACCTTAGCTGATGCATTGCACGAGGTATAAAAAGGTGTCTTTGTTTTCTTGGAATTTCCCTTGTTTTATTGGGTTACAAATCATATACTTATTGGGTTAAATGATGAAAATTTTAATATCTAAAATTTTAAGTTTATATTGTAAATTAGGGAAGAAAAAGTTTTATTGGGTTCCTTTGATACCAATATAGAGTGCTTACCATTTGTTTTATTGGAGAAATTTTTTTTTTTTTTGGGGGGGGTTACAAATTTATAGATATGGAATGCCTCTGTTTTAAAAGTTGAAAGCTTTGGTCAGGAAGTTTGAGGATCAAATTGATAGAATTTATAAATTTGAAGGGTTAAATTTATTAAATTATTTAGCATTAGAATCTGATTGATAGAATATGTAAGTATTGAGGACTAAATGTGTTATTATACCAGTTAAAAAAAAAGCTTTCTGTTATCAATTTAACGGCGAGTTCTCAAAAAAAGAACGAATTCAAGCGTTAATGTCTAAATTAAAAAATTTTAAAATTAAATGACCAAAATAAAAATACAAACATAATTGAGTGACCATTTATATATAGTTTACCCAAAATTTATATATTTACATAAAGTTTCATACGTCAATTAATCATAATATTTATTATTATTTTCGTATTATATTTTTTATTTAAAATTCACAACATGCAATATAAATTATTTTTTCTTTTTAGATAAAAGATAGTTGTTCAAAAATTCAACCTAATACAATTAACTACGTAATATTATTTGTTTCATCTTTCTTATTTACTTACCTACCACTATCCAAAAAAAATTTAAAATTAGGTCCAGATGTTACATAAAGGAGAGGATCATGAGTTAGAGGAAAAAAACCTAATTATTGTTAGCGAAATATTAAAAAAAATCATGCAAGACAAAAAAAGTTTTAAGTCACTTTTTTTTATTGATAATAAATAAATTTTGATTAAAATTTTAAAATTCAAATAATGCATGAAACATAAATGAAGTCAGAAAATTTGTTTAAGAAAACGGAAATTAAATTATAATTTTTACGATTTTTAAGAAGTTGAAGTATAATTTTATATTTATTAATTTAAAATTTTTAAAAATTAAAAAAAAAAAATATATATATATATATATATATAAAATTCATTTTAGGGGCATGCAAGCCCCTGGCTATGCCCCTGACACGAAATACCAAATATTAATATCGTTGTCAATTAAATGCTTGGTTCAACGATAAGAACTATGATGTGGTAGACGTATCTTTGTTTGATATTGAATGCAAAAAAGGACACGTATGGATACGAGGATATATAACATGAAAGCCGGATGATTAGGATATATAGATCTAGCAGTAGTGCAAAATAAGAGAGAAAAGACAGGTCACTAAGTTGCAAGTTTGGGACAGAGTGTGGTGGCAGATGGTGATTGGGTCCACGTTAGTGAAGGTTGAGTATAGTGAATTTGTGCACCAACATGGGAACGTAAATTGAACTCATTGCTGAAAGGGAATGAAACATCCTGCCCCCACCACCAACAATATGTTTGTACTATCTTCTGCAGTTGATTGCACCTGCAGCAGAGTCCAGAACCGACCGCCCAGCTTTAAATGCTTGTATATCTGTTGGCAATGGTAGCTAAATCCAATGCTCATTTGTTCACCGTCCAAGGCTTCCTCACCTTCAATGTCATCTTCTAGAATTGTGAGGATATGTATATGTTAATTATTATTAGGCTTAATATAACTTTTATATATGAAATTCACACTTTTTTTTTTAATTTGGTATCTAGATTTTTGTTAGACTCAATTTGGTATTTGAATTTAGTATTTTTTTTCTTAATTTAGTATTTAATTTTTTTAAAAATTTAATTTGGTATCTAAATTTATTAAATATTATAAAAAATTACGTAAAACAATAATCGTGTTGAATTTTTTTTTGTTATGCTACAAAAATATTATCAGTTTTAGAGACAATTCATGTTAAAAATAGGTATTGAGCTATACATAACGAATTAATATTAAAAAAATATTATGTACCAAATTAAGAAAAAAAGTCAAGTTCAAGATTAAATTGGACCCCAAAAAGTTTAAGTACCAACTTAAAAAAAAGTATCAAGTTCAGGTACCAATTAAAAAAAAATTTAAATTTGAGTACCACATTGGATAAAAAAAAAATTTAAGTACCAAATTAAAAAAAAAAAATCAAGTTAAAGTACAAAATGTTATATAGCTGAACTCCCAAATACTAATGAAAATAAATTTGATCAGAAAATATGTATACTTCTTAATAAAGGCTCTCAACGTATGATCGATCTTTTCTTATATTAACATTAAAATTAAGGGATATGTCACTTAACATGCATGAATTAATAATATATAATTAATATATACGCAAACTAGATCGAAATGACTAGTAAATCTACCAATAATGCTAAGATATTATAAAACGGTAAGGGAAGTTCACTTAGTTATAACATTTTTTTTTTAAATTTCATTATAGGTTCGAGTTATATTTGTTTTTTTTTTTTTTACACAATGTCAAGAAGTATTTATAGTCTCTTCTCAATCTATAAATAGGAAAATAATGCGTTTCAGTACATTCAAACTTACATTATCCTACATTGACTAAATATCTCTTGCTATGTTATCCCAATCAATGTAATAATAAATTGTTTCTTCCACGCACCAGCCAACTCATAAGCTGCTTATGATAAGCTTATTTTTTGGTATGAGGTTAATAGTCTGTAATGTTAGTAATTTTATGTTGTGACGAGATACACAATATAATGAATAAATAATACTTTTTTTTATGATTTGTGTAATTGAATTAGTTGCTTAGTTCATTAAGTATGTGAGTTTATTTATTAAGTTTATGGTTAAACTTAATATTTTTAATTATTATTTTTAATTTTTTAAAATAATTATAATATAATTTGTGCGATCAAATATGTACAAAGTAACATGCATATTAATGCATAATCATTCCGTACCTATATAAAGACTTAACTCGCATCATTTTCATGATTCTTTCTTGTACTACAAGTTATTTAACAAAGATCACGCTCATGATAACATCAATGAAATTTGATATTATGTAATCCGTGATAACACGTATTTTAAGTGTGAATGTTTTATCTTTAACTTTTTTTTTTTTTCTCTTTTCCAATTTTGTATGGCATGTTGTGTTGAAATGTTGCAAAAGTTGTCCTAAAGTCAACTAAAGTTTTTCATCAATTGAAGTGAGGATGCAGAGGAATTTTATACGTATAGACAATTAAAGAGGTCAAAAGAAGCAGGCAATGGCATGCCATTGGCGTTGATTATGTGCGTTAAAAGAGCTGACCTCAACTCGTCCTTTTGACGAAGAAAAAGAGCTCGTCGTGGACTGCTTTAAAATTTTCATATTTTCATTCACTCTTCGGCAAGTGCACGTCTCTAAGTCTCCAACAATGCTGGGTTATTTCAGTACCATTAAACGAGCTGCGGCCTCGTGCCTTTACTAGAAAATCCTTCCCCTTCTACCATTTACGTCGTATGAATATTCTTAATTTCAATTATGAGCAAATTTACTATTATTATTAATTCGTTTACGCAATGTGAATAGCAATATTCATATAAAATAGTCGAATATTTTGTTGATGTAGTTTTTTTATATATAAAAATTAATTATCAAAATAGCATATTTATTAAGATTGTTTATCGAAATAATAAGAAATCAACTGTGACTATTGGTTCTAGCACTAAATCGTTTTTATCTAGAGTGATTGTTGGAATCTCGATACTTGAAAGAATTACAGATGAGAAAGAACGAGAATTTTAGCAATAAAATTGTTTGCTAAAATTTTATATATTTTCAATCTGCGCTTCTTTTGAACAATGGAACAAAAGTATTTGTAACAAGAAAAACTTTTAATTATGAAAAGAAAAAACAAAAATTTTATACAAATAAACATTAAATATATTATGCTAATAAATAGTAAATCTTTTAAAAGATATGGAAAGCATAATATGAAAATATAACTTGCATGCAAGTTCTTCAAATCCACTTGTTTCGTAGTTTCATGGTTTAGTTTTAAACAATTTGTATCCTTTTCTCGGCCCCAACTCGTATTTTAGTTCACCAAGTTAATAAGCTCGCCACTTATTGTTTATTCGAGGTAGCTCACCACTTATTGTAAGTTTGTCAACTTCTATGAGTTCGTCAGGCATGGAGAGTTTGTCATTGTCATGTTCATTCTTCCGTATATGTTTACGATGTGTTATGAATTCTCCACTCTCGAAAAGTCCGTTATTCTTGAAGAATTCGTCAAGTGTACTTAATGTATGAACGGTGATCTAGAGATAGTGATTTAAGCTTCTTCTTTTCTTTTTCTTTTTTCATTTCATATGCACCGAAGTGTTGGAAAAATCGCTTATAAAAAGCGTTGTGTTGCATAACGGAATTACAAAAATTTTCATAAAACCGAACTTGGGATTTCTGCCAGCTTCATCATTGATCATATTCAACCCTTGGTGAGTTCTTGTTTTCTGCTTTTGGTGCACATTCAAGATGTCTCCAATGAATGCAGGTTAAATAAAATAAATAAATAAATATGTTTCCCAATATTCAAACTTATATTCGAGTGAGATTTCCGTCATTTCAATTAAAAAATTATTTTGGCCTGCAAATCATTCTCATCCACATGTTTAGGAATAGAATTTGAAGGAACCAAAATTCCTTCACGTTTGTCACATACGGCTTAAATTAATGTACTGAGCATAACATTATTAGGCAGCAAGGTCTGTGATTTCTATTTTTGGCCAATACATGCTTTGTTACAATCTGAGAAATTGGATTGAGTTGAAGACCTGAGTGAAACGTTAGCGTAAAGCATTTTATTCTTTCATGCACTGTGTGTTCGTCTATTTTTCAAACACACTGTTGGAAGAATTATGATTCACGTGTTGTTTAAGATGGAAAAGTGCATGCCTAATACTTATCAGAAACAGATAATGCAATGGGTCACGTTCGTTTTCAACTTCAATAAACGTGAATACAACAACTCCATCCATCGCCTGGTCTTCATCTGGAATGTTGCATTAAAGCAGTCATATCTGTTCCTTTTTGCTTCTGCAAGATTAATATTTTATTCGAAGAGTTGATTAGTTTAATTTTAATTGGTTTTGTATATATATTGACTTAAAAGAAGCTAAACCTGCTAGTAGTGGTTGATTAAACTCTGAATAATGAGAAAGAGTAAGAGAAACCTGGAGACCTTGACTAGTAAAGACGGGGCCTTAAATTCATGAAAGGCAGGCAGGCGAGGCGATCTTCAAATGAGAATATGTTAAATGTGGGATGAGCTAACTTCATTGCTTAAATTTCAGCAGGGATTCCCTCTGGCATTGATATTCAAATTCAAAGGTGGAATTTTGATTTTGCTTGCCGTAGGGAGCAAGAAGAAGATTCAAAAAGAGGACAGTTTGCTGTACAGTAAAGGATAAGATTCAAGGACTTGCGGTAGCAAAGGAGACGTTTCAAGGGTCACCAAATTTTCTATTAATTTGAAGTATTATACATCAATTATCACAACTTTTGAAATATTTTTTATATGATAAAATATTGAATTTAAAAATTCCACAAGTAAGGTTCTAATATATTTGAAATTTTTAACACAACCTTTAGAACTACTCATAGCCCCTCTAATTAGGGGTGTAAATGAATAGAACGTTCGATGAACTGTTTGTATAACGTTCATTTATGTTCGTTTATTAAACGAAATAAACGAGTATGAACAAAATTTTTATGTTCGTTTAATAAACAAACGAGCACGAATAGAGGTATGTCCGGTTCGTTTATGTTCACGAACAAACTCGTTCAAAAGCTCGTTTATTTATTAATGATATTTTCTTATAAAAATATTAAAATAATTTATGTGTGTGTATTTATTTATTGTTTGTTTGTTTGTTTATTATTCATTAACATTGCTCGTGAACATTAAACAAGCGAACATGAATAAAAATTTTGAAGTTCTTAATGAACACAAACCGAACATGAACAACTTCAAAAATAAACAAACGAACACAAATAAAAGTTTATTCGTCAAGCTCGATTCATTTACAGTCTACCCCTAACCCATAAATAGGAGGATGCATATCCTCTGCAATTCCACAAATAAAATTAGATTGATAAGAATTGTATACAAGGTATGGTAATATGTATGATAAGATAGATGACAAATCTACAATTCTACTTATAAGATTAAAAAATTACATAGTCAATGTTTCAAATACTACAATTTTTAAAATTATAGATTTAAACAATTAAAAACATTATCTGAATACACAACATAATACAATTATTATAAATCACATCATACGTCAATGAATTACATAAAATACTATCCAATTACACAAATCATTAAAACTTGCATAGACAAACACTTTGTAGAAATTTGATTGGCAGAGGAATGAGTTCCTATTAGATTTGCAAACCCAAAGTAATTCCCAGCTGAAAAGGAAAAAAATACAGAAATAGTAAATTGGGCTAACATTTTAAAACTAGTGTTAAAGATCCAACTCCAATTGGGTTGGATCTACTGTATTGGGTATACAGTGAACAATCTTTATCCACGTTAACTCACCCAATTTAATTAAGCTCACTAAATAAAAATGTCCAAACTAACATTATTATAATAACTCACAATGATAAATTTAGCAATTGAGTCTTAATTCGATTAGTATGAACATTGTTTTCATTGTAAGAGAATGTGGATTTGAGTGCATTGAAATGTATTATCATTTTATTTATGAGTTGGGGAAGGATTATAGGCAGTTTTAGGTATTGTGTCAACAAAAGCAGTTAAAAAATATGTATAATAACAACATTAAGATTAAGAGAATCTCATTATAAGTTCGGGTCATATCTCCAACTTTTGACACAATATCTAATACTATTCATAGCCTCTCCCCAATCTATAGCTGTATTTATCTAACATACTCTTATTCAAGGGAAACTAAATATTAAAGCCCTAATGGGTTAAATTGAGAAAATGCATACTCATATTTGAGTTTTGATTGTTTCTATGTTTGATTGTGTAATTGATAATTGTTTCTGTAATCGTATTATCGTATGTAGTTAAAGACGATTCTGAGATGTCAAAAGACAAAAAAGCAAAGGTCGTCAACGAGCAGCAATTTCGATTTGCATTTTCATAATTTGTTTTCAATACATAGCCTATTATGTAGTTAAATTTATAAAGTTTGTGCTAGCAAGAAATGATACGAGAGGTATGTCTATATTTGTTCTATTTGAGATGAATTTGTATAAGTTCAATGTTTATATTTGTGTGTGTGATTGAGATCACACTACTAGTTATGTTGGAAAATGCGTTTGATGATTATTGGTAATGAAAAGTGCCCTATTAGCGGTGTCGGATAGAGTTACGGGTATAGTTGGCATACCATAAAATTTGTTATGTTAGAGGGAGTTTTGACATTGAGCACGTATTATTATTTGATAATTCTCTAATACTCTGAGGACTGAGAACATATCACTAGCTCAAATACCTTGGGATACGAGTATATAGTAGTGTGGTTTTATGTATCATTGTATTTATGCATGATCAACAGTTATGTACGAGTATATACTCTATGATTATTGCTTTGTGTGGATCAAATTAGACGGAATTGGTCATGTACTATAATTAGAAGAATTAACTTAGAGATATTATTACTTGATTATAGTTTCAAAAATTAATGGTAAAAACTTAACTATAACTCTTTTTTACCAATTACAGATCATTAACAAAGAGCTTTCCATAATTAAAAGTGTAATTTAAATTAAAATTTGTACTCTAAAATTGAATTTTCTATACACATTTTGTTTTAATACCCATTTGCCTAAGCTGTTTGGAGGGCATCCTTGCTGCATGGATTTGTTGGTGCATTCGAAAAGCATGTAATGAATTTGTGTTCGTGGGGATCAAAGCATGTTTGGGAATTGTTCTGTTCAAATAATTGTGAAATCATGAATCCAACTTTCTTACTTCACTTAGTGTAGAAAAGAGATCAATATTATGAATAGCATCCTCCATCATCTGATGGTGTTAAAGATAACATCGACGCAACCATTGGTCTGCTGAAAAGAATGGTAGGCATTTCATTGCTAGGAACTCTCAGGGAACCATTATTATGGGAGACATTTATTGTCCATCAGCATTTATGTCTAAAGCCAAAGCTTTTAGGTTTAACTCTGATATATCATTAAGAACCAAGAATTGGGGGATGTAACAATTTTAGATTGATCAATGATGCTAAATGATTGATCATCCATTACATTAAATGATTGACTACATCAAGTTACAACAAGATTGCAGATTGGATGATCAAGAAAACTTTAAATGACACATGTTTTCTTATTATTCTTATTGAACGGTAATCTTCACATTCTTCAAAGAAAAAAGGGATGTTTCGTACAATATATTTGGATGGATGTTTTTGTATCATATATGCATGTAATGTCATAATTGATAGCCTAACATACTATGGGCTAGTTTAGCAATACTTTTTAAAAGTGTTTTTGAGTCAAAAAAGTACTTTTAAGAAAAAATTAAAATTTTCTCCATCTCCTTTTGGCCAAAAATGCTTTGAAAAGCACTTTTGAAAAATTAAAAAGCACTTTATTTAGTAATACTTTTATCTCAAATGTACTTTTGAAAAGCAAACTTAAATAAAACCTAAATAAAATGCGATAGACTGAGCTTAAAAAAACAAAAATCTCAAGCCAATATCATGTATGCCTGAACGCAGTGCAAGATGTTTATTTGCCAAAAATTGGGACATAATTGGAATTTTGAAATTAATGATCAGTTGCCCAAAAACAAGGGGACACATGCCATTCCCTTAAAATTCCTCCCCAAGCCGAAATAGAAAAGATTGAATGAAACAGTTACGTAACATCATCCATATCCCTTTCCAATCATTTAATACATGTGGATTAATTTTGACATCTCATTCACACGTATCTCTAAATTCCCTAAAATTTCCTTTTTTCATTATCATCTCCTCCTCTCCCTCTGTTTTATTCTTTTTGCTAATTTCATGGGAAAAAATTCAGAGAAATACATACATAATGAAGTTGGAAACCAGAGAGTTAAGCAAACATATACACCAAGAAAGCTTAGAAATCAGAACATGCAAAGTAAAACCGAACATTCTATTTGCTGAATGAAATTGCTATGAAATTGCTTAATGGAACTAAAAATGCTATCAAATTTGAGAGAGCCAGAGAGGTTTTTACCTTCTTCTTGTTTTTTTCTTGGTTATCATCATCTTATTCATCACTAACCCTTTTGGTTTTTTTTCTTTAATACTCTCAGTTTACATAAGCGAGTAATGTATCATTCTGTGCCCCGTATAAATTAATTTAACTAATATTACAAAAAACACTAAAGAGCTAATGATTTTCTTTTTGAAAATTTATTTGGTGCAATATGTGGATATGATGATGAAGAATCTGCAGCAAGGGCTTATGATTTAGCTGCTCTCAATTTATAGGGTGAATCTACACCATTAAATTTCCGACTAATGCTTCCTCTAACATCATCTATATTTTAGATTTCAAAATGATTTCTAAACTTCAAATTAAATGTTTTAATTGCATTTTCAAAGTATAAGTGTGAATTTTCCCCCATGAAATTAGCAAAAAGACAGTAAGGAAAAATGAAAATTTTAGGGAATTTAGGAATTTTTTATTAAAAAAATAATTTAAATAATGTATAAATGAGATGTTAAAATTAATTTACAAATAATTAAATAATTAAAAAAATATATAAATAACGTGACGTAACTGTTTCGTTCGATCATTTCTTAAAACGAAAAGCTACATCAAGCAACAAGGATAAGACAAGACGCCTAGGCACGGTTTTACCTATGCAAGCAAGTACCCTTGGCAAAACTTTAGCCCCGCAAAATGCCCAAAATTATACTCATCAACCATATCCAGTACCAGTAACCTCTAATTCCAACCCGAGAAGACTCTTTTAACCACGACACAATAGTGAGTGCACGATCCGAGGCTGAACCTCTCCTCCAACTCCATTGCGTCGCCTTTGCTCAGATCCTCTTCCGCAATGCGTCACCATGACAACCCTACGCCTCTCCCTTTGGTTATTTCCCTAAACTGCATCGAAGATTGCGCCCTCGAGCAAGAATCCTTAGCCGGTATCGCACTGGTCCACCACGTCCCTCTCAGCAGCTTAGGCGACGGGAAGATTGAGGGGGCCGCCGCGGTTCTTCTCCACTCCTTTTCCTACCTCCCTCGAGCTGCCCAGCGTCGCCTCCGTCCTTACCAGCTCATCCTCTGCCTCGGCTCCTCCGACCGCGCCGTCGACTCCGCCTTAGCTGCTGACCTCGGGCTACGTCTTGTCCATGTCGATGCCTCGCGAGCTGAGGAGATCGCAGACACTGTCATGGCGCTGTTTCTGGGCTTGCTCCGTCGCACGCACTTGCTCTCTCGCCACGCGCTTTCGGCTTCCGGTTGGCTTGGATCAATTCAGCCGCTTTGTCGGGGAATGAGGCGGTGCCGAGGACTAGTGTTGGGAATTGTTGGTAGATCTGCGTCGGCCCGTTCTCTGGCCTCTAGAAGCTTAGCCTTCAAAATGAGTGTGCTGTATTATGATATTGTGGAGGTAAAAGATCGGCTACTCTCGAGAATGAATGGTCAATTAGTTGACTTCCGACTGCACTAGACACTCTTAACTTTCTTTAACTCAGTCAGATTGCTACTTAAAATTTGCCTCTTATTTCCTTCACCAATTTAACTTCGAAATTATAAAATTTAGCAAGTACTAATAACTTAGTCTCTTATTTACTTCAGGCGGATGCTTTGTGAAAAGTGTTACAGATTTTGTCAAAATCAACAGTATCTGAAATTGCTATAGGCATTTTGACCTGGTGTAAATATCTTAAAGATATAGTCTCTTCTAATATGTTATTCAGGTATATCTTATTAGGTAAACTGAAAAGGAATTACAGATCTACTGCAAATTGCATTTAAATTAAAAATGAGCTTGGTTTTTAGCGGTATATATATATATGCATGTTTTATCTTGTTTAAATGATCTGTTAATTCAGAGTCTCACTGTTTGGATTTTATTAGTTAACAATTTTTTTTTATTTCTCATGCTGCTGGATCGATTTTCCATTGGAATAAAATTTCCTCTGAATCATGTTTTTACAGGAAAATGGAAAAGTAAGTAGGTCGTCTATAACATTCCCACCAGCTGCCCGTAGAATGGATACACTTAATGATTTACTATCTGCAAGTGACCTTATATCGCTTCATTGCGCTTTAACAGACGAAACCATTCAGATTATAAATGCTGAATGTTTGCGGCATATAAAACCTGGTACATTTGCTTTCATTTGTTCTTTCCAAGAAATTTATGATTTCTTCTCCTTTTGTATGAGTCTGTTTATTTTTCGGGGTGTCTCCCGTTAGGGGCTTTTCTTGTAAATACGGGTAGCAGCCAGCTCTTGGATGATTGTGCATTGAAGCAGCTTCTCATTGATGGCACTTTAGCTGGTTGTGCGCTGGATGGAGCTGAAGGGCCACAGTGGATGGAAGCGTGGGTATGATAAATTTTCTTATGCTATGAGTTCAGGTTTTACTCTGCTATGCTGTTTATGTAGGAAGATAGTGATTATCATTAAAATTGTGTGTCTGGACAGAATTGGTTCTTTTTGTGTTTTGAAACAGCAAAAAGGTCTCTGGGTCTGTAGTCAGGTTACAAGATCAGCCATTTAAATGAGTTCATCTTTGCAATATGTTACATTCTTGTTGCTGTTCCATGACATACCTGATTCCTTCCATTTGCCATAATCTGTGATTTTAGTAGAATTATGTTCCAGAACATGCAAATTCCAAGCATGATGTTGGTTATAGTTACAATTGGTTGGAACGGGGATTAGAGAGAGAGAGGGAGTGGGAATACGGGCAGTGATAGAGAATGCTGAGGTCAATATTTTATAATTCTGCTTATCTTTCTCTCCTTCATCATCTTCATCTAAGATAAAATAGTACTTTTCAGCTTGTGATAGAAAGAGTCAGTTTCAACTGTGTTGAGGTAGTATATTGCCATTTTGTTTTCCATAACTAAGATTACTAAAGATCTAACTAATCAAATTATCCTCACATACTTTGCTTCAGGTGAAGGAGATGCCCAATGTATTGATACTTCCTCGAAGCGCTGATTATAGTGAAGAAGTGTGGATGGAGATTAGGGAGAAAGCTATCTCTATGTTGCAAACATTCTTTTGTGATGGGGTTATTCCAAAGGATGCTACTTCTGATGAGGATGAGGAAGAAAGTGAAATAGTTGATGAAAAAGGACAGTTTAGCATACAAGAGAAAGAAAGTGCTTTGCGGGGATCCAATGCTGAACAATTTATTGATGATATTCAACAGAGTCCTGAAAGTTCCCTTAAAAAGGATACCAACCAAGCTAAGGATTATACTAATCAGAACCAGCATTCTGGTATGTCTTCTGGTACTCCAACTAAATCAGATGCTAAACGCGGCAGATCAGGTAAAAAAGCCAAAAAGAGGCATGGCCGTCAAAATAACCTACAAAAATCGGATGAGCCCTTAATATTAGAGAAAGAAAGTACTTCACAAAGAGAAGATGACACTGCTATGAGTGGCACAGATCAAGCATTAAGTTCTGGTTCTCGTTCTCCTGTAGACTCAAGAAGTAGGAAAACACCTAAAGAATTAACACAAGGGTCAACTTCTGACCAACTTCTTAAGATGAGCAGGAACCTAAGTGGACAGTCGGGGGATTTGCTGAAGGAGGGTTATATTATAGCTATGTATGCAAGAGATCGGCCTGCACTCTACCTGTCCAGACAAAGAGTTAAAGGTGGTGGTTGGTTCCTAGATAGCATGTCAAATGTAACTAAAAGAGATCCAGCAGCCCAGTTCCTTGTTGTCTGCAGGAGCAAGGTTTGTTGACAGGAATTTATGACTTCTGCAGTTGGTCCTTACTTTCTGCACTGCCTTTACTTGAAATTATTTTTGGTCGGCTTTGTTTGAACTATAGTTCTGGGGCTTTTGGCAATTGTAGTTGAAAATTTTATCCATTTTTCCAGGACACAATTGGTCTGCGTTCTTTTGCTGCTGGTGGGAAGTTGCTGCAGGTAACGTTACATTTTACAAATTATTAGGGAATCTCTTGCTAAGCATGACTTCACTAAAAAACTTCTTCCATCTTTTGATCGATTCTTAGCTCAAAAATCTCACTGTGAATCGGTACCATAAATTTGTTGTGAAATAGTCTTTTAAAATTTTAAAGGACCTGTGCAATTAAAAGTTTTTGGGTGAAATTCTAATTTATGCTATTGTAATTGGTTAATGATTTCTTTGTCTTAGAGCAAAGTAATCTCTCTCTGGGTAATACCTCTAATTTTGTTACCTATACGAGAGTAGTAACGTTGTACCTTATCATTAGAATATTGCAATTTTTTGCTGTTGCACTTCTCTTTAAATATGTTGAAATTTCAGCTTACACTGAGAAAATAGACATTTCAAAGGGACAGATTTTCAGTGGCAATGTATCTCAAACAATGTTTGGATATTTGAGATACTAAATAAGAATGCTAGTATAGACAATTGGGGTATTGAGAAATCTTTTGTTGTCTTATGTTTTAATCCATTCTTAGTTTATGCTTTGTGATGAAGTTTGATTTTAATGGTCTATATTCTCGTGGCAGATTAATAGAAGAATGGATTTTGTATTCGCGAGTCACAGTTTTGATGTTTGGGAAAGTTGGACATTGCAAGGTCCTTTGGAGGAATGTAGGCTGGTCAATTGCAGAAATACTTCAGTAAGTTCCCATCATTTATGTAATCCTCTTTGTACTGACTATATAGTGTATGAACGCCTTAATTCTAGGTTATATTACCCGGATATGAAAGCGAGTGTGGATATAGACTCGACACAATGTATCAACTATTTGAGAATAAAAAGAAGCAATTGCATATATTTGAAAGATTTTACCTCCATATTTTATGTTGGAATATGTTTAGGGTATAAGTATCCGGACATGGATACTTTAAAGAAAATAAATAGATAAGTGTCTCTCCGTAGATTGTTCTCCCTTTTTTCCTTTGAGGTGTTACCTTCTCTCATTGTCATTTGCTTCGATTACTTGAAATGGCAGGCAAATTTGGATGTACGCATAGAGATTTTGGCAGCTGTAGGGGAGGATGATGGGGTAACTCGGTGGCTCGATTAGGTTGTCAACAGATTTAGCGGCTAACTTTTCTATAGCTACTTTTATTTTAAATTTCTTTCGAGTTTGTATTTCCAAACGAAATCGCAAGAACGGTTTGGAAATCTTTCTTTACCATTTTCTGTTTGTTCTTTATTTTTTTGGGTATTGTGTCAAAAAAAGCAGTTAAAAAATATGTATAATAACAACATTAAGATTAAGATAATTTTATTATAGGTTTTGGTCATATTTTTACTTTTTGACAAAATACATAAAATTAGTCGATCTATAGTTATATTTATCTAACATACTCTTATTAAAGGGAAACTAAATTTTAAAGCCCTAATGGGTTAACTGAGAAAATGCATATTCATATTTGAGTTTTGATTGTGTAATTGATATTGTTTCCGTAATTGTATTGTTGTATGTAGTTAAAGACGATGCCGAGATGACAAAAGAGAAAAAAAGCAAAGGTCGTCGATGAGTAGCATTTTCTATTTGTATTTTCATAATTTGTTTTCAATACATAGCCTATTACGTAGTTAAATTTATAAAGTTTGTGCTAGCAAGAAATGATATGAGAGGTATGTCTATATTTGTTCTATATGAGATGAATTTGTATAAGTTCAATGTTTATATGTTTGTGTGTGAGATTGAGATCACTGTATTACGATAGTAGTTATGTTGGAAAATGCGTTTGATAATTATTGGTAATAAAAAGTTTTCTATTAGCAGTGTTAGATAGAGTTATGGGTATAGTTAGCATACCAAAGGGTTTGTTATGTCAGAGGGGGTTTTGGCATTGAATGCGTATTATTATTTGATAATTTTTTAATACTTTGAGGGTTGAGAACATATCACTAGCTTAAATACCTTGAGGTACGAGTACCTAGTAGTGTGGTTGTAAGTATCGGTGCATTTATGCACGATCAACACTTATGTGCGTATTCTAGTGTTTTAGTGGATTGATCCATGTATTCGTCCTTAAGTCCAAATCAGTTAATAGGGGTCGAAATGTGAATAAATTGTGTATTAGATTTGGTAATGAAATGTGAATAATGTGATGGTATTGAATATTGATTGCAATATAAGAAATGAGATGCAAATACTTTAGGGTGCATCGATACTCTGTTATGTAGTAAGTGAAATGATACATTGATATTGAAAATGATCCTCTGTTATGTAGTAAGTGAAATGATACATTGATATTGAAAATGATCCTGTTGGTAAAAATTGATCCTGGAGACGTGGATATTTTAAATGTTTAATGATGAAATGACATGAGAAAATATGATTATTAATGTTGAATTTAAACTTGAATATAATGTTTTAAAATGCCATTTTATTATGTTTTATTGTTTTACACTATTACGTGTTTATTTCAAATATGTTAGCACTATTTAATTTTCGTACTCAACGTGTGAATTTGTGGCCATTTGGTTATATTTTAAGCATAGTTCGGTTCATTTTTTGAATTTGATCACTAGATTTATATCGATGGATATATGTTTTAGTGTTTGTTGTTGGTCATTTAATTAGGTTATGATATGATGCATTGGGTGCCATGGTTTCAAATGTTTTGGTTGTGTTCACATGTTAAATTGGTTTATTATGATTTGGTGATAAGTTAGTTTATGTTAGATATGAAATGATAGTCATTTGTATGTTTTAAAATGTTCATTTTTAGGATATTCTGCATTAGTGTATCAAGATATTAAGAATATGTTTCAAGATTTAAACTTAAAAATATACCAAATGCATTTTTGAGTTTAGGTCTCGAGACTTAAAGTCTCTTGTCTTGAGATTTGCAAACATCGAAGCATCGAAGCTAATAGTTTAAAATAAGAGAGTTGTGTCTCAAGACATAAGGGGCCAAGTCTCGAGACATTAACCCTAATGTCTCTAGACATTTCAACATCGAAACAAAAATAAAAATCAAGGGAAGCAAGTCTTGAGACTTGTTTATATTGTCACAAACATCATTTTGAAATTTATTGATTGAGTTAGGATTCATACCTTGACTTTGTATTTGCTCTCACATGACTCGAGCCTCTTTGTGTTCCCATTTGATTATGAATTAGTAGATTTTCATTTGCATAATGTGAATTTCATTAGTAATCCTTCTATGCATGTATAGTTATAAATGAAATGGGTTGAGATAGTCTGAATTGCTCCGATAATGTAATGTAACATCACATTCGGATCTGCAATCGGGTCTGGTGTGGAAGATTACAACTTTCACATCTAATTTTTGTTTTTAATGATTTGACATGATAAATTTTAATTTCTTAAATTTTTTATCCAGAGTGTTTTAAGTTCTAACAAAATATATGCTTACCATTTACCCTTCAACCCTAGAAATCGAAAAACCTTTTAAACATGCTCAAACTCTCATCTTATTTATCGTTACAATAACGATGGTGTCATCCAAGTTAAAGTTCAATTGAAAACCAAAATCTCATCATATATCATATATACTATATTATATATTGCAAGATATAATATCTAAAGATATAGACAACTTACTTAACTAAGGCGTGGATCATTATTATTTAAAATCTTAAGTAAAATTTAAAAAGGTTAGTAAATTCTGAGAACTCTAAGTAAAATTTTCTGTAATATATATGAAAATATTATTTAATTATCATTAAGTTAAATATTATTTATCTTAATATTTAAATTTGTTATCACTATATTTTATTATCATTTAATTTAAAATTAAATATGGTTTAAAATATTATTTTAATAATTTCATTAAATTTAAAAAATATCATAAATATGTATTATTTAAATTAAGATATATATATATATATATATAATTGTAATTTTTGAAAAGTTTTAGAAAAAAAATTATATAAATATTTCTATAAATTTATTTTAAAAATAATATTATAATTTCTTATTTTAAACATATTTTCATATTCTTACTTTCAATTTTTTAATTATTATTAATTCTTTTAAAATTTTTAATATTAAATTAAAAACAAATTATAATTTTTGTTGAGAAAAAAGGATCGGGCTTGTATTAAAAAATTAGTAAAAGAAACAGCAAAGAAATGAAGACCCAGTACAGCCCGGATAAAAAAAAAAACAAATCTGATCCAAAAGAAGGCTCCTGGCCCACACTTAATATACCTAAAACTTTAATAACAAACTAACCTAATCAGAACTGAGAAAAAGGAAATTAAAAGCCAAAACTGAAATTAAAAGAAGGGTAAATTGCACCAACAGTCACTCAATTTTCATTTTTCGAAATAAATAGTCACCTGATTTACATTTCAGTCCCTCAACTTTGAAAATATGATAAAACAGTCCTTTTTAACGTTTTCCGTCAAAAACGTCACGGAACAGTGACATGGCAGTTGACGGCGTCAGAGGAGTGTGGGAGATGTCCAACTGGCCGATTATGTTTAACAAAACAGTCGCTTAATTTTGAAAATGTGACAAAACAGTCACTAAAGTTATCAAAAAATAACAAAACAGTCTTTTATTTACTATTCATTTTTCTCTCTTGAATTTTCTCAAGATGGTAAAAACCACCACGCCAAAACAAAGCATGAAAGCTGCAGAAGCAGCCTACCCCTAACAAAAACAAAATCCAAAACAGCATAACACAGCTTCCACACCCTTTACAACCTTTAAGATACGACCAATACAACACAGATCACTCCAACACTCATCTTACAAAAAACCTACTACTTCAAACAACAAGCAGAGACAACAACAAAGAAAAACTGACTAATCAAACCATAACATCCAATAATGGAACAAAGCAGCAAAAACAAGAACATCAGCAACATCAACATCAACATCAACAGCCCCTGAATCAATAGAAAATCAACACCAAACAAGACAAAATCGCTTCTATAATACCAGCAGAATCCAAATGCAAACACCGTCGCATTTCCACCTGTTTCCACCATTCAAAGGGTTTTGATTTTCCTTCTTCCCTCAGCTACCCAATAATTCGTGTTTGTTCATATCTTCTTATTGGATTCTGTGAGAGAAAGTATTTTTCAATGAAATCCTTTTTTTTTAGAATAAAAATGGAGGAAAAAGAGGGTTTCAATGAACAGTGTATGAATCAAATTCTCGATCTTTCACTGTACATTAACCTTACCAACACTGCTCCACCATCGATTTCCACTGCTACTACCAATGAAAGCTATCCATCAACCTTTGATCTTTGGAGCAACAAACAGTACGATGCCCTAAAACCCTGCAACAGCTCCCAAGCAGCTGAAATCGAGCTTTCTTTAGCTAATCCACTAGGTCCAGTCGGCAATGGCTTAGACTTCAACATGGATTTGGCCATACCACTGATTTCAACACGGATTTGGCGAATATAATCCGAATTTGAAGGTCAGCAACGGCGGCGGGAAGAGAGTAAGAAATGGAAGTGTAGTTGTGGGAATAGTTTTTGCAGGAAAGACAAGCTCTTTAGACCCTTAAACAGAAAAATTGTGTATGCAGATGTAAGGCCATTGATACAAAAAACCTACATCAAACCATGGCCACTACAGCAAAGATCAAAGCAATACACCAAACCAAATAAAAACAGAACACAACTACAACACACCAAAATTGCTAAAGCATTCCATGGCCACTACTAAACCCACTTCGAAAATTATCAGACCATTCTTTTTTCCCCTTCTCAAACAATTCTAACAAGCAACATCTCTCTCAGGCATTTCATCGAACACATAGGTAGCTTCCTCAAACATATTGCATTTTCACATACATGGCTACAATAGAGCTTCCAATAACAATATCAGACAAAAACCTAACTTTTATCAAATGGGTATGAATCATTTCACCATACCCAACATCCCTTAAATCAGGTGGGTGATACGAGTGTTTGGAAGAGAGTGTGCAAAAATTGAGAGAGACGTCAAACGGATTCGACAAGGAGGACGTGAAACGTAGTGGTGGAGGAGGAGGAGAAGGAGAAGGTGGTTGTTTGGATGACAAGAAAGAGAAAGTTGCCCAAAAAATAATGAAAAATGAAGGAACGGGAAAATGAAGGAAAAGGAGAAGCCTTTGACCCTAACCCTTTGACTACTCATCCAACGTGGCAAGTTAACTGGCCATATCAGTTAGTTAACTCGTCACATAAGCAGTCTTGTTAAGCCCGTAATAGATTCTGTTAATCAGTGACTGTTTTGTCACTTTTCGATAATGTTAGTGGCATTTTGTCACTTTTTCAAAGTTGAGGGATTGAAATGTTAACCTGGTGATTGTTTGTTTCGGAAAATAAAAGTTGGGTGATTGTTGGTGTAATTTACCCTTAAAAGAAAAACACGCAGCCCTCATCATCGGGAAGAGACGACCTTCACAATTCTAGAAAGACACTCGTGCTTTTATCTCCTACTTTAAGCCAATTCGCTTTTGCTCTTTGCTCCCAGTACACTTTATCATTTTCAATCTCCCAATTCAACATAATTTTTGTATCAATTAAAGAAGATAAATTATCATTGTTCTTGTCTACTTCCAACAATTGTTTCAACTGACGTGTGAGTTGCACTTTACGAGTATTCCTTTGAGTATGTATACCACGTGCCCATTCTATTAATCCCACTCGTAACCTCGCTAATTTGTAAAAAAATCACCCATGTCATCATCCCATATTTTCTTTACCGTTGCTTCGAATGATTCCTCCATTAACCAACAAGCCTTAAACTTAAAAATCTTTTCTTGTCGATTATTGGCCTTTCCATACAACTGTACTAGTAATGGACAATGATAAAAAATGAATGGGGAAGATGTTGAATAATAGTCTCAGAAAACTTCCTCAACCATTCCTCGTTTGCCACTTCTCTATCTAACCTTTCACGGATATTCGTCGACGAAGAATTACCTCTCTCTCCCATGTGAACCATGGGCCAATGAAACTAACATAAAATAAATGACAGTACTCTAATGTTTCTCTCAATAATTCCATTCTCTTTTCATCTTGTGGGGCACCCCCTTCTTTTCTTAATTATGCAAAATTTCATTGAAATCCCCACGGACTAACCATGGGACAGTATTATTTGTCGCTAATGATCGAAGCAAATTCCAAGAGTCCCTTCTACCTTGCGTAAAAAGGGACCCATAGAAGCCAGTAAAACGTCATTCATCACCAGTACTATCTTAAATTAACAAGTCAATAAAATTACTAGAAAAGCTCCTCAAAGTATCAAGTACATCTTCTTTCTAATTTAAACAGAGCTCTCCTTTGGTACCAACGGCACCTACTTCGATTCCATTAGTAGATCCACACCTTCGTCTTATCATCTCCATTTTCCTCTCATTAACTTGTGTCTCCAATAAAAAAGATAAATTGGGGTTTATATAATCTCAACAAATGCTAAAGCTTACGCATCGTCCATGGGCACCCCAACCTCCGGACGTTCCAAACTAGTGTTTTCATCGCACTTGGTCGACATGCCCCTAGGCAGCCGCCAATCCTATTTGAAATTGTGCAACCTCACCAATTTGGACTATACCAGCAAAATTAATTGACCATAAATCTCCCCCCTTCCTCCCCATTTTTAGCTCTTTTCTCATATCTAGTTCTGACAAAGTCAATCTCCCTCACGTCATTATCTTGTCAATACTCTTTTCTTTTACCGAACTCAATAACCTTACCACTCTGTCCCATATTATCATTCTGTAGGGTCCTTCTCCATTTTTTCCCCACATAGTGGGCCTTCTCTTTAGACTTACATGCGCAACCCAATTATCTGTTTCCAATTACATCATCCGTGCCCACGAACTTCGAACCTGCCACCTCAACAATCCCATCATGATCCATATGTACCTCTCCTTTATCCGCTCCTCCAATCAATTACCAGAGAGGAAGGCTCCAAATCCAATACCACTTTCTCCTTGCCATCAATCACCACCTGCTCCTTACCTTTATGATAGAAACACGAATTTGACGATTTTGCAAAAAACAATGTGCCTCCCTCTTCTGAATTGTCATTCGCACCTACATAAAACTTGTGCTTCAAATCTGATCTATTTGTAATGCCAAACAGAATGCTCTCCTTACTTCTCATCTTAGATCCGGCTTTAAAAGTACAAGGAAGCTCCTTCTTTGATAACTCTTTCACTTCCAAAGAAATTGATTCACACTCTCGTAACACATAACCCATGCACCCACATCCAAAACAGAACATTGGTATATTTTCATATTTAAAAGATAACCATGATTTTGCTAAATCACCCACCACCACAAAAAAACACCCTTTGTAAGGGTTTCTTGGCGTCCAATTGAACATTGATACAGCAGAACTCTCCTTTCACTTCTAAACTTAGCAGCCCTTCAAAAGTGGCTCCCATTGTATGCATTGAATCCATCTTCTCGCATTCTGAAGGGCAAGGACCCACTTTGATCCAAAAGGGAGAACAAGCCAATTTGATTTCACTCCGTTTTGTTGGGGCCATTATATTTTAAAAAACAATCAATTGGCACCGAAACAACCATGGTCGTTCTGCCAAGATGAACTCCATATCGTCCTCGTCATCGAACTCAATTGCAAACAGATTCTGCCTTGTCACTTTGATTTCAAACTTTTTCTTCGTCTTCCAGATACTTTTCATCTGGGTCTTAAAACTATCTGGATTACAAGTCTTCTTTGACCAAATAGAACATAACAATGTCGCCTTATCTGTAGGAGTAACTAAGGAATTTTTAACTGGTAATTACATCAATTCTTCTTCCAAGGAAGAAATCTCATCCTTCGCCATCTTCGTCTTCATACAAGTCACCGCTTATCTCCAAAAACCCTAGCCACAACTTTATTATTGTTTTTAAAAAAACTCAGAGAGACTCTTTACTTTTTTTGAATTTTAAACGGACACAAATTATATTTTAATTAATACAAATAATTAAATTTTACATGGTATGGAAAAGAAACTAATTATGAATATATATTTAAAACATTTTTTTACATAAATTTATCACGATCAAATTATTATTAAATATAATGCTACATTAAAATAATCTTCCTAAACCCTAAAATTTACGCCCCCACCCCCCAACTAAATCCCGTTTCTTTTTTCCTTCCCATTTCGGTCATTCATGGTTATCCCCGAAATTTCCCACTTTGATATCCCAATCATTTCCCCCCTCTCTCTAATTTGTATGCCATGGACCATCAACTGCATGATCGTTTGTCCATTCTAGCCCAGAAAACCTCGAATTCCTATGATCTCATAAACCATTCCTCGGTATGGCTCGAAATCCGTCTCTTCTATGTTCGAATTGCGCCCTGCGTGGTCGACAACGTTCCCGACCACCTAACGCTCTGCCACCTCCGCCGCGAAATCGGTGTCTCCCTCGAAATCAATGGCTCTCGTGTCCCGGCTTCTGATTCGGCCGTCCTTACCCTTCGCCGCGACCGTCTCAACCGGGAATCATCCGAGGTCACTTATTTAAGCACCGATAACGTCCGTGTCACGGGAGGGTTTGAATTCGAGGCTTACGAGGATGAAAAGAAGGTATTGTTGTGTGGCTCGTTGGAAAGGATGGAAGGAGAGTGGAGCATGGACTGTTATCTGGCGGCAGCGGCTAGGGAACCTGGAAATTCAGCTTTTTTTAAGCCCAAGATGGGTGTTTCAGCGCCGAGTATTGAAGTTTATATTGCCGGGTGTTGTGCTGGCACGCCCGTGATATTGACCAAGACAATTCTTGGGAGCCCTAAGAGGAAAGGAGCATCGAGGCTTAAATGGATGTTGGATGCAATTCCTGAGGACGAGGAATTAGGGAAAGGGAATGATAAGGGTGGCAATGGGCTGATCAAACACCGGAAATTGCAGGTAAATTGTTATTGATTTTATTGTCAGTTTTTTCAAAATCTGATCAATATTCATTATGTTGATGTAGATGCAATCATTCAAGCATGGTAGAAGCAGATTGGCATTGAGTGAAAAATGTTGATAGTTTGAAAAGATCTAAGGAAAATACGTACTAACACTAATATTAGAAATTACAGAGTAAAGATGAATTATTCTTCTATGGAAAATTATATTGAATCTAATTTCTATATTGTCTACATTCATTGCCTTTATCACATATTTATACTGAAAACAATACACTGATATAACTGACTCTGAACTAACTCTAGGCTAGTAGCACAGTACCTGAATTCTGTTAACTACATCCTCTGTCAACTACACCTTAATTCTGTAACACCTTCAGTCTATAATATTCACCCATCTTCTTCTGCTACAAGCACCTGCAACAGCTGCCGAAAACGAGCAAACTGAACAAACGACAAAGGCTTTGTCAAAACATCTGCTACCTGATTACATAACGGCACTTTATTGACAACAAGAAAACCACTAGCTACTTTTTCCTGAACAATAAATAAATCAAGCTCAACGTCTTTAAACTTCGAATGTAGTACTGGATTTGCAGCCACAGCAACTGCACTAGAGCTATCACACCAGATAACTGGTGTATCCAAAGAATGTACTCGAAGCTCGCTCAGAAGAGACACCAACCAAACAACATCAGCAGTCGCAGCAGCAACTCCACGATACTCAGCTTCAGCAGTCGACCGAGACATCACCTGTTGCTTCTTAGAACACCAGGATATAGGACTAGCACCAAAGTATATACAATAACCAGTCGTAGATCGTCTATCATTAAAATCAAGACCCCAATTAGCATCGGCATACCCAACTAAAGACAACCTCTCAGACGGTTTTACAACCAACCCATGATCTACAGTACTACGCAAGTAACGCATAACATGCTTCAAGGCAACATAATGATCATTAGTAGGACAGTGCATAAACTGACAGATCCTATTAACAGCATATGCAACATTGGGCCTTGTAAGAACCACATATTGTAAAGCCCCAGCTAAACTACGATATTCACTGGGATCTTCAATCGGAGAACCCGCATGCTTAGAAAGATAAGAAGAACTAACCATAGGCGTATTCACAAACTTTGCATTCTCCATATGACACCGATCAAGAATGTCTAGAATGTACTTCCGTTGACACAAATGAAGCGAACCATCACGAAGTCTGGTTACCTCGATGCCTAAAAAATAGTGCAGATCACCCATGTCTTTTAGTGAGAACACAGAATTAAGCTTCTCAACAAATTCTTCAATCTCAGCTTTCTCACTTCCTGTAACAATTATATCATCAACATATACTAAGACAAAGATTATTTAAAACTCTTATGACAGGGTTTCAAAGGTTATTTATGTCATTGGTGCACAAAGATTGTTCTTGCTTTTATAATTCTGCGAGTCGAAATGCCATCTGGGCTTTGGGTTGACTATATATGCTGGGAAGGTTATTTTTTTATCAGATGGTAGGCACCAGGGATTTATGTATGACGATACTTCTAGGGATATAATTGCGTTCTACCTGTTTCTTGATAAAGGGTTTCCGTTTTCTTTGTTTTAGTTATGATGACTAGGTCGTTTCATTTGCAACTCCAAGCACTTGGGGGGGGGGGCATCTAATCCGAATTATTTAGGGTATTGTCAGCTGCTCTGGGTAATCTGTTTTCTATATTTTGCCACCCAAATTTGTTTCCTGGATACACTTTTAGGGTGCAAATATAATATGTCGAGTTCTGGAGGAATAAGAACAACAGCTGTCTGTTATGATAGCATAGCTACATCATAAACCAACATAGGATGACTGCTGCTTTGAGTTTCTTATTTTCTTTTTATACAGATTACAGATGTATATATAAATTTGTTTCTTTATCCCTTGTGTGTAACTATGAGCTTCAAAATAACAATGGGAATATCTTAATGTGCTTGTTTTGTGCGTTGAAGTAGATTCTCAGCTTCTATTTTTTCTTTCTTGCAATTCAATTTGTCCATAAATTGTTTTCTTGTCATCAAATTTTACTACAATGGAATGATTGTTGTGGTGGTGTACAGGTTACAGATGCCAAAGTCGAAGATTACGACTCTGATGGTAAAATTGGACTTTGTCACTATGCTGAAGAACTGTATGCTGGTGAAGACGGCCAACTTTCATGGTTCAACGCTGGTGTTAGAGTTGGTGTTGGAATTGGCCTCGGAGTGTGCCTTGGGGTTGGAGTTGGAGTTGGACTGCTTATGCGATCATATCAAGCAACTACCCGGAATATCAGGAGGAGGTTTTTCTAAGATAGATCGCTTCACCTATCAGCTTCGTTTTTTGTTCTAATCATAAAAGAGAAGGATATCTTTCAGGATTTTGATGGCAATCTGGAAGATATCAGGGTTGCAGGCGAGAAACAAATGAAAAGCACAAGACAGCAACTCAAACTTATAAATGCAAGGTCCTTTCGGGTTCTGGTAGGTGGGTGGAACTTGTTTGCTTAGCATGTTTAAGATATGAAATTGCTCTCGAGAATCTGCTAACTGCTATAGTAAGTGCCTCTACGATCCTCTCAATAGCTTAGTAGACTATAGATTGTAAATATATCATTTTTTTTTTTAAATATACCTCGAGTCTGTTGATATTACGGACTTGTTCAGCAGTTGGTTTGGTGTGAGGCTTGAGAGTAGTCTTCCACAAAAACATATCTAGTTTTCTATATCCTGTAGAAATTTTGATTAGTATGGTCTGTGGGAAGATCATATGTTTGTTGTTTTGGTAGGTAATGTAAAAGTTTTATGTTCTGTATCAAACTTAGGGCAATTCTTCCATTCAAATTGAGTTGCAAACTTGTGAGCTGTCTGCTGCTTTGTGAAAACTAAATAAAAAGTCTCCGCTTTTAATTTTTAGCTTATTATACTGTTTAAAAACATTGTTCATGATACAAGGTTCTTGGAGACTCGGTGCTCGAATCAGTAGGGGCTATCTGCTACTAATTCCTACTTCTCATTGCTTAACCTCCTGCTAATAAATGCACAAAATAATATTTTAAAGTACTAAGGAGCTATATTCTACTCTATGATTATTGCTTTGTGTGGATCAAATTAGACGGAACTGGTCATGCACTATAATTAGAAGAATTCACTTACAGATATTATTACTTGACTATAGTTTCAAAAATTAATGGTAAAAACTTAACTATAACTCTTTTTTATCAATTACAGATCATTAACAAACAGCTTCTCATAATTAAAAGTGTAAGCTAAATTAAAATTTTGCACTGTAAAATTGAATTTTCTATACACATTTTGTTTTAATACCCATTTGCCTAAGCTGTTTGGAGAGCATCCTTGCTGCATGGATTTGTTGGTGCATTCGAAAAGCATGTAATGAATTTGTGTTCGTGGGGATCAAAACATGTTTGGGAATTGTTTTGGTCCAATCATTATGAAATCATGAAATCCATCTTTCTTACTCCACTCAGTGTAGAAAAGAGATCAATCTTATGAATAATATCTTCCATCATTTGATGGTGTCAAAAATAATTGAAAAGAATGGAAGGCATTCCATTGTCAGGAACTCCCAGGGAACCATTATTACGGGAGACATTTATTTTCCGTCAGTATTTATGCTTAAAGCCAAAGTTTTGAGGTTTGACTCTAACACGTCATTAAGAATCAAGAATTGTGGAATGTAATAACTTTAGATTGATCAATGATGTTACATGATGTGATCATCCATTACATTAAATGATTGACTACATCAAGTTACAATACAATTACAGATTGGATGACCAAAAATATTTTGAATAACACATGTTCCTTTATGATTTTTAATGAACTGCAATTTCATGTTTTTTTTAATAAAAAAAAAAAGAGAAATGTTTCCTATAATATATTTGGATGGATTTTTTGTATCATACATGTATGTAATATCACAATTCATAGTCTAACCTCTTAAATAAAATGCGATAAGACAGAGTTTAAAAAAAATAAAAATCTCAAGCCAATACCAAATCTGAATGCAGCGCAAGACATTTATTTGCAAAAAAAAAAAAAAAAGAGACATAATTGAAATTTTAAAATTGTCATTCCCTTGAAATTCCTCCACAAGCCAAGGAGCTACATCAAGCAAGAAGGATAAGACAGGACGCCTAAGCACGGTTTTTAAGTACCCTTGCAAAACGTTAGCCCCGCAAAATGCCCAAAATTACACTCATCAACCATATCCGGTACCAGTAACCTCTAATTCCCACCCGAGATGACACTTTTAACCACGACACAATGGTGAGTGCACGATCTAAGGATGAACCTCTCCTCCAACTCCACGGCGTCGCCTATGCTCAGATCCTCTTTCGCAATGCGTCACCGTGACAACCCTACGCCTCTCCCTTTGGTTATCTCCCTAAACTGCATCGAAGATTGCGCCCTCGAGCAAGAACCCTTAGCGGGCTTCGCATTGGTCCACCACGTCCCTCTCAGCAGCTTAGGCGACGGGAAGATCGAGAAGGCCGCCGCCGTTCTTCTCCACTCCCTTTCCTACCTCCCTCGAGCTGCCCAGCGTCGCCTCCGTCCTTACCAGCTCATCCTCCGCCTCGGCTCCTCCGACCGCGCCGTCGACTCCGCCTTAGCTGCTGACCTCGGACTACGTCTTGTCCATGTCGATGCCTCGCGAGCTGAGGAGATCGCAGACACTGTCATGGCGCTGTTTCTGGGCTTGCTCCGTCGCACGCACTTGCTCTCTCGCCACGCGCTTTGGGCTTCCGGTTGGCTTGGATCAGTTCAGCCGCTTTGTCGGGGAATGAGGCGGTGCCGAGGACTAGTGTTGGGAATTGTTGGTAGATCTGCTTCGGCCCGATCTCTGGCCTCTAGAAGCTTAGTCTTCAAAATGAGTGTGCTGTATTGTGATATTGTGGAGGTAAAAAGATCGGCTACTCTCGAGAATGAATGGTCAATTAGTTGACTTCCGACTGCACTAGACACTCTTAACTTTCTTTAACTCCGTCAGATTGCTACTTAAAATTTACCTCTTATTTCCTTCACCAATTTAACTTCGAAATTATGAAATTTAGCAAGTACTAATAGCTAGTCTCTTATTTACTTTAGACGGATGCTTTGTGAAAAATGTTACAGATTTTGTCAAAATCAACACTATCTGAAATTGCTATAGGCATTTTGACCTGGTGCAAAAATCTTAAAGATATAGTCTCTTCTAACATGTTATTCAGTTATATCTTATTAGGTAAACTGAAAAGGAATTACAGATCTACTGCAAATTGCATTTAAGCTTGGTTTTTAGCTGTGTATATATATATATGTTTTATCTTGTTTACATGATCTGTTAATTCAGAGTCTCACTGTTTGGATCTTATTAGTTAACAATTTATTTTTATTTCTCATGCTGTTGGATTGATTTTCCATTGAAATAAAATTTCCTGAGTCATGTTTTTACAGGAAAATGGAAAAGTAAGTAGGTCATCTATAACATTCCCACCAGCTGCCCGTAGAATGGATACACTTAATGATTTACTATCTGCAAGTGACCTTATATCGCTTCATTGCGCTTTAACAGATGAAACCATTCAGATTATAAATGCTGAACGTTTGCAGCATATAAAACCTGGTACATTTGCTTTCATTTGTTCTTTCCAAGAAATTTATGATTTCTTCTCCTATTGTATGAGTCTGTTTATTTTTCGGGGTATTTCCCTTAAGGGGCTTTTCTTGTAAATACGGGTAGCAGTCAGCTCTTGGATGATTGTGCATTGAAGCAGCTTCTCATTGATGGCACTTTAGCTGGATGTGCGCTGGATGGAGCTGAAGGGCCACAGTGGATGGAAGCATGGGTATGATAAATTTTCTTATGCTATGAGTTCAGGTTTTACTCTGCTATGCTGTTTATGTAGGAAGGTTGTGATTATCTTTAAAATTGTGTGTCTAGACAGAATTGGTTCTTTTTATGTTTTGAAACAGCAAAAAGGTCTTGGGTCTGTAGTCAGGTTACAAGATCAGCCATTTAAATGATTTCATCTTTGCAATATGTTACATTCTTGTTTCTGTTCCATGACATACCGGATTCCTTCCATTTGCCATAATCTGTGATTGTAGTAGAATTATGTTCCAGAACATGCAAATTCCAAGCATGCTGTTGGTTATAGTTACAATTGGTTGGAATGGGGATTAGAGAGAGAGAGAGAGAGAGAGGGAATGGGAATGCGGGCAGTGATAGAGAATTCTGAGGTCAATATTTTATAATTCTGCTTATCTTTCTCTCCTTCATCATCTTCATCTAAGATAAAATAGTACTTTTCAGCTTGTGAAAGAAAGAGTCAGTTTCAACTGTGTTCAGGTAGTATATTGCCATTTTGTTTCCCATAACTAAGATTACTGGAGATCTAACTAATCAAATTATCCTCACATACTTTGCTTCAGGTGAAGGAGATGCCCAATGTATTGATACTTCCTCGAAGTGCTGGTTATAGTGAAGAAGTGTGGATGGAGATTAGGGAGAAGGCTATCTCTATGTTGCAAACATTCTTTTGTGATGGGGTTATTCCAAAGGATGCTACTTCTGATGAGGATGAGGAAGAAAGTGAAATAGTTGATGAAAAAGGACAGTTTAGCATACAAGAGAAAGAAAGTGCTTTGCGGGGATCCAGTGGTGAACAATTTATTTTTGATATTCAACAGAATCCTGAAAGTTCCCTTAAAAAGGATACCAACCAAGCTAAGGATTATACTAATCAGAACCAGCATTCTGGTATGTCTTCTGGTACTCCAACTAAATCAGATGCTAAACGCGGCAGATCAGGTAAAAAAGCCAAAAAGAGGCATGCCCGTCAAAATAACCTACAAAAATCGGATGAGCCCGTAATATTAGAGAAAGAAAGTACTTCACAAAGAGAAGATGACACTGCTATGAGTGGCACAGATCAAGCATTAAGTTCTGGTTCTCGTTCTCCTGTAGACTCAAGAAGTAGGAAAACACCTAAAGAATTAACTCAAGGGTCAACTTCTGACCAACTTCTTAAGATGAGCAGGAACCTAAGTGGACAGTCTGGGGATTTGCTGAAGGAGGGATATGTTATAGCTATATATGCAAGAGATTGGCCTGCACTCTACCTGGCCAGACAAAGAGTTAAAGGTGGTGGTTGGTTCCTAGATAGCATGTCAAATGTAACTAAAAGAGATCCAGCAGCCCAGTTCCTTGCTGTCTGCAGGAGCAAGGTTTGTTGACAGGAATTTATGACTTCTGCAGTTGGTCCTTACTTTCTGCACTGCCTTTACTTGAAATTATTTTTGGTCGGCTTTGTTTTAACTATAGTTCTGGGGCTTTTGGCAATTGTAGTTGAAAATTTTATCCAATTTTCCAGGACACAATTGGTCTGCGTTCTTTTGCTGCTGTTGGGAAGTTGCTGCAGGTAACTTTACATTTTACAAATTATTAGGGAATCTCTTGCTAAGCATGACTTTACTAAATCTCACTGTGAATCGGTGCTATAAATTTGTTGTGAAATAGTCTTTTAAAATTTTAAAGGACCTGTGCAATTAAAAGTTTTTGGGTGAAATTCTAATTTTTCTTTGAATTAGAGCAAAGTAATCTCTCTCTGGGTAATACCTCTAATTTTGTCAGCTATACGAGAGTAGTTATGTTGTACCTTATCATTAGAATATTGCAATTTTTTGCTGTCGCGCTTCTCTTTAAATATCTTGAAATTCAGCTTACACTGAGAAAATAGACATTTCAGGGGAGAGATTTTCAGTGCAATTTATCTCAAAAAATGTCTGGATATTTGAGATACAAAATAAGAATGCTAGTATAGACAATTGGGGTATTGAGAAATCTTTTGCTGTCTTATGTTTTAATCCATTCTTAGTTTCTGCTTTGTGGTGAAGTCAGGTTTTAATGGTCTATATTCTCGTGGCAGATTAATAGAAGAATGGAATTTGTATTTGCGAGTCACAGTTTTGATGTTTGGGAAAGTTGGACATTGCAAGGTCCTTTGGAGGAATGTAGGCTGGTCAATTGCAGAAATCCTTCAGTAAGTTCCCATCATTTATGTAATCCCCTTTGTACTGATCATATAGTGTATGAACGCCTTAATTCTAGGTTATATTACCCGGATATGAAAGCGAGTGGGGATATAGGCTCGACACAATGTATCAACTATTTAAGAATAAAAGGGAGCAATTCCATATATTTGGAAGATTTTACCTCCATATTTTATGTTGGAATATGTTTAGGGTATAAGTATCCGGACATGGATACTTTCAAGAAAATAAATAGATAAGTGTCTCTCCTTGGATTGTTCTCCTTTTTCTCCTTTGCGGTGTTACCTTCTCTCATTGTCATTTGCTTCGATTACTTGAAATGGCAGGCAAATTTGGATGTACGCATAGAGATTCTGGCAGCTGTAGGGGAGGATGATGGGGTAACTCGGTGGCTCGATTAGGTTGTCAACAGATTTAGCGGCTAACTTTTCTATAGCTACTTTTATTTTAAATTTCTTTCGAGTTTGTATTTCCAAACGAAATCGCAAGAACGGTTTAGAAATCTTTCTTTACCGTTTTCTGTTTGTTCTTTATTTTTTTTTGGTATTGTGTCAAAAAAAGCAGTTAAAAAATATGTATAATAACAACATTAAGATTAAGATAATTTTATTATAGGTTTTGGTCATATTTTTACTTTTTGACAAAATACATAAAATTAGTCGATCTATAGTTATATTTATCTAACATACTCTTATTAAAGGGAAACTAAATTTTAAAGCCCTAATGGGTTAACTGAGAAAATGCATATTCATATTTGAGTTTTGATTGTGTAATTGATATTGTTTCCGTAATTGTATTGTTGTATGTAGTTAAAGACGATGCCGAGATGACAAAAGAGAAAAAAAGCAAAGGTTGTCAACAGATTTAGCGGCTAAACTCGGTGGCTCGATTAGGTTGTCAACAGATTTAGCGGCTAACTTTTCTATGGCTTACTTTTATTTTAAAATTCTTCCGAGTTTGTATTGCCAAACGAAATCTCCAGAACGGTTTGTAAATATTTCTTTACCATTTTTTGTTTGTTCTTTATTTTGTTTATTTTTGGGTGGGGGAAGCATTATGAGCATTGAAAATCCAGTACAGATGAGCTTAAGAAAATACCTTGACTTTGTTTTTGCTCTCACGTGTAGGGGTGAGTAAAATCTGATTTGATTCGAAAAACTCGATAAAAATTTTAAATTTTGAATTAAATAGTTCGAATTATTTGAGTTAATTGAGTTATTTGAATAAACTCGAATTAAAAATTAAGTTTTTAAATTTAACTCGGATACAAATTACACAATTCGATTTATCCGAAAATTCGAATAAGGAAATATAAAATTACGTCGTTTTGATAAATATTTACTTTTTTTAAAATTAAAAATCAAAATCATTAAGTTAAAAGTAAAATCATGTTATTTTTATTAATATTTATCCATTAAGTTAAAAGTTAAAATTATTATATTGTTTATGTAGTTACATAATATTGTACTTTGTTTACTAGTTAAATGATCGGTTCATGTAAACGTAACATTGAATATAAATAATAGGATTTATTAACTCGACTCGATTCGAAAAATTTCAAATTGAATTCGATTGCAAAAATAGGATGCGTCAACTCGAATAACTTGAAATTTTTTTATTTGATTCAACTCGACTCGATTGAATATTTACCCCTACTCACATGACTCGAGCCTCTTTGTGTGGGCCGATTTGATTATGAATTAGTACAGTTTCATTTGCATAATGTGAATTTTATTAGTAATCCTCATATGCTTGTATAATTATAAATTAAATGGGTTGAGATTGTTTGAATTGCTCCGATAATATAACGTGATATCACGCATTCAAATTCGTGATCGGGTGTGGTGTGGGATATTAAACTTTCACATCTAATTTTTGTTTTTAGTGATTTGACATGATAAATTTTAATTTCTTAAATTTTTTGTAGATAATTCTAGGTTCTAACAAAATATATGCCTACCATTTACCCTCCAACCTCTAGAAATTGAAAACCTTTTAAACATTCTCAAGCTCTCGTTTTGTTCGTTGTTACAATAACAATAGTACCATTCAAGTTAAAGTTCAATTGAAAACCAAAATCTCATCATATGTCATATATATTATATTATATGTTACAAGGTATAAAGTCTAAAGATACAGATAACTTATTTAATTGAAACGTGGATCATTATTATTTAAAATGTTAAGTAAAATTTAAAAGGATTAGTAAATTTCGAGAACTGTAATATTATTTATGAAAATATTGTTTATCTTAATATTTAATTTTGTTATCATCAGATTTTTTTAAAATTATTATTATCATTTAATTTAAAATTAATTTTTGTTTAAAATTTATTTAATTATTTCATTAAATTTAAAAATAAAAATCCAGTCCGTTATTCTAAAAAAAAATTATAATAAATATGTATTATTTAATTTAAGAAAACTATATATGTAGATTTTTATTTTTAAAAAAGTTTTAGAAATAAAAATATAAATATTCATAACTATGGTATAAAATTATTAAAAAAATATATTTTAATTTCCTCATTTTAAACATTTTTTTTATATTCTTACTTTTAATTTTTTAAGCATTATTACTTGTTTCAAAAATTTTAATATTAAATTAAAAACAAATTATATTTTAATAATACAAATAATTAAAACATTTTTTTACATTATTATTTTTTCAGTCGCATCATAAACAATACATATCACGATCAAATAATTCTTAAATGTTATGCTATATTAAAATAATCGAAGGAAGTGAGTGGATGAGGGGCAGAGCAGAGGTGTAGCAGGGCCTATGATATGAATCTAAACTCAGACCAAGATCCTGGGCCCAAGCCAGCAAAATATGAAAGCCGCGCGTGTCTTTAACCACTAATATCTCACCTCGCCATTTAAGCTCCCTGAGGCAGAGCCGAATAGGTTCTTGTCTTTGACTCGGCCCTTGTTTTGCTCTTGGCCACTGCCATTGCCGAATTATTACCTTCAAATTCACAACAAACCTCCCAAAAACAATCAAACAAACAACAAGAAGACCATCCTTGAGTGCTCATTCCCAGCCCGTCAATCTTCCTAAACCCTAAAATTTACGCCCCCCACCCCCCCCCAACTAAATCACGTTTCCTTTTTCCTTCCCATTTCGGTCATTCATGGTTATCCCCGAAATTTCCCACTTTTGATATCCCAATCATTTCCCCCTCTCACTAATTTGTATGCCATGGACCATCAACTGCATGATCGTTCGTCCATTCTAGCCCAGAAAACCTCGAATTCCTACGATCTCATAAACCATTCCTCGGTATGGCTCGAAATCCGTCTCTTTTATGTTCGAATTGCGCCCTGCGTGGTCGACAACGTTCCCGACCACCTAACGCTCTGCCACCTCCGCCGCGAAATCGGTGTCTCCCTTGAAATCAATGGCTCTCGTGTCCCGGCTTCTGATTCGGCCGTCTTTACCCTTCGCCGCGACCGTCTCAACCGGGAATCATCCGAGGTCACTTATTTAAGCACCTATAGCGTCCGTGTCACGGGAGGGTTCGAATTCGAGGCTTACGAGGATGAAAAGAAGGTATTGTTGTGTGGCTCGTTGGAAAGGATGGAAGGAGAATGGAGCATGGATTGTTATCTGGCGGCAGCGGCTAGGGAACCTGGAAATTCAGCTTTTTTTAAGCCGAAGATGGGTGTTTCAGCGCCGAGTATTGAAGTTTATATTGCCGGGTGTTGTGCTGGCACGCCCGTGATATTGACCAAGACAATACTTGGGAGCCCTAAGAGGAAAGGAGCATCGAGGCTTAAATGGATGTTGGATGCAATTCCTGAGGACGAGGAATTCGGGAAAGGGAATGATAAGGGTGGCAATGGGTTGATCAGACACCGGAAATTGCAGGTAAACTGTAATTGGTTTTACTGTCAGTTCTTTCAAAATCTGATCAATATTCATTATGTTGATGTAGATGGCAATCATTCAAGCATGGTAGAAGCAGATTGGCATTGAGTGAAAAATGTTGATTGTTTAAAATTCTTATGACAGGGTTTCAAAGGTTATTTATGTCATTGGTGCACAAAAATTGTTCTTGCTTTTATAATTCTGCAAGTCGAAATGCCATCTGGGCTTTGGGTTGACTATATATGATGGGAAGGTTATTTTTTTTGTCAGATGGTAGGCACCGGGGATTTATGTATGACGATACTTCTAGGGATATAATTTCGTTCTACCTTTCTTGATAAAGGGTAGTCGTTTTCTTTGTTGTAGTTATGATGACTAGGTCGTTCGTTTGCACCTCCAAGCACTTGGGGGAGGGCATCTAACCCGAATTATTTAGGATATTGTCAGCTGATCTGAGTAGTCTGTTTTCTATATTTTCCCACCCAAATGTGTTTCCTGGATTCACTTTTAGGGTTTAAATATAATACGTCAAGTTCTGGAGGAATAAGAACAACAGCTGCCTGTTATGATGGCTAGCTACATCATAAACCAACATAGGATGACTGCTTTTTTGAGTTTCTTATTTTCTTTTTATACAGATGTATATATAAATTTGTTTCTTTACCCATTGTGTGTAACTACGAGCTTCAAAATAACAATGGGAATATCGAAATGTGCTTGTTTTGTGCGTTGAAGTAGATTCTCTGCTTCTATTTTTTCTTTCTTGCAATTCAATTTGTCACATTTTACTACAATGGAATTATTGTCGTGGTGGTGTACAGGTTACAGATGCCGAAGTCGAAGATTATGACTCTGATGGTAAAATTGGACTTAGTCACTATGCTGAAGAAATGTATGCTGGTGAAGATGGCCAACTTTCATGGTTTAACGCCGGTGTTAGAGTTGGTGTTGGAATTGGCCTCGGAGTGTGCCTTGGGGTTGGAGTCGGAGTTGGACTGCTTATGCGATCATATCAAGCAACTACCCGGAATATCAGGAGGAGGTTTTTCTAAGATAGATCTCTTCACCTATCAGCTTCATTTTTTGTTCTAATCATGTAAAGGAAAAGGATATCTATCAGGATTTTGATGGCAATCTGGAAGATATCAGGGTTGCAGGCGAGAAACAAATGAAAAGCACAGGACTGCAACTCAAACTTATAAATGCAAGGTCGTTTTGAGTTCTGGTAGGTGGGTGGAACTTGTTTGCTTAGCATGTTTAAGATATGAAATTGCTCTCGAGAATCTGCTAACTGCTATAGTAAGTGCCTCTACGATCCTCTCAATAGCTTAGTAGACTATGGATTGTAAATATATCCTTTTTTTAAAATATACCTTGAGTCTGTTGATATTACGGACTTGTTCAGCAGTTGGTTTGGTGCGAGGCTTGAGAGTAGTCTTCCACAAAAACATATCTAGTTTTCTATATCCTGTAGAAATTTTGATTTGTATGGTCTGTGGGAAGATCATATGTTTGTTGTTTTGGTAGGTAATGTAAAAGTTTTATGTTCTGTATCGAACTTTGGGCAATTCTTCCGTTCAAATTGAGTTGCAAACTTGTGAGCTGTCTGCTGCTTTGTGAAAACTAAATAAAAAGTCTCCGCTTTTAATTTTTAGCTGTTTAAAAACATTGTTTCTTGGAGACTCAGTGCTTCAATCAGTAGGGGCTATCTGCTACTAATTCCTACTTCTTATTGCTTAATTCTCCTGCTAATAAATGCACAAAAGAATATTTGAAAGTACTAAGGAGCTATATTCTACTCTATGATTATTGCTTTGTGTGGATCAAATTAGACGGAACTGGTCATGCACTATACTTGGAAGAATTCACTTGGAGATATTATTACTTGATTATAGTTTCAAAATTTTATGGTAAAAGCTTAACTATAACTCTTTTTTACCAATTACAGATCATTAACAAAGAGCTTTTCATAATTAAAAGTGTAATTTAGATTGAATTTTGCACTGTAAAATTGAATGTTCTATACACATTTTGTTTTAATACCCATTTGCGGGCATCCTTGCCGCTGGATTTGTTGGTGCATTCGAAAAGCATGTAATGAATTTGTGTTCGTGGGGATCAAAACATGTTTGGGTCCAATCATTATGAAATCACGAATCCATCTTCCTTACTCCACTCAGTCTAGAAAAACGATCAATCTTATGAATAACATCATCTATCATTTGATGGTGTAAAATTTAACATCGACGTAACATTTGGCCTGAAAAAATGGTAGGCGTTTCATTGCTAGGAACTCTCAAGAACCATTGTTAAGGGAGACATTTAGTGTCCATCAACATTTATGCTTAAAACCAAAGTTTTGAGGTTTGACTCTGTTATGATATCATTAAGAATCAAGAATTGTGGAATGTAACAACTTTGGACTGATCGATGGTCCTAAATAATGTGATCATCCATGACATTAAACGATTGACTATATGCACCAACATCAAGTTACAACAAAGTTGTCATGAAAGAAAAAAATGTTTCGTATACTATATATTTGGACACAGTTTTTGTATCATATATGCATGTGATGTCACAAATCATAGTCAGGTTTTTTATTAAAATGTTGTAAAAAATTTTATTTATCAAAATAGTACCCTAATCCCATTATTTTTTAAAATGATATGTTTAATTAGGTGGAGGGTTATCAAATAGCGACACCAGTGGATTATTCTATCACGATTTTTAAAATTTTTTATTAAATTCATATATTAAAAAATAAAAAAATAATATTATATTAGTGGAGGGTTATCAAATGGCGACATTACAAGAAAAAATTATACAAAATACACGAAAAAAAACCTGACACAAGGTATTGAAGTGGCGACACCTTAGGAGGATTTTTAAGTGGCGGCACAATAATGTTTTTTGCCACTTGTCAAAACCTCTTTGTGCCGTTTACATGCGTGTGAAGGGGTAATGGGTGGTATCATTTATGTGGGTTGTTGGGGGAAATTAATTTAGGTGAGATGAAAATAATTTATTTGGGTGGTTGGGTGTTATAAAATAAGAAGGGAGAGACCAAACGGGCAAGTAGAAAGAAAGAAGGAAAAAAAGGAGAGAAAGGCAATAATTTAATTTTGTGTTTATTGTGAAATTTATTTTTAAAATTATTTAATTTGTTAGTTAGTAGTATTAATTTTAATTTTATTGTTTAATATAATTAATTTGTTATTAAATTCTATTTGTTTAGTATGTTGATTAAAAGAGTAAAAAATTAAAAGAAATGTAAATGTAAATATTTTATTGATAATTTAAAGTTATATTTTGTTTAGTATTTATTATTTAAAATTATTTATTTTATTTAATTTAATTTTTAATTGATTTGTTATTTAATATTTTTATTTAGTTGAATAAAAACCCAAACTTGACCACTCTTCCTTTTTTGTTTTGCAAAAAAAAAATATATCAAATTTTTAATTAACCTTTGCAAAAGCAGAAACTTTGATTAAATTTAAATTTATTTTATTTATTTTATTTTATTTATTTCATTAGTAAGTAATTTTATTTTGTTAGTAGTAGTAAGTAAGTAATATAAATTAATTAAATATTAAATATTAAAATGGTTTATTTATCAAAATGGTACAAAATAAATATTTATATATTAAATTGGTATATCTATTATATTTTCATAATTAATGGTGTGTGGATACTATTTTGGTATATAAATATTTATTTTGTACCATTTTAATAAATAACTCATTTTTGTATTTAATTATTATTTTTGTATTATATTGGTAAAAAATAATAAAAAATGTAAACTTATGTATTAAACTAATTGATAATTTTTTTTCAAGTAGCAGAATGGGTTCATTAATTAACGACCAACGTCATCACATAGCAAAGTTGGTGAATGAGGAAACACACCGAGCCAATATGAATGTAATAAAATTATTATTCGTTCCTTATGTCATTTACGAAATTATTATTTGTTTACAAAATTAAATTAGATTATACTAATTATTTCTGTAAATTAACAAGGAGAGGTCAAGTATCGTGCATTGAGGGGTCGTGCACAAGGCCTCAAATATCGTCCTCATGCACGTATGCTTCCATACTTGCAGGATGCCAGATTTGGATCAGCGACATTGATCCAAAAGTTTTGAGTTACGGTACGGTTTAATAAGTGCATTGGTGATGCGTTGGCGCCTAGAGACCCACATACTTCATCTGCTGTGTGGGGAGTGCATCGTAACATTGGAGGATGTTGCGCTGCAACTCGGGCTCCCAATCAATGGTGAAGTGGTCACCGACGTTAATTCGTTTCAAGAGCCGTCAATGATGTGCAACCAATTACTAGGTTGCTCACCTAGTAATAATAACGATTTTACATCGTTGAATTTTACATAGCTGAGGACCAATTTTGAGCAATTGCCCGAAAATGCAATTGAATTGGAGGTGACTTGGGCCATTCGAGCCTATATTTTGCAAATTATAGGGGACATACTCATGCCTGACTTGAACAACAATAAGGTCAACTTGATGTACTTACTCCTATTGACTGATTTGCGAAAAATTCATTCATATAATTGAGGATCTACGGTACTTGAGATGCTGTATCAAAACATTAAATAACAAATCAGTTAAAAATTAAATTAGCAAAATAAATAATTTAAAATAATAAATACTAAACAAAATATGACTTTAATTTATCAATAAAATATTTACATTTACCTTTCTTTTTAACTTTTTACTCTTTTAATCAACTTACTAAACAAATAAATTTATGATAACAAATCAATTATATTAAACAATAAAATTAAAATTATTACTACTAATTAATAAATTAAATAATTTTAAAAATAAATTTTACAATAAACACAAAATCAAATTACTACATTTTTCTCTTTTTTTTCCCTCTCCTTCTTCTTTCTTTCTTTCTTTCTTTCTTTCTTTTCTTTCTTTTCTTTCTACTTGATGCCCGTTTGGTCCTCCCTTCCTATTTTATAACATCCAACCATCCGAATAAATTATTTTCATCTCACCTAAATTATTTTCCCGCAACCACCCACATAAATTATACCACTCATTACCCCTACACACATACACGCAAACGGCACAAAAGAGTTTTGACAAGTGGCAAAAAATCTCATTGTGTCGTCACTTGAAAATCCTCTTAGGGTTCTACCACTTCAATACTTTCCTTCAGTGTTAGGTATTTTTTTCATGTATTTTGTATAATTTTTTATTGTAATATTGTCATTTGATAACCTTCCACTAATATAATAATAATATTATTATTATTTTAATATATAAATTTAATAAAAAAAGTTCGTGTCAGAATAACTCATTAATGATACCATTTGATAATCTTTCACGTAATTAAACATATCATTTTGATAAATAATGAGATTAGGATACTATTTTGGTAAAAAAAAAAATTATACTATTTTACTAAACAACACATTCATAGCCTAGCCTACTAAATAAAATGCGGTAGACAGCTTCAAAAAACAAAAATTTAATGCCAATACCATGTGCATTTATTTGCCAAAATTTGGGACATAATTGAAATTTTGAAACTAATGATCAGTTGCCCAAAACCATGTTGACACATGTCATTCTTTTAAAATTCCTCCCCAAGCTGAGGAGCTACATCAAGCAATAAGGATAAGAGAAAACGCCATTTTTTTCACCCAAATGATTAAATTTTTTTACATAAATAACACTGATTCAAAAACATTCACCTAAATTACTTGAAATAAATTATGAAAATTGACTTTAGACAATAAATGGTCGACAACCCTCAAAATTATACCTAATCGTTGCATGATTTTGTGTCAAGTATTAAAAATCAATTTTTTGAGTTCTAGACAGTTAATGGTCGAAATCAAGATAAATTTTTTTGATCTCATATTATATTGATATACGAATATATCAGTTTTTGGAAAAAAAATTCTGGTGTTTTCCAATTAATTATTGACACAAAAAAATACGAATAAAAAAAATATTTTTTTAGTGTTTGTCATCTAATAACCGACACAAAAAAAACAAATTTTTTTTTTTTTTTGAGTTTTTGACACCTATTGGTTGACATCATCTTTTTCAATACCCGACAATTTTTTTTATATTTGAGTGTTGATCATTTAATAATCGACACCAATTTTTTAATGAAAAATCAATTTTTGTTGGGTGCTGATCATTTAATGTTCGGCACCCCTTTATGAGATTAAAAAATTATCCTCATCTCTTCAGGTATTCAGCTTTGTAAAGATATTAACTTGTAGTTTATTGTGCTGGATTGTTTTTAGATTCTGAGTTTTTATTTTTTTAAGCGTTTGTTTTAGGAAACGGAATGCGTTGAGGCAACTTTGAAAACCAGTTTTAGGGAGGAGATGACTTTGAAATCAAGCTCCCAAGCGTTTTTTGAGGATATTCGAGTTGTAAATAACGGATAAAATAGAGTCTATTGTGATGCTTTTTATGTAAACAATCTGTTTGACTTCACTTATGAAGAGAATTTACTTAAACAACAAGATGAAGATGAATATAAAGAACAAAAACAAGTACAAGTACAAGAAAAAAAAACTTTAAAAGTTTAATTTATTCATTAGTGAAGAAATAGGTAGATAATTTATTTTAAATAAACTTTAAAAGTTTAATTTTAAATAGACTTAAAACTTCCCAACTAATAAATATATCTATTAGATACAAATAAATTAATAAATCAATGTCTCAAAATATCAGAAAAAACAATTCTAAATTTCGAAAAAGTTTATGCGAATTATTTATAAGCCAAAATAAAAAAAAAAATTATTTTTTATCTGTAATGAGATTTGATATCAACCATTAAATAGTCAAAACTCAAAAAAAATATTTCTCTATGATGAAACTTGATACCGGCTATTAAATGATCAAAACTCCCCCAAAAAATTATTATTTTTATGTATGATGGAACTTATTTTCGGCCATTAAATTACAAACACCTAATTTTAAAAAAAAAATTTGATATATTCATATATCAATGTAATAGGATATTAAAAAAATATCCTAATACCAGCCGAGGGTTGTCCAGAACCCAAAATACCCAAAATTACACTCCTCAACCATGTCCAGTACCAGTGACCTCTAATTCCCACCCGAAATCTCTTTTAACCTCGACACAATAGTGAGTGCACGATCCGAGGATGAACCTCGCCTCCAACTACACGGCGTCGCCTATGCTCAGATCCTCTTCCGGAATGCGTCACCGTGACAACCCTACGCCTCTCCCTTTGGTTATTTCCCTAAACTGCATCGAAGATTGCGCCCTCGAGCAAGAATCCTTAGCCGGCTTCGCACTGGTCCACCACGTCCCTCTCAGCAGCTTAGGCGACGGGAAGATCGAGGGGGCCGCCGCCGTTCTTCTCCACTCCCTTTCCTACCTCCCTCGAGCTGCCCAGCGTCGCCTCCGTCCTTACCAGCTCATCCTCTGCCTCGGCTCCTCCGACCGCGCCGTCGACTCCGCCTTAGCTGCTGACCTCGGACTACGTCTTGTCCATGTCGATGTCTCGCGAGCTGAGGAGATCGCAGACACTGTCATGGCGCTGTTTCTGGGCTTGCTCCGTCGCACGCACTTGCTCTCTCGCCACGCGCTTTCGGCTTCCGGTTGGCTTGGATCAGTTCAGCCGCTTTGTCGGGGAATGAGGCGGTGCCGAGGACTAGTGTTGGGAATTGTTGGTAGATCTGCGTCGGCCCGATCTCTGGCCTCTAGAAGCTTAGCCTTCAAAATGAGTGTGATGTATTATGATATTGTGCAGGTAAAAGATCGGCTAGTCTCGTGAATTAATGGTCAATTAGTTGACTTCGGACTGCATTAGATACTCTTAACTTTCTTTAACTCCGTCAGATTGCTACTGAGAATTTATCTCTTATTTCCTTCACCAATTTAACTTCGAAATTATGAAATTTAGCAAGTACTAATAACTTAGTCTCTTATTTACTTTTGGTGGATGCTTTGTGAAAAGTGTCACAGATTTTGTCAAAATCAACACTATCTGAAATTGCTATAGGCATTTTGACCTGGTGTAAAGATCTTAAAGATATCGTCTCTTCTAACATGTTATTCAGTTATATCTTCTTAGGAAAACTGAAAAGGAATTACAGATCTACTGCAAATTGCATTTAAATTAAAAATGAACTTGGTTTTTAGCGGTATATATATATGCATGTTTTATGTTGTTTACATGGTCTGTTAATTCAGAGTCTCACTGTTTGGATTTTATTAGTTAACAATTTATTTTTATTTCTTATGCTGTTGGATTGATTTTCCATTGGAATAAAATTTCCTCTGAATTATGTTTTTACAGGAAAATGGAAAAGTAAGTAGGTCGTCTATAACATTCCCACCAGCTGCCCGTAGAATGGATACACTTAATGATTTACTAGCTGCAAGTGATCTTATATCGCTTCATTGCGCTTTAACAGATGAAACCATTCAGATTATAAATGCTGAATGTTTCCAGCATATAAAACCTGGTACATTTGCTTTCATTTGTTTTTTCCAAGAAATTTATGATTTCTTCTTCTTTTGTACGAGTCTGTTTATTTTTCGGGGTATTTCCCTTTAGGGGCTTTTCTTGTAAATACGGGTAGCAGCCAGCTCTTGGATGATTGTGCATTGAAGCAGCTTCTCATTGATGGCACTTTAGCTGGTTGTGCGCTGGATGGAGCTGAAGGGCCACAGTGGATGGAAGCGTGGGTATGATAAATTTTCTTATGCTATGAGTTCAGGTTTTACTCTGCTATGCTGTTTGTATAGGAAGATAGTGATTATCTTTAAAATTGTGTGTCTAGACAGAATTGGTTCTTTTTCTGTTTTGAAACAGCAAAAAGGTCTCTGTGTCTGTAGTTAGGTTACGAGATCAGCCATCTAAATGAGTTCATCTTCGGAATATGTTACGTTCTTGTTTCTGTTCCATGACATACTGGATTCCTTCCATTTGCCATTATCTGTGATTTTAGTAGAATTATGTTCCAGAACATGCAAATTCCAAGCATGCTTTTGGTTATAGTTACAATTGGTTGGAATGGGGATTAGAGTGAGAGAGGGAGTGGGAATGCGGGCAGTGATAGAGAATGCTGAGGTCAATATTTTATAATTCTGCTTATCTTTCTCTCCTTCATCATCTTCATCTAAGATAAAATAGTACTTTTCAGCTTGTGATAGAAAGAGTCAGTTTCAACTGTGTTGAGGTAGTATATTGCCATTTTGTTTTCAATAACTAAGATTACTGAAGATCTAACTAATCAAATTATCCTCACATACTTTGCTTCAGGTGAAGGAGATGCCCAATGTATTGATACTTCCTCGAAGTGCTGATTATAGTGAAGAAGTGTGGATGGAGATTAGGGAGAAGGCTATCTCTATGTTGCAAACATTCTTTTGTGATGGGGTTATTCCAAAGGATGCTACTTCTGATGAGGATGAGGAAGAAAGTGAAATAGTTGATGAAAAAGGACAGTTTAGCATACAAGAGAAAGAAAGTGCTTTGCGGGGATCCAGTGGTGAACAATTTATTGATGATATTCAACAGAGTCCTGAAAGTTCCCTTAAAAAGGATACCAACCAAGCTAAGGATTATACTATTCAGAACCAGCATTCTGGTATGTCTTCTGGTACTCCAACTAAATCAGATGCTAAACGCAGCAGATCAGGTAAAAAAGCCAAAAAGAGGCATGCCCGTCGAAATAACCTGCAAAAATCGGATGAGCCCTTAATATTAGAGAAAGAAAGTACTTCACAAAGAGAAGATGACACTGCTATGAGTGGCACAGATCAAGCATTAAGTTCTGGTTCTCGTTCTCCTGTGGACTCAAGAAGTAGGAAAACACCTAAAGAATTAACACAAGGGTCAACTTCTGACCAACATCTTAAGATGAGCAGGAACCTAAGTGGACAGTCTGGGGATTTGCTGAAGGAGGGATATGTTATAGCTATGTATGCAAGAGATCGACCTGCACTCCACCTGTCCAGACAAAGAGTTAAAGGTGGTGGTTGGTTCCTAGATAGCATGTCAAATGTAACTAAAAGAGATCCTGCAGCCCAGTTCCTTGTTGTCTGCGGGAGCAAGGTTTGTTGACAGGAATTTATGACTTTTGCAGTTGGTCCTTACTTTCTGCACTGCCTTTACTTGAAATTATTTTGGTCAGCATTGTTTGAACTTTAGTTCTGGGGCTTTTGGCAATTGTAGTTGAAAATTTTTGCATTTTTCCAGGACACAATTGGTTTGCGTTCTTTTGCTGCTGGTGGGAAGTTGCTGCAGGTAACTTTACATTTTACAAATTATTAGGGAATCTCTTGCTAAGCAAGACTTCACTAAAAAACTTGTTACATCTTTTGATCAATTCTTAGCTCAAAAATCTCACTGTGAATCGGTACCAAAAATTTGTTGTGAAATAGTCTTTTAAAATTTTAAAGGACCTGTGCAATTAAAAGTTTTTGGGTGAAATTCTAATTTATGCTATTGTAATTGGTTAATATTTTCTTTGAATTAGAGCAAAGTAATCTTTCTCTCTGGGTAATGCCTCTAATTTAGTCACCTATACGAGAGTAGTTATGTTGTACCTTATCATTAGAATATTGCAATTTTTTGCTGTCGCACTTCTCTTTAAATATCTTGAAATTCAGCTTACATTGAGTAAATAGACATTTCAAAGGGAGAGAGATTTTCAGTGGCAATGTATCTCAAACAATATTGCATTTTTGAGATGCTAGATAAGAATGCTAGTATAGACAATTGGGTTATTGAGAAATCTTTTGTTGTCTTATGTTTTAATCCATTCTTAGTTTCTGCTTTCTGATGAAGTCAGATTTAAAGGTCTATATTCTCGTGGCAGATTAATAGAAGAATGGAATTTGTATTTGCGAGTCACAGTTTTTATGTTTGGGAAAGATGGACATTGCAAGGTCCTTTGGAGGAATGTAGGCTGGTCAATTGCAGAAATCCTTCAGTAAGTTCCTATCATTTATGTAATCCTCTTTGTACTGACTATATAGTGTATGAGCGCCTTAATTCTAGGTTATATTACCCGGATATGAAAGCAAGTGTGGATATAGGCTCGACACAATGTATCAACTATTTAAGAATAAAAGGAAGCTATTCCATATATTTGGAAGATTTTACCTCCATATTTTATGTTGGAATATGTTTAGGGTATAAGTATCCGGACATGGATACTTTAAAGAAAATAAATAGATAAGTGTCTCTCCTTAGATTGTTCTCCCTTTTCTCCTTTGCGGTGTTACCTCCTCTCATTGTCATTTGCTTCGATTACTTGAAATGGCAGGCAAATTTGGATGTACGCATAGAGATTCTGGCAGCTGTAGGGGAGGATGATGGGGTAACTCGGTGGCTCGATTAGGTTGTCAACAGATTTAGCGGCTAAACTCGGTGGCTCGATTAGGTTGTCAACAGATTTAGCGGCTAACTTTTCTATGGCTTACTTTTATTTTAAAATTCTTCCGAGTTTGTATTGCCAAACGAAATCTCCAGAACGGTTTGTAAATATTTCTTTATCATTTTTTGTTTGTTCTTTATTTTGTTTATTTTTTGGTGGGGGAAGCATTATGAGCATTGAAAATCCAGTACAGATGAGCTAAAAGGGCGGGGGATTAGGCAACGGTGGTTTAACTTTGCTGATTGAGCAAGTAATGTGCGATTGTCATATTGGTGGCGGTTCATGGCTCACGTGACATGTTGAGGTGGACCCCACCCTCCGTCCTCTAGGTTAACTAATAATTTTGTTTTCGACGTTGTTTAGCCAACTATCCACCAACATACTGCTTTTTTCATGCAATGGTATGGAGTAGACAACTTTCTTCGCTGCTGATTTTGACAGTATAAGCTTGTAAATAAAATAATTCGAGCGAAATATTACACGTTGTCTAAATAGCCCATGTTTTTATGATGTAGTTCACTGGTTTTTAATAAAATCCTGGAAAGCTTAGATGAACACATTTGCTTCCTATGAGTCCAAAGTTTTCGTTGTTAGGTACAACTTGTCACTGTCTCCCAACATTTGGACGGGCGCTAACGTGATCATACCGGATGTCACACACGTGGCATCCACTTTGCCTGTTGAATAGAATAAAGGTTAAAATATATATTTTTTATTTTTTTTCTACATGTTCCTTTTAATCTTTACACATTTGAAATTTAAATTGTTTTTCAGTAAGTAGTACTGGGTGGATTAGAAATCTTCAGTCAGATAGAGAGAGAAAAAATAGATTTGTTTTATTGGAATATTAGATTATGATGTATTTAAGGATGCAGGTAAAGAAGAATTTAATAGTAAAAAAGATATTATTCATTTTAAGGGTTTTGGATTCAAGTATTTGTATATCTTGTCAAAAAATTAAAAAAGTATGAACAGATATTATTATGTAATTAATATTTTTTATATTTTTATTTAAGTTATTACTTTAAATAAATAATTTTGATTTTAAAACTTCAAAAAATAGTTTTAATATATAATCATGAATTGGGGGATATAATTATAACTGTTATTTTGTTCACATCAACATTATCAGTAATATAAAAAATGTAAATTTAAATAGGTTAGAAACGCATTTATATTTCTATTTAATGATTGGATGAGATTATATCGTTCTTTCCAAAACGAAAATAAAATAATACATGGCTACTGTCGTCCACATCAATCTAATGATCCAAAGTTATCCACGTGTACGGTAATCGGACGCCATTATTTATAGTTTTTGGTTGTGCCGTCTCCGCACCATGGAAACCAACCAGACCCTGTCTCTATAAAAGCTCATTGTCAGTTCCCTTACCACACTTCATTGCCCCTCGCATTTTGTCTGCATTTTCTGGAAGTACAATTATATAACAAGAAGAAGGAAAGCAAACCCAAAGCCAAAGACTGAAACCGAAATTAAGCTTATGGTGTCCGTGAGCCCCAACCCGGCTCCTGGGTTTTTCTTTTTCGATCCCATGAATATGGGTCTTCCTGGTCTTAGTTCTCTGCCGCCTGCCAACGCGGTGGCGCCTCCTCCTCCTCCCACTTCCGGTTCGCCGCACTTGGGGGATCCGAGTAAGAAGATCCGGAAGCCTTACACTATTACCAAGTCCAGAGAAAGCTGGACTGAGCAGGAACACGATAAGTTTCTCGAAGCTCTTCAATTGTCAGTAAATTCATTAAGATTTTGTTTTTTTTTTAATTACGAGCTTTTTGTTTCTGATTTTAGCTACTGTTTTGTTTGTTGGAAAATTGGATTGAGTGAAGTAAGAGGCAAAGTCAATTCCTTTTTCTTTTTCTAGTTTAGTTTGGTGAGTTATTGGATTAACATACTGATATTAAGTCCAAGTGTATAACTTAATTTCATTGAATTCATAGAATTTGCATTAGCCCCCAAGATAGCAATTCTGTTGTTTACGCTTTAGATGCACATTTCCTGGCTCATGGTGCTGATGTAGTTCCTTTATCAATTTATCATTGTAGATTTGATCGTGATTGGAAGAAGATTGAAGCATTTGTTGGGTCCAAGACAGTAATCCAGGTAACTTTTTAAAAAAAATGTTATGATTTCTTCACTAACTACTAGGCTATATGTTGTTTTCGATGTGTTTTACTGAAAGCCTCAATGGATGCTCTTGGCAGATCCGTAGCCATGCACAAAAGTATTTCCTAAAGGCTCAGAAAAATGGGGCAACTGAACATGTACCTCCCCCTCGGCCAAAAAGGAAAGCAGCTCATCCGTACCCACAAAAAGCTCCCAAAAATGGTTAGTGAGGCTGCCACATTCGTAATTTTTTTTGGCAATTCTTGATCTTAAATTGACCCTCATTTACTTGTTGCAGCTGCTGTTGTACCCCAAGTAGTTGGACTGTTTCAATCTTCATCTGCCTTGCTTGAATCTGGTTATACCTACAGACCAGATTCATCATCAGTGCTTGAAAATCCAATTGCTAAGGGAGCTTGGTCTTCCTGGAGTTACGACTCTGTCCCACCGGTCACTGTTTCTCAGCAGACTAAAGGTTTTAACTATTCCTGCACCATTTTGTGCCCTTTTTTTCTTCCTCTTGAGTCTCAATACTATAGTCACATACTGATATTGAATGTTTTAGATGATGCAACATTTGCTGGACCAAATATTGTGCCCAACTGCTGTTACAGTAGCAGTAAGGAAAGCACTCCCAGAATTTGGTCAGTTGGTGAAACAATTGCCCGAGGGGATCATAGGAAGCAATCTAGAGGTTAGTATTTTTATTTCTACTTTGAGCTTGATACTGGCATCAATGGACCCTGTTAATGTATTTTTGTGGGCTTCAAATTTTTGCTTAGTTCACTCCAGAGAAAAAGCTTCAATGGTAACTATTTACTTGGTTTTGTTGCTGTCATTCAAACACTTGACTTTTAGGAAAACCATATAAAGAAATTTCTTTTTGATGCTTTCCTGTCACGAATTTTCCTTTGCCCTTTTAGTGATAACTCAAAAACTCTGCTTTTATTTGATGCAGTTGTGCCAGATTTTTCTCAGGTGTACACTTTCCTTGGCAGTGTCTTTGACCCCAGTGCAAGTGGGCACTTGCAGATATTGAAGCAGATGGACCCAATAAATGTGGAAACAGTATGTCACCTTGAATGATGTTCATATTCTGAATGTTTTTCAGTTGGCTGTGTGTGTCGAGGTAGAGATGTCATTGTATCTTAGAATCTTATGGTTAGCTGAAGGGTTGTTGTTTTGCCCTTTGCAGGTGGTGTTGTTGATGAGAAATCTTGCTACCAATTTGACAAGGCCCGAGTTTGAGGATCATGTAAGTTCTTGTTCCTCTTATTGGCATGCATTTAGATTCACTGTTGGCACTCACACTGTATGTGTCTAATTTTATGATTCAATTTTTAGGCCCGAAACATTATCTGCTCTTATAAAATTGAAACCACATTCGAGTTGAATATGAACTGATCACTCTTACCTCCTTACCATCATTTGTCTTGTATAAATGTCATCCTGTGATTTTGTTTTATAATTTCTTCTTTGCAAAAGAAAATGAAAACTGGTTAATGCCAAAAGATTAAACACAATTGTTTCATTTTTCTTCTATTAGTAATAGAGATTTCATTCTTTACTGACTAATAATAAAATGAATGTAGAGAAGGTTGCTTTCAATGTATGATGCAGATTCCGAGGAGGTTAAATTTGGTAGCTCCTACAATGTCATTCACCATACTGTTACAACAGCATGATAAGTTACTTGAAAGTTTTGGAACCATCCTTTCTTTGTCAGCACATTGCTCGTTCGAAGGCATGAGCCCCAGGCTGCAAGAAAAACGGATGCAGCCGGTTAATTTGCAAACAAGATGTAGCGGTCAGATGTGCATGTATGTACGTACATATGTGAGGTGTAGACATGATCTTTCGAGGACCTGGTAGCTTGTCAAGTAGACTGATGTCTTTTTTTATGCTGTGTGTATATCATACAAAAGTCGTTGGTTAGAGGCTAATATCATGTATAAAAAGAGGCGTTGAGTTGTCGACTGTAAATATTCTGAGGACTAATAAAATTAGGGTTTGCATTACCGTCATTGACTCATTTCCCAGTGCTGTGCCGTGCTAATTAGAATCAATTTTTATGTGGTACAATTTCTATACCCAGTGTAATTCTTACTCCTTCAAATTACCTAATTGGATTACATTTACATAGCAGAAATCCACCATTTGTAAAAATATATATATCAATTCTCAGCTGACCTTGTAATGTTCTTTTCCACCTCTGCAGACAATTAACTTTAGCATGTTTTATGAACATGGATGGTGTTGGTGAATTTGAAGCCATGAAACATGGTCTAATACTCTTATTTTGATACTGAATGTTTCAGATAGAAAAAAATTTCTGTGCATATATATCGAAAATAAAAATAAAAATCAGAACAATCTAAAGCCCATCGGAGTTCAGACTATCGGCACATACTTTTTCAGGGCGGGTCACAAAGGCCATGTATAGAAACTTCCGACATTTTTCAACTGTTCGAAAGAATTTCATCGTAAACTACCATTTTTACGTGGAAATTCTTACAGGCATGTTTGAAAAAATGATGTTACAAAACAAGCAATCGAATGCAGTGGGTTGAGTGAAGGTGGTCCATTTTATTTGAAGGCAAAATCAATGTTGGGTAAAACTCCTCAGCCACCCAAAACTATTGGCGACACTTATTCCTCTGGAGCTCCAAGATTGTAGACAAAATTTTCTAACCTGGGGGATGCACCTGGAGTATATTGAACTCAATATGATGCTGAGATGCGAGTTAGGTTTGTAAGGATGAATCACAGATCCTATGTTTGAGATTGTTAGCTTGAAGCACACTAATATTGTGGGTGATTACTACAAAGAATTTGAAGCTCTATTAAACTTGTTCCAATTGTGTGATGATTATGCTTCAAGTATCTTTACTAGCAACCTTAGACTGCAACGGCAGCCAATGAATGCTCCCGAGGAACTCAATTGACAGGCCAAATTGCCGGTCAGGTTTCTCAAACGGGAAGTTGATCGCAGCACCGATGGGTAACCATCAGACGACTGGTGTAAAACAATTTTCCTTTTTTTAATTTTTATCGGTTGAGCTCACAGAATCCATCAGTCATCTCTCCAGCTGCTGATGTCAATGCAAGGAGACCTCCACAAAAACCTTCTGCTGGCCACAGGAAGCCACTTGAACCTCTTGCTTCATCATTGTCAGTGATCTACTATAACCCAAACTAAAGGATATTCGATCCATCTTTAAGATTAACCATTTTGTACACATTTTAACGGGATTCCCTGCACTAGAAGGAGAATAGTATTCGAGGCCTTCTCTGAACACAGCATTTATCAACTCAATGATATTCGACGGTCACCTCTGTTGCACGAAGATTTCATTTATTTATTTCAAATAAGGGTCAAACTTCACCAAATTTTGACATTTCATTTTAACGTTAAGATATCTAGTTTCTATATGTGTACATTTATTTCTGCCTTTCTTATATAAGCAATGTTGATCCTTTTATTGGCATCTACTTTGTATATGTTGTTGGTTGGTAGAGGCCAAATGGGGGAGATGATATATCAAAACGGCAGCTGATTAAGGAGAGACAAAAGCAAGGTAAAGTCAGTAAAGACAATCATGCCATGGAATTTGCTAAGCACCATCCCTTCACCAAGTATTTACATTCTTGGATACAGTCCGGATGAAAGAGGAAGTCTTTGCTGTACGTGCTGCTGTTGAGGGAGATGATATATCAAAAGTCAAAACGGCAGCAAAACGGCCCAACAAGCCTGGCAGAGAAGTGCGAGTCGGGAAAACGGGAAGGATGAAAAGGCCAGTTCTCAAGCAGGTAAAGATTTGAACCATAAGCCTTCCTCAACATATGGAATTAAGCACAAAGGACAATCAAGAGCCTGAATGGAACCTTGCTTATATTTTTCCAAAAGGATTCCACTCATTGTAATTGCCCAAACTTATTTTATGTTGTAATCTAACGATACTTTTACTGGTCTGAGGTCAGTTCCCTTCCCCTTTAATTATATCAAGACCTACCCTATGCAACATGTTGCTCCCCATGTATTGCTTTCTTTTTAGTTTTTACTCTACTATTGTTTCAACAGGAGCAACTAGAAAATTTGGTCAGGACCAAGGGGTCGTCCCTCAAACCGAAGTAGCTCGAACTATCTGTTCTGGAAAAGGAGCCCCTATTTGCATAGATCAACGCTGATTTATCGCCTGTACGAGAGAATTCAATCCCTGACTGCGGTTTAAGTTTAGGGACTTAGGCTACTATGCTTGTGTTTCATCAGGGTTTTTGATCACAGGAGAATTTCTGTTGTCTTAGCTTAATTCATCTGCAGAATTTGATATTACAGCTGGATAATTACGTTAGAAGGTTCTATATGCAAAAAACAATGATATTGTGAGGTTAGGTTCAATCATTTTCACTTTGGTAAAAACTTAAAGCTCAGAATAACACCAGTAACGACACAAAGAACAAAGGGGCAATTGCAACCAAATGCCAATTTCAAATATGATAATGACCATTTTAATTACAGTGAGCCAGAGAAATCCCTCCTGAAATAAGAATATCAAACCTATACTCATTTCCAGGAGATAAAATCCATTGGGGATAGGGCAAAACTACAACCAAATGCCATTATCTATACTGAAAACCCATGTCTGGCTCATGACCATACATATCTTGGCCTTGACTATGGCCAGGTGCACCAAAAGGGCCCATCTGCTTCGACTTTGACCTGAGTTCCATCTCAATAAGCCTCTGCAATGCCTCCGGATGATGGCTCCCACTGCTGACATCATTACCTGAAAAATCAAACAAATAATAATGTGGATAGTATTCGCAAATACAACCTAAAACAGACTGCAGGAAAATTTCTTTTCATTTTTTCCAGCAGAATTTGGGGATCCCAGATGAAGTAATCATTTTGCAATTATGTGCAAAAAGTTTTGGCATGGTCATTATCATCCTTCTTAAATCACCTTAAGCATAAAAACAGTCCATAACATTAATTGTAGGAATTTCCAAGAATGAAATGGGCAGGCTGGTTTTCCAAAGTTGAAATTGGCAAAGATGAGAAAGAGACAAGGTATGTACTATATACTTTACCTGGAGGCATTCCAAGACCAGCAAAGTTGGGTTGGGGCTGCCGTTGACCATGCCCCAATGGAAAACCATGCATTGGATTCAATTCAGGTAGCAAACCGGCCATCTGATTATTTGAATGAGGTGCTAGCGGTGGAACACCAGGAATTCCACATTGCATGATTGGAGGTGGAAAGTTTCCGTGTATATACATTTGTTGTAACATAGGATGATGAATCGGAGGATCAAATCCAGTTAGTCCACTGCTAGGATGATGGAGAGGATGAAGCATATTTGCAGGTAAATGATGATTTGGCAGGGCATCATGATGGATCATGCCTTCTGGAGCCATGAACTTCACCTGAGAACCGATGTTAGAACGATGAGAATCTAATGGATGAAACATAGGACCTCCATGATTCAATTGAGGGCGAAGCAGTGGAGAAGATGCTTGAACATTTTGTGATGGAATATCTGGATCCCTCATGTCATAGGGACCAGGAAGAAAAACGGGACCTTCTTTCCCTCCTACCACAGGTCTTTCATCCTGGAAGATGGCCTTTAAAGCTGCTAGCTTCTCAGCAACATCAATCGGTGTCTCTTGGGAGGGCAGTGACTCTGCTTTTGCACTACCAGCCATGAAATTCTGGAGTTTCACAGGATTACTGACACCAAGCAAACTATCCTCTTCAGGAAGCCCAATATCAGCAGATCCATCAAAACCACCAAGTTTAGATCCTAATCCAGCTCGGATATGTGATGAATCTGCTGCGGATGGAGCATCATTATAGCCTAACAAATGCTTTTCAATGCCATCGGATTTCATTTGCTCTCTCTGGGTAAATGGTAAAATATTTTTTTCAAAATTAGTCCTGTTTGACACAATGTGACCTGCAGAAGGAAGAAGACTGCCATCTGTAGCATGTGGGGGAAGCCAGTTAGATTCGGATACATCGACTCTTGCAGAATCCGTTGAGCCCCTCTGAACAGAAGCTGGTGCTCCAACTGATTGTAGTTCATTCATGAAAGCACTTCCAAAAAGTGCTTCAAGAGTGAGACTCTTCCCTGAACTGGAAGCATTTTCTGCATTTGTGTCTATTGAATCACAAGGTGCTGTGTCAACACTTGCTGTTTCAACAGTGTGTACCCTTTCTGAAGACCCGACGTCAAGATTGGAAGGTGATACTATGTTTTTCACACTTGTTTTATTTTGTAACAATGAAAGAAGGTGCTGGGATGCATGATTGTCGATAATAACTTCTTGCTTCTCACATTTGGCATCAGTAATTTTCCGTCCTTCAATAGCAGGAGGCAACCTCAGATCATTTTCAGTGCCTTCGGACAGAATTGACTTTTCAAGATCCTCGCATGTGAGGACAGTTGGAACTGCTGCTGATTTATTGACATCCTTAATATTCCATGATTGCTCAGAGTTTTCAATTCTAGGAGACATCAAATTTGATCTAACATGCCCATCCATAAGTTCAGTCTTTTGAAATGGAAAGTTTGTCTCTACATGCTTAGCAGCTATCCTATCATGGGAACCACCTTTTTTACCACCCTGAATAAATGAGAGCAAGTCTTTTGGCCTGCCAAGGGAGAAATCATCTATAGGTTTCTTCTCTGCGATGACAAGAAGAAAAGACTACTAGATCATATTATTTACTTGAGAACTAAGCAGATTCATTAAAGCCAGATTACTTGATTAACAAGAGCCAACAAACCTTCATCAAGAAACAAATGAGCAAACTTAGAAGAATGTGAAGTGTCAGAGGCCCATGTCTCATCTGTGTTGCTGTCATTAGGCTGAAGAACAAGAGATATTAAAGGCTTTTAATCATTTCTTCAAGGAAAACGGGGAGTAAAAGGATAAAAAATAAAATACTTAAATAAACTACACGTAGATAAGATGTATGGTTTATTGATCAACCAGGTTTTAATTACTTTAAGCAGGGGAATTAAAAATGAACATCTAAGTCATTCGGAGCAGATGTATTTGACATATGTTTTTGAATTTGAAATCAATGTCTCAAAACCAAAATAATACCGCAGTGATATTAGTGGAGCCACCTCCATTTGCTGTTACAACAGTTCCAAAAAGCTTGTCTAGAATTGAAATTGAACCATCCTGGTTGGTTTCAGTCACAATTTTATCAGCAACCAGCTTCTTGGAATCAAGTTCAGTAACTTCACCATTGCCATGGGCTATAAAGGCTTCTGAAAGACTAGAACTCTTGTATATTTGGGAATCCTTGCTTATTGTGTCATTAAATTTATCTAAAGCTGATGGGGTATTTGGAGCCTTCGCACTCCTGATATCATCTAAAAGGTGAATATTTTTACTTTCAAGCCTCTGCTCACTCAAAGTTTCCTCTTCATACTGTTTAGAATGTTTGCCCAAAAGATCATCAGAAATCCCATTTAAAAGAAGGCTACCTTTGGACTCTGAAAGGTTGCCATAAATTTCAGAACTCCCAACCTATAGAAGCATACCAGAAGATCAATTCCTAATAAAGTGTAACAGCAAACAGTGTATTTGAAAATATGAGAAGCAACATCTGTCAATATAATTGAAACATGCTTTGTCTGAATGACATCAGCTCTAAGTTACAATACAAGAAAAGTATAACCACTGAAAGAAAACCACATGCAAGCAACAACCACCAGGTAATAATAGCGCATATTCCATCTCTCCAAACAGAAAAATAACATATTGGCAAAAACGAGGAACAGGGAAAAAACATGTCACAGCGCAATTAACCCCTGTAAATCTATACTTCCATTAAATAACTTAAAAAATATATATCATCTTCAATAGAGTCTCAGTTATGCATGTGTACCATTGGTGTCCTTTTTCCAGTCAAATCCAAAAGGAGAAGGGAAGTCTTCACCCAAAACATCCCACAGAATTTCAGCTAAATACAAATGGCCATTTTCACACACTGATTTTAAATGATAAAATTGCTCCTCCCTATTCCAAAAAAGATAATGGGAAATTCAAAATTACCTCCATATCTTTGACTAATTCCAGATTTATTCGGGTTATTTTACAATTTGGGAAGCAACACAATTTTAATGGTAACATTGCTAGAGAACAAAAAACTTAGAAGTAACAGGTACATGAAGAGCAAATAGTTGGTTGAAATTAATGATCACAATGGCAAAAAGGATGAGAACTTACAAACTTACGATGGCAAAATTAGATACCAAAAGGTACAACAGAAAACATGACGAGTGTTTTAAATTCTGAAAACTATTTTAGTACCTACCTGTGAAGAATGGGAGTGAATTGAACTTTTGGATCCAACATTCCTCTCCAAAACTGTGCTCATAAAACCAGGTGGTACAAGTGGTCTAGATGCAGAAGTTTGTGAGTGAAGAGAAGTTTTGTCAGAAACAATATTTGATGCTGGAATAGGTTCATTTGATTCCTTGTTTCTATTTGCAACTCCTTTATCACCTTTGGAGTCCTCTAGCAATTCAGAAATATTGAAGTCATCTTTACGCCTTTCAGGATTAATCTTTTTCTCCTGGAAAGCTTTCTGTTGTTCCTTCCTCCATGACTCAAAGGAAGCTAAGAGGGAAAGTGATCATGCTTTAGTTTTTATTTTTTGAAAAGAAAGCCAGAGTAGAAAAGAAGATAGAACAAATACAAAATAAACTACAATCAGCAGAGAGTTATCTACAAAAGAGAACCTACCTCTTCTCTTTCTTTCCTCTTCTGCTCTATCTTCACTAGTGAACTCAGTGGAACCAAATGTTTCATCATTATATGAGTCGTTAGTTTCCCTCCTTGAATGAGGTACAGCCTGAAAAGAATAACATCTATTAAAGCAGCATTTCAATTGCTACTGGATCATCTTACAATTCCAGACAGATATAATTTAACCAGAACACTTATACTTTTATGCTAAAATTAATAAAACAGCTATCATGATGCTAGTCCCAATATTGTCTGCAAATGACAACTAAAAGCAAACGAGTACCTTATAAGGGCGTGGCGGATGGTATGGCTCATTACTTCTATTAAGATGGTATTGGTCATTAGCACGAAACTTTGGACCAGAAGCTCCTACCATATATCCAGACGGTCTAGGAAAAGAACCACTCCCCAAAAGCCCATCATGATCAGGACCTTGCCAAGACCGCCGGGGTTGATTACCATGGCGTCTTCCATGATCTATGTAGCATTAGAATCATTCAATTTCCAACATAATACAATTTTTAGATGCTGTACGCAGCACATAAATGAAGTGGATAAAACCCCCAACTACAAGAATGGCTTTAGAAAACATCATAAAGGGTTGAGGCAATAAAGTGAATTACCACACATGTTAACAGAAAGTGCAATACAAACTAGTCTGTATAAACAGTAAACATAAATCATACCATGAATAGAACAATAGAACTATAAAACATTACCAGAGTCCCAATCAGATAAGGTATCACTGTCTCTATCACTCTTTCCGCTAGAATGGCTGTCCCATCGTCCATGAATGCCCCGGGAATAGTCCCCTCTTGTAGGTGGTGAAGAACTATATTCATTACGTCTATAACCTGACAAGGTGCCAGGAATTCTTTGCCGATCTTGTAATATATACTCAAAGTCACTGCTCCAACCACATACCAATGAATACCAAAAAGATCTAAGTTTGCCTTCTTCAAAATTTTATTAAGTATACACTCCACAAACATGAAAAACAATCTCACCTCAAATTTGAATGATCAAAACCCAGGGGTAAATTTTTGCAAACATCCAGTTCACTCAATGACAATAAAAAGTCTCTGGTGTAAGAAATTCTTGGTTTCCTGAGTCATTAAAAACAAATTGGCATCAGCGTCACTCAACAAAAAAAATATGCTAAACATTGAAAAATTAATTATTCATCCGAACAAAGTGATTACTTTTGAGGTTCCTTACAGGTATCCGCAGGCTGATCTAAGGAATGCTGTTCTTCATTATCTAAGCTCATTTCTACAAAAATTCAAAGATGAGAATATACTAAATACTCTTTTAACAGTTTTAACTCTATTTAGCTCCCCGCAAAATTCACTGCTCAAGAACTAAAATTTTTGAATCTGCTAAGCCAATTCCCATATATCTTATCCCAATCCAAGTTCCCAAATTCTCCCAGATTAAGGCGTCGCCATCATCAATTAACCCCAAATCCAAAGCTAATTCAAAAATCCCTAAATGAAGATAAAGCTAATATTAGGCTACTCCATTCTTTATCAAGATAAAATCTATGATAAAACCCAAATGACTAACAAAATATTACACTATTACGGCCACCAGAACTTCTCTCCGGGAATCCCCTAAACCAAACACGATCATTTTTTCTCGATCCGGACCAAAAGGATATTTACAAAAAAAAAAAATCAGCATATCCTAAACATATATATCATTCCGAATATTGAATCAAATAAAAGCACAAATTAAAATCGAAATGAGAATTTCTGGGGTTTTGTGCTTCACTGCGGAAGATCAGAGAGAAAACTAGGGTTTTGTTCTTGACATGGAGAAATCAAATTGAAAACGAGCTACCTCGATCGAAGGAAGTGTGTGAGAGACATCGGAAGTTAGGGTTTCGATCTTTAAGCTTCTTCTTTTTTTCAAAGAAATTGAATCGATGGGATAGAGAGAGAAAGCAAGGAGCGTGTTTTTGGGGTTGGAGAGAGAGTTTTGACCTTTGAGAGAGACAGCGACTGGCAATGCCTCTCTCTCTCCCTGCGCCAATTTACTCTTTCAGAACGACGTTCTCTACCTTTCCCTACGCTAAACAAACAAAGAAACAACAATTAACGTGGAAGTTGCGTCTCGTTTTCTACACGCTCCAATTTCATTGGCTCCTCTACTCCTCTAGCGCGCGCGTGGGACCATAAACCTAAAACTTGAAATTTACAAGCCTAAAAAAATTAACAAATGCCTCCTCTAATTTTCAATACACTAAATTATGCAATATGCACAGTAATCTTCACAACTTTGGAATTTAATATTTTATTTTAAAATTCTAAAATTTAGATTTAATTATTAATATTATTAATTTTTTTGTTAAATTTATTCATGTAATATTTAAAATTTAAAAAAAATTCACTTTATAAGCATATAATATAACTGAAAAAAAAAAACATTATAATAAACTTAAATTTAACAAAATAATTTTAATTTTGTTTATAGTTGGATATAAATTTTAAATTTTAAAAAGTAAAATGATTAAATTTCAAAATTATAAAGATTCAAAAAATTTTGACGTATTTTAACCTCTACAATATTATCATCTTTTAGAGGCTTAAATGATACTATACGTCATTATCACTACAATTCCTCTGGTCGTTTTATGAGATACTGACTCCTGAGACTGATCGTCAATGGTCTATTAAGACAAGGATTAGAGGCTATTTAATCCAACTTTGGGATTGACCATTTTTCAAACGTTTTAATGGGGTTCCCTTCCCTACAGTATAAGGAAAAGGGTATTAGGTGCCTTCTCTAACATCACCGCTGTTAAATGTGTTTTTGAAGAATATAAGCAATGATGTGGAGCTGAGGTTATCCTCGGTGAAATACTAGCTACTTGGTCCTTTTGTTTGTAATGAATTTATACTCCCTCTTATGTGAATTTAATTGTTAGTATTGTGGAACGAATTTGTATATGCGATTTAATCAAGCTTTCAAAATAGGCAAGCTTCGATATAACTCGGTTAACTCTAATGTTCTTTCGTAAGATCTTTCTTATTTCAAATGTACATCCAAGGGTGAAACTAAGGGGGTTGGTAGTGACAGGGCCTTGCCCCTTCTAAAATGGAAAGTTTTTCATTTAAACCTTTAGAATTTTTTAAAATTTTTAATTAGTAAAGGTAAAATTATATTTTGACCTCCAAAAAATGATAAAATTTAAATTTAATCCTTTAAAAATTACACTTTTACTATCGTAAAATTTATAATTTAACTTTGACCCCCCTAAAAATATTTTTTGATTTCGTCTCTGTGTACCTCCATAGCGCGCTGATGCCGAGGAAACTATGCAACCAAAGCTTATCACCTCAGATACTGGGCAACAAATCAGAGAACTGAACTGCAAGGCCGAGGAAGAAAGGGACAAAAAGCGGGCTGATGTGAAGAAGCACCAAAACTTTAAGGTGGGTCAGGTGCTGCTTGTATTTGATGAGAAGATATGCATAGTGCGTACAAGAATCCACAATGCATGCACAAATAGACATATATGAGAAAACCTGATTCCATGGCCATGGCTGTGGTGTTACGTGTTTCATAAGAGATCTGATTTCAGGAGAATTTCGCATGTCGTAGCTTAATGATTCACTGGATAATTACATTAGAAGGTTCTATACGCGAATAATAATGATTAAAAGTGTAAGGTTTGGATCAATCTTTTCAGTTCGTTAAGAACATTTCGCTCAGAATAATATCCACAAAGTTAAATCACTATTTTAGACTGAACTTGACAATTTTTCTCACATTAATGTTTGAACTTATTTTTTTGTTCAAGTTAAACCATGTACTTAACAATTATTCTCTTTTGAAGCTTAAACCTGACAATTGTTCTCCCATTGAGACTTAAACTTTAAAGTTTTAAAGGGCAAATTTGGACAAAAAAAATTCAAGCTCCAATGTTAAAACAATTGTCAAATTCAAGACCTAACTTGGACCAAAAAAAAGTTCAGACCCCAATATGAAAATAGTTGCCAAGTTCAACCCTAAAATGCAATTTAACCCTTACCAGAAAGACAAACTACACAGAGCACAAAAGGGCAAATTGCAACCAACAGCCAATAGCAAGTATGATAATGATCATTTTAATTACAGTGAGCCACAATAATCCCTCTTGAATTAAGAACATCAAACCTATCCTCAATTCTCCGAGAGAACAATCTAGTAGGGATAGGGCAAAACTACAACCAAATGTCATTATCTATACTGAAAACCCATGTCTAGCTCGTGGCCATACATCCCTTGGCCTTGACCATGGCTGGGTGCGCCGAAAGGACTCATCTGCTTCGACTTTGACCTGAGTTCCATCTCAATAAGCCTCTGCAATGCCTCTGGATGATGGCTCCCACTGCCAACGTCATGACCTGAAATATAAAACAAATAATAATTTACATGGTATTCGCAAATAGAACGTGAAATGTAATCATTATGGTAACAACAATTCACATACAAGACAACCCACAACAGATTGCCAGAAATTTTCTTTTCATTTTTCCAGCGGAATTGGGGGGTCCTGGATGAAGTAAACAGCTTGCAATTACATGCAATAAGGTTTTGGCATGGTAATTATCATTCTTCTTGAATCACTTTAAGCCTTAAAACAGTCTGTAACAGTAATTGTAGGCATTTCCAAGAATGAAATGGCCGGGCAGGTTTTCCAAAGTTGAAATTGGCAAGGATGAGAAAGAAACAAGACATGTATTAAATATTTTACCGGGAGGCATTCCAAGACCAGCAAAGTTGGGTTGAGGCTGCCGGTGACCATGCCCCAATTGAAAACCACGCATTGGATTCATTTCCTGTAGCCCAGTCATCTGATTATTTGAATGAGGTGCTGACGGTGCAACACCGGGAATCCCTCGTTGCAAGTGAGGTGGAGGAAAGTTTCCAGGCATATGCATTTGCTGTAACATAGGATGATGAATTGGAGGATCAAATCCAGTTAGTCCACTACTAGGATGATGGAGAGGACGAAGCATACTAGCAGGTAATTGATGATTTGGTGGGGCATCATGATAGACCAAGCCTTCTGGACCCATGAACTTCACCTGAGAACCTATACTAGAATGATGAGAATCTAATGAATGAAACAAAGGACCTCCATGATTCAATTGAGGATGAAGCTGAGGAGAAGATGCTTGGACGTTTTGGTTATGTAATGGAATATCTAGCTCCCGCATGTCATAGGGACCGGGAAGAAAAACTGGACCTTCTTTTCCACCTACAACAGGTCTTTCATCCTGGAAAACGGCCTTCAAAGCTGCTAGCTTCTCAGCAACATCAATTGGTGTCTCTTGGGAGGGCAATAGCTCTGCTTTTACACCACCAGCCATGAAATTCTGGGGTTTCAAAGGATTACTGACACCAAGCAAACTATCCTCTTCAGGAAGCCCAATTTTAGCAGATCCATCAAAACCACCAAGTTTAGATCCTAATCCAGCTTGGATATGTGATGAATCCGATGCGGATGGAGCATCATTATAGCCTAACAAATGCTCTTCAATGCCATCAGATTTCATTTGCTCTCTCTGGGTAAATGATAAAATATTTTTTTCAAAGTTAGTCCCGTTTGATCCAACGTGACCTGAGGAAGGAAGAAGACTATCATCTGTAACATGAAGGGGAAGCCCGTTAGATTTGAATACATCAACTCTTGCAGACTCTATTGAGCCCCTCTGAACAGAAGCTGGTGCTCCAACTGATTGTAGTTCCTTCATGAAAGCACTTCCAAAAAGTGCTTCAAGAGTTAGACTCTTCCCTGAACTGGAAGCATTTTCTGCATTTATGTCCATTGAATCACAACTAGCCGCATCAGCACTTGCTGTTTCAATAGTATGTACCCTTTCTGAAGACCTGATGTCAAGATTGGCAGATGATACTATATTTTTCGTACTTGTTTTATTTTGTAACAATGAAAGAAGATGCTGGGATGCATGATTGTCGACAATAACTTCTTGCTTCTCACATTTGGCATCAGGAATTTTACATCCTTCAATAGCAGGAGGCAACCTCGGATCATTTTCAGTGCTTTCTGATAGAATTGACTTTTCAAGATCCTCACATGTGAGGACAGTTGGAACTGCAGCTGATTTATTAACATCCTTAATATTCCATGATTGCTCAGAGTTTTCAATTCTAGGAGACAGCAAATTTGATCTAACATGCTTGTCCGCAAGTTCAGAGTTTTGAAATGGAAAGTTCAACTCCCCATGCTTAGTAGCTAGTCCATCATGGGAACCAACTTTCTCGCCACCCTGAATAAATGAGAGCAAGTCTTTTGGCCTGCCAAGGGAGAGATCATCTATAGTTTTCTTCTCTGCGATGACAAGATGAAAAGAAGATTATTAGATCATACTTCTTAAGCATATTCACTTAAAACCAGATTACTTGTAACAAGCACAAACAAACCTTCATCAAGAAACAAATGAGCAAACTTAGAAGAATGGAAAGTGTCAGGGGCCCATGTCTCATCTGCATTGTTGTCATTAGGCTGAAGAACAAGAGATATTAAAGGCTGTTAATCACTTCTTCAAGGAAAACAGGGAGTAAAAGGGTTAAAATAAACTACACGTAGATAAGATGTATGGTTCATCAACCAGGTTTTAATTACATTACGCAGGCAATTAAAAAGGAACATTTAACTAAGTCATTCAGTGCAGATGTATTCAATATATGTTTGAATTTGAAGGCAATGTCTCAAAACCATAATAATACCTCAGTGAAATTTGTGGAGCCACCTTCATTTGCTGTTACAGCATTTCCAAAAAGCTTGTCTAGAATTGAAATTGAACCATCCTGGTTGGTTTCAGTCACAATTTTATCAGCAACCAGCTTTTTGGAATCAAGCTCAGTAACTTCACTGCTCCCTGGGGCTATAAAGGCTTCCGAAAGACTGGAACTCTTGTATATTTGAGAATCCTTGCTTATTGTGCCATTAAGTTTATCTAAAGCTGATGAGAATGTTGGAACCTTCACAGTCTTATTATTGTCTAAAAGGTGAATGTTTTTAATTTCAAGCCTCTGCTCACTCAAAGTTTCCTCTTCACTCGGTTTAGAAGGCTTGCCCTCAAGATCATCAGAAATCCCATTCAAAAGAAGGCTGCCTTTGGACTCTGAAAGGTTGCTATCGATTTCAGAATTACCAACCTATAGAAGCATAACAGAAGACGAATTACTAATTGGGTGTAACAGCAAACAATTTATGAGAAAAATATGAGACACAACATCATTCTATATAATTGGAACACACTTTTTCCTAATGGGATCATCTAGTAAGTTACAATATAAGAAGAATAGCATATCGGACAAAACAAGGAACAGAGCAATAACATGCTATTTTAAAGCAGAGCACCATGTAACCTTTGTCAAAACTATACTTCCATTAAGTCACTAGCAAAAGTATATCATCTTCATTGAGTCTCAGTTCTGCATGTGTACTATTGGTGTCATATGCAGACATCTACTATAAAACAGCAGGTATGTTTTTTTCAGTCAAATCCAAATTAAGGAGGAGAAAGGAAGCCTCAGTTAAAACTTGCCACTGAATTTCAGTTATATACGGATAACCAATTTCACACACTGGTTTTAAGTGATAAAATTGCTCCTCTCCCCATTCCAACCAAAATAATGGAAAATTCAAAATTGCCTCATCTTTGACTAATTCAAACTCCATTCCTGTTATATTATACATTAAGAAGCAGCATAGTTTTAACAGCAAAGTTGGCAGAGAACAAAATTTGAAAGCAACCAGTACATGAACAGTTCGTTTGCAATTAAAGATCATGTGATAGCAAAAAGGAAGAATACTCGAACTGGTGATTGACACTTACAATTAAAATTAGATACCAAAAGGTACAACAGAGACCATAATGGGTGTTCTAAATTCTGAAGACCTATGTGATACTTACCTGTGAAGAATGGGAGTGCATTGAAGTTTTGGTTCCAACATTCCTCTCCAAAACTGTGCTCGCAAAACCAGGTGGTACAAGTGGTCTAGATGCAGGAGTTTGTGAGGGAAGAGAAGTTCTGTCAGAAACAATATTTGATGCTGGAATAGGTTCATCTGATTCCTTGTTTCTATTTGCAAATCCTTTATCAACTTTAGAGTCCTCTAGCAATTCAGAAATATCGAAGTCATCTTTACGCCTTTCAGGATTAATCTTCTTCTCGTGGAATGCTTTCTGTTGTTCCTTCCTCCATGACTCAAAGGAAGCTACGAGGGAAAGTCATCATGCTTCAGTTTTTATTATTGGAAAACTAAGACAGAGTAGAGAAAGAAGATAAAACATGTACAAAATAAACTACAATCAGCAGAGAGTTATCCACAAAAGAGAACCAACCTCTTCTCTTTCTTTCCTCTTCCGCTCTATCTTCACTAGTGAACTCAGTGGAACCAAACGTTTCATCATTGTATGAGTCATTAGTTTCCCTCCTTGAATGAGGTACAGCCTGGAAAAAATAACATCTATTAAAGGAGTACTAGAATTGCTACTGGATAATCTTACAATTCCAGGCAGATACAATTTAAGTAGAATACTTGTATTTTTAAGCTAAATTAAACAGACAGGTATCATGATACTGGTCCCAAAATTATCTTCAAATGACAACTAAAAGCAGACAAGTACCTTATAAGGACGGGGTGGATGGTATGGCTCATTGCTTCTATTTAGATGGTACTGTTCATTAGCTCGAAACTTTGAAGCAGAAGCTCCTGCTGTATATCCAGATGGTCGAGGAAAAGAACCACTCCCCAAAAGACCATCGTGCTCAGGACCTTGCCAAGACCGCCTAGATTGATTACCATGGCGTCTTCCTTGATCTATTTATCATTAGAATCATTCAATTTAACACTAATTAGTCCATAAAAATTTTAAGCATAAATCATACTATTTGATAGAACAAAAGAACTATAAATATTACCAGAGTCCCAATCAGATTGGGTATCACTGTCTCTATCACTCTTTCCACTAGAACGACTGTCCCACCGTCCATGAATGCCCCGCGAATAGTCCCCTCTAGTAGGTGGGGATGAACTATATTCATTGCGCCTATAACCTGACAAGGTGCCAGGAATTCTTTGCCGATCTTGTGATGTATCCTCAAATTCATTGCTCCAACCGCATACCAATGAATAACAAAAAGATCTAAGTTTGCCGCCTTCATAATTTTACTAAGTAAAAACTCAATGACCATAAAAAATAATCTCACCTCAAAATTGATTGATCGAAACCCGATGGTAACTTTTTGCAGATATCAAGTTCACTCAGTGACAGCAAAAATTCTCTGGTGTATGAAATTCTCGATTTCCTGAATCATTAAAAAACAATCGTTTATTAGCGTTCCTCAGCCAAAAACATATACAAAACATTAAGAAATTAATTATTCAGCCGAAAGAAATGCTTACTTTTGAGATTCCTTACTGGTATCCGCAGGCTGATCTAAGGAATGCTGTTCTTCATTTTCTAAGTTCATTTCTACAAAAATTTGAAGTTCAGAATATTCGAAATACTCTTGGACAGTTTTAACTCTAGTTGGCTCCCCGCGACATTAACTACTCAACAACTCAAAATTTTGAATCTGCTAAGCCAATTCACTTATATCTTATCCCAATCCAAGTTCCGAAATGCTCCCTAATCAAGGCGTCGCCATCATCAATTAACCCCAAATCTAAAGCTAATTCACAAACCCTTAAATGAAGATAGAGCCGATATTAGGCTACTCCATTCTAATCAAAACAAAATCTACAATAAAACCAAAAACAGACTAACCAAATATTACAATATTACGGCCACCAGAACTTCTCTCCGGGAATCCCATAAACCAAACGCAAACATTTTTTTTGGATCTGGACCAAAAGGATGTTTACACAATAATCAGCATATCTAAATATATATCGTTCCGAATATTGAACCAAATAAAAGATCCTAATTAAAATCGAAATGATAATTTCTAGGGTTTTGTGCTAAGCTGGGGAAGTTCAGGGAGAAAACTAGGGTTTTGTTCTGGACATGGAGAAATCAATTTAAAAACGAGCTACGTCGATTGAAGGAAGAGTGTGTGAGAGAGAGGTTTCGATCTGGAACTATTCTTCTAGCTTTTTTTCGTTCTTTTTTCTTTTTTCAATGGATCGAATGGGATAGAAAGAGAATTAGAGAACGCAATTTGCGTGTTTTTTGGTTTTTTTACCATAATATCAAAATAAAAAATAATTATGAACTAATTTAACAATCAGTTTATTTGGCGAAACAGTAATAACACAAAATCTCGTCTCCATACCAAATTTCGGGGACAAGAGGTCATGGTTCCATCCAATCAATTCAATTTTTTTAAGTTAATTGATGATAGGTGTCGAATTTATCAAATATAAATATTTTTACGATAAATAATATAAAGTAGTAGTATAATGCAATAGGGTTGATTCCACAGTGATTGATTGTTGTAATCTACTCTCGTGTCTTCTTCTTAAACGTCGTGTTGAAAGGCGTGCTTACGACTCGTGACTGTCTCTTAAAAATAAAAATAAAAAAGTGAGGATTTAAAGATAAAACGTCAAACTAAAATAAAATAAGTAAGTGAAATTAATATTGCTACTAAATAATTAATCGAGATAAAGAAATGAGAAAAACTATATTTAATAAGTTTAGCCTCAGTCTCGGTTTCCTCCGATCTAGAATCGATCCTTGAAAATTAATCTTCCATTTTTAATCGATAAGCTGGTTATAGCGCTTGAGAACATCTCAATCGCCAACTTTTCCTCTAGTAGTCGGTTCCGGATACGACCTGCAAACCGAGCCTTGCCGAATGTCTAACCACGTCGCACATGCTCGCGATTTAAGATTTCAACAGTTTTACGTTCTGAAAAGCCCAACTCAAATTAACAACTTCAACCGCGTGGGTCATTTAAATCCGGTCTCTACTAACCTTGACGGAATCCAACTAGCTTTTCCCACTTGGACACGCCAATTTGTTCGCGGAAACTCAAATACAGTACGATCGATTTGACTTCCCAACTGTATGCCAATCTATCTTGATCCAACGTGCACTTTTTGAATCGAAAGTAGAATTACTTTAAGGGACGAATTTGTACTACCCCATAAACCGGAGTGATAGCGAGTACCGATAAAAAAAATTTTAGTACGGTTTCGTAACTCACGATTATTTCTTGACGAAGTGATAACTGGACTAAGGCTAAAATGAATTTAGTGAGGCATGATTTTAATCATGTTTGATGGATGGATATGGTGATGAAATGCTTATGAATATGATCGATGGAAAGGAGAGGGGATAATGTAGCAATTGGACAAATTTATAAAATGAAATGAAATGGAGATGGAGATGTCAGATTAATCTGGCGCAAAAAAACAAGAAAAATAGGAAAGGGATAATTCCTCAATTGCTTCCAAAGATATTCAAGTACATTCTAGTTGAATCCTAAGTAATCCCTATTTATATACAATTGAATTATTAAATATAGCCTAAGTCCTATTAAACTAAATTACCCATTTGCTAAAAATAAATAATTTAGTCAAAAGAAAATAACAATTTATAAAAAAATAAAAACAAAAATAAGAAAATAACAATTTTTTACTAAGTCTTATTTGACCATTTCCACTAAAAAATTTATTTTGCAATTTTAAGCTTTCAATGTCCCTTGAATTCGAATATAGTCCATTTCTTCACACATGTCTTCAATTTAATCCACTTTTGCTTTCTTTTAAGTAGAGAAACATCAATTTGTATATCTGATAAGAAATTATAGGAAATTAGAAGTACTTTCCTCGTAATTAATCCAAAATACACAAATAAGTTGCTTAAATAATTCACTTATCAATTGAATTAGAATATTATTTAATTATTTTAATTTAATTTAAAAAATAAATTAAATTGAGTGAAATAAAATTTGAGTACTGTTGAATCGAGTGAAATTGTTCGAATTAAATTAAAAAATTAAACCTCTCAAATTAAAATCTTATTACAGTATAACTAATTTTATATTGGAACACGTAAATTTGAAATCATATATATTTGAAAATATTTTCAAAGCAAAATAAAAAAAACACTTAGTATGTTATCATTAATTAGCCTCGAAATTATTATTCTTTAAAATTTTAATTTTTTAACTTTCTTTATATTGTTTTTAGATTTTTTTAATTTTTAAAAATATTTTATTTTTTTATTGAGAGATATCAATTTATACATTTTTAAACTTAATAGGGATCAAAAGGATATTTACATCAAATTGTTATTCGAATTGCTTGAGTTATTCGAATTGTAAAATTCAATTCGATTCGAACTCGAAACTCGAATTATTTATTCGAGTTAACTTGAATAATTCAAATAACTTGATTCGATTAACTCAAAATTCAAATTATTTTTTTTAATCAAATCGAGTTTTGCTCGTCCTTATTAGGGAAAGTTGGGATAAAAATGGGCTAAAAATGTTGAATGTGATAAATTTGAAAAAGAAAAGGTTAATGACTCGTAATTAAACTTCAATATTTAAAATTTAAATTAGATTAGATTGATTTAATAATTTTGTGTTATATTTTTTTTTTTATCATATAAAATTTATATTAAATAAAATTAAATTTATAATCACATTTAAAATTATAATATAAATATTAAATAATATGTTTAGAATTTTAATAAAAATATTAAATATAGAAAACAACATATTTGTTTAAAAAAACAACGAGTTGCTTTAAAACCTTCGTCTATTGAGTAAGCATAGATGATAATGATGACAATGAGAACGATATTGAGATGATCATATTTTTCAAGAAAACAATGGTAAGAAGTTTTAAAGGGTAAAGTCAAAAAAATTGCATGTCGCATGATAAAGAAATTTTAAAGTTGGCACAGCACATGTTTTTCAGTAACCTATGGTTTTGCATTTTAAATGTGTTATATTTTGTGATCTTTTCATCTCAGATGTATTTTTATTGCTTTTGATAAAACTTTAAGGGGAGAAGAAGAGAGAAAAGCTACACATGCTTTAATTTGCATATATTTTTAAAGGGTAAACTATACTAATTATTAATATGTTTTTTTTTATTATCTAATTATAAAAAAAATTATAAAATGTTCACTAAATAATAATAGTGTTCTTTTAAGTTTAGAAGAGAAGTTATAAATAGTATGCAGAAGAGAGAAAGACGGTCTTTATAATATGTTGCTAGATTTGTTCAATTAGATGTGAATTTGACAATAGAAGTTGAATTATATTTCAAGACAATGAAATACGGGAGCAAAACATAGTCTTATCCTAGATTTATGGTTGGTTAAGCAGTTTACTAGTTGCCTTCAATCATCTTACTTCAAGGGATAAGTAGTTGGGAGTGAGACAACGGTTTTTACGTGGAATATCTTTATCGAAAAAAATAAAAAACAAAGGAGAAATTCATTGATGTTGGAAAACAACAATGCAAAGATATTTTTTTGCTATATATATATATATATATGTGTGTGTGTGTGTTTTAAGTGTTAAATAATCCTTTTATAATCAACGTCTAGTAGAATAAATATAATCCTATACGGATTTAATTTGTACGGCAAAGTCCGACACTCAGACTTTTGTCTCCACAAATCCTTAATTTTGCCTTTTTATTTTATTTCTTTAACAAGTGAATTGCACTTCGAACTTTTTAAGTTAAGATTCGGATCACACAATTCTAACGTATTTAAATGAAAACAACAAGAACCATGGATAAATATTCAAAAAAAAAAGAGAAAGAACCATTGATAAATGGAGAACATGAAAAAAGCTTATTTTGGACTTGATATGCAAAATCTGGTATTGTACAGTACTAATAATGAAGGTATTTGGACAGGCAAACTAAGTAACTCGACCATTATTACACTTTTTCTTTTCTTTCTTTTGTGTGATAAGACAAGGGAAAGAAGACAATAAGCCTGGTTGGAACATGCATATTATGTAATATTGACATTGTTAATTGTTATGTTTTTTTTTGGATAAAAGTCCAAACATTAGGGTTCGTTAATGGTCGGTTTCTGTTGTTGCAATAATTGTGCGAGCTTTGAATCTACTCTACAGGCAACGACTAAGAAGGTTGGGTGGTAGCTAGTACTGTTATGCTTAAAAGGCATGTCTACTGGAGTAGATGAGGTCCATTTTATTCCACGATGGGGAAAACTGGATTTATAGATTCATATTTACATTCTTTTATATTACAATTATATTTAAAAAAGTTTATATAACTTTTTATACTTTAATAATTTATTTTATATAAATTGTGTCAAAATTCTTAACGGCAAATGTTTCGGCCTTCTAACATTATGCCCATTATTTTTTTTCAAATATATTGAGACTCAATTATAAAAGAATACAATTTAATTATTTAATTATTCGAAAATTATCATTTAAATGACTCTATTTTAAATTTGCTAATGAATGTCAATGTGGGTCATTAAGTTTGAGGTTGATATTAATTATTAAGCTATGAGTTAATATGCTATGTTATCAGTTTATTAATGATTATTTTATATTTTTCGTAGTTAAATGATTAAAATGAAAACTTATTAATAATTAAGTTATTACTTATGTAACTTACCCCCAAAATGGTCGAGAAATAGTAAATTAACTACTCATATCAAGTTAAAAGAGGGATAATTTAAATGAACAAATTGAAGAGTTTGAGTGATGAAATTGTAATTTTATATAATTAGATGACTTAAGTGTAACTTATTGATAGTTGAAGGAGCATGGTTTGGATTTGGAGTATACTTATTTTTTGAGATCATAAAACGGATAATCATAGTCGGGTCGAACGCGGGTTTTAAAAACCGTACCCGTCTAAGACCATTTAAATATCGAAGAGCTAGGGCCCTAGCGAAACCCCTTCTATCTTTTTATCTTTCGATTTCGCTGTCTGGATTCTGAATCCTTCATCGATACGACATGGAGTTTCCATACATGGAAGCTGTTGTTGGTACGCTCTTCTCTTCTCTCATTTCTTTGTATTGTTTTAGCTTGAATCTCTTCACTTTCCAGATTTATTCTTGTCTTTCATTGCTCACATATGTTGATTTTTCCACCCTATTTCTCACGATATTATTTATTTGTTAATTTTTAAATCTATTGAAATTTAAAAATCTTTTTACCTTTTCATCGGGACTTTTTTTGTTCCTTTTATTTTCTTGTTCGTTCCTATTTATTAGTTTCCACTGTGGTTCCTGAAATGAAATACGAAGCGCTTCTCTTTTTCTTTTCTTTTTTTCCTTTTTAATTTTTCATAGATTAGTTGAAATATATTTTTTCCCTAGTTTCAATTAGTATTCATGCATATGACTATGTTTTCTTTGTATGCTAGTGATTGGAAATTATAGGTTTTGGAGTTAGCTTTCAAGCATATTTCGAGTCTTTTTTTTCCGTCTTATTTCAATGAAATATAAAGAAATACGCGGAAATGAGCTAAATTATGTTAGTAGTTTCTTCAAGTGTCCTGTTTAGTGATTGTCGGAAGGGGACGATGGTTGATCTACTAATTAAGTAGCTTACAAGTTGCAGGAATTGGGCAATCATGATAATGAAACTTTTCACTCTAAAGAACCAAAACATGTACTTGCATTTATGCCACGTTGAGGCGTTTTATGTTTTGTGTTTTTGTGCATGTGGGTACTGTTAGAGATGATCGCATTAGTATGTTTCATCATGCTTAAATGGTTTGTATCTAGTTCTTTGGGGTCTATCTTCCTGTTGGTTGCTAAAAAAACACTGGGAACAGAAGTAAAAGGACAATTCCAAATATTTAGACAGTCCTTGTTGCTGGAAACTGTTGATTGAACTGAATATACCTTATTGGTTTTGGGGGTCCAATGATTTGTAAGATGATTTTAGCCTGTTTATAGGTTTTATCTTTTGCATTTCAACCTCTTTGGCTTTTAGCTTTATTCTGTTTATTAAGGAATGTGTTGTGCAAAGTACATGACACAGATTATGGGACTTGTTAATCACTCGGTTACTTATGTTCTCAAAGAAGTTTGTTTTTCATTCTTGTAACAATTTGATGGTTGTTTATGAGTTTGTAAGTGCTCTGTTCTTTTTTTCTCCCAACTTACCCTCTATTATTTACAGGTTTTATGATATTAATGTACTTATTTGAAACTTATCTGGACCTTCGGCAACATGCTGCTCTCAAATTGCCAACTCTTCCGAAAACATTGGAAGGAGTAATCAGCCAAGAGAAATTTGAAAAGTCTAGAGCCTATAGTCTCGATAAGAGGTTGGTTTGTTGTTTCTATTGATCATTTACTGGATTACATTATTGCATTAGGGAACAATCAAGCTTCCTTTTAACTTGATTTGACATAGTCCTTGATGCATCTCTCTTACTTTGCAGCCACTTCCATTTTGTTCATGAGTTTGTGACAATCCTGATAGACTCTGCAATTTTGTTCTTTGGCATATTGCCTTGGTTTTGGAAGGTGAGTTTTTTGCTGTTTAATAAATGGATCCTCCCTTTTGTTGATTGTCACTATCTTGTAAATTAATTGTTATTTATTTCAGAAATCAGGAACTTTCTTGCCTTTACTTGGTCTAAGTGAAGAGAATGAAATATTGCACACCCTTTCATTTTTGGCTGGTGTTATGATATGGTCACAAGTGAGTTCATGATATTTTCTTTGTCTTCTGCATCCCTTAATACAATTATCATTTTGTGTAAGTTAACACAGACCATTTATTTGTGGTTTTATATTGCAGATCACTGACCTACCCTTTTCTCTTTATTCAACTTTTGTAATCGAGGCCCGCCATGGTTTCAATAAAGTTTGTATTGTTAATCGCTAAATCTCTTTCTTGTTTCTTTGTTTACTGCTTTTTTTGGAACTTTTTTTTTTAAATTTTAAGATCACACTTATCTTGCTTTTCCTAATTATTTTCTCATATGTTTTGCAGCAAACAATATGGTTATTCTTTAGGGACCTAATCAAAGGAATATGTCTTGCTATTGTACTTGGTCCACCCATTGTTTCCGCTATTATTGTCATAGTACAGGTAAAATTGTGTATATTTCTAGCATTTGGTCTCTCTGGTGAAATATTACTGGTCATTTATATTATAATCAGACAATTGTTAGCTTAACAACAAGATTTTATGGTCTAAATTATTCTCTAGTATTTTTGCTATTATTGCCATCCTTCTCTGACTATGGTGAATCTTAATTTTGTGATTGCAGAATGGAGGTCCATATCTGGCTATTTATCTTTGGGCATTTATGTTTGTGCTTTCTCTTGTAATGATGACAATTTACCCTGTTCTGATAGCTCCACTTTTTAATAAGTTCACCCTTGTGAGTATTTCTTAACCATTGTACCATAGTTTCATTCAAGCTTCCTTGTTTCCCCTAAGTCTAATTACTTATGTTTTGCCTTGGGTGGCACTGTGGGAAATAGCTTACTGAAGGAGAGCTCAGACTTAAGATTGAGAAACTTGCTTCCTCCCTCAAATTTCCTTTAAAGAAACTGTTTGTTGTTGATGGATCCACAAGATCAAGTCATAGCAATGTAAGTATTATCATCTGTAGTTTTGTAATATTCTATCATTCAAGACAATACTATGTCTTTCTTTTGTAAAACCATTTATGTAAAAGTTTGAACTGATAGTCTATTAGTGATTTACTTCAATCATCTTTATAGACTCGTAGCTGCTATATATATTATTTACACTCTCTAGGGACATTATTGTCATGAATTGTGTGATGCGGTGGATGGCATTGAGGAAAAGCAAATTAAGTCTATTTCTTTTTCTTTTGGCCAGAAAACTAATTCTGTTTCAATTTGATAAATATTTGCCCCTTATTCACAATGAGATTGATTGCAGAAGTGCTTTTTCATCCCACTTATGGTTCAATGTTTTCAACATCATGCAGGCCTATATGTATGGTTTCTTTAAGAACAAGCGTATTGTCCTTTATGATACATTGATTCAGCAGGTATGGATCTAATACCAAGTAAAAGTTTCTTCGCCTCTTATGGCTGCCCTTTCCTATCTTAAAGATTTTTGTATTGAGCAAAGGATAGGTGCAAAATGCCTGTGTTTTTCTTCAGTAGAGGGGTTATATTATCGCTTGTGTGCTAGGATCATCTTCCTTCATTGTGAGGCATACGGGACCTTCCAATAAAATGTCTTAGGTTTTCATTTTAAATCTAGTGATGATGATTTTTTTGTTGAAGCTATTCTGAGTAATTATAAAGTGAATGGAAATTCCTGTCTTCTAATATTTAATTCAGAACCAATCTCTTTTTTACCGTCAACCTTATTTCCTACTGTTGAGCATATTGGCTGTTATTTGTCTTACAGTAATTTGCATTATGCATGTTTACTTGTAAACTGGGAACATTGTCTGCCGATCTCAGGAGACTTGAGTTTGTGGCAAATATAGTCTAATGTTATGCCAGTAGATTTCTCCCCTAGCAAACAATATTATTTCTTATATAGGAATTTATATGTAAGTCCACTCTGTTTATCTTGATTTTTAGGATGCATTTTGACTTAAAAGTGAAAATTGCCGAATACATGATTTTTTCTTTTTCCAGTTTATGGAAGAAGTTGGAAAGAATGATAAATGATTTCGTCATTGTCTGTGTAGTGAAGGCTTCCTTAACACTCGGGAAAGATCTTATTTATTTAGATTCTTTTTGCAGTGCAAAAATGATGAGGAAATTGTTGCTGTTATAGCTCATGAACTGGGGCATTGGAAGCTAAACCATACCATTTACTCATTTATTGCTGTGCAGGTATGCTGCAGTTGTTCTCTTGCAATCTTCTTTTTCTCTCTGAAAAAAAAAAAAAAAACTCACTCCTGTTTTATTTGTTCTTTGGATAAATGAGCACCATGTTATGACTGTATTATGGTTCATGACTCTTCATTTATGTCGTGGTGGAATAGCAGTGATGCTGTTAAAAATGATCAGAAAATAATTGTGTTTTTTGTAGGTCTGGAAGAGAAGTTATTGAGGTGTTTTGCCTGCTTAGCTATATAGTTCTTAGGGCAGTCAAACCTTATGATAGTGTTCATGCAGCAAGATAATCTCATATCCTCCATCTGGCGTTAGATAAACCAAAAGCATGTTAATGAGCCACACAAATCAAGTGCCTATGCTGTAAAAAATAGCAATTTATTCTGCTTAATATTTGGAACATGAGCTGTTTATGTCTTTACACTATGCTTGCTAGATTTGTCAAGATGTAAGTGGATATATCTATAATTTCTTGCTCCAGTAACTAGTTCCATTCCTTTGTTTTGATGTTTGTTTGTTTTTCCCTTCCTTCCAAATGCAGATTCTTACTTTTTTGCAATTTGGAGGTTATACACTGGTCAGGAACTCATCTGATCTTTTCCGAAGCTTTGGGTTTGATACACAGCCGGTACTAATTGGTCTTATCATATTTCAGGTACGAAACTACCAAAACAATGTACTTATAGTTGAAATACCTAGCCTAATAATGGGATGTACTCTATAAGCATAACTAAGCTCTTAACAGGGCAGCAGAGACATTGTTTAATTTGTTTGAGTAAAGATAGGATTGAAGGTTATGATGGAATGGAAAAGAATCAGTTTCCATACTAACCATTCTCTGACCTTGTCATATGCAGCATACTGTAATACCACTCCAACACCTTGTAAACTTTGGTTTCAATCTTGTAAGCAGATCATTTGAATTTCAGGTAACTTCTTTTTTGCAGCAAATGCTGATTTTGAGTTTTGGTGGTTTTCTCGTAGGCTTTGACTGGCACGAAGGATAGAAATGAGCAAGGATGGAAAATTTGTTAATCAAATGATTAAGATTCATAACCACTTTCCTACTATGTAGTTTAACCATTAAATTAACAAAATTTCCATCCTAGCTCATTTCCATCTCCTTCTCATCAATTCTTGGATTTAATAATGTATGGTATGTATTGTTTTATGTAGGCTGATGCCTTTGCTAAGAAGCTTGGCTATGGATCTGCTTTACGTGCTGGTCTAGTGAAGCTACAGGTGAATTTCTAGTCATTTTACTTTCCTTTGTTGTTTAAATCAGAATCTACTATATCGTTTCAAATATGAAGTGTGCTTCATTGTTGTTACCTTCATGCAAAGCCCATCCCAATGATAATATCTGCATGTAGCTTATATTAAGAGAACAAAAGAAAGGTTAATGAAGTTGAAATAAAATACTAGTTACATGTTAATGAGGAGTTGTTGGTGTAATTTTTTCAGGAAGAAAATCTGTCGGCAATGAATACAGATCCGTGGTACTCAGCTTATCACTATTCTCATCCTCCCCTTGTTGAAAGATTGGCGGCAATTGATGCAGCTGACAAGAAGGAAGAGTGATAGGGATGACGTAACATTAAGAACTGGGTTTGAATATTTCATTTCATTGTAATATTTTTGTTCGATGATCTGTATTTGAGTTGCATGGCGTCACGTTGTCACTAGTTCAGGCACACTTATTAGTCAGAAAGCTAGTTAAAATGGAAGATGGAAGAATAGACTAGACAAATGATCGGAGAAACATCGAATGCAATGGAACTTTGATTAAATATGTTCTGTCCTTTTTCTGCACTCCATTAATTTTGCCACACCTGCAGGTCTATTTTGAAGGTAAGGAAAAAAAACCCCAAAAAATAAGTTTTGAGGATATTATGTTTGTTTTTCTTAAAATGTTTTTATTAGTTGGTGTGTTGTTCTTGTCGAATACAAAAAGGGGGGTGGGGGGGGGCGGAATAATAACGTAATGTTATTGTAAATAATAGAACGTGGCTAGGATTTGTGAAGCAATTAAGCATAATGTTGCTATGTTTTGTCAAATTAGCTGTGGTTTCAATTTTAATGGCTTTTTTTTATGTTTGAAGCTGAATGGAAAATTTAAGAAACTACGAAATTTTCTAAATGTCGAAGTGGTTAGGGTCACAGTGGGGTTTGCTCACTAATCAAAAATGGAAAAGAGAGACATTGCTTGTCAATTGCATATATTAAAATAGATAAATAAGATCAATGTTAGTAGGAAGTTGTTGTCTCACCTCACCATCTCATCAGATCTCCAAGTGGACTGCGTACGTCGCTACGCAATCGCATTCAGTCCTCCTAATCCCTTATTCAATTTCAGCTCCCCCTCCCCCTCCCCCCCTTCTCTCTCTATCGGACCATAACATTCATACTCCTACTCGTCCCCATAATCAGCAGGCAGGCCTTGCTATTAAATAGAAAAAAAAATGCATTTCAATCTCAGATTTGACCATTCTCAAATATTTATAATTTAAGCACTCTTAATTAAATAAAAAAAATACGCATTTGACCGTTCTCAAAGATTCATAATTTAATCTAAAATTGGAAATAAAATGAATTAAAAGGACCATGTAGTCTTTTTAGTTTCAGTCACTGAAGCTACAAGATAAAAAGAATTAAAAGGACCATTTTTAGTTTCACTTATTCTTAACGTAAAAATATACAGTGTACAGACAACCAGTAAAAGTACAGGGTGGATTACGTTTCGGTCCCTTTATTAGAAAAAAAAGATAAATTAATTTTTATACCTTTCGAAACATTCAAATTAACTATTTTTTTAAATTTTTTTCTATTAAATAATAATGTGAAACATACTTAAAAGTAATTTTTTATAGTCAAATTATAAAAATGATTATTTAACTATGTCTTTTGTTTCATTTTGATCATTTAACTATTAATTTTTTATTTAATCACTAAACTTTTTAAAATTAAATATTTTAGTCACTCTGAGCTAAAGTGAGCTTTCTTATTGGTCTAGCAACAAAATTAGTCCTCTAATATTTACACATTCTTATTAGCTCTCGAATTTTTTAGAATTTAAACTAAAATGACCAATTTTGTAAACAATGAGAGCTAAATTTGTTGAATTTTTTACATTTAGGATCAAACTGATAGAATGTGTAAACATTAAAGTGCTAATTTTGTTACTAGACCAATAAAAGAAATTCACATCAAACCGTAACAGCTAAAATATTTAATTTTGAAAAGTTTAATGAGTAAATCGAAATAATTAATATTTGGGTGATCAAAATAGAACAAAAAGTATAGTTAAGAGATTTATTTTATGATTTACGTATAAAAATAATTTTCAGCATGTTCCACGTTATTATTTAACAGAAAATTTTAACAGAAAGATTAATTTGCATGTTTTAAAATATCTAAGGACTAATTTATTATTTTTTTGTAAAAAAATTAAAATGCAATATACTCCTAAGTACAGGTACTTCTCTGGTAGTTTTACCACAGACAACCTTATTTAAAATGTAGCTAAGAAGATAATTAGTTATAACATAAACAAATCTTCCTCTTCTTTGTCTGTCTCTATTCTTTCTTTAAACTTTCGTGTTTCTCTCTTACTTTTTCTTCTATCCAATTTAAAAGTTATTCCCCAGTAGTGGAGCTAATGCTGGCCGGATTATTCAACAAAGTATAAAGAAAATGTCTGTGTACGACGTCGCTTTCCTTAACGCCGAGCTGTCAAAGCCGACGCCGATTTTCGGGTTAAGACTATGGGTACTCGTCGGCCTTCTTTTCGCTTCATTCATTCTCTTCTTTTTGTTTCTTCTCTCACTTTGCCTCACTGCCCGCCGCAAATCCGATAGACACCACCACCTGCACCCTTCCCCATCAATCTCCAAAGAGGTTCAACAAATACTCCATCACCCATCCGCTGCCGATCACCGCCCTATCTCGCCGTCCGCGGAGTTGGGAAAAGTGGAGCACGGAATGGTGTTCTCGTGTGAGGAAAGTAGAGGGCCGACGAGTGCAGGTGCCACTGACACGGCGTCAGTGGGGAGTGGAAGTGCGGGGCCGGAAGTGTCTCATCTTGGCTGGGGAAAATGGTATACTTTGAGGGAACTGGAACTAGCTACGAATGGATTGTGTGAAGAGAATGTGATTGGTGAAGGTGGCTATGGAATTGTTTACAGTGGCGTTTTAACTTATGGAGCTAAAGTAGCTGTTAAGAACTTGCTTAATAACAGGTATCTCGGGTTAATAAACTTTATTTGATTGCTAAGAGAAAATGATGTTTGTTTTTCCTATTATTCAGTCCATGCAATAGTTAGCTTCTGATCAAAATGATGTTCTTCTTCTTCTTCTTTCTTTACTTGTTTTTATAGATGTATACAAATTAGCTAATCAAAATATTCTATCAACCCTTCAGGGGCCAAGCTGAGAAGGAATTTAAGGTGGAGGTGGAAGCAATCGGGCGAGCACGACACAAGAATCTCGTGAGATTGCATGGATACTGTGTTGAAGGTGTATATAGGTAGTGACATTCTCTGAAATTAAAGGCTTTGCTTCCCTTTTTTTAGTGTTGAATGTTGATACAAGTGACTTATTACCTGGTTTTGCTGTACAGGATGCTTGTATATGAGTATGTTGACAATGGCAATTTGGAACAATGGCTCCATGGGGATGTTGGGGATGTCAGTCCTCTTACATGGGATATCCGGATGAATATCATATTGGGAACGGCAAAAGGGTACATCAGCTAGAATTGTATTCTTTGGTTCATGTATACTATTTGTCTTGGTTCTTGTTCTGAGTGTTTAATGCATTGTTTTTGCAGTTTGGCCTACCTTCACGAGGGTCTTGATCCCAAGGTTGTCCATCGGGATGTAAAATCTAGCAACATCCTACTTGATCGCCAGTGGAACCCCAAGGTTTCTGATTTTGGGCTTGCTAAACTCTTGCGTTCTGAAAGGACTTATGTGACAACTCGAGTGATGGGAACATTTGGGTTGGTTGATTTCCATTTGCTGTTTTACTAAAAAATAAGATTACATGTTCTAAATGCATACATGCATCATAAGAAAAATGTTTGTGTGGTTCATTAATCTAGAACATGAAAATCCTTTCTTCTTTCAGCTATGTTGCTCCGGAGTATGCTTGTACTGGAATGCTGAATGAGAAGAGTGATGTCTACAGCTTTGGTGTGCTTATAATGGAGATTATCTCTGGGAGAAGTCCCGTTGACTATAGCCGACCGCAAGGGGAGGTTAGACTTATTAAATTTCATCCTTGGCTAGTCTAGTGTCACAGCTCCTAATGTTGCTAAGTTGGAAATGATTTGATAATTGCAGGTGAATTTGGTGGAATGGTTAAAAATCATGGTTGGGGATCGAAAATCCAAGGAAGTAGTCGATCCTAAGCTACCTGAGATGCCTGCTTCAAAAGCACTTAAACGTGTACTATTGGTTGCTCTTCGATGTGTTGACCCTGATGCAACAAAGAGACCGAAAATGGGACATGTTATCCACATGCTTGAGTCTGATGACCTGCTATTCCATGATGTAGGCACCATTTTTTGCAAACTACAAAGATATTAGCATTTATGGCCCCTGAAGAGGGAGGCTTCATGTTATTTTCTTTGTGGACTGTCTTTTGTTTTGCAGGAACGTCGGAATGCAAGAGACCATTCAAATGACCAGCAAATGAATCGCAATGCCACAAAGTTAGGTGACAGCCGATTTGACAGGGCCTCTGCTTCTCATACATATGAAGGCAATAGCGAAAGGAACCATCACCAGCCAACTAGGTGGAGATAATGCTATCAATGACTAGGTAACTTGCAAATGAGAAGCATTTTCTTTCTTTCTTTCTTTATCTGTGTATTAGTTCCCCAGTGTTTTGATTGTATATGCTCCATTTAAGCAAACAATAATCTGCATTTATCTATGCCTTCTACACAATTTGCATTTGTAAAAAAACATGGATGAACTCATACTTGTTATACCATTTGTAATTGATTGTCTTCATTTATTTATAAGAACAAAAAAAGGGTTTCTGGTTTGGTTTTTGCTTTTGTTTGAAGATGAGTTAGATAGTTTGAATGGATGTGCAAATTACTTGCAATGCCTGAAATGAGATGAGGAATTGGTGGCGGACCATTTATTCTGACAGAAATAATGTAATATATAGATTAGCCATCAACATCAGTGAGAAATGGACCCAGCAACCAGCTAATTTGATGGAAAAACGACCATATGGGTTTTGTTGCATTGTCGGAACTGGCCAAGAAACAGTAAGGGATGACTATGTCCTTTGTTTTCTCCATGAACGGCAAAGCATCCTAATAACGACACTAGGTCTGATAGAATTTTGAGCAAAAATGTTGTGTTTTGGACGTAGTCTTACCAGCCAACGGCCTATTACCTTTTAATATTATCTACCAATCGTGAGATGTTCTAATACTTGGGCGGAATTAGACCGGCGTATTAATTATTAGAGGGGGAGGCAATGATTTGACTAAATTTCTGATGAATGCCGTTTTTTAGAAAAAGTATCAGATGAGATTAAATTTTTGAAAAGATTCGGGAATTTTACAATACTTTTTTACAACAATATTTGTATAAAAGTTTATAATGTTTTATTTTATTAGAGTTTAATTTTGTATAAAATTTTGTCTTTAATTTTTAAAAATTAAGTGTAGTATTTAATCTTATTTTGTCAGTTAAAAAACTAAACAATATCACATTGTTTATGAATACATTGCAAATCGATTATGAGTTTATATATACTCATATTTTATATGGTTTAAAAAAATAAGAAAAATAAAATTTGAGGTTTATATAAAAATTTGTTTTGCTAGGTTTTTTTTTTTTTCATAAGAAGTAACATCAAAAAAAAAAAATTGAACAGAAAATGTCTCGGTTGAAAGCAATTTTTGATAAATTGATCTAGTCTTGTAATTTTTTAAAAAGGTTTAATTTGATAATTTTTCTTAAAAATTGGCGTTTTTAAAATTTTTGTCCAATGATTTATATGTTAAAACGACATAGTAATGAAGAAAACAATGCAGACGGTGCAATAGTTTTTATGGATTAATGAGATTAGAAGAAAAAAAATGCTAATGAATTTATGTGCAATAATGTAATAATCCACAAATTTTAAAAGAGATAATTATCAAAAATACGATTTTCATAAAAAAAAAATATCATAAATACCATGGTATTCATTTTTTAATATATTAAATAAAATTTATGTATATATCATATAAAAAAATAAATTTTTTGGCCTCCAATTTTATAAAAAAAAAAAATCATTTTAACCTTCCATTTTTTTTTTACCTCTTTTAGCCAACTTACATCTTTTATCAAAACACCAAAAAATAGATGAAAAAATTAACATTTGTTAACATTGTTAACATAGCATACACGTGAATGACAAGTCAACATTTATTTTTTTTTAATTTTAAAAATATTTTTTATATTTTAAATAATTTTATAATTTTAAAAATAATTTTATGATTTTTTTGAATTTTTGAAAATTAAAAAAACTAATTAAATATTGACATGTCATTCACGTGTGTGTCACATCAACAAAATGAAAAAAAAACTAAATTTTCTATTTATTTTGAGGTGATTTGATAAAACTGCATGTTTAAAAGATAAAAAAGCAAAAAAAAAAAATAGAGGATTAAAATAACTTTTTTCTTATTTATGGAGTTGAAGATCCAAAAAAAATCATTATACTTAAAAAAAAAAAAAAAAAAGAATGGATTGGTATAGGTTGCATTTTATACTAAATTTTGTATTTGAATTTTAGACTAGTTAAATTGATCAATAACAATAAAGTGATTTTTTGCGTATGTTATTCAAAAATAATAAACTAACATAGTATTATATATGTAATAATGCATTTGTCATATAAGATTTTAGAAATAACATAATTTAATGATTTACCATTTTAGTCAAGAAATTTTTTTTCTATTATAGACGCAGGAATTTGACGAATTATACTTTATTATTTTATTGTTGAGTGACTTAACGCTCTAGGTTAAATTTTACAATCCGAAAATTAACACTAGTTTAAGTTTAGCTTTAATATCTCAAGATTTTATTATCGATACTTAAATTTGATGAGTTTTTGATCGGTATAACTTGAATTAGGTCAAACATTTTCTGTTATTTAATTTATTTTGGACATCATATTTCTTGGTATTAAGATATTTTTAACTACTTACTCTATACGTGCAATGGTTGGTTGCCCAACAATGATATTTCTTTTCAAAAGAAACTTCATTTGAATTTAAAGACGATTAATTTAAGGAAAGTAAACACGACAAATGCGTGTTATATATTAATCTCCAGAACATTCAATGTGGTGCGCGGTAACATAAAGCATGCATACTAATCAGCGGAACCGTAGGGATTTAGCGAACCAACGTGCGGCAATGCAGACCATTTCCTCCTCCCTTTTGCTGGAAAAAAGATTACATTGCCGTGTTTTAATGGTTATGTTATGTTTTGGAATAAAGAAGAGTATTCCACTCGTCAAGCTTCGCTTTTCATTTTGACTCTGCTTTCTGGAAAGCAATCCTTTGCCGTGCTTTAATGGTTATTCCTCTCTCCTCCCCCCCCCCCCCCCTTTTTTTTTTCTTTTCATTACCTAACTGTAAAATTAAAACAATTTATAACTTCTTATTTTAAAAAAAATTGATATCAAAACTAAAAATCATTTTGGATATCTAATCCGTCTCGAAATTTAATCCGAAATTTTATTAAAAAATTCATAGTTCAAGTAACTTCATACACTCTACTTGAGAGAGTCTAAACACTTCATTTTTATCTTCTTCTTTTTTTTTTTTTTTCTTAAGACACGATTCTTAAAATATTATCTCCTCCTCTTTTATTGTGTATCAACAAAAATAAATATTTGAAAGATATAAAAATACGAAGAAGGGATAAATTTCGAAGGTTTTAAGTTACTTACGACAATGAAAAAAAAATCAATTTATTAAATTAAAAAAATACTTAATTAATACATCTCATTTTCGTAATGAGGCAATTCATAGACTAAATTCAGTAATCGCTAGGAAACATGCAAGTGGCATGGCCGCCCATTTTTACCCGTTGACATCATTTGGTACTAATTCCAAACGGCTATGTCGGAAGCTAGGGCTGACGTGTGGTTGTGGGCTCATACAGAATTCAATTCCAGCCGACAGCCTTTTTATAATCAAATACGACAATATCCAGTTCTGCTATTTGTAATATAATATTTCTGTTTCCCCTCAAATCGTTGTCCTCCACGTACGTGTTCTGTCACGGAATACTCGTGACAGGCAGTGGTTTAATCAACACTCTAATCTACAACAACCACACAAATTAAAATAAGAGATAAAACCCACTTATTCCAAAGATGAAATTTCAACGAAGATCAAATACACCACGCGTTTGAAGATTTCTTAGAATTTTCCCGATTAAATCAGGTATACTTCTCTCTTTTCCTTTGTGTTTCCTCTTCTTAATTTCTTCCGATCGTTTTAATTTGTGCTTCTTCGTGCGATTTTCAAGAAACGCAAAATCCACCCCCCCTTTTTTTTTTTTTCCTCTTTCTTTAGATCTTTTCGATTTGCCAATCCATTTACGATTTTGAAGATACAAAAGCATTCTTTTTGGAATTTTTTTTGTAGTTGAAGATTATTAGGTTTGGCTTATGATTCTTTAAGCTTCAGTTCTTAACAGAGCACCATCTATCTGTGTAGAATTTTTGCTTCTACCCGGTAAAGCGGTATTTTGATTGAAGGATCTAATACTGTGTAAGTTTTTTTTTTTTTTTTGGCTCTTTGAAATCTACGTTTGTTTGACTTTATGTGTCTGGGTGTCTTTGTAATATATATATGTTTGATTCATTAGATCTGGCTCTAGTTTACGTGTTTATGACTTTGGATATTAAAGCTTTGTGTTTAAAGATACGATTTTAGTATTTTATTGAAATTTCAGGTTCAGAATAATTTGATTTAGTTTTTATGTATAAATAACGTAGATGTGGATAACCATAAAGGAAATGAAGGCAATCAAGCTGATCTTTGTTTGCTGCACCATATCTTTTGCATGTATTAGTCATGATTTTGGTGTTGGATAATTGGTCTTCTCTGTGGTCAATTGTTTGTCTTAATCTACAAAATTCAGCTAATCTAATTGGTTTTGAAGTTTGATATTTATGAGATGTTGTGGTGATTAGATCTAGTGGGTATGGTTTCGGAGAAGGGTTTCCGGGGGAACACCGTTACCTTATTGTTGTGTCCTGGAACTAATGGTTTGTTATTTTTATGGAGATTATTATGGCTTTAAAACTTTGCCTGCGGTTGTAAATATAAAGATGGTTACTTCTGGGGTTTTTTTCATAATCCGTGGAATTATTAATGTTAATTGAGTTTTGAGATCTTGTTTCTATGATGATGGTTTTGAGTTGTTTTTCTATATTTTGTAGCAAATACATCAATATGAGTCGTTCTCAGGAGCCACATCGCCCTTTCTTCCATCTTGCAAATCCTTTCCGCAAGAATTCACATAAGGGTTCTCAGTTTAATCCAAAACTTCATTCTTTATTGAATGATTTTGAAACTGCCTTATCAAAGAAGCTGCAAAAACTTGTGCCAAATGACAAGGGTGACATCCTTAGCTTGTCATGGATGAAACTAGCAATGGAGTCACTTTCTGAGATTCATTGTGACATAAAAAACCTGATAACTGAACTTGACCTTCCTGTGACTGAGTGGGATGAAAAATGGATGGATGTGTACCTGGATATCAGTGTGAAGTTGCTTGATATTAGTATTGTTTTTACCTCCGAGCTTACACGGCTTAACCAAGGCCATCTCTTACTTCAGTATGGTCTGCATAAGTTGGAGTCTGATTCCCCTGAACAGTTCAGTCGGGCCTCTTCCTCACTTGATAGCTGGAAACAGCACATTGGCTCCAAAAATCCCAGAGTTGAAACTTGTCGACCTATCTTGGACAACCTTGTTGAGTCACTAAACTTGCCCAAGGTCAGGAACTCTTCTAAAGGAAAGGTGTTGATGCGTGCTATGTATGGAGCTAAGGTGGCAACTACTTATATTTGTAGTGTCTTCGCTGCAGCTTTCTCTGGTTCTTCCAAGAATTTATTTGACTTAACTGTTCCTAACACACTACCTTGGGCACAAGTTTTTTCTGATGTCCAAAATACTGTGAATGTAGAGATTAGAAATATATTTTCTTGCGGAAAAGTTACAGTTCTAAGAGAACTGGATGCTGTTGATGCATGCGTCAAGGAATTGTCAACTTTGCTCCAAGATGGGGTGGGGATAAGTGAAAGGGAGTCATTCAAGAATTCTGTTTCAGATTTGAGAAAGACGGAAGAGAAATTATCCCAAGGGCTGGATAATCTTTTAAAGGTGGTAGATAGCTTTTTCAAAATAGTTTTGATGGGGCGTGATGCTTTGCTTTGTAATCTAAGGAAGGCCGGTGGTGGCGTCCCAGATTTACGAATGTAATGAAAGCTAAACCTTTCTTTATACAGACGGTTTAGGTACGAGGCCATGTGTTTTCTGACCAGAAGGCGTATACAACCATGGGGTCATGCAAGTATGAGTGGTGTCTTTATGAGAGTAATTACTTTGGTTGTACATGTATCCTTATATATCGAAAATTATATTCAAGTATCATATTTGGTTGCAAATGTTGTTGCTCTGAATTTCCATTCCCCTCTGATATCATTGCTTAATGTGTTTCCAACCAAATTTCCCTCATCAGTTCAGGCAAGGCAATTCTTGACGGATGGGGCGTGATGCTTTGCTTTGTAATCTAAGGAAGGCCGGTGGTGGCGTCCCAGATTTACGAATGTAATGAAAGCTAAACCTTTCTTTATACAGACGGTTTAGGTACGAGGCCATGTGTTTTCTGACCAGAAGGCGTATACAACCATGGGGTCATGCAAGTATGAGTGGTGTCTTTATGAGAGTAATTACTTTGGTTGTACATGCATCCTTATATATCGAAAATTATATTCAAGTATCATATTTGGTTGCAAATGTTGTTGCTCTGAATTTCCATTCCCCTCTGATATCATTGCTTAATGTGTTTCCAACCAAATTTCCCTCGTCAGTTCAGGCAAGGCAATTCTTGACGGATTTGGCTTCCCCTGTTTATTATTATCCAACATCTTTCCATGTCAACCCATGTGTCATCATCTATCAGCACTTAACAACATGTGAAGGGTTTCGACAAAAAAAAAATGAATTCAATGTGCTCAATTAAATGCAAATCATGATTTAAATGGCTCAATAAGATGCACTTTCTAGAGTAAGGGTGTTCAAAAGATTAATCGATCGGTTAATCAAATCGAACTAGTATTAATTGAATTAATCAAATTTTTTAATTCGTTAACCGAATCGAAATATTTTGAAAAGAAAACATCAGGATTGAAATATTTCGATTAATTTGGTAAACGAAATTTCTATGTTTTTGTTTTTTGTTTTTTTTTTTATTAAAATAAGTATAAACCATATATAAAAAAAAAATGATAAAATTCATTTGACCGAATTAAAATTACATATAATTTGTATTATTAATTATTAAGTTTGGTGAATTTACCCGATTTCGAATCGAATTAATTGATAATCGAACTTCCAAAAAATCATGAATTGACCTCCGACCGAATTAGATCGATTAATCGACCGATTAATTGAATTAGATCGGTTCGATCAATTAATTCGATTTTAATCGAAATTTGAACATTATTTTGAAGTAAAGATTAACTGATTTTTTTAATTATTTTCCAAAAGCTTTTTTGATATTTTAGCCAAATAAAATATATGAATTGAATATATAGTAATGAAGTTTTATGTAAAAGAATTGATTATATATTAACGAGGGAAGTGTGAGCATTTTAAAATAAATAAAAAAAATATTTATTTATCATGTACTTGTATCCTATATTTTTAAAAATATATAGTATATCAGTATGTTCATATCATATCGTATTGTTTATGTTTATACTTCAGAATTTACAATCTGAGATTAGATATTACTGTGCAGCAGCTATTTCCCTGCCACTGGTACTGCTGGTGTTCTTTTTTCTTAAGTCACACAGACGTGGCCATGGACTGGACTCTTATCTACTACCGTTCCTCCGATCTTTACTTGTTATGGAACTGCCTAAAATATTTGTAGGTGTTGTCGAAATAAAAAAGATACTTCCGACATGTATTTCACAATCAGTCTTCTTCATGGATGAGAGTTCATTGGCTTTATATATCTATATATAATGCAACACTTGACAAGATAATTTAGAAACAAAACCCATGAGATCCCAACTATGAGACCTCTTGCTACACCTAGCTACCAAACTTACTTTTACTTTGCTACTATCAGTCACATGTATTTCATGCTATAGGTACAACTTTTGAGCACCACACTATCAATGGACAAAGGCTCTGCCGGAAAGTCACAAGCCGTGATTTTCTCCGGCCCTTGATCTGGTAGTTGGTCGCATGGCCGAGGACTTACTCCGCTCGTGATCCCTTCAACGTCTGTGCAAGTCCATGGCACCTTCTTAGCCTTAGCTGCCATTCCAATCGTGACATTGGATATGCAGATTTGAGTAAAAGGATCACCTTCAATCCCTTCCAACCTGGCCGCCATCGACACATTATCCGCCGTGATATCTCTGTAATTAATCCCCTGAATCACCGGCAATGCATTGGGATCATAGTGATTATCAGCATGTGCTTTATAGTTCCCTGTCATCCAAAACACCCATTTCATGGTATGCAAAGTCATTCCTTTGACGTATATGTCTTTCACGAATCCCCCTCTTCCTCTAGCAGTCTTGATCCTGACCCCGGATTCGGTATGGATGGCCGTGATGTCTTCGGCCCTCACGTCCTCGATTCCGCCCGACATCTCGCTCCCCAACGCAATGGCTGCGCTGTAAGGAGAAATGCATGTCAGCCTCCTAATGACTAATTGTTTGGTGGGCATCCCAAATGAGATCCCGTATTCATCCCAACCACTCTTCACTGCAATACAGTCATCTCCCGAAACTATGTAACTGTCCTCAATTCTAACATTCGTGCAAGAATCTGATCATCAAATTAAACACAAACAGTGATCAGAGCTTAACAACTATACAGGCTTTGAAAATTACTACAAACACTATACCTGGATTGATACCATCTGTGTTTGGAGATGTGATAGGAGCAATAATGGTGATGCCTTGTACGAGAATGTTACTGCATCATATAAATGAAAAAAATCCCAGAATTCGATTAATCAATGTTATTTGCCACGTGGACGGATGTGATTGAAGAAAGCATATATGATGCTTTTTACCTACTATAAACTGGATGAACATTCCATGATGGAGAGTTGAGAAGGGTTAGGTTGGAAATTTGGATATTGTCCGAGTACATGAATTCGATTAGGTAAGGTCGGGTGTATTTCAATTTTCCCTTGTGGAAATTTTGCCACCAGAATGCGCCTTGACCGTCGATTGTACCATTGGCCCCTGATAATTAACACATAAACAGGCTCATTATTGTCTTGAAAATGAATGTTGATATATTAACAGCGTTCATGAACCTACCTGTAACAACGACATCAGTGAGATTAGTTCCAAATATAAGGCTGGCAAACCTTCCACCAGCTGCATCCCTTCCTCGACCATACGACGGTAAAGCCTTCAAAACAGGCCATTCGCTCATATCCTGAATCACTCAATCAAGCAATGAGAGTCAGTAGCTGGGTCTGGGCTACCTAAGACTATACTAAAAATATATTTATTCAAAAATCACCTACTATACTATACGATACTAACAATTGCTAGTTGATGCAACGAATCAAACCTGAGAAGCAAGGAGAACAGCATCTTTGTGAAGATAGAGAGTGAAATGGCTGGTGAGGCTAAAGCTCCCAGTCAGCCATTGTCCAGCAGGAACATATAACTGAGCCCCGCCATAATTTGCATACTGGCTCAGATGACTAACTGCATCTTGAAATGCTTTAGTATTTGATGTTTTCCCATCACCAATTCCACCAAAATCAGTTATTGATGCAGAGTGCCCTCTGCAACTCATAGCTATGTACTCAAACGACTCCAGTATCCTTCCTTTCCTGGCCTCAGCTCCTTTTTGACCCAAAATCAATGCCACCAACACAAGGAGTGTGGCTATCTTAGTCACCTGCAAGGTCAACAATGCAAAGCAAGTACACATTTTAGGTGTTTTATTATTAAGGTGAAGTTAGAAGCTTGGTTATGAACAGAAGGGAGCAAGCATGTCAAGGAACAATGGGTGTTTTCGATTGACATAAACATAGTTTGGTGTAAACACCCAAAACAGCTTGCTTTTGATTCAAACCAAGGGCATATATGCATTATTTGTTTTGTTTGTAAATGAAGGAAAGAAAGGAAATTTACTTGAATTATCATGGGACTCATCCTTGCCAACTCCATTGTTGGGAAATTGTCGATGAAGACTTGCTTTGTGCTATGGTAGAGAGACAAATGGTGTCTTATATATAAGGTGAGAGCTCCACTGTTGAAATTGGACAGTAATATAAATTCAGTAGGATTCTAAGTGTTATGCTAAGTTTCCAACTCTCAGGAGTTTTACATTTAATTCGAGACATATTGTATTTCTTTTTTTAAGTATAGCTATATAGGGTTTAGTTATAGTTTTATATTATTTAGAAATATATTAAATATTTATGTAATTAGGTATATATATTTAGAGAGAGTTGAAAAATCTCATAGTTTTTTTATTAATTTTTAGGAGTTTATATATATTAAAATTTGTGGCTAGTGTTACATTCTCAACTGAATCGATAAGGAAGAGCACCATTTTCATTGTTAATGGGAGAAACGTGGAGTTAGCACTTAGCACACTGAGTGGCCTGGGGCTGGGACTGTGGTATGGAACAATATCATCATATATTATTTCCAAACAGACCAGCTAGTGGCCATAACGATGATGGATCCGTGGAGGAAAGCAAGGCGTGGCTGATTTATTATTAAAAAAAAAAAACCAGTGGTAGATAGGCTTGTGGCTTTAGTTGTGACCTTTTGATGTTGTGGACAAAAATAGGATTCGGGTGTTTTTTTATTCTTTTGCTGCTCGGCCGGTTCCGCTAGAAAATAGAAATGGGTCCCCATGACAGAGTCATAGAGGTTACTTTCTTGGAGTTTGCTTAAAAAGTTTTCATCTCGTGAGGGTCTTGCCTCCAATCCACCCCCACCCCACCACACTTGCCGACCCATTTCACGGGTGAGTATATTGGTAGGTCCCTTTCCCTCCATTCTCTTCATCATTACTCACCTCCTCACCTACAATTTACCACCTTTCTAGCTTCTACTACTATTTGTTTGAAATCAAAATCTGTTTTTTTTTTTTTTTTTTTAAATTTAAATATCCCTCATTATTTAAGGAATATTTACATTACCCATTTGCTCTGATCACTGCATTGGCTGGCATTAAAGAAAAATGAGTTCCTCTTCTGGATTGTTGTTAAATATGCGACTGTGAATGGCGGTCCCCTTAAACGAGAAATCCAGAGAGTGGGGGCTTTTATGGTTGAAAACAAAAAAAAGCACTTTGGCCTCTTCTTACACAATGTAGCAAGTCAAAAAAGTTTCACATGAGTCCCATTGCTCTGTGAGTTTGCCTCTGGTCCATGTTGGAAAGCCAATGGGAGTCTTAAAAATGGTGAGCTATAGCCTATATTATCCCTTCCTTACCCATGCCTTCTCTTACCTCAATATTTTATTAATAATGTCCATTTCGACAGAATTGCACATAGAATATCAGATAGACGGTTGGTTGTAAAAACATATGTGATTCTTGTGACCACCGCCGGCAGCTTAAAGGAAGGAAACTAGGTTTGAGCTTATATGAGTATTTGCAGTTGACGCATATCATTGTTTAATATTTATATACCAACCAGTTCCTGAAGTTCAAATATGAAAAGAAAAGAGCAAATAGTAGCAACTCACGTGAGTGGCAACGGCAATAGTCAGTCTCCTCATCAGGTTCGGAGTTTGGAGTTTTCTTGATACCAATTGAGAGACGAGATTTGGAATCATTTGCATGCGTGGCAACCCCCACGACACACTAACTACGCCACCCACTTGTTCTTCTTCTATTCTAAATCAAACTGCAAATCCACAGCCTCCCGGAGTGAGGATAGAAAATTATTTTAGGGGTTAAAATTAAATTATAATTTTTATAATTGTAAAAAAATAATTCATTATTTTAATAGTTTATATTTTTATCATTTTTAAAGAGAATTAAAGTGTATTTTTATTTTTATTAATTTAAACTTTAAAAAAAAAAAATTATTTTAGGGGAGATTGAGGCCCGTCAACCCCTACCTACACCCCAAGGTCTTTTCACACGCATTATTGTGAGAATGATTTCTGGGGTCTTAATTCCAGTGAACCTTTTAATAACAAAGCTTAAAAGGGATTGATCAAACTTCCAAAGAGGCTCATACGCTTACCACGGCACAAAAAAGATTGAGATATGAAGTAAGACAATAGATTGCGACTGTGTGCTTGGTTATAAGGAAAAGTGGAGGAATGGGAGACTGAGTGGAAATAAAATAAATTTGGAGTGTGTTTGGTAAGAAAAAAATGAAGAAAAAATAGTTGAGATGATTATTTTTTATTCTAATAAATAAAAATCAATCATTCTAAATTGAAACGATGAGAATAGAGAAAATGAATGAAATATGTAATGTAAGTTCAGAATTACGTCTTTTTCAAAAAAAAATTTCCTTCCATTTTTCCTTCTTTCTCGTGAGGCACACTTTTGGAATGAAAATTTTTATTTTTCATCATTCTAATCTTCTACCCCTTGATTTTGTATCATCACTTTTTCTTTCCAAGTACAGCATTAGCTCGGAAAGTAAACATGGTTACAAATACCTGCATTAAATTTAAAATTGTTTGAACCCCATGTATTCGTCTGATGGTTTCAGGTGTGATCTAGATTCAAGTCGCACTGATTACGTTGTTATTAGGGATTTACTCTCCCGTTATAATTCACCAAAAAAAAAAAATCAACTTGTTTAGGCACCTAATAAAACTGACCCACCTGTAATTACAACCCAATCTAATTAAAAGGAAAAGGGGCTAATCAAACTTTGGTGCCATAGGCCCAAAGAGTTTATTTAGATGAGTGAAGTCCAGGAATATTCAACTTAAAATTGGGATCAGACTCCAAAGGCCCATTTAGGGGTTTACTGCCCACACTTCACATTATATAGGTGTGTAAAATTAAAAAGTAAATTTTGAATGTTAAAATATACTCTAAATACTTATACACTTCTTATTTTGTTTTTTTTTTTTATCTATAAGTCTAATTATTATCATTATTAAAATTCTGCTGTTAAATTTAATGTTTTGGTATTAGAAAAAATATTCACGTGATAATCATATAACAAGAAAAGTAATATTGAAAATAATGATAAGGAATAAAAAACACTCGTTTGAACTTGTTTTGATAAAATGTTTTTTTGTGGACGTAGTATTCTTAAAAAGATTGATATCAACAATTTAATTGAACATAGTTAACGATTAATTATTTATGCTAACTAATGACATTACAAAATAGTGAAATCAAATTATGTTGATTATTTATTTTAACAAATTTCTTTTTTAATTATTTAATTATTATTTTATTATACCCTAAAAATAAATAATATAAACCTAACCTGCTTACTCCACTGGCAGTATATAGAATAATTATGATTAAATTTTCAGACATTTGAAGATTTGCTCATTCCCACTGAGTTAAGATGTGGTTAACTAATTAAGTTTGTTCTAATCTGGTTGGTTAACTCCTTTTATAACCTCAAAAAAATTAATCTAACATCCAATATTGATATATTCTAATTCCGTAGAAATCTATTTCCAAATTTCAACGTTGTTAAAAGAAAAATAAATAAACTAACAGAGAGGAGTTTATGGACAAAAGCGCCACTGCCATACTAGTTATTATATTCTTTAAATTTAATTCTAGTTATTATCATAAAAATAAATAAACTTAATTTCGATCTAGAAATGTAGCGCAAGGTCCATTGCTCTTCTTTTGACAAAATATTTCGGATTCGTCTAATCCATGCCAAAGTTAAAATAGTAGGGATGCTTCTTTGAATTGCTTTAACAACCTTTAAGTTGTCAGATTGTATTATAATATTTATCGTGTCCACGGTATTGACAAAGCTTGAGACCCTAAAAAATACCCCAAAGTTTAACGTAAAAAATGGAGCATTTTCCAATATATCGATTATATCCAGAGATCCAATCATCATTTTCATCACGAATGACTCCCCAAAAGCTGCGCTTCTTGATTCCAATTGCACTACATCGTCAGTGTTAAGGAATAGTCTCTTTCCAGAAAACCGTTCTTCAAAGGATATATCGTTGCAACCAATCGTTTCCGCATTAAAAGCTAGATCGTTGCAACCAAATCGAATTTCTAATTAAATGTAAGTTATATTTTTTTTAATCAAAATATAAGTTATATCTATATCAATTACTAAGAACAACTATTAAATATGTAAAAGCTTGTGCTGAAAATAATAATTTATGTATTTTCTATTTTCATTAATGAATAGAATTGATCATACTTTCAAAAAAAAAACATGTTTTAGAAAATTAAAGAAAGTAAAAAGATTTTGTTTTAAAGTGGATAGAAAACAAATTATAAATATTAAAAAACATATGTTTATTTTTTTTTGTTAATTTAATTTTTATTTAGATTTAACTTTTAATTTAAAAAAATTAAATTTTACCATCAACCTTTAAAAAATAATTGAATAGTTGGTTTTCTAACAAAAAAAATAATTAAAACATTAAAATCGTAGATTGCATGACAATTTGCATGTAAGGGTATTTATGAATCGTGTCGAGATTAAGTATGATATTAGCACATTTTATGCATACTTAAATTTATTTTAAATTAATTTATATTATTTTTTAATTATTAATTTTATATATAGTGATTTAAATTTTTTTAATATTTACATTATAATAATATATGAAAATAACATGGTAAAAATATTACAATGCTTACGAAAACATACGGATTGTAATAATATATGAAAATAACATGGTAAAATTATTACAATGCTTACAAAAAGAGACGGATTGGGTCGGACTTCAACAGGATTTAATTTTTTGAAATCCATTTTATGAGTTTAATATTATTATTTAAATTATCTCAAATTTGAGAGAAACGAAACAAAATACTAAGAAAATTGTATTGAACCGAAAGACCTCTCTTTTTGAGAAAACGCTACCATTTGGGCTTTGGTCAGCTACTTCACCGTCTACTTCTTTTCACCTCTCTTTAATTCCTTTGCACAGTTTTCAGATGTGTAAAAAGAAAAATCGCTCTTCAGATCCAACATCAGCTCAAAGTTAGAATTAGGAATCTAGGATTAGAGCTGCTGAGCGAGCCTTCAACACCAAATCTCTAATTAAGCTCTTAATCAGTGGAGTCCTTTTCGTTTGTGGGTTTTTATGAGTCCTGAATCCAGACCATGAAAAACAATCGAAAAGTTGAAGAAAACTTTCTATGGGGTCTAATCATGAAAAAACACCTTACTGTTGCTCGGACCTTGCCCAAGTTGGTAGTTTCTTCCATTCTTTTGATTTCTATCATCTGCATCTTCTACAATCTAAGCTTCTCCAATGCCTCAAACCCGTCTACTCAGAGATCCAATATCATCAACACCCTTCATGTTGTTGACCAAGCGAAGCCGCCACCTGTTTCTTCCCCACCAAAACTTAGTCCCCCAGAAAAAACTACCCTTCACCACTTGGTTTTCGGCATTGCCGCCTCGGCTCGATTATGGGAGCACCGAAAAAATTACATAAAACTATGGTGGAAGCCCCAACAAATGCGTGGCATCGTCTGGTTAGACAAGGCTGTCAAAAATAGGTTCGACGGTCATCTTTTGCCGCCGGTGAAGATCTCATGCGACAGTTCCAAGTTCAAGTACAAGAACCCGAAAGGTCACCGTTCTGCCATTAGGATATCTCGCATAGTGTCCGAGACTCTACGGCTTGGCTTTGAAGATGTGAGATGGTTCGTGATGGGAGACGATGATACATATTTTGTGCCGGAGAATTTGGTTAGAGTTTTGTCAAAATACGATCATAATCAGTTGTATTACATTGGGAGCTTGTCGGAGAGTCATTTGCAGAACATACATTTTTCTTATGGGATGGCTTATGGCGGTGGAGGCTTCGCCATCAGTTACCCTTTGGCTAAAGCTCTTGCCAAAATGCAAGACAGGTGTATACAGAGATACCCCGGATTGTACGGGTCCGATGACCGGATACACGCTTGCATGGCGGAGCTTGGGGTTCCACTCACCAAGGAACCCGGATTTCACCAGGTTTGCTATTTATTTATTTATTTACTTTTCACTTTTTCTTTATCAGTCATTTTGCTGAAACTTAACGAAGAACAAGAAACTGAACAATTCAAATCTTGGAAGATTTTGGTTCCTTTTTGGGTCCAAACTCCAAAAATCTTGATGGTTTTTATTTGATTCTTCCAGTCTTTAGGGTTAAAACCCTTGAATATGTTTTTTAAAAAAGAAAACTATTAAGTACAATTAAGCTTTTTAGAAATTTCCTTAAAAGTTGAAAATTTGTTTTTAGACAAATCTAGTACTTGGGGTTTGTTCCCTATTCCTACTCGAATTAATTAAAATAAAAATCCAAATCAAATAATAATAATATAATCAGACATTTTCTGTGGGTTTAACATGATTTTTGAAAATTATTTTAAAATAAGTAAATGAAATTATTTTCTTTTTATAATTATAAATAGCTAATGCACTATTTGCGGGTTATTTCCTATTATCTAGGAATAATATTGCAAAGAGGTATTTTTCATTATGTCGCATATCACGGCATGGATAGAGGCACAGTTCAACCAAGCCGGTGTTATTTTGGTTCTCGTGTTTCAGCCTATTGGCTCTGGAACCTTGGCCAAAGCTCCGCACCACAGTTTTTTATACGTTGATGTTTGTGTGAACAAACCCATCGTTTCAATTTTGTCGCTTCTCCTTTTAACATTTTCGATCTTCTTCTGTCAGTCGTAACAAGTCTTTTCTCCTTTCTTTAATATCCTAATTATGGGTTCTAACACACGTGGACGACAAGATCTTGATCTCAATGACTTGGATGTCGACACGCGTTTCGCTTGAAAAAATGTGCTTTGACCTGGTTGATGACCCATTTCAACATGTTCCCAACTGATTGATGGGAACTTTTGCTTTTTGTCTGTTTTTTGAAAAAATCTGGTTTCAATTATAATTGTGTATTGTACTATCTTAAAAAACTAATCCATGGTTATGATTGGTTTTATATCAGTACGATGTTTATGGGAGCTTATTGGGCCTACTATCGGCGCACCCTGTGGCTCCTCTAATCTCTATTCACCACCTAGACGTGGTTGAGCCCATATTCCCAAAAGTGAACAGGATCCAAGCCCTTCAACGTCTAAAGGTTCCAATAAAATTGGACTCGGCCGGAATCATGCAGCAATCGGTTTGCTACGACAAAACCCGAAGCTGGACAATCTCCGTCTCTTGGGGCTACACCGTTCAAATATACCGAGGCATATTTTCGGTTCGGGAGATGGAAACGCCTGTCAGAACTTTCTTGAACTGGTATAAGAGAGCCGATTACACTGGCTTCTCTTTTAACACCCGCCCCGTTACAGGACATGCTTGCCAGAAACCGTTTGTGTTTTACTTGTCTAAGGCTTTGTACAACAAGAACACGAACCAGACAGCTACCGAGTATGGTCAGCACCGAGTTCCAAGCTCAGAGTGTGAATGGAACATGGTGGATCCTTCGCGAATTGAGAGAGTCCAGGTTTATAAAACACTTGATCCCCATTTATGGGACAAGGTAAGTTAGTTGTTTCATGCTTCTGCTTGGTCGAATGTGACACTAGGTTATAAGATGTCCTGATAACTCTGTTTTGTGTTTGTTTTTTTAACAGGCTCCGCGAAGGAATTGTTGCAGGGTCTTGCCAAGGAAAAAGAAAGGCACCATGGTTATTGATGTCGGAGTTTGCGGACAAGATGATGTCATTGAATTGCGATGAGCGGTTTCAGTCATAATTTGATTAATTTCTCGTGTGAAATTTAGACGATATAAGAGCCTTAGGAATGGATGTTGAATAGCTTGTTATAGCAAAAAAAAAAGCGTTTTACATGATATACGTCTTACATATTTGTAACAACTTAAAAGTCTTCATTGAGGACTCGCTCAGAAACTTTAATTAAAGTAATGAGGAATTTGGGGTATCTTCCCCACCGCAAGCAGAGCTGTAGGCTACGTTTGATGGCCTCTCGTTAGCTTGGGATGAAGGCTATCGGAATGTGGTTCTAGAGATGGACGACTTGCAAGTGGTTAATATGCTGAACCATGGTGATGTTGTGGACTGTAGCTGCACTGTTATTACGAGCATCAGAGGACATTTGGACTGTTAGTGGAATGTTGAGATTGAACGTGTATACAGGGAAGGAAATGTGGCTGCAGACTGGTAGGTGCATGTGGATTCTACCGCTAGTTATGGCTCATGCATTTTAATGAAGGTACCTTCTTTTTTCTTTTTTTGTGGAAAGAAACCTCAAGCAATTAGGTTACATGATTAAGACTACGAGGATACATAAACCTATCCTTTTCCGCATCAATAATAGCTAAAACCTCTTTTGGAGGGGCTTTAATCATAGTAAGCTCTTCCTTCCTCACGAAAGTTAATTTGGTGACGCAATCCGCACATTGATTGTCTCTCGGAATATGTCGAATGGTCTAGTGCTCCTCTTGTGAGAGAATGCGACGAATCTTTCTTATCAGAGCACGGTTAGAAGGGTTTGAAGCGGTATCTCGAATGGATTGAACAGCTTCCAGGCAGTCTGATCGGATCTCAGCTTTATCATGCTCTCTATATTGGAGAATTTTCAATCCTTCCAGGATGCCCCAAAGTTCAGCATAAAAAACTGAACAATTTCCTATATATCTGTTGTAGCCGATGATCCACTCTTCGTTGGCACTGCGGATAACTCCATCAGCAGCTGCGCATTCTGAAGCTGCCCGGACAGCTCTGTTTGTATTAATATGAGGGAATCTGACGTTTGCACACCCCTGACAATTCCATGAAAAAATTGATAATGACATAACAATATAAGAAATACGGGAGAGAAAAACCATCACTGTTGAGACCCATTGTCATCAGTCGAGGCCACCTTATCTGTCTTTCCTGACTTGGTTTCGTTTGCCAATTCATTAGAGATAAGGGTAGCTATTTTTTTTCATAGAATCAGAGAGAGGCACCCGAGAGTTTCTTGAAGATTTAAATCAACCCCCTCGTCCTCGTAATGATGCAGTAGGTTTCTTACCACCTCGAGCAATACTAATACCACCATTAAATTTCTTGTCTTTACGGCCCTTGGGATAGCCAGAAGTATTGGGAGAATTCTTGAAAATGACTGCAGAATGTTTCTCTGGATATAGGATTCCTTCACTCACTTGGACTTTTATCGCTACTGATTCTTTAAAATTCAGATTTGACTGCGCCATATTACTCTCCAAATTTTTGTCCTTATCGTGAACTAAGTTCATCTCTCCAACCTCACCCACAAGGTTAGAAACCTGCGCAATAACAGAGCTAAGGCAATTAAAATTGGTTGGCTTTGCTTTTGAACCACCCTATAACCGGCCTTAACATCCAACCCATTAGGTGGGCCCTCACATTTACTGCTGCATGCTTGGACAGCATATGGGCTCGCGCCTAGGTGTCACCCATTATCAACATTCAAATTGGCCTGCAATTGGGAAGAATAAAAATTAGTTTTGGAAGCATTAAAAGACAAATTTTGTGCCACCTCATTCATATGTCTTTTCCCAAGGGAAATTTGACTAATATCTTTTCTATTTTTATCCTTAGTTTTGTCAGACTCTTGCTTATTTTTTGTTTTAGCATTTAATGCTATTGATGGACGTGCCACACTCATGTTTTGCATGGTTTTTCCCTTAGGTTTAGCTATTTGCCCGTTAATGCCTTGAATGGAAATAGGTAGAGGCTCTGCTTTGTTTTGCAGGCTTTCAGCTTGGTCTTTTCCATCTAACACTGCAGGTCGCTGGTTTATCGGGGTTTGTTTACGCTGGTTAAAAGAGTCAACGCCGGAGCTGCCCTCCACCGCCTTGGGTTTATTTTTTCGTTTGGTTACTTGCATCCAAGGGCCGAATAGGTCAGCCTCTTTTGCTGCCAACTTTTCCTGCTTCTCTAACACGGTGGTGTCCTCTCCAAGTTCCATGGCAGCCGAAGGATTCTCAGCCTCTTTCTCACTAGTGCTTTGAAGGCATCTTTCCTTAATGTGCCCCACCTTTCCACATGTGTAACATATGGCTGGTAGCCCTTCATAAACCACCGCCTGCTTTTTGCCATCGATGCCAAGATATGGCACTAACGGCTTTGAAATATCGATGACCACTGCCACTCTAGCAAACTTGCCCCTACTTCCATCGCAAGTGTTGTAATCCACCTTGACCACTCTACCAATGACTCTTGCCAATGCCCGTATAAGTCCCTTTGTGTAATACCGATAATGCAGGCCCGGGAGTCTCATCCAAGCGACAATCTTAGACGGGTATGTTTCTTCCGTAGAGATGTCTCTGCTCCACGGTTGAACACCCAAGTAATGATCGTAAATCATCCAAGGTCCTCCCATTAACACTCTATTATAGTCACTTTGACTAGCTAGCTTAACTACAAAATAATTGTTGTCAAGGTCAACTATTTTGTAGTCATTGGTTAAGCCCCAAAGACTCTCAAGTCTGTTAGACAATACCTTGTATCCAATAGGTCTACTGAGCATACGAACAATCACTGATTGCTTGTTGTTCTCGTCAACCCGAGAGAGAACTCTTTCAGAGAACCGAACCTGAGGGTAGGGGCCTTCTAGAGACACTTGGAGATCGTCCTCTTGAAGGACAATCTCTTCTTCATCGTCCAAGGAATGGTGAGAATCATTTCCCGTTCCAGTCGGCTTGTTGCCCAAGAGCATATCCTTAAAAGAGGTTTTGCTGGTTCCGGTTTCTTGCATGACCAGGTCATCCCCATCCACCGAATCAGCCTCCTTATTCTCGACCTTTTTTGTCGCCCGGAGTAGATCCGTCGGAAGTGGGTTGCCGGGACGTTCGTTGCTAACGAGAGCATTTTGAGATATTTCCATCGTGTTCCTTATAATTGTTAATGAAGGTCCCTCCCAGGCTAGCTTCTATTTTGTCTAAAAATTTATATTTATACGGACGAAATTGAGATATGTTTATATATAATATATAATTTATTCAGATATTAAAGGTTAGACTATAAATATTTAAATGTATGTATAGTTCATAAATAAATTAAAAATTAGATTATAAATATAAATAATAATTAAAAATGTTAATAAACTTAAAACGGTATATTAAAATATATTGGCATTGATATGTGTAAATACTAACTTCCTTGATTTATACCCAGGCATGAGATTTGATAAGGGGAATGCCTAGATATCTGGAATTATAATATGGTAGTTAATTGAGTGGAGTTGATTACGATTGCTTTTAGCGGCCAATCTAATTCTTTTTTGCGGGGTGGATTTAGGATAGGCGCTGATAATTAAGAACATCTTAGATCAATTTCGCAGCAACTTAGAGGCAACTTCTTCAATTTACCGCTTTATTAAATGATACAATGTTTCATTCATTTAGAAGAAGTGGATTGGAGTACCTTGCTTGGAGTGGTGTGTTGAAAACTACGGAAACAGATGAATTTTGGTATTTGCAAATGATAATTTTTTAAATTCAAATTTGATTCCGGACTTTTTTATTTTATTTTTTTTTTTATTTTTATATCTATCTCAATTTAACAGAAGTAAATTTAGGTCTGACCAATCCATCTATATCCGATTTTTTTAGATTGATTTTTATTTAAAAATATTTTAAAAAAATATAATACACTAAATGCAATAAAAAACCACTATAATAAAAGTCTTCTTAACACATTAAAAAGTATTTATATTAAAAATCGATATCATAAATATAATAAATGTTTTATTATATTAAAGACACAAATAAATATAATAAGTATTCCATTGTATTAAATATAATTGTAAAATTTTATAATTTGAGTTGGATTACGTGGTTGGCTAATTTTTTTTAGGTTTTTGGATAATAAATTTAATTGTTATTGGATCAATGATTTAATATATAATTAATATAAAATTATTTTATAACATAATATTTAAGCTGGGCTCGAGCCAAAACTTTTTTGCTCAAGACCAAGTTCATATAAAAACAAAGATTAAATTTTATCCAAACTCATTTTTTACATCTTGTATTTGGTTCAAGTCTTTTATTTTTCAAGTAAACGTACTCGGACCAGGTGTCTATGTGCATTTACATAAACAACACGTTGAAATGATGAGAGTAAAACGTCCAAGTCGAGTAAATTATAAACATAAAATTAAAACTGGTATGTGAAGGTTAATATGTTTTGAAATGAAGATTGATTGGGTGGTGCGGTGTTAAGTTTCATACGCACGTTGCTTACCCCAGCGGCAACGCGCATTCCTTACCTAAATCCGAAAAGATACAAGTAGAATCTCCCGCGTCCTGACAGCTATCTTCACTCATCAATATTCGCGTTAACTCAGGTCGTTCAGTCTCGCAAAAACACGCTCAATCATATCTACTTCCCCATTTTTCCTCCTTTTCCTTTCTTCACTTTCTCCCATGGAAACTTTGTTTACGAGATTGGGTTTCTCTTTCTTCCTTCTTTATTTCTTGGTCTCTTGCGATCTCTCTCTATCTTTCTCTCCGGTGGACAATTATCTCGTCAATTGTGGCGCCTTGCTGGATGCCACCGTAGATAATCGTCGCTTCGTCTCCGACTCGTCCGGTTCTTCTCACTCTCATCTCTCTTCACCTCAATCGTTCTCACTCTGTGCTGGAACTTTGCTGCCGCGTCTGCCTCCGATCTATCACACCGCCAGGGTTTTCAAGGCACCGTCTAAATATGTTTTCGATGTCAAGGATCCAGGGACGCACATGTTACGTCTCCATTTTCACCGATTCAGTTCAACACAATTGAATCTCGCTGACTCTCGATTTCACGTTTTGTTTAATGGGTTGGTAGCTTTGACCAATTTTAGTGGTGGGGGTTCTGTGTGTCCGAATGTTATCGAATATTTGCTTTGGCTTAATTCTGAGAAGCTTGAGATTACTTTTCTTCCTGCTGGAAAATCGGAATTCGCTTTTGTTAGTGCAATTGAAGTGATATCTGCACCTAAAGATTTGATACTTGAAACTGCTCAGTCTGTGAATGGTGACAAAGTTGAGAATTTTGAGGGTTTAAATAAACAAGCATTTCAAGTTATGTATAGGCTAACTGTAGGGGGTCCTAAAGTCACTCCATTTAATGATTCTCTGTGGAGGACTTGGCTGCCTGATGATGACTACTTTAAATCGAAGGAAGGATCGAACAGGGTGTATTTTAGTGGTAGGATTAAGTACCAAGAAGGTGGTGCAAGTCGTGAAGTTGGTCCTGATAATGTATATAATTCGGCTCGGTTAATCGAGAGCAAGAATGCTTCGATTCCTAACGTGAGCCTTTCATGGGAGTTTCCGGTGATTGAGGGTTATCAGTATCTTGTTAGACTCCATTTCTGCGATATTGGTAGCATATCCCTTGGATTGCTGTTTTTCAATGTTTATGTTAATGGACATCTGGCATATAAAGATTTGGATCCTTCGGCTGTTACCAATTACTTGTTGGCTTCTCCGTTTTACGTGGACTTCGTAGTTGATGCTGATCATTCCGGGATAGTGAACGTAACTGTTGGACCTTCGAACAAGAGCATGGCATACGCGGTGGATGCTATCCTAAATGGAGTGGAGATCATGAAGATGAGCAATTCGATGGGTAGTTTCGACGGTACTCTGCCCGCAGAGTCAGTTCTGAAGTGTTGGCCAAGGAAAAGAAGAGTCGGTTTTCTGCTTCCTTTGATTGCTCTTGTGTGTTTATTGCTGAGTTTATCAGCAATCATACGCAGGAGGAATGAAAAGGTGGAGTCGGTGCTATGGTCAAAATTGCCAATGGAGGTCCATGAAATTTCTCCAGAGCAAGGTAAACAACAATTGTCAAGTAAAGTATAAATACATGGTTATGCATCCACTGGGTTTTGTGATATAATACCGCATGCTATTGGTGGCTATTAGTTCCCATCATATTAAATGGCTTGTTTGAGTTTGAAGTTTGCGGAGGAGCTTTGCGTCTGTTAACAGAATAGAATGTTATTTTCAGTGCCTATTTTGTATTTTGTTCACCCCATCATGTTTGTGATTGGATTGATGCTATTGGGATGATTTATTTAATTTAATAAATATTTATGTTACCCCAATTTACATGTTAAAACATTGGTTACGGTGGCTGTTTGAGTTTACCTAAAAAATGAGTTTGCCTTGGTTCTGCCTCGTCAAATAGGTTCAACAACGTCTCGATTCATACCATTACTTTAGAGGTGGGTAATGCCTTTCAAGACAGATTCTTCCTAAAGATTATTGAGAAGAATGGATAGAATATTAAATAACATGGATCGATGGAGTATTAGACGCATTCCGAAGGAGATGAATCAGATGATCGATTACATAGTCGAGATGACTTTTGACAGAACATTTGAGGTACAAATATTTAGGGATGTTCCTGAGCAACTAGGAGTAGGATTCATGGTAACTTAGCTTAATGTATTTGTTGTTGTTTTTTTTTTTAAAAAAAAAAAAAAATGGAAGATTAGTATTGTTAAATGAAGGGTGGAGTGCATCCACTAGAATCTCTCATCTTGCGCTGAAAATTGTGTTATTATCCAAAAACCAAAATATAATGAATTTAGACTGAAATTTGTATTGAAAAACAGGGGCATTTAAGTGAAATACAGATGGAGCCTACATCTCCAAAGTTAATGGGTGATCAGCATGGACCTATACACTGTAATGGAGAAAGCCCGTAGAGATAGATGTGTCATCTTTGATTATGCAGCGTACACCTAAATCCAAAGCTTTTTTTCCTAACTTATTCAAATAAATTGATTATTTACTAAAATAATTTAAATGTAAAATTTTGTATGAGGACAATAGATTGGTGTGCTCCATCAGTGTATACATACCGTTGTGCTCTGATTGCCGAGATTGATGAAAAGAAGAGAGGAAGCTAAGAAATTGAAGACATAATCTTTCAATTAACTTATGGTGCATCAATTAAATTGCAATGACTTTCTTGCATTAATTGTGGTCCATTTATATCTTTTTATCATTTAAATGATTTTTTATATTAAAAACCATATACAGATTTTTAATTGCATGAAAACTTTTTAATTAATGGAAAATCTTTTAAACGTTTAAAAACGTTTTTTTTAAATTATTTAATTATTTCTTTAATTAATTCAATTAAACTATTTAAACATTAAAAAAAAGTCATGGAAAATTTAATTGCGGGGAATTAAAGTTTTTTTGGGATTATTGTGTGGTGCTTATGAAAGAACCGTAATCTTTTTATTTTCAGGAGTTACCTAGAATGCTAATGAAATTATCAAGCTGTCATACAATTGGGCAAGACAATTTGTCTCTCTCAATGTGAGCACACCAAGTAACTCATCGTATCTTCACTTGGATGGCAATTGGGCATGTTTGAATACGGATGAGTCAATCAGGATTGAAGTTGGAGCTGCTGTGGCAGGGGAATAGCGAGAAACCGAGTTGGGAATTAGATTTTTGGCTTCAATATATTTGGAGAATTGCTTCGTTTTTTATGCTGAGTTGTGGGGTATCTTGGAAGGCTTGATTCTTTTAATTGATCGTGGCTATGACAGCGTTTTAATTCAAAAAAAGTCATGGAAAATTTAATTGCGTGGAATTAAAGTTTCTTTGAGATTATTGTGTGGTGTTTATGAAAAATCGTAATCTCTTTATTTTTAAAGAATTACCTAGAATGCTAATGAAATTATCAAGTTGTCGTACAATTGGGCAAGACAATTTGTCTCTCTCAATGTGAGCACACCAAGTACGTCATCATATCCTCACTTAGATGGCAATTGGGCGTGTTTGAATACGGATGGATCAAACAGGATTGAAGTTGGAGTTGTTGTGGCGGGGGAATAGCGAGAAACCGAGTTGGGAAGTAGATTTTTGGCTTAAATATATATTTGGGGAACTGCTCCGTTTTTTTATGCTGAGTTGTGGGGCATTTTGAAAGGCTTGGTTTTTTTAATTGATCGTGGCTATGATAGCTTTTTAATTCAAATTGATAACCTCGAAGTAATTAAAGCTATTCAAAAGAGGTCTCTAAATGACTCTAATTTTGCTTTGATCAAGAGAATTCACCCGCTTCTGATACGGATTGGACACAACACATTCGATACATCTCCAAAGAAAAATATCAAAATACTGATAAACCGACTAAACTAACTTGACATGGAACATAAGACTTATGCTTGTACGAGGTTTCCTCATTAGGGAAACGGATCAGATTATGTAATTAATTTAAATACTTTTTCTGTCAAAAAAAATTCCATGCAATTAAAAAACGGTGCATGATTTTTAATATAAAAAACCATTTAAATGGTAAAAAGTTGTATATAGATCACAATTAATGCAAGAAAACATACAAACCAGACAAAAAGAAGCCAATGAGAGAGCATTAATAAACATTTATCTTAGACTAGGAATACCAACAGCCCCTGCTTAATTTTTTTATATTATATACTATGGTAAAGAGAAGATTAATCTCTTTTTTTTTTTTTTTAGGAAAGAAGACTAATCTTTTAATGCACCACAAACTTGCATTATTTAGAACATTTTTCGTTAATTAATTTTATTATAATTACTAATGCAACATAATTGATGCACCACAATTTAATTAACATACCGTGTCTTCAATTTCTTAACTTTCTCTCTTCCACTTTCGATAATCGAAGTACACTTGGTAAGTTTTTTTTAAAAATCATGTTGATGCCGACAAAGACAACGTTGGTACCAAAAAAAGGTAAAAATCAATTTTTTTTTCTTTAAATTTGAATAGATGTCGACAATGTAAATGTCAACACCAAAGAAATAAAATATCAATATTTTTTTAATTTGAATCAGTGTCGAAAACGAGAATGTCGAAATCTATTAAAATAGTATTATTTTTTAATTTTGAAATACTTATATTTTTTAAGTTTATTTGAAAAAATACATACAGATATCCGTAAACAAAACGCCGATATCTCATTTTTTATAAACCAAACAATCATTAGGGGATGATAGAAGGTAATACTGAGAGCGAGATGATCGACTCCATCATACATTATAAAAAAACATATCGTTTTTACACAAGATTTTGTACTTGAATTTTTTCCGTAAATAATCAATATTTGAGAAAGTGATGAAAAAAAGCGCCTAGGGTGACCGGATCCCAGCTTCAAGACTGAAAGGATGGAGGAAATGAGACAATCAAGTAAAGGGGTGAAGACGGGTCCAGCTAATTTAAGGCAAGGTAAGAGGTCAGCAACTGGGCACACCGAAGACACGCGATAAACGCATCAAGGCCAATGTAACAGTCGAAGGGACACGAGGCTTGATGTATTTTGATTTCTTCACCACATTTTCACTACAACCCGTCTAACCCTCAAATATTACCCTTTCTTTCCTTTTCTGTACTGAACTCCTGGGATTGCACCGCCCTCTGCATCCTCTATTTTTCGCAATTTGGGTTCGAACACAGTTACTGAAATTAATGCATACACTCTTCATTACTTTCTTTTTATACATATAATTATCATAATGCTTAATATAACATTTGGCACTTGAATTTGATATTTTTTCTAATTTGGTACCTACACTTTTTTTATCCAATATGATATCTGAACTTGACGCTTTTTCCTAATTTAGTACCTAAACTTTTTTTTGATCCAATTTGGTACCTAAACTTGACATTTTTTTTCTTAATTTGGTACCTAAGTTTTTTTAGATTCAATTCGGTACCTAAATTTATTAAATATTATAAAAATTATGCACAACAATAACCGTGTTGATTTTTTTTTTTGTTATGCTACAAAACTATAGTAAATTTTAGAGAAAATTCATGTTAAAAATTGGTATTAAGCTATGCTTAACGAATTAATATTAAAAAAGATTAGGTATCAAATTAGGAAAAAGAGTCAAGTTCATATACCAAATTGGACCCAAAAAATTTAAGTGCCAACTTAAAAAAGTGTCAAGTTTTGAGTACCAAATTGGAAAAAAAAAAGTTTAGGTAGCAAATTAATAAAAATTGTCAAGTTTATATACCAAATATTATATTAAGTCTTATCATAATTATATCTTATCAATTTTTTTTTTTAAATTATAAGAGAACAAAATTTTAACAATAACATAAATAACGCAACTTAAACTCATAACACAATAAGAAAAGTAGACACCTTTGAAGTACATAAACGAAATCTGTCTTTTTAACTGTAATTCTTGGCTGCTTCTTTCTTCCAATTCACTCATTTTTCTTCCTATAATCTTTTACTTAAAAAGGCTAAATTATTTCACCCAAAAAGAAACGGCTAAATTAAGTGTTAGTGAAATTATATTAAAGAAAGGTAAGTTATCTAATTAATCACTCAATTTTTAGGATGTTTTTATTTTATTCGTTCAAAATAAAATATGTTTAATTTCGTCATTCAATTTTTAATGTGTTTTCATTTTAATCGTTCAACCGTTAAATTTTTAACAGCAGATAACTTGTACACCCCATATCGTGTTCACACTTTCATTTTTTGGTAACCAAATTTTTAAGCTGTTTTTATTTTGATCACTCGAAAAATATTTTTTTTAAAATATAGATCGAAGTAGAAAACATTAAGGATTAAAGTGAAAAAGCAATAGAAACTAAAGTAATGCTTTAAAAATTGTCAAATTGTACATGTTTAACTATTTGCTAGAAGTTCTAAACTTTTTTTTCAATATTGAAATTTCAAATTTCAAAACATCAAAATTAAATAAATAAATTATAGAAATTTTTTATCCATTAATAATTTCAACCAATTTTTAATATAATATTAAAATTACTTAAATTAATTAATTTAGTCTCCTTTTTAATCTTAAAACTTAAATTTATGTTTTCAAATTAAAATCAACTCAAATAAATTGTCTTTAATTATTGTATATAAAACCCAAATTTCTTTTTATTATATGATCTCTAGTCTTTCATAGTAAGCTAAAAGCAAATAAACATCTTTACAATTAATTAAACCAATTAATTTCCAAACAAAACCCAGAATTTGTTTGTAACTTCTTTACCCAAATGAAGAACAAACAATTAATAAATTAATTGCAATGATTTTTCTTTTCTTTTTAGTTTACTACGAAAGATTGGCGATTATGTAACATCCGCGTTCTTGAACCGGATTTGGAATAATAATAGAGTAGAATTGAGAATTAGACTATATAGCTAAAATAAGAAAATAGTTAGAAAATTAAGAATTAATTAGTAATTGTGAGAAAGGAGAAAGAACTAAATAGTAATTTGTCCAAATTGAATTATGAGTCATCATGGGAATTAGATTGATTAAGGAGGGACAAAAGAGTAATTTGGTGGAAGATATTTTTGGAGGCAATGATTTGGGTCAAAGTGTAAAGTTGGAAGACCCAAGGACTAAAAGTACAATTTTACCATTTTATTAAAGAGAGATATTTTCAGTCGAGAAATCTACATAATTAGAGGAAGGGAAAAGAATTAAAAGATGAAAATATCATCTTTTCTTCTCATTTCACAACCCTCACATGCATGTCTCCTTCCACCCAACTTTTCCTTTATTGCAATTAAGTTCTTCCACCATTGTTAAACCTTCCAAGCTTCAAAAACCTTCATTTTCTTTGAAATTTCTGAAAGAAAGGATAGAAGAGAGTTAGTAGACACCTCGATTCTCATATAGAGTCTCTTTTGAGGTGTTAAAGAGTTAAGGGATTGAATTAGAATTTTGGGTTTTCATGAAATAAGGTAAGAGATGGTTCAATTTTCATGATATACATGTATTTTTCTGTAATTTAGTATGAAAATCATTGAATTATAGCATTTAGCATACATGTGTTTATGTGAAATTGAAGAGAAAGGAAAGAAGGAAAGGGACCAAATTGAAGACAAAGGAAAAGAGAAGAGCAATGAGTAAAAAGAGGAGAAAACCAGTCTTTTTGTTGTAAGTATTACAAGATTTTAAATTGAAAATTTATTCTCTTTAAAGTATATGATTAATTGTGATAAAAATGAGTAAAATGATATGTTTAGTTATAAATATGGTGATTTGGTGTGATTAAATGAAATTTAGTGCAAAGGAAATATGAGAAGGAAAAAATTCACTTCAAAACAGTTTGGACAGTAACAGGGGACTAACTTCGAAAATTCACCAAAAATTGTATATAATAAGTTAAGGATCAAATTATATATGTAATTAAATCTTATTGAGTGAAGTTTCATATGGAAGAAACAGTGAAAGAAAAGGAACTACATATTTCGAGATATACTAGTTTCAGTGTAATAAGGTCATAGTAGATTCGAGTTTCCTTGTTCTGACTTTGAAAAATTATAGAAAAATGTATAAAAATTATTAGAGACTGAAATTTATATGACTTAATCCTTAATGAGTCTATTTTCAAAGGAAACAGACAGGGACATCATTTGATCTCTGTACAAAAAGATAAATAATTTTTAGTGAAGAAATGTCGAAACTGTCAAGCTGCAGAGAATGGGTAAATTGAAAGAATTTACTGTACAAATTGGCTAAAGTAAAAATTCTGAAAATTTTATGATAAAAATATATTTGAGTCTAATTTCAGAAACATCAAGCTGTTTATAATTTTGAATTCTGTAGTTCAAGATATAAATAATTTAGTGACTGTGACGCAAGTGGACAGCTTTGAAAATTAATGTGAAAATAAGAGTAAAGAGGTATATGATGATATATATGTGATGAACAATGTATATGTGAAATATTATGCGTTTAATTATGAATATTTTATATGATAAAATGGTGATATTATGTAAGTCTTTGAGTAAATAAAGGTGAAAAATACATGATTATGTATATGTGAAGAGAAATGTAAATGTGATATATGAAATTATGAGAAATGATGAATATGAGAGATTATGCCCATGTAGACAAGTTAGAACCATTGTGATAATAGTGGCATGCCATTAAGGAACGCTACTGGATTGCACTGTGTGTGCTTACTGTTTCCCAACACTTGTGTGCTTACTGTTAAGAAATTCGGTACTTTCTGTTCCGTTTATCTGATGGGTTCTATAGAAGTCTACTATGGACCAAGTGGATAAATAAGCCAAGTGAGCTATGATTAAGAAAGCTATGATGACTAAATTGTGAAAAGTGAAAGAATGTGCTAATTATGACATTGAGGTAAGTGAAATAATGAATACATGAAAGATAAATACTATATGTGTATTTGTAATTAAATGTTAATAATTAAGTGAACTAATGTGATTGAAATGACTAAGTTGTGAAAAAGGGATGAAAATGTAAAATCTACCATTGAGGTAAGTTGGAATATGAGGCTGAATGTGTGTTATGGTGACATTATGGTAAGTTAAATGTTACATGCAAGAAAGGTTAGAAATTTTGTACGCATGAGTAATTAAATGTTTTATAAAATTAAGCAATAAATAAATAATTATCTATTATGCTTGTAGTGCTTATTAAGCCTTCACCGGCTCAACGCGTTAACGCGTAGGTACAAAAGCTACGGAAAGCTAGAGTCGAGCAAGGAACCTCTCATCACATCACATCACTTTTGAAGCTCAAGTTTAGGTAATTTACTTTGAAGAAAAATGACATGTACAAATGGTACTTACATATGACCCTAAGGGAAGGAAAAATGTTGATTTGTGATGCTTTGAGTTGATGAAATGAAATGATGAATTTTGGTTGAAATTGTGTTCTGGACTAAAAATCATATTTTATTTTTTTAAAAATCAGGTTTAAGTCTCGATTTTAATTATACATTATTAATTTAAGATATTTTGAATCAAGAAGCCTAAAAATGCGTCGTTTGATGAAAAAAAAAATTCTTACATGACTCGGTTTTTTTTCTATACTGAACTTTAATGTAATACTTCTATACTGGTTTTATACATATGAATCGGGTATAGGAGTGTTACATTTGTATATAATAAAAAATTTTAAGTTTTGCATAAAATTATTAAATATGAATTATCGAGTTGATTTCATTAAAAATAATATTGAAATATAAAATAAAATTTTAAAATTTAGAAAGAGATTAAATTATTTAACTTCAATATTACAATAACAAACTAGTTAATATTACCAAGGGATAATTTTTTTTTAATAATTTATTTAATCGATTTATATGTTTTGATTTAAAATTTCAATATTGAAAAAAGTTAAAAATTTTAGTCAATATGATAAACAAGTACAATTTGACAATTTTTAATGTTTTGTTTTAATTTCTACCATTTTTTTCATTTTATCTTTAAGTATTTTACCCAATAAGTATTTTAGAAATGGGTTTTTTTTAGTTGACAAAAATAGAAGCAATTTTAAAATTGGGTGATCAAAATGAAAGTATAAACACGATGTAATGTGTAATTAAATGTTTTTAGAGATTTAACGATTGAATGAGTAAAATAAAACTATTATAAAAATTAAGCGAAAAAATTAAAAAAATTTAATTTCTATTTTGAATAGTCAAAATGAAATCGACTTAAAAGTCGGATGAAAAATTAGGGAATTTGGTGTTAGTGAAATTGGTAACAACGGATGTTGCATGAAGCTTGCAATTGGAGGGACGTAGATTCATCCACGTGCCTAAGAGTAGACTTTTGGATCACCCCAAGGCTTCAACTTGCTCCTCCCAACCTTATTTTTTTGCCCCACACAGTTTTTTTTTTCTTAAAAATATCAATTACAATCTCGCTACAACTCCCAAGACGTGAATCATGCTTTTTTTTTTCTCTCACTTCTATAAAGAATATTATATAGATATATCATTTTAGGGGAATTCTTTTCCTTATATTTAATATTCCCTAATTCCAAATTGTAATCTAAATTGAGTATTTAATTACAAATACGTACTTCCTATATATACATCATCATTCCATTGACATTCTCCTCAGAGATTCTCTCATAGTATATCTCTTTCTCTCAAAAAAGCTACCAACAAATAAAACCCCAGAAATCGAGCAATGGATTCCAGGTTCGTAAGGGCAACAATAAGGCTCCTCTTGACTGTCATCTTTTTTGGGATTTGTATGATGTGGATCATGGCACCCACAAACACTTGCTGGCATAAATGGAATCCTAGCATCTCCAAAAAGGTTGTTTCCACATATTTTGGAACCCAAGGTAATCTTGCCAATGATATATGTATATATTTTATCCAAACAAGTTAAGTTCCGAGGTTTACATTGTATATTGTATTGTTTCATCATGGTTACAGCTCCCAATATGCTGATTTGGACATTCCCCGTCCTCTTCGTTGCTGCTTTGGGCTCTTTGTACCTTCACTTGGGAAAGAACTCGAGTCAAAACGCTTCGCAAAGGTAGAACCAGGATTTTCAGTATGCTTGGTGACAGATATGTTAAACATATATATAAAAAAAAGATCAAAAACCCAATTTTAATGGCTAATTATTTCTGATGTACAGCAACGAGAAAAAGCGTAGGCTGGCGTTATGGAGGAAGCCCGTTTTAGTGAAAGGTCCCCTTGGGATAGTTTCGGGGATAGAGTTAGCGTTGTTGATCATGTTTGTTGCCCTCCTGGTTTGGTCACTGGTAACTTATTTACGCAGGTTACCTACCATCACTGCAAAAGCAGCTGCAAAAGAAGGAGTCAAAGTGTAAGATCAAATTAATCAATTCATTGTAGCGTTGTGGATAGGGCTTACGGGGAAATGTTTGGTGTTTTTTGGCAGATGGGAAATGAAGTTATTCGATATAGCGTTGTGGATAGGGATTACGGGGAATGTGTGTTTAGCATTTCTGTTCTACCCAGTGGCTCGTGGCTCATCGGTGCTGCCGCTGTTGGGACTAACCTCGGAGGGCAGCGTCAAGTACCATATATGGCTTGGACACGTGACCATGGTTCTTTTCACCATTCACAGCATTTGCTTTATCATCGAGTGGGCCGTTGCAGGCAACATATCTGAGGTAATTAATGCTGTTTATTGCATAATAACTACACACAAATTGAAAGGGGATATTAACTTACTCTCTTTTTTCTTCATCTTTCTTTAGTCTTCCATTTTCACTTGATTTAAGGCTGCACGTAAGTCTATGATATGAAGGTTTCTAAGACACTTGGTTATGAAAATGACGTAAAAGAGAAAACAACAAAACATAAAACTGGGGTATTTAGTTCCATTAATAGCTCTCCACTCATTTTGTCATGGGGCAGTGGAACTGGTCCACAGTACATACAAGGAGCACCACAATATATGGGTGTCTCTATCAAAGGAATCTTTGAGATTGTAGGGTCTCACACAATAGTTGTAGTTTAATTTCATCTTCCTCGTTTGGTTGTGGTTTTCCGCCAACTTTTTTCTTCATTTATTCTGATTTCCCCTCCCTTCTTCTGTTCAAATGACACCTGTTTTTCTTGCGCAAGCAAAATTGATTTCAAGCTAATAAGTACAAACCCGGAGAATTTAGACTCCGTTTACTTACATATAAAATGGTTGACTAAAATTTTCACAGATCAACAAAAAATAGTTTAAAATAAAACGTAAAAAAAAATAATATATATATATATATATATATATTTTTTTTTTATTTTTTTTTTCTGTAAAATGACTTATCCTTTTGAAAAAAAAAGTCATATTCTTGAAAAGAGTTCCTCCATAAGTAACTTTATTTTTATATAAAAATTAACTTAAATCAAACTTAATATTATTATATTGATAATAATTTTTTATTTTTAAAATATTTAAAATTTTGATATATTATATTTCTCAATATTATTAAACATACATGTTTAATTATTTATATTTAATCATATAATAAATTATTTAATATTTCAATTTTATTTTTATAATAAATTTTTAAAAACAATAATTTTAAATACTATTCTTCACATGTTATTGAAAATATTCAATATTTATTACAATTATAAATATATTAATAATAAATGTTATAAAGGTTAAAATATGTCATAAGTATATGTACTCTTCACAAATTTGCAATTTAGTTTCTACTTTCAAGAATTTAGTCTCTCTACTTTTCAGATTTGAAAATCAAGTCCAATTATTGAAATTGTTAAATTTTTTTTCTCAATTCTGTTGGTGTCACATTTTTAAATAAAAAATACTCACTTGGTAGTAATGTAACTAAAAAATGATGTGGTAATGAACCTGGATTTAATAAAATATTTTTAATATATGCAAAATATAAATTTATAGATATAAAATAAACTCAATGAAACAATAAAAAGATTAGAAAATATCGAATATATGTTTTTCATTGAAGACGGTTTTTATGAAGTATTTTTAAGAAATCTGTCAAATAATAAAAAAATAGTTTACACAGATTCATCTAAACACCAAAAAATATTAATCTTTCCAGGGAATTAAGCTATTTTTCAAAAGTCATTTCCAATGAAACAAATACATCCTTATTTATACCATTTTGGGTTTGTGATACTTTTAAATATTTTATATAAAAATATTAATTATATTCAACATCGGAGATAGTTAAAAATAAGATATTTAAAATAATAAAATTTTGCGCATCGACTAATATGATTAGTAGCGAGCAAGACTTACACTGAAATCAAAACTAAAATCTATTATCCTATGGGAATTACGTTTCGGCGTGTACAGATTGACGAGTTGATTGGTGCACACTAAGCGGTAGAGTCCAAAATTGTAGCGGTTAAGATAAGATTTTGAGGGGGGGTTTGACTTAAAAGACCATAGGGATCTGGTTTAGGTGAGACGTGTCGGGGTAACTGGACCTGACCCATTTGTCAAACATCGATGCTGTTTTTGAGCACCAAAAGCAAATGAAAAAAATAAAGGTGAAAGAGATGCATCTAGCCTTTCCGTATTGTATGAGGCGTATAGTGCAGCACTTAAAGCTGCTACCCTTCTTTCTGCTCTACGGATAGGAACCATCATAGTCAATGACAGATTACACAGGCAAAGTGGCGATGAATGATTCATCCATTGTTTCTTCAAATCTTCAAACTTTAAGCTATAATGTTGATGTGAATGATTCAGATGCTAAAATGGAGTCACTCGGGTGTTTCAAACGTGGCTGGAGAAATAGCATTGCTGGGTGGCCTAGGCTTGTGGGCTGCAACCTTTCCTCCAATAAGGAGAAAAACCTTTGAGCTTTTCTTTTATGCCCATCATCTCTACATCATCTTCGTATTCTTCTTCATCCTCCATGTTGGCATTGGTTACACCTTCATTATGCTTCCTGGATTTTACCTCTTCATCATCGACCGTTACCTCAGATTCTTGCAATCTCGAACCTCTGTTCGCTTACTTTCAGCTCGACTTTTACCCTGTAATGTTGTGGAGCTTAATTTCGCAAAAACCCATGGTAATCATTAACCCAATAACTTAATCCAGTTTAACCCTTTTTTTGACCCCACTTGATTTGTTTATATCTTTGTTTAAAACTAGGTTTGACCTATAATTCGACAAGTATTGTGTTCGTGAACGTGCCTAGCATTTCAAAGTTGCAATGGCATCCATTTACAGTTAGTTCGGACAGTAATTTGGAGCCTGATAAACTTTGTGTGATCATTAAAAGCGAAGGAAGTTGGTCGACCAAGCTCTATCAAATGCTTTCATCTCCAATTGAACGTCTTGATGTTTCCATTGAAGGACCTTACGGACCTCAATCCAACCATTTCCAAAGGTTTGCAAACAAATCCTACCAGCTAAAAACATTGGTTCTTCTAAGTCTGTTACAAAACTGAACAAATATTTTTCAGGCATGACACGATTGTGATGGTGAGTGGAGGCAGTGGAATTACTCCTTTTATATCCATAATCCGAGAGCACATTTTCAGGAGCAAAACATCTCAATATAAGACACCAGATATGATCCTAATTGCTCTATTCAAAAGCTCCTTGGATCTCACTATGCTAGACCTGTTGCTACCTATGACTGGTTCCCCATCTGAACTTTCTAACCTGAAGCTCCACATTGAAGCTTACGTGACCAAGGAAAAAGAACCAACAACTGATAACTCAAAACGACTTCGTTCCATATTGTTCAAGCCCCTTCCAACTGATAAACCTATGGCACCCATTTTAGGCCCCAACAGCTGGTTCTGGCTTGCCGCCATAATATCATCTTCCTTCATCATGTTCCTTATCTTAATTGGGATCATCACCCGGTTCTATATTTATCCAAGGGATCACAACAAATACGAATTCTCAGCCTCCACAAAAGCTGTGTTGAATGTTTTGGCTATGTGTGTCTCCATAGCCGCAACAGCTAGTGCAGCTGTTTTTTGGAACAAGAGACAGTATGCCAGGGAAGCAAAGCAGATGCAAAACATTGAAGGACAAACCCCAGTAGGATCACCAAACTTGAGGGCTAATAATGGTGATAGAGAATTGGAAAGCCTCCCTCACCAAACTCTTGCACAAGCTACCAAAGTTCACTATGGAGGGAGACCTGACTTGAAGAGTAAGTTACTTTCAATTTGTCTAATGGCTTAACTGGGTGTCTGTTTTGCAGCAACTAGAATTCACCTCAAACCTTTTCTTTCTTTTTTGATGGTTTGGTGGTGCAGGAATGCTTTTTGAATGTAAGGGAGAAAGCGTGGGGGTTCTTGTTTGCGGTCCAAAGAAATTGAGGCATGATGTTGCAGCAATTTGTTCTTCTGGTCTGTCAGGTAAACTGCATTTCGAGTCTATCAGTTTCAGCTGGTGATTACTGTTTAGAAAGCAGAGGAAAAAATAAGGGCGTGGAGTGGCAGAGTGGTTTTGGCACTCATCAAGTTTCTGCTGTTTATGTTCGATATTTCATTCAAATTAAATAAACTGATGAATATAGCTTGTAAAATTCCCTCTTTGTATGATCAGGGTTTAAAAGTAAGCAATTCTCTCATCTTCTCCACTTACTCAAAAACCATCACATGTTTTCCTGTGGTCCCACAGAATAGGCTGAACTGTAACATCTAAAAACTCCGAATTTGGGTTTTCTTCTTTCAGGTTAACCAATCATTTTCACTTAACTGAAGATGGATAGAAATCCCACTTGCTAGTTTCTGAAGAAGGGTTATAAGTTATTAAAGGGAAGTCCGGAGCAAAATGATGCCCCACCCATCTTCATAGAGGGACAAATCAGAGATGCTAAAATTCAAACAATCATTAAAACCCTAATTTTAATGTTAAGCAAAGAAATTAATATACCTCGGATCGTCTTAAAAGAGTAGCAAGGACTACTACTATTCACTCCTTCAACTTGACAGATCACTTATGAGCCAAGAGGAATTCAGCCTCCGACCCGCTCTGCAGTGTACCCATTTGCAGCTAATGATTTTTTTTTTTAAGGAAACAAAGAAGGGATCAGCATTCGATCGAATCAAATAAAAAATTTTCGAGTTAATTGAATTTTCGAATCTTATTTCATCATCCTAACTCGATTTGAAATTTTTACGAATCGAGTTGAATGAGATATCGAATATATTTATTCAAGTTAAATTAAAAAATTTTAATTTGGTGTTGTTTAATTTTATATAATTTTTTAAAAATATTTTTATTTAAAGTTTTTAAACATGATTATACAATAAAAAATTTAAAATAAATAAATGAAAAAAGTCCAAGTAAACAATGATAACACAATAAGATTATAATAAAAAAAAACATAAGCAAAAGTATAAGTAACAACATTTAGGTAGGTAAAAGGTAAAAAATTAAAAATATTTGGGTTGATGGGTTTTAACTTTTATGGGAAAAATTGGGTAAGGTAAAATGTTTAGGCTTTAGGGGAAAATGGGATAAAATAAAAATATTTGGGTTTGGGTAATATAAATTTAAAATTAAAAATAATATAGTTTTATTCGGTTTATTCGAGTTATTCGAATTCGAAAATTTAACTCGATTCGAATAGCAAATTTTTTTTCGAATTTTTCGATTCGAATCGAGTTTTGCTCACCCCTAAAAGAAAGGGGTTCATTCAACAAAAACACCATAAAAAGACCAAAAGAATGGTTGTTATTTTTAATCTTAATTCATGATTTGGCCCCTAAAATATACCAATTTTCTCGCTTTGGTATCTACACTTTTTTTTTGTCTCAATTTGATACTTAAAGTATGTTTCAGTTATATTTTTTAGCCCATTTTTTTATGGACATTTAAAAAAATATTATAACCAATCACAAAGTATCACGTGGCGTCTTTATGTAAAAAACCAAATATTTTATTTTATTAAATGTATATACACATTAAAAATATAAAAAAAATAAATATATAAAAACTCTATCATTAATATAGCAAATAATTTTTTATTTAAAAAGAAAAACTCAATATAGCCACTGGCAGAGCTAGAAAATTTTTTTGATTGCAGAAATTAAATTGTATATTTTTACGATAGTAAAAATGTAATTTTATCATTTTAATAGTTTATATCTTTATAATTTTTAAAAGATAAAATCAAATTTTTATTATTTTTAGGAGGTCAATGTGTAATTTTACCATTACTAATTTAAAATTTTATAAATTATAAAGGATTTAAATGAAAAAAAAAATTTATTTTATGAGGACTAAGGCTCCTGTCAGCCCCCTTGACTCTGCCACTAGGTATAGTCGATTGAGTCTTAGCACAATTAACATGGTGTCGTTACCAATGCCGGAAGACATAGGTTCGAATGCGTTGAAGCGCATTATTCTTCTATTTATGAGTTGAAAAGAGGTTATTAATAATTCTAAGCATTCTCTCCGAAAAAATTAAATACAATTAAAATCTATAATGAAATTATTAAAAAATAGGGTATAATTAAGTTGGAAGGAATAAATGCAAGAGAAGAGGGAGCAAGCGTGCGGTGTTGTTGAAAGGATACATAAACAGAGACATGCTGAAATCAAAAAACAAAACGGCAGATGCATGTATTGTTAACAAAAGAAAAGCAAAGAGAGAGGGAAGAGCGGATGGGAACCACCGAAAGCGGCGTTGCAATGGCCGATTGGGGACAAATCCAAATGAAGAGTCAAAGAGCTCAGAAGATAAGATGCATAATTGAGGTCCCCTTTGATTCCCATGCTTATTGTCGCATCTAACATCACCATAGGTGGTGACCCAAACATAGATCCAACATTTTGGGCTTTCCTTCGGGTCCCTTGACAGCACGTTTGCTTCACCTTTTAGCCATTGCTTTACCCTTTGTCCACAACATTTGCTGCTCTCAATTAATTATTTAGTCTCCTTTGTATTTATCTTCATACTTTCAACTTCCAATCTTATCTTTATCTATAATTCCCTCACCCTCTACTTTCCTTTAATAAATCAACCTATATTTGAATTTCTCATTTTGTAATCTATGAATATTGTTGCACAATATCCTTTTTTTTTCTTTAATTTTTGTATCTATACTTTTATTTCGATATTTGTTAATGTAAATATTTTCAAATTACGTTTACAATGAAATATTTCCGAGTGAAGTCTATTATTAGCCCCGTGTTTGAATTGCACTAAAATAAAAAGAAAATAAACATTTTCCATTGTTTTAGTAGTTTTTTCTAGTTTTTTTCTTAAGATATCTATTGAAGTGAGTTCAATATTTAATTTTTCGTATTTTGTAAGCACATTAAAAAGATGAATGCTGATTGTAAGTTTTAAAATTGCTTCATATCCAAGAGAAAGATCGAATCTTCAACTACTAATTAAAGCAAGAAAGACCGTTGTTACCTCAGCTAACTCTCATAGTTTTTGTAGCTTTTTTTGTTTAAACAAAAAAAAAAAGTAAAAGAGTTGAATTTCATTTACGATATCTTAAACTACTTAACTTTTATTTACCTTGATTTACAGTAAAATTAAAAAAATGAAGGCAAGGTTTTTTTTAATATGTGAAATTATATTTTTATTTACAGTAAAATTAGAAAAATGAAAGTAATGTTTCTTTTAATATGTGAAATTATATTTTTATTCCATTAAAAAATTATTTGTAAAGATTATTTTACTTTGCTTTCATTTAATAATTTTATGTATCAAAACAAAATAAACCCACATCCCCAAACAATATGTAAGATTTTATTCATTGACAAAAATGAGTTTTATGAGAAGAATTCGATTCTTAATATATATATATATATATATATATCTAATGTCGTCATAATTTAATATTTTGTGTTTTTTACATAAAATTTTTTTCTATGGCTTATATCATCTCTATTATTATAATAACAACAATTTCAATTAAATTAAAACCCAACCAATTAATCCGTAAATTAATATTTAAGACTGACATCAACTAGCCGAGAATTGAATTATAGGGGCACATTTTTCTTATAAGACATCATTTTACATGATTTAAAACTAAATATAATATTTTAAAATATGAAACTAACGAGTATATCACAATGCAAACACAGTCTAAGAATGATGTGGTCCATGCAAACTTTTTATGAATCGTCCCAATCTAAATGTCGTGAATATTTATATATATATATATATATATATATATTTTTTTTATATCATTCATATTGGTAGTTTATAATTACATCATATTCGAAGTTTTTTTTAGCCCAAAGAATGGAGAGAGGTGAAGGAGACAGTTGGGCCATGGATGTCTCGTCCACTGCAGACGAGAAGGTACACATAAGAGTTGGGCATTGCAATCGGACGTTGGGAGGTCTTCACGTTAATGGCCGCACCCTTGTCTTGATTTCACTTTCGAAAGGACGCTCTTCTAAACCAGCCATGGTATCTTGTTGGTTGGCCAGGATTCGCGTCCTGCCTCCCACTATTTTTGTTTCGTGTCTCCTCTTCACTGCCGCCCCTACCACCACCACCCACGTCTAAAGTTTCCTGGACCAACCTCTTGTAAATTTAATAAATCTCATCTCTTTTTTTTTTAATTAATGTCTTCAAAACACTTCATTTTAATGTGTTTTAACGTAATTAAAATATTTTTTTCTATAATTTATTAATGTTATTAATAATAAAAACTTCAGACTAAATTGATTTGTTTTAATTGATATGTATTTTATGATGATATAAAATATAATAATTAATTAATTTTATGTATCGTTTTCATCAACATTGAAAAAATTTTCGATTTATTGATTGTTGTAATTCAATATTTCAATTGTTACTTCAATATAGATTGATAAAACAGTCCAGATTAATAATTTTACTTGTACGAAGATTAGCTTAAAAAATGATTTTACTACATAAGTTATTATTTCAAGTATTGTTTGAAAAATAATGAAAGACAGCTGAGGATCACTAAATACGTATTAATATTATTTGAATTTAATGAGTGATTTCGGTGAAAAAAAAGGATGATGCTCATCTTAAGAGACTCGAATTCGAGTACTATTGTGTACAAGATATGCATACGTTATCAAAAAGTTAAAAAAATTTAAACAAATATTATCATATAATAACACATATTAATTTTTAATAAAAAATAGTTATTAATGATGGTAATGGGGATGAACAGTGTCCGAATTATAAAAAGTAGTAAAGTACCTGTGCTTTTCGGCTTTAAATATTAAATTCATAATTAATTATCGTTGCAATGCTTTTGTATTATTTTAAGTTCCGCTGAATTTATATTTTTGTTTTAAATAGAAACCAAAATTTGAAATTACATTATGTGAGTTGAGACTGGAAATGATATTCAATTATAAATTAAGGCTCCAGTAGGTTTGTGCATCATTATAATATTCAATCATTCCAAGCTATTAAATATAACAGCTGTTATCAATAAATTGTTCGTTCAGGTTGTCCTTGTCTAATTTTCATAAATCTAAGATAAAAAGTTTAATTTTGTTGAGTGTGTTTTAGATCGATTGATATGAGTATTATTGTTGATGTAAATAGACGTGAATTTAAGTGTGCTGAAGCGCATTATCTTCTTGTTTATGGGTTGAGAATTGATTATGAGCAGTTCTAAACATTGTGTTAAAAAAATAAATATAACCAGAACTCATAATAATATTATTCAAAATAAAATAAAAAATAAAAGTTTAATATTAACTCTAATAGGCATAATGAATTTTTTAACTTTTTAATTTTATAAAAAAATTATTTTACTCATTCATTTAATTTTTAATTTTTTTTAACTCTTAATATTGCATTTTTTTATCTAATCACCTTGAATTTAATGAAAAGTTAATGTTTGTTAACTTTTTTTTTTTAGATGAAGAAATGTTTGTTAATTTTGTTATGCAGCATACACATGAATTGTTACATAGATGATATGTCATAATTTAATTAATTTTTTTAATTTTTAAAAATATTTAAATTATTTTTTATAATTACTATGTTTTTAATGATTTTAATTTTTAAAAATATTTTTTTGAATTTTTAAAATTAAAAAATATTTAAATGTTTACGTGTCATTCACGTATATGCCATATCAACAAAATTAAAAAACGTTAATTTTTCTATCCATTAAGTATTGATTCAGTTTACATGATATCTGAAAAAATGGGTTTCGGTCATGATTTAGTAAACACCCAAAAATATTTTTTTGGTATTTGAAAAAGGAGTGTCGGTCATGGTTTAGCAAACACCCAAAAAATAAAAAAAATTTCGTATTTTTGAGTGTCGGCATGACTTAGTAAACACCCAAAAAATATTTTTTTAATGTAAAAAAAAAAGTGTCGGTCATGAGATGTCAGAGACTCAAAATTTTTTTAAATATCGTATATTAGTATAATATCGAGTTAAAAAAATATAAGAGTGTCGGCCATGAAATGACACATCCAAAAAATTTATTTTTTATGCCTGATAACAATTATTAAAGTGAAATTTTAAGAGGTGTCTATCAAATGAACTTTTAGAATTTTTAGTGTTTATTTTAAGTTATTTTCATGAATATTATTCACTTTAGATATTTTTATAAATAATTAATTTTTTGGACCATTTGTTAAAAAAAAACCCAAAATATAAGTAATAGTTGTGATTTTTCGGATTTTTTACTTAAATAATACAAAAAAATAATTAATAACCAAAATGGTATCCCCAAATTATTATTTACCAAAATGGTTTGTTTAGTTAGGTGGAGGAACTCTAAATGGCGACTTAGGGGTATTTTTGACACGTGTTTTTTTAATTTTTTTATTATTTTTATATATTTAAAAATAAAAAAATATTATTTTATTAGTGGAGAGATTTAAAGTGACGGCACTCAGGGGTTTTTTTCAAAAAAATACGAGAAAAATACGACAAAAAAATACCTTACACCCAGTGGAGGAACACAAAGTGGCGGCACCAATGGAGGAGTATCAAGTGGCGGCACTCAGGGGTATTTTGCCACTTGGCAGCACCCAATTGTACCGTGTGTGTGTGTTTGTGTGGGTTTTTTAAGAGGTGAAAATTAATTTGAGTGGTTGGAAATTTTTTTGTTGGTGATAAAAATTAAAAAAAATAAAATTTTTTGTTATAAAATATGTGGGAGGGGGGGACCAACGAAAAATGAAGGAAAAAAGAAAGAAAAAAGAGAAAGAAAGAAAGAAAGAAAGAAGAAGGAAGAAGGAGAAGAAGGGGAAGCAGGAGAGGAAAAAAAAAGGTAATGTGTTTATTTTTAAATTTAATTTTAAAATATTTTAATTTGTTAATTAGTAGTGGTAATGTGTTTGATTTGTTATTATAATTTTATTTGTTTAATAGATTGATTAAAAGAGTAAATTAAGATGAGTGGAAGAAAGATAAGTTTAGTTAATATTTTAAGTATGATTAATTTTAAAATATTTTAATTTGTTAGTTAATTTGATTATTTTAAATTTTTTTGTTTTCTTTAATTTAATTTTTAATTGATTTGTTATTTAATGTTGTTATAGTTGGTGAGTAAATTAAGAGGAGAAGAAGAAATGTAAGCTTGTTATTATGTTATTATTAATTTACTTTAATTTAATTTTGCTAGTTAGTAATTTTATTTTGTTGTTAATAGTAGTAAGTAAAAAATATTGTTCATATTTATTGATTTAAAATTTAATAATGTTTTAATTTTGTTAGTTAGTAACTTTATTATACAAATCATAAGATTGTTTAATAAAATGTGAAAGAAAACTATTATAAGTGTTTAATAAAATTAACAATAATCTATTTTTAAGTTATAATTAAAATTAGTTACAATTATGAAATTAAAAATTTTATTATTTTATAAAAATAAAAGAGTTTTAATAATTCACAAAAAATTAAACTTGGCTAATTAATTTTCAAAATATAATATACAAAATAATTAATTATCAAAATAATATCTCCATCATATTATTGACCAAAATATAATATAAAAAATAATTAATTATCAAAATAATATCCCCATCATATTATTGACCAAAATATAATATAAAAAATAATTAATTATCAAAATAATATCCCCATCATATTATTTACCAAAATGGTACAAAATAAGTTATTTTGTACCATTTTAGTAAATAATGGTGTGTGGATACTATTTTGGTTTATAAATATATATTTTGTACAATTTTAGTAAATAACACATTTTGGTATTTAATTATTATTTTTGTATTATATTGGTAAACTTATGAATTGAACTAATTGATAATTTTTTTTTCAAGTTACAGAATGACTTCATTAATTAACTCGGAATGTCCTCACATAGCCAAATCAGTGAATGCAGATACACACCAAGGCAATATGAATGTAAAAAAATAATTATTTTTTCATTATGTCATTCACGATATTATTATTTGTTTACAAAATTAATTTTGGTTATACTAATTATTTTTGTAAATTAACAGGAAGAGCTCGTGTATCGATCATTGAGGGGTCGTGCACAGGGCCTTAAATTCCCCCCTCATGAACGTTTGCTTCCATACTTGCGGGATGCCGAATTTGCATCTGTAGCATTGATCCAAAAATTTGAGTTAAGATATGATTTAATCAGTGCATTGGTGGAGCGTTGGCGCCCGGAGACCCACACATTTCATCTGCCTTGTGGGGAGTGCACTGTGACATTGGAGGATGTTGCGGTCTAACTAGGGCTACCAATCAATGATGTACCAGTCACCGGTGTTAGTTCGTTTCAAGAGCCGGCAACGATGTGCATCCAGTTACTAGGTCGCTCACCTAGTAATAACAATGACTTCACGTCGTTGTTATTTACATGGTTGAAGAGCAATTTTCAGCACTTACCAAAACACGCAACTGAAATGGAGGTTTCTTGGGCCGTTCGAGCCTATATTTTCCTAATGATAGGGGGCATACTCATGCCGGACGCAAATAACAATAAGATCCACTTGATGTATTTGCCTTTGCTAAGAGATTTGCGAAAGATTCATGAATATAGTTGGGGATCTGGGGTCCTTGCCATGCTATACCGAGAACTTTGTCTCGCCACAAACCCTTTTTCCCGGGATATAGGTGGATGCCTAGTGCTATTGCAATCTTGGGCACTATATCGGATGCCATTCTTGGCATCCGTTAGGCACCAAACATATGTTTTTCCACTCGTTAACAGGTGATTACCATATACCCTAAATTTTAATAATTTGACATATTTTATTAATTATATTAATCTAATAATTTGTTTTTTGTTTTCTTAGATGGAAAACAAAACCGGGGATCGGGAGGCAGTACACAGTTTCCATGTTTCGTTTGATGCTAAAGCAATATGCTGGGGAAGGGGTATGTTATTCATTAACATGTTAAATTATATTACTTGACTCGTGTTAATATGGTTGCATATTAGTAAATTATATTACTTTAATCTTATTAATATTTTGACATGTTATTAATTGTACAGTTCATCTGGACCCCATATATACAGCCAGAAATTACCGCTGTTATTCCTGCCTCAACATTCCTCCACTCAGACCAATGGTGCATTAACGCACCGATAATCAATTTTCAAACAGTGGAGTGGTATGCCAGGGATCGAGTACTCCGGCAGTTTGGTTGTAAACAGCCTATCCTGCAGTCGCCATTCCAATTAGGGTCTATCCATGGGATGGATAAGAAGGGGAAAGCAAATTGTGATTGAGGGAGTGTGCATGGACAATATGTTTATGTGTGGAACAACCGAATGACTCGAGTACCTCCGATGGAGTACACTCCGGATTTACAACCATCGGTGCTGTACATGCAATGGTTCATTGAGTTTGGCCAACCATATTTGATTGGTGCTTCATCGACGATAATTCCCCCATACATGTCTCGACAAGATCGCCCCTATCATGTAGCTCTTGCCCCAGAGCCACAGCCAGTGCCAGAGCAACAAGATATAAATAATGATGAGGCATTGAATGACGATGATTCTTATCGTCCTGATTTTACGGAATCATCACATATGCATAGCTCATCAAGCCAAGGATATCAGTCTCAGTTTGACGAGCCACCGCAATGCTCAAGCCAAGGATATCAGTCTCAGTTTGACGAGCCACCGCAATACTCAAGCCAAGGATATCAACCTTAATTTGACGAGCCACCGCAATGCTCAAGCCAATAATATCAGCCTCAATTTGACGAGCCACCGTAATACTATAGGGAAGGATAACAGGCTGAGTTTGACGAGGCATCGCGATACACTATTCCTCCCAAGCAATACTCTACTCCTCCGGTGCAAATGGACCCTAATGATGGTGATGAACTTAACGAGCAACCTCGACGTAGACGCCGACCACCACGAAGATATACCCCGAGAACCACACCATCTAATCATGGATACTAGGGTTGTATCTAATAGTGTTTAAATTTGACTGTTGATGAATTCTAATGATGAATTTTTCCTCCATAATGTACATATATTTTAACCTATTTGATCATTTATTTAAATTTCATAACATTAAACCTGTTACTTGAAACCTTAAACCGTAAAGTTGAAAGGGTTAGAGACTTAAAGCGTAATTTTACCATTTTTATTAAGTGAGATATTTTTGAAGAAAAGTGTAGAGAATTTGAGAGATGAAAAATTGGAATATATATAATTTTAATGCTAAAATGATATTTTAGTCTAATTTCAGAAACATCAAACGAATTATAATTTTGAATTCTTTACCTTAAGATATAAATAATTTAGTGACTGGGACGCAAGTGAACAACATTGAAAATTAATGTAAAAATAAAATTAAGAGGTATATGATGATGAACCGGTTTAGGCCCTACTTGATTCGGATGACTGCCCAATATGATAGGTTCGTTAAGGGCAATTACGTCGAGTATGCCCAGCTAGCCTACATAGTCCACACAGTTTGCCCCTGTCTGTTTTCTCCATAATGTCCATTTCGTTGCGGATTCTGGTGATATGAGGACGACCTTTTGGATTCCTCCGTAAACCTTTGTTCGGGATAAGCTCGAAAGTCATCGGAGGTACCTTCCATGTGGACAAGTCAGGCAGGACGGGGAACTCATTTTCCCAGATACGTAAAGTACAATGGAGAGTGTAAACGGGGTCGATGAACTGTTCAACATTGAGTGACACTTTAGCACAAGTTGCAACGACATGCGCACAGGGATAACGAAGTGTATCGAACCTCCTGCAATTGCAGTGTCTGTTTTGGAGATCAACCTCGTATGACCTAGGTGGGATACCAGGTCGACGACCAATAGTCTCAGTAACTTGAAATCGTTGAAACTGTCGTGAATATATTTCAACGTTCATCGTCCTCGCACTCTGACGGTTTGCATCTATTACATTCCTGACAGCTTCGACAAACACGTGACCAGCGTTCATCTGATCGATTTGTCGCGTTCCCATTACTGGCATCAACGTAGCTAGCCTATAGAACGTAACGGAGAACATGGATGAAATCGAAAGATGTCGTATTCTCTTGAACACGCCGTTAATCGATTCTGCCAGGTTGGTCGTCATTTGACCATATCGATACCCCTCATCAAAACTTTGAGACCATTGCCACGGCTCCATGGTACCCAACCACTCGCGTAGAGGCTTGTTCGTTTGACCTTCCATGTCACTCTCAAGTCTGGTCATTCTTTACCGGAATCGGTGTGACTCTAGCTCGTACGTTGTAGGAATATTAAGAAAACATAAGTTACAGTCTAAAATTAAAACCTTAAAAATATAATTTGGAACTTTATTTTTTTACCCATTTTCACAAGTTGTCTCCGTCAGTCTGCATTCTTATATTCTCGTTGGAAGTTAGCCGCAATGTGTCGACTGCAGTAAACCAATTTCCATGGTACACCAGTACGCCTAATGGCCGCAATAATACTCTTCGTTCTATCAGAGATGATGCAAATATTATCGTTATGAATCACATGCATCCGCAGGTTTCTCAAGAAGAATTCCCAAGATTCCATGTCTTTTTTGTCCACAATAGAGAATGCTATTGGGAGCACGTTTTGATTCCCGTCTTGAGCCACCGTAATTAGTAAGATCTGCGTATATTTCCCATATAGCCACGTTCCATCTACCTGGACAAATGGCTTGCAGTGAGGAAATGCTCGAACGCAGGGATCAAACGTCCAAAATATATACTGAAAAATTCTTCTTCCCGATTGCATGTTGTTATCTGAGCCATAATAAGGTCGTGTCACCAACTCAATCGCAGTACCCGGTACGTACTATCGCATTGCGGTTATCCATCCTTGCAGCTCATTGTATGATGCATCCCAATCACCGAACAATTGTTCCATTGTCATCTGTTTCGTAATCCATGCTTTTCGATATGAAACCCGATAATGGAATCGTGATTGCATGTCCACAATCAATGTAGAAACCTTGATGGTCGGGTCGTCCTTAACCATTGGCATGATATATGTGCAGATGATTCTGGAATCAAGTTTCCGGTGATCTTCTGACAAACGTGTTGAACTGCATGTGTGAGGCCCATCAATTTTTCTTATCTCTCACATCTGCGACTTCTGGATAAATGCAGCTCGCACCCGCCACTTGCAACCTTCCGTCGACTTCCAGCACTCTCCAATATACAATGTCGGTTTAGACACTACGACTTTGTAGTCTATCGACACATTCATGCTATATCGCTTAATAGCAAATATGCATTCTTCCTTGGATTCAAATTTTTGGCCCACAAACAACTCTTCACAATCTGCTGCGACGGCCAATCGGTGAGCAGGTACTATTTCAGGGTATTTCGCGAACTCGGCATGTGTCTCATCGGGGTTTATAAGCTACATGTGTGCCCTAGGAGGATTATTGTGCATCACAATATGTGTAACTGGATTTTCGACTGGATTTTCATTGCCATTCGCCCCTTCTTCGTCAATATCATTTGGAACCTCATCCACATTCGGATCACTATCAATATTGACTTCATTATCAGAAGGAATACTACTATCATATCCACCATCTTGATCTGCATCATTCTCGGGTGCAGCAGCATTAAGATCGATGTGTAGCCCACGTATGATTGATTGACTTTCAATGTACGATACTGGACCCACCATACACGGAGTTGAATCTTCATTTTGTACAGGTTCCACATCAACTAACTCAGCAAACAATTGAACCGGTGCATTTGGGTCACTTTGATTCTCACAATAAAGAGCGATCATTGTCTCCACGTCTTCGTCGTCTACAAGTTCCATCTCGGTGAATTTGATGGGATCTATCGAAACTGGAAACTTGTAGAAAAGTTTTGAGATCCTTCTTCCACAACGTCTAAAATTTTTTACACTAATCCTTGCTTTCATATCATCAACCGAGATATTTCGACTAAATCTCATTCCTATTTGTTCCCGACAATCAAATATACATTCAACCGATGTTCTCGAAATTACTCCATCAAAATAAATGCATACAAAAAATTGATTATCCATCTTCAATAAATCTGTTAAAAATTAAATAAAAATTATTAAATAAAATATGATTTTACCCATTTATATCATACTCAAATAAAATTAAAATTAAACACATTACCTTTCTTTCCTTCTTTTTTCTTTCCTCTCCTTCTTCCTTTCTTTCTTTCTTTCCTTTCTTTCTTTCCCGTTTATTTGCTTCCCTCACTCCTATTTTATAACAAAAATTTTATTTCATTTAATTTTTATCACAAACACTAAAAATTCCCAACCACCCAAATTTATTTTCACAAATAAAATAAAATAAACACACACACACGGCACAATGGGGTGCTGCCAAGTGGCAAAACACCCCTGAGTGCCGCCACTTGATACTCATCCATTGGTGCCGCCACTTTGTGTTCTTCCACTGGGTGTCAGGTATTTTTTTGTCGTATTTTTCTTGTATTTTTTTGAAAAAAACCTTTAAATGTCGCCACTTTAAATCCCTCCACTAATAAAATAATATTTTTTATTTTTAAATATATAAAAATAATAATTTTTTTTTTAAAAAAACGTGTAAAAAATACACCTGAATGTCGCCATTTAGAGTTCCTCCACTTAACTAAACATACTATTTTGGTAAATAATAATTTGGGATACCATTTTAGTTATTAATTTATTTTTTTGTATTATTTAAATAAAAAATCCTGATTTTTCTTACCTGCTGTTTTTATAAAAAGCTGAAATTGGTGGGGTTAAGCCGCTCAAGCAACTCGAGTAGCTATGACTCCCATGCAGCTACCTTAGGCCTAGGGTGTTCTACCCAATTCTAGTACGAAACCATCTCTACAACTATAGGTTAAAATTAGAAGCGTGAAAATTTTGGATAAAATCAAATTAATTTATCGATTAATTAATTAGTTAATTGAATTATTCGATTGAGAATCAGTAAATAATTTTTTAAAAGTTCGGTTGAAAATTAATTCGGTTCTAAATTGATCGATTAACTAAATTAATCGAATTTAATAAATAATATTATAATATATAAGTGTTAGCCTAAAAATCGGTTGGTTAACTCAATTAATTTTTAATACATTTTATATTTGTTTTAATAAAAAATAAAAAAACATATAAATTTCGATTAATTCAGTTAATTAACCGAATTAATCGAAAAAGTTCGGTTCGATTAATTTTTTTTGAAAAATTTCGGTTCGATTAACGGTTAAGATTTAAAAAAGTCGATTAATTCAATTAATGATAGTTCGGGTCGGTTAACCAATTGAACACCCCTAATTAAAGCAGGCATATGAATATCTATGTGTTTTAGAATAATAAAAAATTTTATTACATATATATGCGTGTATAAACCACAATTTAAATAAAAAAAATTTTATTAAAAATTAATCTTTTAAAATAAATAAGTGGTGAAATGAAATAAAGAGAAAATATGATATAAAAACCGTATATAGAGAGAAAATATAATTTTCTCTCATTTTCATGATATGATAATTTTTAATTGATTATTTTTAAAATAGAATTATGGACTAATAATTGAACAAACAGAGGTATTAACTGAGAAAAAATAGTTTAGTTATTATTTGTGACAAAAAAATTCAGATATCAAAATGAAAATATAAATTGATACAGTTTAGGTAGCATTTTGTACTCTTTTGACTTAATTCACGATTTGGCTTTTAAAGTATACATATTTTCTCATTTTAGTATCTAAACATTTTTTTTGTCTCAAATTGGTATTTAAAGTACACTCAATTTTCAAATTGATATCTAATGTATGTCTCTGTTATATTTTTTAATCCATTTTTTGGTAGACGTTATTAAAAAAAAATTTATAGCCAATCATGAAATACCATGTGGCATCTTTATGTAATTGTTTTTATTTTATTAAATTTATACACACATTAAAAATATAAGTTTAACACAAAAAAATATAAAAATGAAAAATATATAAAAATTCAGAAAATATATATAAAATCTAGAAAGAAAACATATAAATTATAAAAATAAAATTTAGGAAAGAATACATAATTGAAAAAAATAGTTGAAATTAATAATATTATTATAAAAATGTAAAAAATTGTAAAAAATATAAAAATAAAAAAGTTTAAAATAATTTTTTTCTACAATTTTAAAATATATAATTATAAAATTCTAAAAAGTTTTTAGATTTAATTTTTTGCAATTACTTGAAATTTATATATATTTTTAATTTTTATATATTAAATTGACTTTTTTAATTAAGAATTATACATTTTAGAATTTTATAAAAAATATTTTTTAAAAATTATAGATTATATATGATTTTTTTTTACATTTTTAATCAATATATATAATACTAAAAATAAAAAAGAGACACATGATGCGTTCTAATAGTGTCACGTCACTGATCAATGATTGATAAACGGCCTGTCAAAATCAAAAGTGTTTTTTAATATTTAAATATATAATATTAAGTTTTTTATTTTATTTTTTAAATTTAAATTTAAATTTAATGATTTTATTTTAAATAAACCTAATTATCACATGATATTTTTTCATTGGCCAAAATTGTCTTACAATTTTTTTTAACATTACAAAATGGATAAAAAATAGAGAAAATTGATACTTGAGATATCAAATTGGGACAAAAGAAGTTAAAGTACCAAGTGAAAAAATGAATATACTTTAAGGGTTAAATCGTGAATTAAGCCTTTTTTTCTAAAAAAAAAAAAAGAGTTAATAGGACTAATAGAAATATCGATTTAGAAAAAAAATGATAGTTTAAACATTATTTTTTTCTGTGAATTATAATAACAAGATAAAATTTAAATAATAAAAACGACTTGACCCCATACCATATCTAATAGTTTAAATACTAATTGTACGTAGCAAAATAAAAAACCAACATAATTTAAATATGGGTGAAGCTAAATAAAAGTAATAAATTATTTTTAAAATTTAATAAAAAGCAGTATAAAAAGAGTAAAAAAGCTTGATGAATTAATATTTGAAAGTATCAGTTAGCCAAATCCATTAAAAATTTTAAATAAATTAGATCCTATTCCCATCCTAAAATCTATTGAAGATAATTAAGAAAAGAAATGGTGGAGAATTGAATATTGAATTTGCCAATGATGATCAGCGGCTCACTCACACTTCCATTTGCTCCTAATGTTAATTTCACCCACACCCCTTAGCTCACCCTCCAATCACAACCAGCCCTCCATGTCACAGTCAGCCACCCAATCACTCACAATTTAGAAACTACTACTATATTAATTTCCAATTTCCCATAAGCCAACCCCCAGTAGCTGAAACTAGAAAGCTTCCTGTTCTCCCTCACTTCTCATTTTTTTTCTCAATACACACACACGCGCACACACACGCGCACACACACACACACACACACACACTGTCTGTATAATCACGTAAACAAAACCTTTCTCTTTAATTTTGATCTTAATTTCTTCATGGGGTTTCCAGTTGGTTACACCGAAGTTTTCTTGCCGAAACTCTTCGTCCACACGCTTTGGTTTCTGGGTTTCATCCGATGTCTAATTGTTGCTCTTTTTAGCTACCTCGGACTCTCCGATTTCCTCGAACCAGACACAGTCTGGCAGGATAACCGGACCCGAACTACACCCGAGAACCCGCCCGTATCGGCTCTCCTGATCCGTGAAATCCTTCCCGTCATAAAGTTCGAGGAGCTCGTCGTCGTGGGGGACCCACCGGAGAGTTGTGCCGTTTGCTTGTACGAGTTCGAAGGAGGTGAAGAGATCAGGTGGTTGAGGAACTGTAGGCACGTTTTCCATCGGGCGTGTTTGGACCGTTGGATGGACCATGATCAGAAAACATGTCCGCTCTGCAGGACACCGTTTGTGCCCGACGAGTTGCAGGATGAGTTCAATCAACGACTCTGGGCTGCTTCCGGTGTCGGTGATTTACACAGTGAGTACGTTTCAGTTCCGGGATTGTAGGATTTTTTTTAAAAAAAAAAAGGGGGCAGGGCAGTTGATGTTTCTTATACAATGGCTTCTTTTGCAATGAGCTTGGTGAAAGTTGTACATATTAAACATCAGTACATCACAGTTTGGTGCATAATTAAGTTTAAAAAAAAAAAGTTTTCCATATGAAGTTCTTACAGTTTGAATGTTGCATAACATGCTTTGTTTTAATTGTTTCTCAAATCGAGTAATGGGTTTTATTCAGTCTACAACCTGTAGTATAAAAAATACTCAGGTCAAATTTCAATTTTGTTAGGCTATTTTAGTAAACATGAATGGGGTGCCTTGTTACTGAGCGGTGAACACGAAACAGATGAATCAAGGTTTTAGTTTAGCCTGCTGAATGCCCATTGAGTCAAAGAAAGACCGGAGCTTCAATGATTTCATGGTGGGGGCATTTTTGGACAAGTTGTTGATTGCAGAAAGTTTTGGTGGGGGCGCATTGATTTTGTTTGTTTCTTGCTTCTTCAAATGGTGGTATTTAATGAACTTGGATTCTGTGCTTGACCCATCTCTGTTTTCAGACGCTGTGGTTAGCCCAGAGCCTTAAATCCCAAGCTAGCTCTCAAACGCTGAAAAGAAGTTTGCAATGAAACCTGAAAATTCTACAAAAGTCCCTTTGCTGCCTCAACTTTTGAAGGAGACAAAAAGAAGGGATTTGAAGGATCCGAAGCGAAAGGGTTTAACTTTCTTAATGCTAAAAGAAGAAAAAGAATTGAACCCCAAAGCTCAGACCCAGTGCCTAAACATCAGTGTGACTGTCTATTTGTTGCTTATCCTACCCCGTACGAAGTGGGACTCTAAATGTTGAAACCAATAAAAGCAGCTGCGTATTTGCTCTTGGGCTTCCCATGAGCTGGGAAATGTTGGGCTCCCAATGTTATGTCGGCTGCCAACCTGGTTACGTTGAAGTGCTGTGATTTTGCATACTTCCCTTTGACACCTACACGCTACAGCCATACATTCTTCGACTTCCCAAGTGACTATCAAAAACTTCAAGATGATGTTACATGAATTTAATTTTAGACTTTTTTTAAATGATGTGTTAATTTCAGAACCAAAGCTTTCATGGAAGAACAAGGACACCAACCCAACGTATGTAGTTTTTCAGTCAACACTTGGGAATGGTAGTTTCAACTCTCATGCCCTTATTGCATAAACCCAGAGGCTCTTCCACCAAACGACGAAACTGAATGTGAAGTCAACTGAACATAGTCTGTTCTTCTCTTTCCATCTCTAGATAACTGCGGAATATTATAAGTTTCCATCTACAATTCCTACCCGTCTCTTTGTTGTTTGTGTCATCCTACCCTTTTTCTTTTTCATTTGATTCTCTTTCCCTTTATTTATCGTGTTTTCTCTTCTCATATTAAACAGGTTGACTTATATTTGGTCAAATGCCAAATTTACTATGGCAGCGCTTCATTAGTTTATAACATTTTGGTTCTAAACAAAGTTCATACTCTAGAATCTAAATGCTTTTATTGTTATTTTCTTCAATTTCTAAACCTCTTGGGTCCAAATAATGTTGAAATAATGAAACAAGAGCTGCCCAGTTAGTGCAAGGGAAGTTCAGGTTGCATCTCTTTATGATTGAAACATACAGGGGCATCGACATTTGACAACCTAATAACAAGGGTACAGAGGATTCAGTCTCCTGTTGATTACATACAAGAAGATTATGATTCTATCGTTGACAAAACAAAGCTGGTTGATAGAAGTATCTGTTTGCCGAAGTGCTGTTACACTTTACAAGAAAAAAAGAAGAAAGAAAAAGTACAAATCATTGCAGATTCGAATACCTCATCGGGGAAGCAGTAATGTTAGTACGAATGTGACAGTGGGTTGTGGTGGGTGTGTCCATTTCGTTTTCAACCGGAGCAGTAGCAGGGGCCGGCTCCCATATATGCCAATGTCCTGGTTCCAACCGGCTTTACTTCTCTCCAGTTTCAGATATTATATTCACTTCCTCCGTTATAATTCATATTTAACGCTACCCATACAAAACTCATCGTTTATATTTTTGATCTAAAGCTTAGACTGGCTTTTCAACTTCCAACTTATTTTAATCTTAAAATCTACAAAATCCAAATTTTCCTCGGCTTAATTTAGAAGAATGTGTCGTATTAGTGAAAATAATAGAAATGCACAAAACTCGTCGTTTTCGATCAATCTTGAACACAAAAATCCCAAAACGCCACGTCAACCGCTTAGCAAACCCGTTGAAAATATTTCTTTCATCAGGAAAAGATAAAGATAAAAAGAGTTGAAATTACAAAAAACCGCCTCCAGTTTTCCAACATCGACTAACCTACCCTCCATTTGGTCCACGCGAGTCACACCGTACAATATCTCCTCTACTGACAAGTTGGCAGAGGAAATTCTAGTCTTACCCGCCACAAAACCCAAATCATATGAAACAACCCAAAAGTAAAATAAAAATCTTTAATTTACTTAATATAAAACCCTAGAAGCAAAAAAACACTTAACGAAAAACATACCCATTAAAAAGAGAAACGCAAAGGAAAAGGGTACAACAATTTTCAACACATTTAGGCCAAAACCTTTTTTTTTTTCTTTTTAAATATTTTTATTTGATGATCTTCACATCAAGGACTTTAATGATCTTGCTTTAATAGGTTTCCTCATCCGTTTCTTGCCACTATCTACGTTCTCGTCCTCCTCGTCATCATCATACTCATCATCCTCATCATCCACATAATCAAATTCTTCATTATTATCGAATTGCGAAGAAGACGACGGCGTCGTATTGTTTTGAGCGGTGACAGCGCTGCTGTTGTTTTCAACTTCTTTACCCTCCATAATATTCTTCCTATCGCTGCTGCCGCCGCCTCTTCTCCTTCCCCACGACGGCCCGAACCCCGAATAATAGTAAAATTCGTACGGGTTTGATGCTGACGACGACCCTTTCTTGGCGGCTCGGGCTCGTCCGCGGCGGTTGCCGGTTGCCTGGTAATTGTTCTTGTCCGATTTCTTGCTGGTCAACGAGCTGGGATTATGTCCGCTATCGTTGCTGCAAGATTTCAGCACACGCTCTTGCTTGGATCCCTCTTCTTCCTCTTCGCATTGGGTCTGAAACCCAAATTTCACCTCGTCGTTATCGTCGATAACCATGCCTTCCACTTTCATTATCGCTTTATCTTCACTCTCCATCATAGACGCTACGCTGCGTTTCGAGTCATAACCGCAACATTTTTCAACACCCGCGGAATAACACAAACTGGGTTTTTCAATAACTCGCCAACCCATCATCAAATTTTTGGATAATTATTCCCATTATTTAAGAGACGAATAGCAAAAAACCCTAATAGAATACCACGACAGCAATTGATAAAAAACAATCGGATCGAACAAGTAGGGAGTGTATTACCTCTCGACAGCACCAATAGAGTCGCCTAAGCTCCCATTTCCATTAAAACTATCTTCTGCTTCGAACTGGGTATTTTTTAAAAGAAAGAAGAAAACAATAAACGAAGCTAGCAAACGACTGAAAACTCGAACCAGAAAATAATACGCATAAATGACAAACACCCATTAACCTAAATCGACTATTTCGAAGAAAATACACGATAACAAGGAGATAATTTAGGGTTTTGTCGAAACCCTAAAATGGGAAAAACCCTAAAAGAAATGAGGGATGCGTAGATGAAATGTCAGACAAAGAAATACAAAATGGAGGCAAGGGTGAAGGAGGAGTAAGTAGATCTGCCTTAAGGAACGAACCAATTTATTTCAAAAGGAAGCAAAGAAGGAATAAAGAGAGAGCAAAAGAGTTGGTTACCTGGTGATGAAGATACGACGGGTATGGGTCTTGAGCGAAGGAAATCACATCCCATGGCGACTGGTTCAGCTCGCACACGTGCACACTCTCAGCCCTCGAACCCTCCGAGTGTATCAGCGACGATAGCTTCGCGTTCTTTCGAATCCTCATGTTGTTTTATCCGGTATCAATTAAAAATAACCCAACAAAACGAGAAATAGAAGAGACAGCAAATTATAGGTGATGGAGGAGCGAACTCAAAGGATAAAATACCTTGTGAGAGAGCGAAGAAAAGGAAGGAGAAATATTTAGATCCAAAAAGGGTGTGTTTATTTATCCCTTGTTTTGTTTGTCTCTTGAGAAAGAGAGGGGGCTTTGGTTTGGTGGTGCTATGGTGTTTTTTTGCAGATCTCACAGAACTCGATAATCAGGGTTTTCTTAACTTTCTGTTGCTTTCTCGGCCCTTCATATGTTTCGATTTTATTTTCCCTTTCTCCATTTTGTCCTTAGGTTTTTCACTTATTCTCAGAACGCCTTCCGCAGGAAAAAAAGCTGCCGCTATTACACGTCATGATAGTTGTCCAAAGTTTATTTTTTATTCTGGTATATTGGGAGGACGTTAATTATCGTGTACAGTTTATTCCACATTTGTCTCCCGTGGGGTCTCTACCATTTTTCACAAATTCTGTTAAAATTAATTAAAAGAGTGCATTTAGCACTTGCCTCATTACATGATTAGTGCTTGAACCTTTGGGGCTTTTTCCGTCATTTAACATCTTTTCTTATTTAAAAAAAAAAAAAAAAAAAGGGTGATTAAACAGATAAAAACCATACATCTGTTAGTTACTAAAACAGAGACCGAGATGGAAAGAAAGAAAGAAACAGGGAGACAAAGTGGAGCGTGAATCAGACGCGCTGCTATCGACGTGCGGGTGTGAGAAGTGGCGAACACGTGTGGCCCAGAAGAAATTTGGATTTGATGAATGTACTTTAGCGGGTCCCGCTGTAGATTGGAGGGCTGTGATTAAAGAGGCCAAAGCTCTTCATGGAAAGTGAAAAGCAGACGATGTGATGCCCCATAATTTCTAAGTATTTAGTGGTAGGTTTTATAATTATATAAAAAACTATAAATAACAGCCACAGTTAATTGGGAAGACCTAACCCCCAGCCCTACGTGTCAGTTTGCCGCTTATTTTCATAGCAGAAATTAATTAACTTACCATAATTACTTCATTCATTCGAATTTATAACGGGATAAAAGTTAATAATAAATTTGATCATTCGATAGATAGTAGTGATTAGTCGATATGTTCACTCCCGACCCACCACAAATTGATGCGTTACTGCTAGTCTACCCATTTTAACCATAGTCATACCAGAATTAAACAAAGTTACAACACATTTTATTTCACTTATCATTAAAAATAAAAAATATATATATAGAAACAGGGAGGTGGCTCCATTTGCATGATAAAAAACAATGTCTAAAACGCGAATATTGATGTGGGGCAGCCATTTTTTTTTTCTTGTAATTAAAAAGAATGCAGAAAAGTTGATGGAAGCCAAAGCGTCTCTTGCTTTCCCCCCTCCCTCTTTGGCAAAGCCGTTTTGTTCCAACTTTGGGGTCATTTTCGATCGCCCACACTTTACTCACTCACATCTCTATAATCCAAATTTCATGCAATGTGGAAAAACGACTTTTCATTTCAATTTGTGGTTTAATTCTTCGATTTTTTTATATATTCATTTGTTATGTTATTTATTCCTGTAGAGAAAATATCTTACCAAACAACAACGTCATGCCATCCTATATTATTTTCTAATTATTCAATCACATCTCAATAATTTTTTTCATATCATTGATATATAATTTTGGTATTTATTTTTTTAAACTTAAACCTCAAATCTCGAATCGTGAATCTTAAACTCGAACTCTAATCTCAAACCCTAAATCAAAAGACCGAGTTCAAGGTTTGGAGTGTGGGTTTGGTGTTTGGAGTTTGAGTACGAGGTTCAGGGTTACGAGTTCAGATTCAAAGTTCGGGGTTCAAGATCTTCCGTGCCATTGATACATGATATCGATAAATTTTTTAAACTTAAACCCTAAACCCCGAGCTTCGAACACGAACTCGTAACCGTGAACATCTATCTCGAACCACAAACCCTAAACTCAAACTTCAAACCTTGAATGCTAAACCCTAAACTTGGGTTCCTAATTTAGGGTTCGAGATCCGAGTTCGGATTTAGAGTTCATCGGTGACGGAGTAAAAAAAAAGAAAAAAAAGGGATGGAATTAAATTATATATTTTTAAAGGACAGATCCCCTTCCAACTTCTCTTGGCTCCACCATCGGGGTTCACAGTTCGAAGTTCGGGATTCAAGTTAAAAAAAATTATTAAAATTATGCATTAATAACATGAAAAAAATTAATAAAATATTATTAAGTAAAAAAAAAAAAATACAAGATAACATGAAATCTCTATTTCATATAATCTCATAAAAAAAAAAATTAAAAAATGGCAACAAATACTTACCGGCAATTGATACCTGGTAGGTAAGTAGGGCTCTGTTTAAGGGAATAAACACGATTTTGTAGCTGCTACGTTTCCAATAACTCAAAAGCATAAAACAATCATTTCTTTTGCAATTTTCTTAATTAATCCCTTTATTTCAAAAGTTTGTATAAAAATGGCTTGGGGTTGCTAATTGTTTGCGATGACAAATGACTAGACAGTTGAAAAAAAGAGGGCTTCAGGTTAAGCATTTTCTGTCATCCTACTTTATTGTGTGGGATATGGCATGCATGATTGTGTATTGTTAATGTGAATGAAACGGGGAGATGTCCGTAAATAAAATAATAAATTTGAAATGTTGGGTAATGCCTTTGTCCACATATCTACCTTACTACTTTCTTTTCCACCATTATCAACCTCTCTAATCACTGCTTTTAACTTTATTAATTCACTTTACCCTTTGCGTATTAAATAATAGTAATTTATATATTTTGTTGATAAGCAGGTATATGGATGGAAAGCAGGCGGTGAAGGACCCATGGCTACAGGAAACCCTAAATAATATGTGTGTGTGTGTGTGTGTATTTTTATCATCAGATGAAATATGTGGATCATACAAATCGACATTTAAAAGACAAGCACGCAGCGTTTAATCTAAGACTGAAGCACTGACCAAATTAAACCTAGAAACGGTGATAATACTACCAACAAGTGGGAAGAAAAAGGGTATGGAGAAGAAGAAGAAGATCTGAGACGAAGTTCCATTATCAGCTGAAAATTGAACTGAAACTGGGAAGGAGGAGAGATGAAATCAAGCATTATCATATGTTTCTTCAGCTGCAAAGTCTTGCTTGTTTGAGTTGATATATCATTTCCAGCCACTCTAAGCTTGCGGCGGTGTGGAGATGGAGTACGGTCAAGAAGAACTAAACACATACGCTTCTATCATTATGGGACGCGAGTGGTGAAAAGACAGAAGAAGAGAACAGCGTTTAGCAGAGAAAGAAACAGTAAAACTTTGATGTTTTTTGAAACTGATCTCATCTGGTTTTATGCCTCTATTAAACTTGAGCCACCATTGCTGCACCTCTACCACTTTTTCTTGCTTAACATTCTCGGCATTTTTATCGTCGATTTTCAGAGTTAGAAAGAGAGGAAGGTGAAATGGAAAGAAGCATTTGTTATACATATTATATAAATAAATATATAATATTAAAATGTGATGGTTGTAGAACGATAGAACTGAACATGGAGTAGTGATCGCACAACCGACGAGGGAGCGCTAGTTTTTATGACCCTTTGTTCGTATGCCCCGAGAGACACTCTTATTCTGACACTTAATGGATCATTCTCTCTCTTTCTTATTTCTTATTATTATTATTATTTTTGCTCTGCTAGAGCTTTTAGGATTATATATTTATGGCACTCGCGATGCATTGAAAATCAACGAATTATGGGGGTTTTTTTTTAATTTACTTCATTTTGATGTCCAGAGAATAATATTGTGTAAATCGAATAATCCGATCTGTCTTAGTGAGTTTTCTTTTAAGAATGTGATATTTTTTTGATTAATTTAAAAAAGGAGAGGTAATCATAACGTAAAAGTACTAAATTGTTATTGGGTTTTCTTTTTAAGCGAAACAAGTGATTTATTAAAATAGGAATTTTGATGCGACAATTAAAGCAACATCCGACTTGCTTAGCAATTTCAATACATCTGTATGGCTTCACTGCTGCAAGTGGAGCATATATTTATTTTTGGACTTTCTGGTATTTGATAATGACATTACATTTTAATCAAATTCAAATTAATTATTCACAACACTCGTATTTTTACTAAGTAGAGATAATAAGTAACCGGGCATCTAATACACCAAAATCTAATTATTTATATATTTACTAATAATATGAGAATGGAGATCCTCTTTGTCTTTGGAGCATTCATGACATGAGACTCGTTATGAATGGCAGTACAGTAGACACAATTATTTTTATTTTTATTTTAAATTATTTGGAATAAAATAGAGGTAGACATCAGCATCACAGAACAGTAGCAAACAACAGCTGGGTCCCTTCGGTTGTACCACTTCATGGAACTACGTTTGTTAATACTCGTATTTAACACTGGAAAGTACAATACATAGCTACGTACAACAAATATTTGTCTCATAATCCGTACAAACTCTTAAAAGGGAGAGTTTATTCAAAATCCATAGAAACTCCTACCCTATGCCATCCATGATAGAAGAGCATGATCCTTACAGTTATGTGGAACCATGTCTCATTTCAACGCGCTGCACCAGAGAACAGTGAATCTCAAATTTTATTGTAAAGAATAACACTAGATGTTACACGAACTAGAATACAACTGTCGGATATGGGTATCCTCGAATTAGAAAAAAAAATCCATAAATTTAAAGAGTTTTAACGCAGAGTCATGTCAGAATATAAGTAAGAATTAGAAAAGAACAAAGCAGCACAAGAAAAATGAAATGGGTCGGAAAAATCACAATTACAGGAGCAAAGGTGTAAATCATTTTGGTGAAGTTGAAGAATGGTAGGTATTGATCTTCTGAATCATTTAGGGTTTAGACCAATTAGAGTTCGAAAATGCAGTAAAAGAAATCGTAGTCAATCCCACGTAGTTTGAAAGACTTTAGTTGAGATTAGTAGGGATATACGAGAAGTATATTAGCAAACCATATAAACGATGCTATTTTACTTCCCTACATGCTCTGAGCAGATGTGCAACGATAATCAGAAAATAGAACCGCAATACTCAAATACTAAATGTTTCATACCATAGAATTGAAGAGAATTAGGGAAACTTACTTGTATAAATAGGCAGCGATTCCAAGAATTATACATAAGAGGATGATATCAATGCAGAAGTTGCGACTTGACCTCAGCTGAACAATATCAAATACACATTAATAGAGATTAAGATATAAAAAGCAGCTTCCATCCAAAAAAGTCAATATAATTACCTTGTGTACAGTATCCTTAAGTCTCACATTCGTGTTTTTCAAATCAGAGGTTGCCCTGTCTACCTGGAAGATACCAAAAACAGTGTCGAGATTGAAGTTCTAAGTTACAGAAACTTTCAGATGGAAAAGGACTATGTTTCAAACTTACCTTTTTACCTCCCGATTACCAAACATTATTAATTAGTTACTAAATTTTGGATATTTATAAAAAAAAGGGTTTTTCCAATGTAAATTGTCATGCTTTACCGTTCATCTCAAATTATATGATTAACTATTACATTGTTCATATCTGAATTTAATATTTTCTAGAATGCTATGAGCAGACTAATAGAATTTCTCCATGTCAATGACAAGCAAAGAAGGATAACTAAAATAGAGAATCACCTTATCATCTATTTCATCCATTAGTGGCACTTGTCTGTCCAATTCCTGTCATAAGGAAAGATGTAATTAAAGGACTTCAATAACTAAGGCACTGTTTAATATGATTTACACACAAGGATGGTAATTAAAGGACTTGAATAACTAAGGCACTGTTTAATATGATTTACACACAAGGAAAACTGCAATATTGTGCAAACTAACCTCATTCATATCATGAGCCATATCCTTCAAAGTGTCTAAACCTTCAGCTATAACCTCCAAACCTTGATCCTACACGAAAAAAGACTAATGGTATTGAATTTTATTAAATTCAGGTAGAAAGGAAGATGAATTTTCTATAATCCTCCAAAACATTACCACCATGAAAGATATAAATGTTTAACATAAGGGAACAAGAGACGGAGCATTGGAGTAGCAAGCAAGCAAAGCAGAAAATCTCATAGCATTGGTAAGGCAAACAATAACGTCAACAAGAAGAAAATGAATTACTACCTGTCTTACTCTGCGCATTTCATATTCTTGCCTGAAACGGTCAGACTCTTCAGTTTGTTGAAAGTACTCACTTGTGAATCTCTCATCTGATTCAATCCAATTCCCGAACATTCACAACGTTTGATTATATTGATATCTTGAAAATAAAATATTCCAACAAATAAGTTATTATTACCTGAAGAAGAATCAAATTTAATGCCAGTGTAGGAAGTTGAAGTTGCCCAACCAGCAGTACTTTGCTTAGTTGCAGTTGATGATCCATCTGGTATTGCTTCAATCCTATCTTTCAGTGAATGAACCAAATCATTTCGAGCTTCAAGCTCTTCTTTTGAAATCCCCTTCACCTATAACCCCCACAAATTAATGCTACCGGTTAACAAATTATTAGTCTAATTACTGTTAAGGTAAACCGATTAGAAACTTTGGCAACTAACTAATCAAGCAAAAGAGAAAAAAAAAGAAAAGGAAAAGACCTTTTTGAGAGCGAGTCGTTGTAATTTGGGGAGTTCTTCAAGCAATCGAGCTTTGGCTCTTCGAATTTCCGCATTCATAGCAACCGCTGTAGCCCTATTCTTTTCCGCTGCAGCAGCTTCAGATTTCTACGGGATTTTTAAAAAAAAATCATAAAACAAAAGGCAAAAGAAAGTAAGAAATTTTTTGTTTGACACTGAGAAGCAAAAAAAGAAAAAAAGTCAGTTAAGAAAAGCCCTAGAGAAGAGGAAAGGAAGAAGATTACACCTGGAGAGCGGCATCAATTTCGGAGTCAACGACGCCGTAAAGGCGAGCGAAAGCGTCATCGCCGGCGACGTTAACTGCCTTTTGCTTATCGAGGTCGTACTTCTCGTACTTCTTGCAAATCGCGTCAACTCTCGTGATCAAGTCTATCACCGTCATCTCCTTTTCCTTTCCCTTTTCTAAAACTACGCCGTTTCTCGCTCTTTCCCCTGGAAGTTCCTTTCCGCGTTTTCAAGCGAAGAATCTGTTCCTTCAGTTTCTGTTTTCGGAGTTTTGAACTTGAAGAATAGAGAGAGACAAACGGTGGACGGAGACAGCGAGCGAGAGTCAAAAGCATAATTAAAATACTAAAAAGGAAGAGAGGGAAACGAATGCTGACGTTGGATCCTTGCCAACTGTAACTTATTAACATCTTACGCTTTTGAGAGATAGATTGAAATCAGCTCTGATGCAGGGGATTGCATCTCCCCTAATCTTCTTCAAGATTATATTACGAAAACCTGTTCGCTTAAAGACATATGTAAATTCTCACCAAAAAAAAAAAAAGACATAAATAAATTTTATTCTTTTCCTTTAAAGAAAGAGGGTTTTTCACATCAACAAAGCTAAAATAAATAATAAACGCTTAAAATTAGATGTTTTCTTAGGGTAAATCTTTTTCTTGTATTTTTTATATTTAAAATTTTATTTATATACTTTTATTTACAACAATTTACTCTTTCTAGATTTAAAAAATATCCTCAATTCTTTTTCTAAAAATATTTTAATCATTCATTTAAATTTTTTGGCTTTAAATTTTTATTTTTTTTAAATCACTTTAAAATGATAAAAAAATTACCGTTTTTAATTTAGCTAATGTGATATACACGTAAAAAAAATTAATTAAATGCTGACGTATCATCCATGTGGCAATTCACATGTATACTAAGTTAACATTTGTTAAACTTCTTTTGTTAAATTTTTTATGTAACATATTAAAATAAAAAAAATAATACTCGTTCAATAATCATATAACAAAAAAATAATATTATTAATGGACTTAAATTTAATTGATAAATTTAATAATATTCAATAATTCATAAAATTTATCAACAACTTTTTAGTCCAATGATAAGTATATTATGTTGTGAGACATTAGAACTTGAATTCAATCCCAAACAATCGATCTCCACCCATAATTATAAAAAAACCTTAAAAAAATTCATGTCAATATTAATTAAAATATTTTTATTAACTAATAACATTATCAAAATAAAAATATAAAAATTTAAATTTAAACATAATATAAAACACCATGAGTAAAATTTAATTGCAGTTTTATAAGCTATAATATCAAGAGAAAAAAAAAGCAGGAAAAGGATGAGTTATCGGTTAAGAGTTGCAAGATAATAGGATTTAATTCTGTTATTATTGAGTTGAATTCGTATATTTTTGAACCATTAAACGATCTGAGAGTAGTAGCTCCTGAGTTCAATTGAATTTATATTTGAGAATCGAGTTTAAAATCGTTAAATAATTCAAAAACTATTTAAAATTAAGCTTGAATGTTACAATCAGTATTAATTTTATTTTCAGTTAGATTAACAAATTTAATTAAGTAAATTTAACTAATTTAATTTTTATATTTATATGTGAAAACCAAATTTGCATTTAGTATTACTCGACATTTATAAATTGAATCTTAATTCGATTGATATTGATATTGTTATCAGTATAAAAAAATTTAAGTTCAAATACAGTAAAATATTTATCCAATTTAAATTAATCTCAACTTTAATTTTTTTTGATGAATTATAATAACAGGATAAAATCCGAATAATAAGTGTGATTAACACTATTCGAACTTAAATTACATTTAAAACAATGAATATCTTAGTTATAAGGTTAATCTCAAATCTCAACCTTAATTTTTACTTTATTAAAAAGAAAATTCGAGTACAGCGCATCACATGTTTATCGTGCCTATGCTTTTCTTTTAATAAAATAAAACTCCAAAACTTGTTTGGTTTCTTAAATTGGAAGGTATTTTTGCGGTACTTAAATACATTCAGTATAAAATATAAATAATACGTCACAATTTTATTATTTTATCAGTTGTATTAATTTTTAATAATAAAAATAAATAAAAAATTTGACAAAAAAATCAAATTACTTTTAATCTAGATTTAGTGCGGGACCTATATCTTTACCCTGTTCTTACTTAAGAACATCGGTGGCGCCTTTCCTACACGTTCCACTTGCGTGAGCGTGGCCTTGTTTTCATGTTTTCTACACCCTTCGCTTATGTTGACTCGCACGGTAGCAGCAGTCAAAATAGCCATTTTAAGGATATTTATAGAAAATCATCATCATCATCATCATCATCATCATCATCATAATATTAATTCAACACAGTCTACTGAATTAAGGACTTCAAAACAGTCTGCAAGTTAGATCTTTAATGCGTTTTTAATAACCCACTAAACCAAAAACCTTTATGCTTTTAATTCCTTTATATATATATATATATATATTATCTCTTTCTTTATTACTATTAATTTTCTGTTGGCTCTTCTTAGAATCAGCTCCCAAAATGGCAGAAAATTCGATTCTTTACTCGGTTTTCAGTTTGATTCTAAGCATTTTCATTCTCTTTTGTTGTTTATTTGGGCATTGTAATTCGGTGGAGCAACTTGGTGGATATGATACCTTTACTATTTCAAACTTCAAATATCCAGAAACCCAGATCAGACCTTTTGATATGCGTTATATAAGAGGTACGGAAAACTAATTTTATGGTATTTTTTATGATTATTTAATTGTGGACTGCTCTAAGTAATGTGTGGTGGTAAAAAATTTGAACTTTGCCAATTAATGCATGAAATATTTTCATCATGTTGTTTCTGTTTTGTGCTTGTTTTTTTATTAATTAATTTCGATTTCAAGACTAATTTTATTCTTTTTGTCTATTATAATGATGAAAAAAATTAAAAATTTTCCGAGACAAAGATTCATTTCATCGTTAGTTTAACTTTAAAAAGAAAAAAAAAAACCCTTAAAGAATTACGTTTAACGCTGTTTCTGCTGCGGAATATGGCATGTTAATTATGGGAGACATCAAGTTTGAAGCTGTTTCTCTCTATCTTCATTATTATTAGATTGTTTCCTTTTATGGAAAGCTACTACATTCCTGTTTTCCTGGAAATGAATTTCCTGGAAAACAGGAAGGTTAAAAGAAAATGGTAATTAGATTCTATGTATTAGTGTCTCACTGGGTTTACTATTTGCCTTCTTCCAGTTGATTTACCCCCATGGTTTTCTTCAATGTCGATGGCATTGAAGTCGAGTGTCAATATTGTAAGTATGCTTGTCCAAGTTAATTAGGCTTTTAGTTTATCACATTTTCTTACTATGCTGTTTCTTGAATTTCTCTTGTTTGTTCATACTATTAGTTAAACTTTTTATTGTTTGCTCATCTCTTTTGTTTATACTTGAAAATGCTTGCAGGACATTACAAGCGCTGAAAAAGTTCCTAAAAGTGTGCTGCCGATGATATGCTTCAGAGATGGCAGCCTCCCGTTGCCAGATGTCTCAAGCACTTCATTAGAAGGTATCCTGCTAGCAAATGTCAGATACTATTTCCTTCTTTCAATCACAGAATTCATGAACCAGGATGAATGTTAGTAGTTTTAAGACGTTTTCTCTTGCTGGTGCACTAGTTGCACTATCTAACAGATCTTTTGATGGAATACAAATACTTCAAAATATGGAGCAGTGCTATCCTGTGCCAAGAAATATGACAATGAAGTTTACGAATGAGCAGGTTTGCCGTCTTTATCGAATGTTTTTATCTAGAAGACATGTCATGCTTTTGGTCTTAAAAAACTCGTATTCACGTGTAGTTTGTTTAACTGAATTCTTAGGTGAGTATTACACTATACTGTCCATTTGGCATTTTTTAAGCCACAATCTGGGATGTGGGGGTGGGGTAAAATGTTTAATTTAGTACATAGGTTATTCCCACAGTATCTTTTTATTTTCTTTTATGTTCTGTTAGAAACTCAACTATTGGCACTATAACTTGAAAATCTGTTCAGATATCTGCCAGGGTTTTGTATTTTGGTCTTTTCAATGGTGTTGGGCCTACAAGAACACAGTCAAAGATGGTAAATTACTAGCTCTACTATTTTGCACCTTGTTCTCCACTTGCATTTAGGCTTGTGGATATCTGCTGGAAATCAAATCCGTGTTTAAAGAATGCTTGCTTTTGTTCCTATTCATCTCATTGTTGTTCTTCACTACTGCTATGTGTTGCAGATTGTTAGGAACCGTGCTTACTCCTTTGCAGCTAATATTAGCGTGGAAGGATGTACAACCTTAACCATGCAAGGACAGTACTGCAACCAAACTATTGAACTACTTTCTTGTGCTCGATCTGGTAATAGTTCAGGAAATGGTTCAGTATCTGGGTTCTTCAATCAAAGCATCGTTTCATGCAGGAACAATTTTGAGACCTCCTGCCATGGGGATGGAGAAATGAAAATCTATTCCTTAGAGATACTACAGATAACTGAATCCTTAACAATTTCTGTACAAAATCTAAGGTTAAGACCTCGGGGCAGCATTGGGAATAGCAGCAGAATTGACTTAATGTGCTTTGCTCGTTATGGTGCAATGCCATTGGCTACTCTGCATGATTATTCTGGTGACTTAAACCAATCCCCTTTGGTCATTCGCTCCCCAAAGGTTGGCCAGTGGTATATTTCTATTCTAGCCCTTCATCTTGCAAAGGAAATTGGTGGGGCCCTGAGTAATGTTTCAAAAGTTTGCTATTCCCTGGAAGTGCAAGAACTTGAATGTCCTTTGGGAAAGGCTAGGCCAAACTGTTCGTCTGAAAGATACATGCTTCAGGTGGGCATTGTCAACATACATGTTACATTTTTTTTCTGTATCGCTTACAACTTTATAAATTTCATCAATTCATTTTTACTTTTACATTATGCTTGGTGCATGTCAGTAAGTTTTAGTTTTAAATTTTGATGCTATTAGTAAATTATTTGCCTATTTGAAATTCAATGCCTTAAATAATATTTACACGTCCACATTTGTGAGGATAAAGCAGATATCAGGTCTAGGAGAAATTGATTACTTGCTTGTTAGTTGTGACTTAGAAACAGGCTTTTATAATTAAGGATGAGAAGATGACAGTGTGAACTTTATTTGTGGGTGACTGGACACCATGTCTTGAGAATCTTCTCCAGAGGACTGAGGGTGAAATTTCCTTAAACCTGAAGAGATTCATGTGAAAAGATGTAATCATTTTGAAGCAAATAGGGCCAAATTTTAGTTTGTAAGATTTGGCTTCGAAGTGTTCACTTACACTTCTTTTTTTTTAGTTCTTTTTCAAGTAAATTTGCAAACAACTTTATTCCTGTAGTCCCTTTTCTTTCTGTTGATGCTTGAAGAAACTCATTCGCAGGAGTAATTTATTGATGAGCTGAGAATGGTTGTCTGCAGACGGCTCTCAGGAAATATTCGACCCCTTTTGAATCCTATTATTTGCCAGATGGTGGGGATGTGATATCAGATGCTGCTAATTTTCATCTCGAGCCCCTTTTAAGCAACTACTCAGTTGGAGGACTGGACACCTGGACTTATTTTCTTCTGGATGTTCCTCGAGGTGCAGCTGGTGGAAATCTCCATGTCCGGCTAACGTCAGATAGAAAGATGAATTATGAAATATATGCTAGAAATGGTGGATTGCCATCACTTATTAACTGGGACTATTATTATGTAAACAAGACAAGCAGCAGTGGTGACTCAATGTTTTTTGTATTATACAATTCAAGTGATGCAAAGGTTGATTTTTACATCTTATATGTTAAGGAAGGAATCTGGAGTATCGCGCTAAGGTATCTAAACAGCACTGGTGACATTTCCGATGGCCAGACTACTATGTCTATTTCACTTGAAAGATGCCCTAAAAGATGCTCCTATCATGGTGCTTGTAAATCTGCTCTTGATGCAAGTGGATTAACTTCATACAGGTATTATATTTTTCAGCCATTCTTTTATGTTCTGATTTCCTATTTTTATAATAATTTTATTTGTTATAGCTAAGCATATAGGATTGGATGAAGGTCTAAAATGCATTTTTTGCCTTGTCATTGTACTATTTCCTGTTTCTCAGCTTTTGTGCCTGTGATCGGAACCATGGAGGTTTTGACTGTAGCATTGAGATTGTATCCCATCAAGGTAAATTCCTTTCAGGAGTTGAATGCAAAAATATGGATGCCATTCCTGCCACTTGTTTTCAGCAACATAGTTGTTTATGGTTCCAATGTAGCCATTTCTTCCTACCTTTTAGGCTAGCCTTCAGGTTTATTTGCATTTGAAATAAATTCCAGGACCTGGTATTATTATAATGCTATAAAACAAATTTAGCCTCTTGTCTGCTCGGAAACTGATGCAGGACACATATGGCAATCAATTGCACTAATCGCATCTAATGCTGCAGCTGTGCTTCCTGCTTTTTGGGCTCTCCGGCAGAAGGTAAATCTCCATTTATTTCATGGACTCACTTGCAGATGTTTCTGATTTCTGATAGCAAAGAGTGCCAACCTTTTGTGATGAAACATTAGAGGTTTCTCGAAATTTCCAGCCATGTCAATGACATACCTAACCATCATTCTTTGATATCTGTATTTTGTCAAATACTAAATTACCTGTTTATATGCAGGCATTCGCAGAATGGGTGGTCTACACAGTGAGTGGAATTTCAAGTGGATTATATCATGCATGTGATGTGGGTACCTGGTGTGTATTGTCCTTTGGTGTTTTACAGGTACTTGTTGGTACGATTTCCTAAGAACGATTCATTATTCGTCATGAAAAACTTGAAAGATCATGGTGGAAATACATTTGTAAAACATGAATCTAACTTGTATAAAAGTTATCTATCCTATTTTAGTTACTAGTTTGAACTAATATTGACTGTAACTTCGGAAATGTTTCAGTTTATGGACTTTTGGCTCTCTTTCATGGCTGTAGTGAGCACTTTTATATACCTCACAACAATTGATGAAGTCTTTAAAAGGGCAATCCACACCGCTGTGGCTATCCTTACTGCCCTGATGGCCATAACTAAGGCAACCAGGTATATGGATCTGGTGACATTTGTGTTAATTCCAATATATGACCCAGTTCTAGCAGCAATGGAAGGTGTTTGACAAAGCTAAGCTGTGCAGGTCATCCAATATTATCCTTGTGATGGGAATTGGGGCATTTGGTCTTCTTCTTGGGTGGTTGATAGAGCTCTCTACCAAGTATCGGTCACTTTCCTGTTCAATGGATTTATGTTTGAACAGACTTGAAAGGTGAGTTTCTTTTCTGTACCATCATGAAGTACGATGCATAAACTGCATGAAATTAAAGTCGAGAGAGTAAAATGCATACTCAGGATTCTGTACAGTAGCACATTAACTGCCTTTAGTTATTAGTAAATAGTAATTAGTACTGTGAGGATTGGATCTTTTTTTCTTTTTTCATTTAAATTGTGCTAACTACAGCTTGAGTTGGTCAAGGGACTCCATTACCATTATTGTGATTTAGCATCTAAGTTTAGGATGGTATTCTTAAATACACAGGAAGACATGCTTTGTCATTAGAGAAACATGATCCTATAGCTGTATTAACATTATAGAAGCATTCACATTTACAAGATGAATTGTTAAACTGTAGATGGCCGAGCAGAGAATGGCTGCAGAATCTTGTAAACACTTTAATGAAACGATTTAGATGGGGCTTTATGCTTGCTGGTTTTATTGCACTAGCCATGGCAGCAATAAGCTGGAATCTTGAAAGCAGTCAAAGCTACTGGATTTGGCACAGGTTAGTTGTCTCCCTTCTTTTGGGTATATAAAATTGCTTAGATCTCTCACGCTTTCTCATGTTTGACTGTTTCCATGCAGTGTTTGGCACGTTGCCATATATTCATCTTCTTTCTTCTTCCTCTGTTCAAAAGTAATGACCATAAATAGTGGGAACAGAACACCCGCCGATGCAAACTATCACTGGACTCAGCAGGATTCTCTCTCTCAAGGTGCATAGGAAGAAGGAAGATTTTTCAGAGAATTAAAGTTCACATAAGAAGGAAATAAGTTACTATCAAAACATGTAGGAAAAAAGTTTCATCTGGCAATATAGTAATTTGTAGACCAAAATAATATTCGACCTCTTCAGTAGCTTTCCCTTTTTTTGGTAAATTGGCCTATTTACCAGCTTTTTCTAGGATTATCTTCTCTTGTGTATATTATGTACACATCAATAGGTCGGGTAAAGAACTGAAGCAGCTTATCTATGTTACCCAAAATCTTTTAGCCTTTGGGGAAAGCAAAGTGTGAGCAATAGATGTAGGTTCTTCTATCTTGCAACTGTAAAAAAGTATTTCGATTTTTTTTTCAATATTTTTCATAACTAATTTTTATTTATCAATATGATAAAGTGCTTTAGATTTATCAATATTTTGTGTCCACGTGAGCTCAAACACGAATAAGGGATATATATATTTTTTCCAAACATATAAAAAAGAATTAAAAAAATTTGAGCGTGTACACATTATAGTGTACATACATACTTTTACAGAAAGCCAAACCTCAAGAACACATTCTGCAATACTGTTGCAGTTACCTTGCAGGTTTAGCTTTAAAAACACTGGTACAAACTGTACAGACGACGATTTGTAGTAGGTTTGCATGTAAATCATACCTTCTGTTTATTGTTCATTAACTGAAGCACTCCTTTGAGAGTTTGATGAAAGAGAGAGAAAGTCTAAAGTTGATTGTTCTCTAAAATCCTTACGGATGCTCCATAAGACCTCCCCACACCTCCTCATACTAGGCCGACTCTGCCTACGGGGAGCCAGGCATTGCAAGGCTAGTTCAAGAATCTTTTCGAGGGCTAAATTAATGCCAGCAGTCAGTTCTAGCTTAGGGTCCAAAGTTGATATGGCCTCACCGTCTGTAAACTTCTTCATTGCCTGCAATTACAAAAAAAAAAAATGCATCAGTAACTTCATTCATGAAAAGGATGGTTGAAGATATCAAGAGACAAGGGAAAGGGTTTCAATGCACACCCATTTTGGTGTTATCCGCTCCTTGATTTCCCGTTTTGGTTCAATGGGGCGCCTGCCTGTGACTAGTTCAACTAATAATACTCCAAATGAATAAACATCACTCTTTTCTGTAAGTTGATAGGTTCTAAGGTATTCTGGGTCCAGGTAACCGGCAGTGCCTTTAACCTGGGTTGACACATGGGTTGCACCAGAGTCCGTATCTGCGGCCAGCCTAGCGAAACCAAAGTCAGTGACCTTGGCTCGGAGCTTTTCGGTAAGGAGAATGTTGGAAGACTTAATGTCTCTGTGGATAATTGGGTGATCTACAAAGAAGTCAAGTCATGATCTAATTAATTCATCAAAGAAGATCAAAGCTCTTGTTTTTGAAACCCCAAAAATAAAAAAAGCAAACCTGTATACATATGAAGATAGGTGATTGCATGGGCCACATCAATGGCTATATCAAGCCTCGGAGCAAAGTCAAGTTCTTTTCCATTAACACCTGCAGCAAATTTTTCTCATATTTTGATTATTTAAAGTCTGGAAATTCCAGAATAAAGAAGAAGAAGAAACAACAAGATCTCACCATCCAAGTGTTCCCTTAGAGTTCCATTGGTGACATACTCCACAACCAAAACTCTTTCATCTCCATGCTCTAAGTACCCATAAAACCTAACCAAATTCAAATGTTCCACTTGTGCCAGTGTTGTTACTTCACTTTGGAATTCCACACCCAAATGCTTATCATATACACTCTACAAAACAATCAAAATGTTGATCCATTTCTTAGTTAAACTTGAACCCATAAATTTTAATCAAAGATAAGTAACCCCATCGTTCCAAATCCAAACCTTTTTAGCTCGTTTGATAGCGACCGAAGTTCCATCATCAAGTTTTCCCTTATAAACTGTTCCGAATCCACCCTGCCCGATCTTGAAAGCAGGGGAGAAGTTCCTTGTGGCCTTTATAATTTCCTCAATCGTGAATTTCATGCTCCCAGGCGCTCTCTCCTTTGTTGAATTGGAATAAATCCCTCGATTCAAACCCCTCATTATTGACGTTTCCGACGCAGCTACAAGTTAAAACAACTAAAACTTTATGCGATAGTTTAAACTCGTTCAATTCCCTTTCGGTTGCTTGATTATTGGACAGTTGATCGACAATGTGGGTTTCATTATGAATAAAATCTTGATTAACTTAACTTATGACTAGTTTAAACTTTAAATTAACCATAGATACTTTCTAAAATCGATCAAATAAAAAGTTTTGGGTTCTTCTTTAATTCTTTTAATACGAAGCTCTACCTCTAACAAGTAATTGGTCGCAGAGCCTGAGAGCAGGGAGGTTGTTTGGTCGCGGAGAAAATGTCAAAGCACAAAAAAGCATCAGTAAGTGGGATTTAAAAAAAAAAAAAACTGAAGACTTTCAGATAACACGTAAAAACTGGATTTTTATCTGAGGATCTAACTCGGCAAAAGTTTTGTAGGGAAGTTAACGACTTGCTTAAATCCGGAAAAATTAAAAAAAGTATCTACCACGTCATCATCGTTTAAACTAAAACGAGAAACAGGCATACCAGAAGGAGCTCCAAACTCATTGGACACTTTAAAATTACTGCTGTCATCTGTCTCGGGAGGTTTAAAACACGAGACAATAGCTCCAGCGATGGACCGGGCCGCAACCTTTACTGGATTCCCCCCTGGACGAGAGGCAGATGATGTAGTGTAGGAATAAAAGCTAGGAGAGTCAGCGGATAGGTCCGGTGTTGACCTTATGCCGGAACTAGGGTTCCGGCTCCTCGAGCTGCTTGTGGAGCTAGTCATCACGAGAGAGAGAGAGAGAGAGAGAGAGAGAGGAAAAAGCAAAATTATTTGAGTACGTGATGAACTTAGAAATGGCGGTTGGTGGGTGGGAAGATAGTATTAAAGAGACGACTTTTGAATTAATTATTTTATAAAAGCGGAAGAGGCTAACATGCGCCTCTTTGGTTCAACTTGTCAAAGAGATGGTTGAATTAATTACCCCGCAGTTTGGATAAAGCAAAAATAAGATCTTGCTTTCTTACTTGCCAGCTGGATGAACGCGCCTTCTCTTCACTTGTTGGTTTGTCTTTACATATACATTAAAAAAAATCAATATGAGATTGTTTATCCTACTAATTTCCCAATAAATATAGTAATTATCAGAAGTTCCCTAATAATGAGAAGTTGTCAATTCCTGAATCTAAAATGTTAAAAATAAAAATATTTTTTCATTTTGTATTCAACTTATATTAAAAGATAAATGGAGAATGTTGACTTGAATAATTTATTTTACGTGATAATTTAATGGTAAATTATCAAAATAGTTACTTTTATTTTTTCAAGTTACATTTTAGTCCTTTGCATTATCGTGTTATAACATTTTAATCACCAAGCATCAATTATCATTAACAGTGTAACGTTAAGCTAACGTGACGCGTTAAATCATCATTTATGTTCTAACACGATAATGTTCCCTATATTTTTTTCATTTTGAGTAATTTAATTATCTTCTTTTATGTTCTTTGAACTTTTTTTTAACAAATAGAAAAATATAGAAAAAACTACGTTAAAAAAAATGGAAAAAGTATGAAAACAAAGGGAGGAGCAAAAGAAAAAAAGAAAGGTTAAAAGAACATAAAAAAAATTAAATTGCTCAAAACGAAAAAATATATGATGACTAATTGTATAATTTAATCTAAAATTTTTATTTGAAATGATGATTTAACATGTCACGGTAGCTTATTGTTACATCGTTAACAGCAATTAACGGCTCAGTGACTAGAATGTTATAACACGTTAATGTAAGTGACTAAAACATAACATTTAAAATATAAGTGACTAAAATATAACTTGAGGTAAACAAATATGATTATTTTGATAGTTTACCCTAATTTTAAAAGACTATTCTCGGATTTTGTGATTGACAAATATTGTGTGTACATATTACGATCCCATTTGTGGAAGAGTTGTTTCTTTGGTCATAGTCAAAGGCCAAATAAACCAAAAAATGGATAATTGACAAGAGTCGGTTCATGGCAACGGCCAAAAAGGGGAACTTGGCTCTAACCTAACCTACTCTTGATTTGATCAAGTCAAATGTCTGAATCAAATTAACTAAAAATCAAGTATAAGGGTAGGTTTCATAAAAAATGATTTCTTGCAAGCTACTACTACCTGAAAACAGCAACGTCCGAACAAAAATGGGGCTGGCACTTGACAAGTTAGCTCAAACTCCCCCACTACTAAAAACCCTTATTAACATTGATGGAAGATGTTCCACTTCATGTCCGCAGATATAAGACAACATATAACACAAGCAACATCAAGAACAACCATTGTCATCCAACTGTGGACTGTAAATTCGGAACGAGGAGTCACATGCTCATCGAAATGGATCTTGATGTCCAAGACCAGATGGTAATAGCAATGGAATCAGGCATTTCGGAAACTGGCCTCAGATCTTCCTGGTTCTTTTAATCTCACCAGATGTCTTCTAATGCTCCACCCTTACACTTCATTTTCTGGATGGAGACCGTAAAGCTCTTCAGGCACCCCTCTAGCCATTTATACACCACACTTTTACCATGTGATTTAAATCAATATATATATATATATATAAAGTTAAAAACCAACAACCACAACAGTCTAGAACTGATACGATAAATTCGATAATATAGTTTCCATACTTATTTGCAAGCAGCAATGCTTCCTCATTCATCAACATACAAAGTAGAAGAGGAAAGTGTTCTTCCTAGATTCCACTAGGAGTAATTGCATTTGCCCTTAGATTAGAAGTCAATCAACTATCAAGTGCAGTGAGAATAAAAATTGTGTGGGTTTAAACCAATGATTTGTGGTATAGATGGAGAGAAAATTGACAAAGGTCTATAGTTACTTCAAAGTTGCCAGGCTTTCAAGCAAACCTTCCAATCAGCTTAGAGGACACTTAAATAGACTAGTATTAGACCTATTGTTATTACTAAAACATTTAAAAGAACTTAAAGAGATGTATTCATTCAATTCCATCATCCTAAAAAAGCTATTGACATCTACCAATCAGCATAAAATTGTTCATCAATTGGATAGAAAAATGCTATATAAAATGCATTTCAAGATAGATTTGAAATCAGACCATAGTAAGAGTTTTACTCATTATCAAAAGACTTACCTCAGGTTTAATGGGGCATGGAGATTCAGTTAGAGCAGGCAAATCCTTACTAAAAACAAGAGAATTATTTAAAGAGCACAGTCATAATATTGCTGAAGCACATATCCTGACCAGCGGATGTGTTATATTCCTGCTTCATTGGAACAGGTAATATTGGTTACATGTCCAAAGTTTCGGGTGAGATTATCACTTGAGACAAACACATTAACATGAGCAGCAAGTTACACCCAGCTACAACCAGGAATTTTGTAATCACAACAGTCCGTCATCATTTTCCTAACACGTTCCACATCTAACCATCTTCCTTTAGAGGCATATATGTTCGAGATAAGAGTATAATTTACAGGTTTGTTAGGCTCCAAGACAACAAGCTTTTCCGCAGCCCACTTGGCCAATGTTATGTTGCCATGGATGCTACATGCCCCAATGAATGCTCCCAAGGTGTCTGGTGTACATGCAACCGGATGAGATGTTAGAAGACTAAAAGCCTCATTGAGAAGGTCAGCTCGACCAAGCAGATCAATGAGGCAAGTATAGTGCTTTGAATCTGGAATGATTTGATAGTCATTCATCATTAAATTGAAATAATGAAGCCCCTCATTTACTAGTCCCCCATGGCTACATGCGGAAAGAATAGCAAGAAAGGCAATTTGATCTGGCTTTACACGAGCAACTAACATTTTCTCAAAAGCTATAACACTTTCTTTTGAATGACCAAGGAACGAATAAGCACCTATAATTGATGTCCAAGTAACAAGATCAGGCTCTGAAACTGAAACAAAATATTGTAATGCACCATCAATGTTACCACACTTGGAGTACGCATGTACTAAAGCATTTGTAACAGATAAAAATGACTCAAACCCATTTTTAATCACATAAGTGTGGACTTGCAACAATTCAGCACAGCTGGATGAAACACCACAAGATTGAAATATGCTAGCCATAGTTAATTCATCTGGACAGAAATTTTGTAACCTCATTTCTCTAAGAAGCTCCATAACCTTCTCCATATCTCCTCTCTGTGCATAACCCACGATCAGAGTGTTCCAAGACACAACATTTCTAGCAGTCATTCCATCAAAGGCTTTTTGAGCATCATATAAATTTCCATTCGTTATGTACATATCAACAATTGCACTCGCCACAGGAACATCTAAATCAAAACAAAGTTTAATGATGAGACCATGAACCTGCCTTCCAAGTTCATAAAATCCCCAGACACAGCAAGATTTAAGCAAAGAACAAAACGTATAACCATCCCCTTTAACACCTTCCTTCTTCATCAAATCGAAAACCTCGAAAGCCTCTTTTGTTAAAGAATTCAAAGCATAACAAGAAACCAACACATTCCACAACACCAAATCTCTACAAAATACTTGATCGAAAACCCACCTCGCTTCTTCAACCAGACCACATTCCCCATATAAATGGACAAGAGCACTGCTCACAAAAGAATCATACAAAAACCCACATTTCACTATAAAGCAATGTAATTCTCTACCAAAAACAATGCCCTTTACCTCAGAGGAAGCATGGAGCAAAGTATTCAAAGTTATATGATCAAAACCTACGTTGTCTATCAACATTTTCTTGAAATAAGAAAAACCCAAACAAAGATTCGACTTACAAATCATAGTGTTCCACGTCACCAAGTTTCGAATACGCATTTGATCGAACAATTTCTCCGCGTCGGAAAATTGTTTGCATTTAACGTATAAATTAAGCATTTGAGTTTGCAGAGGCAGTACATTATTGAACCCTAGTTTTATCATGCGTGAATGGAGTTGTTTCCCTCCCTTAAGGAGACCCAATTTGGCTGAGATTTTAAGGGCGTGGGAGTAGAAGCCGGTCGAACCGGGATGCAGCGCTGACACCGTGTTTCGGAGTGTACTCAACGAGAGAGATGGATTGGGTTTCAGCTTCATCGCGCGTATATGGGTAGTTTCTCGAGGGAGTGTCGGTGAACAAGATAACTGTCGTTTGAAATGGACGGTGGAGATCAAAGGAGTACGGCATTTCGAATGCATAGGATCAGAGACTGCGGGGAGACCGTTATACGAGACCAAAGCCGACATAGAATGAAATGAACGGTAGAAATTAAGCCGAATAAAATATATATTATATTATTAGAATTTTAATTAAAACAAATTTGGTGATATTTAGATGGTGTGATGGACTTGCAATTTATACAATTTCTCTTTATTTCCTTCACCATATTTTGCTTTAAGTATAATATACTATTAATTAAGTTGATCAATTTTTATATTATTTGATTTCTATTTATTTATTTATTTATAAAACCATAACATATTTTCTTTCTCTAAAAATGGAAAAAAATTATATCTATATATACAAAATAATACGAAGGTTGAAGCCCACCCCAAAGAAACTTAAATATCTCAATTTCATTCATAATTTAATTAAAAATTAAAATTTATTTTTTAAAATTATAATTTAAACTTTTATCAAATACTTGTTTAAATCAAATTTTAATTTTATCCGTATAAAAAATAAAAAATATTAAAAAATAATACATTTATAATAAAATTTATTATTTTATTCTTTTTTAATTGAGTTGATGTTAGTGTACTCATAACCCAACTCAAAATTTATAAGTAGTATAAATATTTTGATTGATGTGTTAAAGGCTTTTGGACCAAAAAGTATTTTTGTTAAAAAATATATTTTGCAAAGCATTTTGTTTACTTTAAAAACACTTTTAAAAAAATTAAAAATTATTTTGTTTAACAATAATGAAAGTATTTCTTAAAAGCTTTTATTGGGATTATTTAGTTTATGACAAAAGCTTTTATTTTAACAAGTTTTTTTTTGTTTTAAATAAAAATTAATTTATGTTAAAGAATTTAGTTTTTATTGAGTTTCTCTAAAATATTATTCAGTAAAATTAGAAATGTTCGATATATATCGAGTAAAGAAAATTTATCATTAAATCTAGCAAAGGTTATATCTTTTTCCGTTGTGATCATGAAATTCATTCCAGTATAATAACCCCGGATTTGGCTTTATTTACGTTAGAAAGAAAATCCTTGTGCGGTATTGCCGCCAATGAAATCATTGCGCACCCAATTAATAAAAATAAATCAATCATGAAAGAGAGAGCTAAGTGCAGCGCAGACTGTCGAAGAAACTATAACACAACAGACAAAAATTAAAATACAAGAAAAAATAAAAAGAAGAAGAAAAACCTTAAGTGTGTGTTTCTTTCTCTTTTATTTTTTTCCCTCAGAAAAAGATCTCTTCTGCAATTTCGCTTCCAAGTTGGAATTTTGGCTGGAAATTCTTCGCCTCTTTCTCTCCGCCGTCGCTTCAAAAGGTAAATATTCTATTTTTTTTTTCCTTAATCGTTGAACTTTATTTTTGTTCATTAAAACTTTTTCCTTTCTGTTACATGTCACTTTCCCCCTTGTGTCTTCCATATTTCTCAAATTAGGGTTTATGAAATTGGTATGACTTCCGGTTTTTTTTGGTTCTTATATGGATAGTTTCGTCGTTTGTTGGTATTCCAGTTCATTAGTGATTAATCTCGGATTTTTTAATATTAGCTGTACTGCGATGTAAGTTTAACTTTAAGGTTTTCATGTTAGCTTCTGATAGTTATGTCTTGGATTGCCTTTATAGAAGATTTCAAAAGTAGAAAATTTGCTAATTTGAGTTCTTTAGTGTCTGCTTTTGGGGGATTTTCAAGACTCTTTATATTCCATTTTTGGATAATCAGAGCATGTGGGGCTCTAAGCGGTTGGATCTCATTTTCCAGCTTATTTCATAAAAAGAAATTCCTTTCAAAGGCTAAACACTTTGGATGACATGGCCACTCGAGTCATGCTCTGTATGCATGTCATCATTTCTTATATTTTGTTTTCCTTCTTTAGTTGTGCATTTTGTGCTAGTGGATACACCTATCATTTTGAGCTGTATGGTTGTAATGCATACACCAGAAGCTGTTAACTTGTTATCCCCAGCTAACCGAAGAATTGGTATGTATTGAAATGATGATGTCTCAAGTATTTTACTTCTCAGCATTATCTGCGTATTATATTTGTCAGATAACTTAGTCTACGGCTTTGTTCTTTCTAGAAAGAAAGATAATCATCTTGACAACATATTTATGAAGTTTTATACGGAGCATCATTATGATCATGGTCTTATTAATGTTTTAGTGTATTTTTATATAATTTGTCTATATATGGGGATGATTTATTTATTTATATTCCCAATTCTGCTTATCATGATTAGTAAGGATTTATTTACTTTGTTTGTTCATGCTTCTCAAAGCTTGATTCTATTTTCTAGTACGTTACATGTTTTTTCCCTGCTTGTAAGTTGGTTTTTTCCCTCTCCTTGTGTTTGAAACTATTATATTCTACTTGTCCTTTGATGTCGAATAACAGGGGAAAATGCACCAAACTACCTTTGTATTGAGTGGATAACAAAGATAACTGTGGGATATGGGAGGCTGCTGTTGTTCTTCCCGGAAACCTCATCTGCATGGAACACCTGTATATTATTATGTTAGTAATATGCTCATCTTATGAATATGTCTAATGCCTTTATTATCATATAGGACTTTTACTTATTTCATACTTAAGAAATGGAGCATGTTTGTTTAGAAAATTGGGAGTATTCACTCACAATAATCCACAATAACAGGTTGGAAAACGAATGGAAAAGGAAGAAGCAAATGAGAATGAAAAGAAGAATATCTTTAATACCATTAGTTCACTCTTTTTGTAATCGGTTATTCCATGAAATTGACATTCTTTTTAGTCCCTTTTGTTCCTTCTTTCACTTGAACCAGTTGTAGAACCTGTGATCTGCAACTGATTTTTTTATCTGATTAATGTTGGAACTTTTTTACTGACCCCAGGGTCTTCTTCAATCATCTGAATAGAGATGTCTGTTTGTATGCATGCTCAGATTTGTGGAAACTGTTTTTATTGTGATTTCCAGCTTCAGCTTGTCTGATTCTTCATTGTATTTTGCTATTTCTTTCTTTCTTTTTAATATTGATGAAGAGCAAAAGGGAAAACAAAACTAGAGGTTTGGTATATGAATCCATTGGTTCCTCTAACATGAGAATCTCCTCCGAATTCACCGTAAAAAACTTCACGGGAGATTGAGTGTTTATATGTGTGAAGGATGAAGCCCTTGTGTTGTTTGTTTTGGCCATTGTGCTAATATAGTAGCTTACCTGCTGATTTCTAATTTCTTTAGGTGGAGATATCCATTTAACTGCTACCTTGATAAAAGGGTTCTTGAGAATCCCTGTCTTTTATGTATTATTCTTTGAATTTTAAAATCCCTTTCCACAGTGTCCACCAGCTTTGGAAGAGAATGAGTCTTTAACACCTCACGGTGCCTCTGCAATGACTGCTGTTCTGGTTAATTTGGATCTAGAAGTACCTGATACATTTAGGGCACCTCCAGCACCTTTGCCATATGATGTGGTCTTTGGATGTCCACATTCAGCTGATTCAGAGTCTTTCAGGGAAACTGTCAGTGGGGGAAGTTTTGAGACCCTGCCTACATTTGAAGATCTTGAGGAGTCAGACTCCAGAACACAGTCTAGTTCTTTGCTTCTTTCGCCAAGAAAATCAGAGGTCACAAACTTAATTGAATCTAAGAAATCAGCAACAGAGGAAGAGGATGCCTGTCCTATTTGTCTTGAAGGTAGGTCTGTTCTTATTGCCAGAGGCATTAATTGCTAGTGTAAGCTCTAAAAACCGTGTTTTCTGCAACCTGATCACTTATGTTGAAAACAATCCCAATTTCCTTGTTAATTTAGCATCTTTAGCAGCTCATAAGTAATGGCTTGTCTATGGTACTTGGGCATGCAGAGTATGACACAGAGAATCCACAACTTCTAACAAAATGTGAACATCATTTTCACCTATCTTGCATTTTGGAATGGATGGAAAGAAGCGACTCTTGCCCTATATGCGATCAGGTTTTGCCTCTTTCAGATTCCTATCAACTTTAGACTAATAGTTGATTACCTGCATACGATTAGCCTGGTTGTGGTCTTGTAGAGGGATTAATTTGGGACAAGGCTTACAGTCATGCTTGTTGGATGCAATTTACTCTGCCAACAAATGAATTCAAGTTTTGTCTATCTCATGGATGGTGCAGGAAAAGAAAAGGAAATTATAGTGTAGTATTTTAATAGTAACTCGCACAGATCTGCAGTCTTCTAATTCCCTCTGTCAAATCCTGCACTTTGCATAACCTCACAGGTATATGTTTACGACTATGTCTACAAACTAGTGATATGTTGTACTATTTTAATGTTACAGGAAATGATATTCGAGCAGACTTTTGATCAGTAACTCTTTATTCAAGATGGAATTTCTTTGTTGTTTGAGAGTAAAGCTTTCCACTCAGGATGCTGCAGATACATATTAGTTTTTGGTTCTGCAGCTGGTCAGACGGTGTTACCTGCAAGATTGAATTTTACCTTAAGGTTGCATGTATTTATGCTGTGAATATTTTCATCGATTCTTCAAGTTTGTGACTTATGAGAGCAAAGAATCAAGTTGACAGAGTGTTATAGCGCAACTTGGGATGTTGATGCTCCTCTTCTATATGGTTGAATATTGTGTTAGCATTTAGATCGGGGGGGGGATGGAGTAAGCTACGAGGTAATTGAAGAGATCAGAATCAGTTTCTATGGAGCTTTGTTTGCAGAACAGAATGATTCTACTTGTTCATATTTTCTGTCATCTCCTTTTCTTTCTTTTTTTTTTTGTTTTTGTTTTGAAATTGGATGCTTTATGCTACCTCTCTTTTGCAATGGTATTGTAAATATGTACATCTTTTTCCTATTTAAATTGATTTATGAAGGAGGATGTTCAATGTGTTAATAGAAATGTACACTTCATATGAACTTAGAATTTTAGATCAGGCGAGTTCTCTGGTCTTCATTCCTGTACCTGCGTTTTTCCTATTAGGAGCCTGTTTTGCTTGTTAGCTCTGTTTACGCCCCCACAATGCTACAACTCCTTTCTCAAGAAAGAGCCTGAAATTATGATTGCAGAATGTACCATGCTAGTTATGCCTCAAATGTTCTCTCTTTTTCTCCTTTTCTTCCTCTTTTTTTTTAGATAGAATCAAATGTTCTCATTTACCATCAAGTTGCTACTTACTATATAGACGCTGAAAAAGGCCTAGTAGAAGAAGCTCAAATGTTCTCATTTTTTTTTTTCTGTCGAAAAGAGAATTCATACAAAGGCCAAAGTACCAAGGACAATAGAACCGTCATCGCGCAGTAAAAAATCCAGTTCCCCAAACCAGACTCCTTAAAAAATAACCATTAATACCCGTCTATATCATCATTACCAAAACGGTCGTCCAAATATATACAACGAAATCGAGGAAAGCTCTGCTTTGACGTGCTTTTGAAAAACACTTCTAGCATAAAAAGCACTTTTGACTCTAAAGCATTGTTTACAAGTATTATTCGTTTGAAAATTTTAACATTTGAAAAAATTTTAGCTTTTTTTGAGCTAAAAGCAATTTTGGTTGTTGATTTATTTATTTTATCTTTCTTTCCTTTTTCTCAAAATTCACGGATAACTTTCTATTTCTCCTCACATTATTCTCGCTCACTTTTTTCTTATTATATTTATTTTTTTGTTTGTATTTAGCTTTCTTTAGTATTTGTTTAATGGTGATTGAGAATAAAAATTAATTTTATATTGTATTAAATTAAATTTTATTGTAGGGATAATGGGCCGCTTAAGTCATACGCTCTATGTGAGCAATTTATTTGGTGACACTCGTTTGAGAAAAGTCAAATATTTATTTTGCAATGTTTTAATTTCTTTTCTTGTTTCCGTCTTTTTAATTTAAGCTATGCTTTTAATTATTCACTATTTATTGGATATATGCAAACAGTACTGTACTGTGAAAATAGTTTTGAAATGTTTTTATAAGTTCATTTGTCGGTAGTGAGGGGGAGGAAAATAATAAAAGGTTTTTTTATATTTAACAATTTTAGTTTAAAGCTACAATAATCGGTTTTCATAATTGTTCAATGCATTTTCTTTTTTTTTTTTTAATTTGTTTTTGTTGCTTCTTTTGTGTTTTCTATATTGCAGTATGACCTCATTGTCGATATTGACTTGAAGATCCCACCAAGACCACTTGATTATGTTTTTTGTTGAAGTGAGTTTTCATATTTTATTATTGTGAGGCGAAGGAAAGAAGAAATCAATTTTTGGGTTTTAGTATTCTTAATGAATGATTGCAATTTGAGGATCCTCGTGATGCCGAAAATGCAATCGGTGGTCGATATGGCTATAACTTCGATGGGTATCTTTTACGGGTCAGTAGTTAAAATCTTGTATTTTTTTTTCATGTTATAGTCTTTTTTTTTTTTGTTTAAAAACTTTTGCATGTTTATTCTGTTTTTTTAGGTTGAACCTGCTTATGGTGGTCAAAGACCGTCATCATCTGTGGATTGCTAAAGCAGTTACAGTGGTAGCAGTAGCCATGGACCTTCCAGACACATTGACTATTGTGATATGTTATAGCCTTCAACACTGTTTTTGTAATTTGCAAAATTCCTTGTCGTTTAAGTTAATCTTATTTTTTCTTTATCTACAGTTCTGGTGACTGGTTTGTCTTCTTCTGCCTCATGGCAAGACCTACAGGTGAGTTGTTTAACCAATGTTTTTTCTTTCGTTGTTTCGATTACAAATGCATAAATAATAAAATTTTGGTAGAATTTTTTAATTATACTCCATTTGGAGGAGTAAAGTAGTCTTTGCTCAAAGGTTTTTTAAATGCATAGAAGTAGGTCATTTGATCTGGTTTGTACTTATTTAATGGTCTTTGCCCTATGATTAGGATCACATATGCAAAGCGGGGGATGTTTGTTTCTCTCAAGTGTTTTGTGATGATGGAGTGTTGGGAACTCGATGAGTCCAACACACCCATTATAGAAGAACTAAAATCTACAAGTAATATTACAATAACTTTCTGAAGTCGGTCAACCTTTTATTTTTTAATTTATTAGTGCATCATAATACTCAGGCGGCAAAACCGACCATATATAGAAGCTAACTCAAATGCACTAAGGTTTTGTTTAGCATTGCTTCTTAAAAGCACTTTTAGGACAAAAAAACACTTTTGAGATAAAAGCATTGCTAAACAAAGTATTTTTGGCATAAAAAAAAGCTTTGAGTTTAGTGTTTAGAGCATTTTTTATGCCAAAAGGAGATGTATAGAAAATTTTAGTTTTTTCTCAAAAGTGTTTTTTGACTCAAAAGCATTTTTAAAAAGCATTGCTAAACTAGCCCTAAGTGTTTAGAAGCCTAAGGATTAACTGAGACTTACAATTATAAAAGAAAAGAATATTTTTATTAATGTACAATACAATTACAATATAGCACACTTCTCTATTGCACACACACAAAATAAAAAGCTCTTACCCCTATTTATAAAAATTTAGTGACCATTGGATTATTGACACATGTCAACATTATTACAATTAATTTTACAAATATCTAATAACTAGAATGTTTATGTATAATATCTAATCTTCTAGAAAATATGCTATTTCTTTATTATATATATATTCTAAAATCTTCCAAAGAAATTATCTCTTAAAGGATAAATTTGGTTTTTATGTAGAAATTGCATTGGCTTTCAACATGGAGGTAAGACGAATAATCTTATCATGCTATTTATTGCATCAACACCTCACTCTACTACTGTAACGGTCCAAATTCGTGAGTCAACGTCCGAGCATTGATTCTATTTAGCGATGGATAAATTTATTTAAGGATCGGGTTTTTTTAGAATTAATTTGAATGAATTTTGGATCTTTTTATAAGAAATTAAGAATATTGAGAAGTTTGAGTGAAGGGAAGGGAAGGTGGATGGCTAATATGGTGATTTTACTATTTTTGAAATGAAAATTTTCTCCCTATTTGGTAGATTGATGGTGATGGATTGTCCCCACTTCTCCCTACAGTATAATCACTCTATTTTTTTTTCTTTTTCATTTTGTTTTTCTTTTCTTTCTTCCATCTATTTTCCTTAACAAACCTTATAGAGGGAGAGAGATTTGAGTGAGTTTCTCAGCATTTTTATCCTCCAAATTTCAAAGAAGGTAAAAGTCATGATCTAACATTTTAAAAGTTTCATGGAAAAATCTATGTTCGTTAAGAATGAATGTGGAGGTTATTGGGTGTTTGTAAAGGTTTGAGTTTGAGGAAGTCTCTACCTATCTTCCCATATTTTTTATTTAAAGCATATATCATTGCATTTTATAGACTCTTATTTATGTGAGAAATCTTGTGTGGTATATGGTTTTTAGTTAAAGAGGATGGTGGATCTTCTAAAGCTAAGAGTAAAGGAAAAGTGGTGGAGAGCTAGGCAAGAAGCTTTGTTGGTGTTATTCCATCAAGATGGTACGCATTAACTCTCCTATGCTTCTTAATAATTCATAAATATGATGCTTGTGTGATAATGTATGCTTGTTGTATGGTCTTTGGGTGGAAATCATGTTTAGAGGATTAAAATGAAGTTAAAAACTTAGTTGTGAAATATGCTAGAAACGAATTTTTACATGAGCAGTGAGTTTGAAAATTCTCCATTAATTCTATAAAAATAGTTAGGAAGTGATTTATACATCGTTGGAACCGTGAGTCAGTCTAATTTCGTTTAGAACAAACAGAGATTAATTTTGATTTGTAGTTTAAAATATATGAATTTTTTAGTGTTGAAAGGTCATGAAAATCTGGTAGTAGAATTCTTATAAAACAGATTTAGTAGTGACTTTGAAAAATACCAAAAATTGCAGAAGATAAAATAGGAAATGAGCCTTATATCCCTTAACTGTAAGGAAGTCTAGTTTCTTTTAGAATAAACGGAGATTGATTTCAAATTTTAGCTTAACAAATATGAATTTTTGAGTGGTGAAAGGTCATTAAAATCTAGCAGCAGAATTCTTATAAAACAGATTTAGCAGTGAATTTGAAAAATCACCAAAAATTGCACAAGATAAAATAGTAAATGAGCTTTATATCCCTATAACTGTACGAAAGTCTAGTTTTGTTTAAAACAAATGATACTCGATTTAGAGTTATATATTAAGAGTTATTAATTTTTGAATAAGCAAAGGTCAGAATGTCAAGGCAACAAACTGTCATATTTCATTAGTTAATGTTTTAGCCAGAATGATAAGCAAGTTGAAATGAGTATGTGACTCGAATGTCATGAGTGACGCTCAGGATAACACTACGGACACCCAGGATTATTTGACTAGCGGTCATGAGTTGCGCGGGACTATCCGGATACTCGATCATTTGAGCACATGTGCAATATATAACATGTTGACAAGTTTGATATGCAAGTGATTTGATTGTGTAGATTGAGATGACTTATGGTTTGATTATTTGATACTCATGTCATGCTTTTATGTATACATTTGATTTGCAAGCTTATATTTATGAATTGCTTGAAGTATGATAGATTAGTTGTGTACCACTAAGTATGTAAAACTCAGCCTTTGAACGACCATCATTTTCAGATTAGTAGACTTTTGTTCATGTTTGAGAAGCATCATCGACGAGGGACTTCCAGCATCGCGTATACGATGACATTGGAGCTCTACATATTTTGTATAATTACTTTTATTACTATTATCAATACATATATGTATGGTATTTTCTCTTATATAAAATGTATTTCGATGTTTTGAATTATTTAAAATTTTTGTTGGATTACTCCAGTTACCCGATGTAGCGCTTTAGTTTTCGGATAATCCGTATTCGAGATTAGGGTATTACAATTACTATTAGTTGAAAAAGCTCAAATTTTTGTAGCATCACACTAAATTACTCATGTGAGAATCATGGGGCTATATAGCGTAAGAGGATAATGTGAGGTGAATGAGAAGTTGGTGAGACAACACCCCCTTCCATTGGTTAACAATTAGATTCTTAGTATTTATATCAACATGATACATTGCAAGTTGAACTTGCATGTTTATATTGATAGTTATGTGGTTGTTTTCTAAATATTATATCAATTTCTTTGCTGGCATGACAATGATTGTAGATTACACAAATTATGATGACATGAAATATGTCGTAAGTTGCTGTTGCTTTAACCTTGTCACTTTTAAGTTTTAACTTTTTTTTTTTCATCTAGAGTTGAGGCTTGTGAAGTGTTTTATCCTCCTTAACAATGAATGGATATACTTTTTAAAATGATTTATATTGGTTTGCAGATAAAGAAGCTTGATGACTCTCAATTTTGGAATGCTTTTAGTCAGTCTTACATATGGGTATGCTATGTTGCATATTTAATTCTTCATTGATGCTTGTGTTACAATGCTTGATCATGCATCTAATTGTTTTATTTAAGTGAAGGAGTATGATTCAAAAGATGTGCATGATGGAGAAAGTGATAATGATGGTGGCGATGAATCAAACAATTCAAATGGTTTTGAAATGGAATTGACAAGAGATGCTATAACTTTTAGTTTAATGAATTCGTTTTAAATTGTAAATGCTAATGTAAAATTTTTAATATTTATATTTGGTATATAAATATTATCCCTTTTTGAAACTTTAAGCCAAATACATGTAATATTTTAATTTGTTAGGTTTATGTTTTTTATGCTATGTTAATATCTAATATGGGTTATATATTTAAATTACATTTTAAAATAAAATAATACAAATATGTTAAAATCATTAATTAAAAATTAAAAAACTTTAAAATAATACAACTATGTTAATATTTGACTACAAATATTTAATGATTATATTTAAATATTTAAAATATAGTTTATATATTCTAATTAAATTTTATAAATAATTAATATTAATTACTTAGAAATATTTAAAATTAATATTTTATATATTAAGATATTAACAATAAGTTATAATAAATTATTTTTTATATTCTTGCTAAAATATTATAATATTAACTAATTTGAACATTATTTAAATGTATATTTGTTACTTTATAATATCATGTTTAAAATGAACTTTTTATTTTTCAAAAGCACTATTTGACGACAATGCTAAACACTTAAATTTTTAATCAAACTTTTCAAAAGCACATTGTCACAATACTTTTCAAAAGTAATGTTAAACTAGCCCGAAATAGCACGAGACTATTAGGGTTCAGAAAATAAAAAGATTGGTTTTAATTAATTAGGAAAATTGTTGTATGCCGCTTGATAATAGTAGTCTTCGGCGAAAGAAAATACAATAACAAAACAAAGTTTTCCTACTCAAACTAGGGTTTAATACCTTACCAATGTGGAAGTAGATGTTCTTATGTTCGGAGATTCTTACCCAATATTTGGCTTGGGGAGAGATGATTGATGGTTTTCATTGATTTATTGTATTTTTTTGAAAGGGTAATGATAGAATTCAATTATTTTTAAAATGTTAAACGTTAAATTAATTAAAAGAAATTATACATGAATTTTGATTAAATGTGTAAAGTTATATAAAAACTTTGGTTTTGTACGATTTTATACATGAAATTTTAAATCGATCCAATTTTCATAAATCACTAACAACATTATCAAAATAGCATCATTTTACATTCATATTTTGCATATACAAACAATTATACTAATCCAATATGAAAATAAATGTATTTATTTTTTCTTTAAATGTGTACAATTGAATTAAAATAAAATTTTCATATATATATATGAATCACAACTCAAGTTTCATGTCTATGATTGCGCCAAATCAAAATTCATATATAAATTTGATATTTATCCCAAAAAAGAATAATGACCAAACTGACAAAAGATATAAATATTAAGGATAAATTTTAAAATCATGCTTTTTTATATATATATATTTATTATCAATCATTAGTTGTTTTAAAAGTAATCATTAATTAAGTATTTTATTTAAGCTTTTTTTATATTAATTTTTATGTTTTTCTTACATGGTGAGTATGCATGTGGTTAATTCATATTATAACTATTTTCGTATTTTTTTAATATACTGGTGTGATTACATGGTAATATATGTTCATATTTTTTTAACCTTTTTACAACGCATACACACCTTGCACACACAAGTGCTCGAACTCAGAACCCCTAGAATGAACAACATCCTCTTTTCTACTAGAACCACTTGTTGAAGTCAATTATTTTTGTATTTAAATTGATGTCACAAATGAATCAAATACAACTCATTTGAGAAATAACAATTTTTTTTACAAAATAACAATTATTACCATGACTTTTTTATATTTTCTATATTTTATAAAATTAACTTAAACGCAAAATAATATATGGTGAAATTTAAATTTAGAACATTATAATTTTGTGAAAATTATATTAGTAATATTTTTTTGTCACTTAATTATGAAAAATAACAAAATGATCATTCAATTTTTTAACGGCGACGATTATTCGATGGTTGAGTAGTGAAAGTATCAAACTCTTATTGAGACTCTATCGGATAATTTGATTTTAGATTAACTATTTAAAAATAATAATATTTTAATAAATTTAATTTAAATTAATACTTATATTGATAGTATTTTATTATTTTAATATTAAAGTGATTAAGTTTGTTCATAGTTGAAATCTCTAAACTCTCGACATAAAGAGAGTATTGGGTTATTATATTTCACAGACTTGAATTTTCTTTGAAGAAATTATTCTAGATATATTTTTCTTATTTATAATTTGATCTAAAAATTTAAAAAATTACAAAATTGTCTCATTTATAATTTTATGATTCAAAGTAAGTTCAGGCTCGATAGACGTAAGCTTGAAGATAACGAAAAAATTTACTCGATCAAAACATTTATTTTACACAAATCGAAAACGTAAGTGTTTATTATTTTAAAAATCACGTTCAAATTCTTACTTTTAAGATTCATAAACTTTTTTTACGTCTCATAAATTATCAAATCACCCCTATGATACCCCAATATTTATCAACCATGGTTAATAATTAACCTAAGTTAACTCATCATGCCAACTAGTATAAATTAGAGGGTTTGGGATATAGTTTGAAACCCTAGAAAAACATTTTCATTCTCTTTTATTATCAATCTCTTTCTCTTGCAAAGAGCCCATAAAAAAGAGTGGGAAACCAAAAGGCGCTTAAAAAAAACCCTAAAGCATAAGGGTACAGAATAGGTATTTATTTAAGGCAAGAAACAAAAAGGTGCGATCGAGAAGAGAAAAGACGAGGAAAATCTCAGAGGCAAATAGAGTCTCATCAAAACCTCATCCTATTGCACAGTCAAAAAAAAATATACAGGTATGATTTTCTTTTCCTTCTCTCTTTTTTATTCTTAGTATAAAAATTGAAAAGAAAAACCCATTGGAATTATTGATTCTATTTGCTTAAATCGCGTTAATATATAAATTAACTAAGATTCAACAAGATTATATATTTCAAAATTATGAAAATATGAATTTCAAATTTCTGATTACTTATTGGAATTTTGAACTAATGACTAAACAAACATTTAACAAAATTATGAATCTTAAAAATAATAATAAATGTTACACTTATATGCATTTATCATATAAATTACGTTTTTTCTAAGATTTAATTTATTTTCTGAAATAGAAGTTCGTCGATGGAAACATTAGGATTTTTGCAGTGTGTTCAGAACTTTTTGTTTATCTGCAGTTGAGAGAAAGGGAGAGAAGGCACCGACAAAATGAAAGGATTTTCTTTTTATTTTTCAAGGAAAAAAAAACCCTTAGAATATAGCGTTTCCCTCCCAAAATCCATTTTCTAACATACAAAACTTATATATTTAATCGGTTCTCTTGTGTGTTTAGAAGGTTAAATTTGAATTTAGATATTAGATTTGTAATTTTTAAATTTATGGATTCAAAATTGTTTGTTTGGGAGAATTGAAAATTTTAAGTTTAAGTTTATGATTTGGGTTTGGATTTACAATCTTTACCTTTTTATTTAATTTGTGATGTATTAAGCCAATATTCAACAATCTAAACACATCAAAAAAAAATTTTAATGTCATTAATAGAAGTGAAAATCTACCGAAAAAATATTAAAATTTATATAAATATATATTTCTTTGAAGACAACAAAGATATACAAATGCAATGATACGCGACACAACAATTTTTGTATAACAAAATTATACAAATACAATATAGAAAAATAATTCAACCACAACCAATAGAAAATGACACGATTACATATAAAAATTATATCTTTAATTACACTATAGCATGAAAAAATTATATAACACAACACAAAAATACAAAATAATTGAATTAAGAGATAATTTTATATATTCTTATAATATAAGGGATAAATTTGTGCTTTTCGATTATCATGTAGAATTAGAAAAAGAATTAAGAGATTTAACAAAAAAAAGTAGATTATGTAAACTCTAACCTCAATAATATTTCTAAATTCTAAATCCTAAATTGGAGCTATTTAAAATTTATTTGTGAAATCCAAATTCATTTTCCCTTTTAATATCCAAAAAAAAAAAGAAATTGGATTTGTGATTTCAAATCTAAAATTTTTACTCAAATCTAAGTTTTGAAATGAAGCAATAAATTTTTCTATTGTTATTTTAATTGTTTATCAAATTGGTCTTGAGTCTTCGTTATTTGTTATGTTGAAGAATGAAAGATTATATAGTTGTTTATTTTTAAGTTTTGAATTTGAAATCCCTTATAGGATGGCCAATGAGGGTTGATGGGTCTTTACTAGATTGCAAGAATTCCCCATAAAAGCTTGACCCATTTCAATGGTTTATTTTTTGAAATCTGAATCTAATAACCTTAGGTTATAGTTTAATAAGTTTCTTATGTTATTTTTAAAGGAGACATGTGCCCAAGGTTTTTGGCCTCTTCCTTCGATGCTTGGAGATGGATAACTTGTGGATTTGTTTAAGTTTCCTTGGTTGTAAGACAAAAGGGGGATGAAATTTGCTAAATAACTTGGGTTGGGTTTAAATGTAACACCTTAGTTAAGTTGGTTAGGAAAGTACTTAGTTTCATTACAGAGACGGGTGGAGAGAATTGTTTAAAGCGAAGACTCCAATATTGAAATGAATTTCAATGGTTTGGATTTGAAAGGTAAGCTTAAGGAGTTTTTTTTTTGGAACCAAATAACAAAGATTTGGAGTATTGCCATGTGGAAAGAAATGTGTAAAAGGTGAAGAAGCTAAGCATATTGATGAAGTTGAAAAATTGCATAATGACGAGGATAAAAAGAATGTAATGGTAGGTTCATTTGGTGACAAAAGTGCATTGATGCTAATAAGTACAAAGATATGGTTTTAAAGGAATGTTTTGAATGTAAAAAATGCATCAATAGTGATGATATTGATGATGTTATGATTATGGATTCGAATGACATAAATGAAAAAATATCATCTCATAAGAGCAAATGAGATTCGTCATGGGGAATGCTTATTTAGGTTATTGGGGGGATAGCAAAGGGTTTGTGTAACCTTAGGGTTGGTTGAATATCAAAGGGGTCAAATTGGAAGTTTTGTGGAAGTGAAAACTTTGGTAGCCAATATGATCTTGCAAGTTCTAACCAATCCAATTGGTAGCCATATATATTCCATTGCAACATCTTATTTTACCGTCTTAAATCAAGGGATAAATCTATGTTAACTACTTTAAAACTATGCAACTCTATTGTTAATATTAGGATGTGTTTGCTCAAAGGATTAATTTTCATTTCAACCAAGTTTATTGTAGCCATTGTAATGACTAAAATACAAGTAAAATATTTTGTGCTTCATTACTTCTAACACATCTTAGCTTAAGAAGTAAGATAATCTTGAAACTTTATAGATATATATATTTTTTTGAATATATTGGTGTGATTACATGGTATTATTTGTTTATACTTTATTAATCTCTTGACAATGTACACATACCTTGCACACACAGATGCTCAAATTTAGATCTTTTAAGATGTACATCATCCTCTTTTTCACTAGAGCTATTTGTTGGTTTCCTTTATCGATAATTTCTTATTGGTTATGTATTGCGCTATTATTTGTTCCATAAACATCCATTTACTTTTTAATATTTTTGTTATGTGTTTTAATTCCTTTCCTTTCTTGTTTATGTTATAATGATTGCTTCATGTTCACACTTTGTAGAAAAATCAGAAGATGCATTCAAGCATGTATAATGATCACATTAAATTTAGGTATAATCTCAGAGAAAGGTCGAGTAGCATGAAGCAACTCCATTTAGGGAAAATGGAATCAAAAGGTCTTGATATGTCACAGTCTTCTTCCTTTGGGAATCATAGTTACTTGGACAATTCTATATTAAGTGTTGACAAACATTTGCATGGATGTTGTGACTTTACAACTTCAAGTCTAATGTTCAATTATAATGTTAACATCCAAGTTCCTATTGGGCCACTTTTTCAAGCTGAAGTATCAGAGTGGACTGGGGTAGCTTCAAAAAGTGATGCGAAATGGTTGGGGACTCTTATTTGGCCATTGGAAAAAAAGGAAAATAGGTTTTTGATTGAAAGGGACCCAATTGGAAAAGGAAGACAAGACTCATGTGGTTGTGAAATTCGAAATTCTCTACAATGTGTAAAATTTCATGTTATCGAGAAAAGGTTAAAAGTAAAGGTTGAGTTGGGATCAGCTTTCAATCAATGGAAATTTAATAAGATGGGTGAAGAAGTTGCATTTTGTTGGAATGAGAAAGAAAAAGATATGTTTTCATCAATAGTGAAGTCGAATCCTCCATTAGGAAAATGTTTCTGGGATGAGATATACAAGCATTTTCATGACAAAAGTAGGGAAGAGCTTGTTTGCTATTATTTCAATGTCTTTCTTTTACAACATAGAGCATACCAGAATCGAATCGCTCCTAATAGCATTACTTGCGATGAAGAGGAAGTTGTATTAGGACCAGAATCAATTGGTAAAGGCATTGGGACTAAATCTTACACTTCCATCTTAATTCCTTTAAGGAAGTCACAAAAGAAGTCAAGAGATGCTTTTTCTCAATTTAGTATGGGGCACTTTGACAAAACATGGAAAAGTGAAGGTCCATTTAAAAAGAGATTTGGAAATGAATCTTTTAATGGTGAAGATTTTGTTTTATACAACAATTTAAAAAGGAAGAATCTAAAAATTGATTACACCTTTAGTCTCTAATAGTTTGGATGCTTTTAAAGTTTTTTGGTTCATGCTTTTTTTTTGTTTTCAAGCTCTCTCTCTCTCTCTCTCTCTATGTCATATCCTTTATCAATCACTACTTGTAAAATACATATGTATTTTTGTCATTTTTTCTTCATTAAGCTTTTAAATGGAAGGTTATGCTTTTTATTGTGTGTTTAACATTGCTTTTAGCCGTTCAAAAGTTCTTTTTGACGGTAAAAGCAATGCTTATCAAAGGGTTATTCTTTTCCATAAAGTTCATTTTAGAGCCAAACAAAGGAGTTAGGTGCTTATCAAAACAACTTTTCAATCGCACTTTTAAAGCACTTCAACTTTATCAACAATTCCTAAGTAGTCCAAAAGGTGCAATTAGCATTGTTTTTGGTTGTTAATAAGCACTTTTAATAGCAAAAAAAATGCTAAATATAGGGGCAAAGCCAAAAAAAAAAATTTGAGGATCGAAATTAAATTATAAATTTTAATAGTCTTCATTTTTATAATTTTTAAAGGATTAAATAAAAAAAATTTCATTTTTAGAAGAATCAAAATGTAATTTTATTTTTACTAATTTAAAATTTTTAAATGGATAATTTTTTATTTTGGGGGATTGAAGTCCCTGTTAGCTCCCTTAGATATGCCACTAGCTAAATAGAGGGTTTTTATTGTTCATAGCACCTTCTAAAGGTGTCGATGGTGTCATCCATGACATCGAACAACTATCGATCCTTCAATCGATACGACAAGATTTCAACAATCGTAGAAGCCTTGGGTCAATCTCTGTCGTCAAAGCAGAAAGATCTCCACTTGTCCTCCCAATCTACGATGCAATGGCTCCAAGTCCATGGCTAGCTCCACTCCTTCACGTTTGACCCTTCACTTGGCTATTTACGTGGCAAGTTCACTGGCCACATCAGCTAGTTAACTTGTCACATCATTGTTTTCATTAAGCTCCTAATAGAAATTGTTAATCAGTGATTGTTTTATCACTTTTCAATAACGTTAATGATTATTTTATCATATTTTCAAAGTTGAGTGATTAAAATGCAAAGCATATGACTGTTTATTTTTCAGATCAAAGTTGAGTGATTGTTGGTGTAATTTACCCATTATTTAACATCATAAAAATTATTTAAAATTTTACCTAAAAAGTTTTTAAATTACTTAAATAATTTTTAACTGTCCATTATCATGTGCTTCCATATCTTATTTAAATAAATACTTTGATAGGATTCGATTGTTCACTAGAGAAACATACCTTATTTATGTGCTTCTTCGACTTCTTTCTTCATAATATTCAGTTCATTTTGTTGCCAATCTAGTTTAGTATTTGTCGGATTGTTATCACTTTTTTCTTCACAAGATCCCGTTCATTTTGTTGGCTATCTAGTTTAATGACCCACCATACCACCCAATCCATGAATTATGGAACGTTAATTTTATCAACTTGTTATACCGCAAGTGCAAATGTGCATGTGCATGTGCAAAATAGATGGTCTATAGTTTCTTGTTCAACATGGCATTGTGGGCATGTGCCTGATATCTTTTGTATGATGTTCTATTTAATTGGGAGGCAATCAATAATATCTTCATTCCATATTTGGATATCCAAGCCTTGAACACATGTCCCGTCTTTACAAGATATTCTTCCAAGTCCAAGAATCAGTTGGTTTGGCTGTTACTTGCAACAACTTTTGCTTCGTGTAGTATTTTGCTAGAAGGGTCCTCTGCAGTAGTGGAATTAAAAAATTTTAAGGATTGAAATTAAATTGTATAATTTTACAACGGTAAAAATATAATTTTACTATTTTAACAGTCTGTCTTTCCCCAAACCCCAGCCTCCCACCATTTTCCTTTTCCTTAGCCATTTCATCCTTTATATTACCACACTTTTTGTCATCTTTTCTTAGAACCCAAACATTAAAAAAAGAAAACAGATGAAGAAAAAGGTATAGTGTTTTTTTTTCATATTCAAATTCACCGTAGAAAACTACATTTCGAAGGTAAGTTCAAGTTTGTGTAATAAAATGACCTTTAAAATATAGAGCACAATGTTTTTCCTTTCTCTCAAAGATTCCTTTAAGATTTTATTCGAGTAAACTATCAAAAAAATCGCTTTTATTTACATCAGGTTACATTTTAGTTATTTACATTAACGTGTTGTAACATTTTAATTATTAAATCGTTAATTACTGTTAATGGTGTAACGGTAAGTTAACTTGGCGTGTTAAATCATCATTTCAAATAAAAAAATTTAAGTTAAATTATACAATTGATTCTCATATTTTATTGTTTTGAGCAATTTAATTTTTATTATTTATGTTCTTTTAACTTTTTTTCTTTATTTTTTTTTTTTTTTTTGCTTTTCCTTCTGTTTTTCCCTTCTCAATCTCTTTTAATGTTTTTTTTGTATGTTTTTCATTTGTTAGAATTTTTTTATGTTTAAAAAAAAAAAAAAAAAAAAAAAGTTTGCTTAAGATATTCTCACATATTACATATTCTCCATCATCGCTTTAACGAATCAATTTGGGTCTTTCAATGATCTAGTCCAAACGCTAATCTCACTCGAAAACTTCGTCAGTTGTGACTTATGATAGTCCATCCTTAACAAAGTTTTTTAGGCCCATTTCCTTAATTTCCTAACTAACCCCCACGATCACCTTATCTATCTTACCTACAATATTCGCGTCCTCTCAAAATTTCATTGTTTCACGCATTCTTCAAACGAGCTTTACACTCTCAATGACTAAAACGACTATCATACGAAACTTATCTTCAATTTTACCCAAATCAATTTGGTTCCATGCTCCCTTTCTCTCTTCGGTTCATTCATGGTTGATTTTCAATCAAGCTTGCTTGAAAATATCTAAGAAGGTTTAAATCAATTTTATTGTTTGCTTAATTTTATTCGTAAAAAAAAGGAATAATCTACACGATTTTATAAAAGTTTGGAAATGGAAAAAAAATTATTTTGAACATAAAGAATTCAATTTATATTTAGATTTGATTATCTTGATTAGTTAGATCTAATGTTAGTTTCAAAATTTGGTTGTATTCAAATCATGTGAAATTCAATTTAGGATTCATGTGAAAGAAATAAGGACTTGTTATTTGATAGGCAAAAATTATATTTCTACGGTAAAAAAAATATGAGAAGATAAAAAGAATAAAGGGGAAGAAAGAAATATGCTTTTTTTGTTTTTTTGTTTTTGTGTCTGTTTTTCAAGGAGGTTAAATTCTCTATTTATATGATACGATCATTGTTCTTGGATGACACATCCAAGTAAATCCTCATGCATGTCAACACATTTTATTATAAGATTAACACGTGTTCTCAAATTGGAGATTCGCCTGCGTGATGGTGCGAACGCACCTTATGTGAGTTTATGAGAGAATGCGAAGTTCATCACGTGTGAATCCTCGTACGGGAACTATGTAGGCTACGGGTTAGTTCTATTTAGATAATCGGATAATAGACACTATAACAAAGCCATTAAACCATTGAATGTCTGAAGTTTGCCCCTTTTATTTTGAAGTAATTGAAAAAAGCATTTAATTTCTAGGTAAAAAATCTTTGCAGTCTCTTTTAATATTAAGTAAATTGATATTTTAAAAAAAATCGAAGTAATTTAATCTCATCATACGACTAATAAAATATATTGACAAAGTAATTAATTGTTTTTATTTGCTCAGTTTTAAAGTTGGGAACCAATTTAGAAAAAAATAATCTTTTTACCTTAATTTTCTATAATAAATTATTAATTTTGATTAATATAAATAAGTTTATAGGAGCTGGAGGACCAAAGCCTAAATCAGCTCAGGTAAGTGGATTATATTTTATGAAAGAATATCCCTATCCGGCTCGGATGAACTTCAAAAGATTTGACTTTACAGTCTTGGTATTTTTTTTCCCTTTCGTTCAATATTTTGGTATCACTTGACGCATGGACCCTTCATTACCCCAAAACTTGGAGGAATATTCCGCTTCTTCTACGACTATAAAGTTCGACCGCCCCCTCCCCTTACTCCGAGGTCCAGTCCCGGCCGGGACTTCCGACGACCCATCATCCGGTTCATACATCCTTGCCTTCAAAGACCTTCCTTCCTGGGCCGCCGCTTACAAATCCTGCGAATCCAAAATCATATCTCAATGCGAGGAAGGTGCACGAATTGGGTGCGCCATCACTGCTTCCAACAAGTGCAAACCCCCTTGGTGGCAGTCCCTGATTGGTTGGAAATCAATGGACTTAAAGGAAAGAGAGGGCTGCGAAGATATCGAAATGGAAGCTTGTTTGGTTGCCGCTAAGGAAAAATGCATCGGCTTCGCCAAGGAGAAGTGTACGACGCCGTTTTTGAATGCGAGAATCGCAGTAGGGGAGAAGGAGATTTTGAATAAACGGGTTGAGTGGATGGTACACGCAGCGTCGTTGCCGGAGGAAAGCAAATGGGTCTATTTTATCGGGTCGGATAATTTGGTAGGATCGGAGCCAAAGGTGACTAATTACAGAGCTAGTCAGTATTTGGGCTCCGATTCTCAATTTCAAGCGTGAGCCGTCACATGGGTCCGGAATTTCAGTCGGTTTGAAGCAGCGGCAATTCTAAAGTGGACAATTAGGTGCTGTAATAAGTAAAACAGCAAGCTAAGGTATGTGAACTTTGTTTGTTAGGATTTTTTCACTTTTGGGTCGAACATTGGCTTTGAATTTCTGGGTAGAATTTAGAACCATCTTATTTTAGAAATGCGTTAACTTTTGTGTCTTTTAGAGAATTTTGGATACAACATTCAACAGAAATAAGAAATAGCGACAAGAATAAAATCCTCCAATTTTCAAAATGGTGAAATGTATTCGAAAGATGGGTTCTTTCAGCAGAATAGAAGCAATGGCCAACCTTTGACTGTGCCCATATAGCATCTTAACTTTCTCTTTTTTTTTCCTCCATATTGTGATCCCAGGAGTGCACAACCAATTTCAGCAGTGGGTTCCATCTGCATGCTTTTCACAAATACACGATACTTTTCCAAGCACTTGAGTTTTGCAGGCATATTAGTGACCACTGTTACGGATGTTTTTTGGCCGGGGAAGCCAGAAAATTTTGTTAGGGATCGAAATTAAAAATTATAATTTTTATGATAGTTTATATTTTTATAATTTTTAGAGTATTAAATTAAATTTTTATCATTTTCAAGTGATTAAATGACCTTCAGTTACGCCCCTGAAAACAATGCTTCGGGCATCGAAATAATTAGTGTATTTAACATAATTTTTTATTAAGCATTTTAATTTTCAACCACAAATTTTGAGAGTAGTGAAGAACATTAAAAATGAGAAAGTTACATTTTTTCAAAAGCACTTGTTATAAAAGCAAGCATTTTTTAAAATCACGTTCCCACGATGAAGAACTAGCAATAACACTGACGACAATGCAATAGATTAAATATAAAAAATTAGTAGGATATGAATGACATGATATTAGGAAAGTGACTAAGCACGTTTTTGGTAGTGACGCTACGGTGCAAGTGGGAGTGGCATTACGATGCAAGCGGCAGCGACACTTCGGTGCAAAGTCACATTCACACGTTTGTGTGTTCTATTAAATCTACAATTAGACAATTGAGTTAAAAAGATAAGGGAACATTAAAGTGGCAACTGTAAGTGGCTTGTATTTTGTTGAATTAATACCATATTATAGTTTTTATTGAAACAAAATTGTGCATGATGATAAAGATTAATGATAGTATTGTATAAACATGTCTATATATATATATATATGTATGCATGCATGTATGTATGTATGCGTAATGAATAAATTTTAAATGTATTGTTTAATTCTTGATATGCTTACTAATCTCTTGTGAGCTTAACGCTTTCTTTTCAAATACGTAAGTAGAGATCATTTTAAAGTTAGAAGGTGAAGGGCATCTCCAACTCAACTCATCACAAAACAAGCGTTGAAAAGAGTATGAAGTTAATTTTGGGCATTCGTTTGGCATATTCATTAGGAATATGTTAGATGTATTATGGGTGAATTTGATGGAAGCATTGATGCCTTGGTTCATTTTGTTGATTTTGTAAATCGAATTAGAATGATTTGGAATTGAATTGAATTGAATTGAATTAGAACGAGAAATATCTTGAGGTCGCAACGAGCTAGGTCACGTCACGACAAGATCTTGATGACTTGGACTTTACCCTTTGGTCCCGAATCGAATTTTGGCCACTTAAAAAGCTTTCGAAAGTTCGTTTTAAGCTCAGTTAAGTTAGTAAATCATATTCTACATGCATTATGAATGATTAATGGTGTGTTATTATTGTAGTTGTTTTGACAACAGTTGTGACATCCCGATATCTTGACCTGGCAATCGGGTAAGGTAAGGGGCGTTACAGATTTGGTCTCCTCATCACTATTACCGCAAGCAAGTTGAGATTTTGTAACATGTTGGACATATGGCAAAATGTTATCTCTGTTTATAGAGCTGAAAATCCCCGTTGTTGGTGTTTAAAGTTAAAAGAATCATGTTTTTAGAAAAGTTGGATTTTGCTACTAGTTCAGGTATTGTGCATGAATTGTGGATTTAGTTGCTATATTTTACTTTGATTAATGTTGACACATAATTTTTAAATTTTGAAATTTTAGTCTTGAACCCAAATAGAAGCAATTAAATTTGCATTGTCAAATTTTGCTGTTAGTCTCGTAATATAAGTTATGGATTTGGTCTTTGCTTTTCAATTCATTGATTTTTATTTTCTATATTTTTTGAATTTTAAAATTTCAATTCTTGTTCAAACAATAACCATTAAATCTAGTAATTAAATTATATGATTTTTTTTGTGAATAATACGTGAAAATATCAAATCAGCATGATATTACACATTTGATAATATGTTTATTGTACAAGATTTTAGAAGTAACAGAATTTAACAGCTACAGTTTCAACCAGGACTAATTTAAAATGTAAGAAAGTATAAGGATTAAAAATAGATCAAATTGAAGTACAAAAACTAAAACCACAGTTTACACATAGTTCAAGCACTAAAGTGACGTTTGGTATTTTCTTAAGATTTGAATGGAATATAATTGCTAAGAATGTTGTAATTAAGTTTGATATCTATACAGAATTGTGTATTAAAATCCCAAAAAAAGTTGCTTGGTTCACGAAACATTTCACTAGAAATGTAATAGTAAATTTCAAAATTACCCTCTCAAACTGTGATAATTAATGACAAAAGTTAGTTTTTCCCCCCTCTTTTCATGCAAGTAACAGTGACAAAAAAGTTCTGATAAAAAAAACAGTGACAAATAAGTGAACGTCTTCGCCATCTACGAGATGTAAAATTTATTTTATTATGATGGCCAAAACAAGAGTAACTCACTGAACCACCCAGTTTTCTATACAAATACTACACAAAGTCGCATCGAATTGTTGAATCAAATTACTTCTTCAAAGAGTAGAGAATTGATCACTATTACTAACACCAAAATGGCTTTTATGTGTCGTCAAAAATACCAAATATAATCTATTCCAAAAGTAAATAAAAATAACAGTAAAGAGAAGTATGGTTTGATCCTCAGGGATTGGAGCGTAAAGGATTTTGTTTGTCGAGATCGTGAGTGAAATCATGCTAAAAAAAAAGCGGCGTGATCTGAGGAAAAATTAAAAAAAAAAATAAAAGAAGTAAAAAATAAAAGTGTCGAAATAAAAATAAACTGCATAAAATAAATAAAATCAAAAGAAGAAAGGTTTTATCGATGTCTAAAGATTCAGCCTCTGGTTATTTTTTATTCTTCCTCAGTTTAATCATAAACTTTGAATGGTTCTTCTCGTGCCCGAATAAACCAGTTACCGTGAAAGATAACGCTTACGACCACCAATTCCGGATATAGTTTTTAAAAGAATTGACTCTAATCAACCGTCGCTCTAGTGGAATTGTCTTATACTAGATCACATTTTCCCAACGACGAATATCACGCCGTTTTATCTTTTTGACTCGATAATTTCCGAACCGATTATACAACCTTCTTAAAACACACAAAATGACCGACTTTGCACAATATAAAAATATTGCTTTTGTGGAGATTTTGAGCGGAAACGTCGATCTCATAATACAAAAAATTGATAAATATTCAAATGAAAAAAACTAAACGCGGATTTTAAACCTCATGAACTTTGAAAGAATATTTGATAACCTTCGGTTTTTAGTTGCTTATGGTTTTAAAGAAAAACACAAGATAATAAAAATAAAACTTTTATTAAACTAGGATTTTTGAAAGAAGGAAGATTTTTTCAATGAATGAATAGTGAATAATTCAATCACCTCATCCCCTATTTATAGTACATATAAATTTCTTGTTGAATCAAATCTAAATTTTAAAAGATAATTAAAAATATATCTAAACATTAATTCTCTTAATTGGATCCAATTTAAACTCTAAAAGATAAAACATAAATTAAATACAAATTTAAATATAAACAATATCCTAAAGATTAATCCTAATAAAAATAAATTTTAAAATAAAATAAAATCAAGTCTTTTTATCCTATAAAAACTCTTTCTATTTCAAAATCATGCTTTTTGCCTCAATTTATCATTTATCATCAATTTAATCCCTACAAAAAAAAAAATCACAAATAATCCAAATTAATAAGATCATACTCACAAAATATATATAGTTAATATTCAAAAGTATGTCATATTTAAACATTATATCGGTACAATTTCTAAACATATTTTATTTTTCAATCCAAGCCTACTTTATGGACCAATATTTCTGTAAAAAAAGGGAGGGGGGAATCAGAGCTTGAAATAAGAATGGAGATTATAAATACTGAAATTTGAACTCTGAACTTGTAACAGAATAAACCAAGTTAAATAAATCTCAATTTCAACAGATTACCTTCTTGGGCACGTGAATAGGTCTTTGCTTCTCCATTGCTACCTGTTAAAATTACCTATAGCCTTTCTCTCTGATAGGTATTGCAACAAGGGCACTTTAAAAAAGTGTAAGCTATCAAGTAGACAATAATACCTGCAAGTGCAAGGTGCAGATACGAAAACTATTGCATTGATTGAACCTAAGCAAAAAAACTGATATACAACGAGGGCTCAAGGAACCTACACTACATTAATGGTATGATCTAATTGCAATTGTACAGGCCATAATGAGCCATAAAATACAACTCAGTGCTTGCAGTCAACGGCAAAATATATTTCCATTACCTGAGATACTCTAGAATGTCATAGAAGGCTTGGTCTCCTTTTACCTGCGTCTGTTCTCAATTTCTTCACAGGATTGGCCCAACCAACAATCCCACCACAACCTTTTGACGGATGACCAGGCTGGTTGGGCAAACCTTGCTGATGGCTACTCTGTTGGGTCAGTCTTGCATCCTTAGAGACTGATCCTGGACCTTGACTCCTCATGTTGCGACCTATACTCGGGGAAGAAACAGGGCCAACTGATCCACTCCTAGGCTTTGCTATAGACTTTTCCCTTTCTTTCCTCTTTTTCTTGCAAATAACCAGCTCCCCTGGATGAGTTAGAGGAGAATCATCCTGTTGATGTTCCCTGGTAATGCCACTTCCTTTCCCAAGTCTCGATTCCTTTTGGGGCATGTGCACTCTAACCCTCGTTTCTTCACCAGCAAGAGGGAATCCACGTTGCAATGTCTTTTGAGTTAGGTCTAGATCAGATTCCACCTCGTTTATTGGCTTCTGCCTCTTGCTAACTGCTACCTGTCTTGCAGAAGGACCAGAGGTCGAGGTAGATACTGGGCTAGAGAAAGAGAGAGCATTTCTAGCTTCTCGGAAATCATTATCTGGAAATACAATCTTCAACAAGTCAAAAAACAGATCATGTACTTTCCTGGCTTCAGATCTGACCTGCAAATCCAATTACATTTCGATAGTAAGGATATAGATCAGGACATTAATGAGAGCATTACATAAACAGATACGAGTTCAATTGGAGTAAGGAGATTGGAAAATTTTGCATAGCGATAAAAGCTTCTAAGCGCACAAACACAAAAATCTCTTTGAAAAGCTTCCAAAGTAATTGCTTCCAGAAAGACTATCCATGGCAAAAATCACGCAAAGGCAAGTTCTGTTCTAACATGCAAAGATACTGAAGGCCAAAGTTAATTAGATATCATACCTCATGTGAAAACCCATAAAATTGCATTGCACTTTTTAATACTAACTGCACATCCGAAACAAGCTCTGTAACTCCGCTGTACTCTAATCTGTCAACACGCTGATCAATCTTCCGCAAATCCAAATGATTACTTCCACTTCCACCCATGTAGCCTGAATTTTCAATCCTCTTCCACAAATCTGTTAAAAGTGGTATTATCTGTTGGCCCTCCTTATCTATTCTCCTCCGAAGCTTGCTAATCACATTTTTGCACTGGAAATATGAGAATTCTAGTCAATTATTTGATTAACAAATATCACAAGATAGCATGCAGTACATGAGCAATTAAATAGAGTATCAAGTCAAAGGTGAATCATTTCATAAAAGTTAGAAGGGAAGATATTTTGACATACAAGCGGCTAATTACTCCGCATATGCAACCTTGAAAATTTTCATAGACCTCAAGACCAAATAAAATGAAAACTGATTCTAAAAAGCTCAAACACAGATGGACACGGCAAACTACCAGGTGGGACAAATTATAGAACATATTATAAATGCATAGAACTTCATAAATCTAAAAAACAAATTCCTATGCATTAAATTCACCCGACTTATCTGAATGTATGCTATCGTATTAGATGCAATAGAAAGGATACAAAATGAAAAAAGCGGAACTATTAAGGAGGATCATAGCTATAGCAACTGATCAGAGCCTACTACAAGCAACAACATCAAGCAAATTCAAATACTAAAACAAGGTTTCCAAATCCAACTTATCACTAATGACCAGGAGAAAGGAATCCAAAGACAGTTAAAATATTAATGAAAAAAACAGATCACATTCCAGACACTAGCGTTTTAGTCACTTCAGGTGTACCTTTCTTTGGATGCCATCAGACATCTTCACACCAAAATTTGACAATCCACTTGTATTAACCAGTTTACCGTCCCAACTTTCTCTGGTGGGTTCACCAGCATTTTCTGCAGGAGAGGCCATGTTCACTCTACCAGACTTCGGTGATGCATGCAACTTAGTTGTATTAGCTATTTTTCTTGGAGGCAAGTTCCTCCTAGTTTTAGAAGATGAATCATTTGGATCAAGCCTGAAAGCATGCCGCTCACGAGTTGGTTTTGTCTCAGTATCAATCCTTAGTTGTGATTGGTACTTTTGGTTCAGCTGTGAAGGCAACAAAGATGATTCTCCACGTAGGAGATGAGGCACTTCAATGACAGATTTCTCCTCTGCCCTTTCCACAGTATGACGAGGTCGAACCCGAATACTACGCTTTCGTTTTATCTTGGGTTGGACAACTTGTTCATCTTCACCTTCTCCACGATCATGAATCCAACTTTCAGATAGCTGGTGGTCCATGTGAGACTCTCCAGATAAAGCAATTTCACCTTCCTCAAGTTCATCATGCTGCCAAAATTAACATATTGTCAGAATAGCAGAAATCAACAAATGCCATAATTACAAATCATTATAGGAAATGACGTATACCAGCTTTTTTGCAACAGAACCTGGCCTAGCATCTAACGCAGAGAGAGATCCAAATTTCTGAGGAGAAACAGGAGACACCATCTGCATTGGCCTTCGACTGTCCAATGATGATCCTGAAGAACCACCTTCTTCAAGTATGCGATTGTTTCTAATGTGTTCTGAAGCCTGGGCATACTCATTTCCATTATCACCTAGTGGGCCATCTTCTTCAGACTGGTCCTTATTTAGAGGGGGTGCACCAACAGCACCACTAAATTCTTCATCTTCAAATTCTCCAGTTTCTCCCTCTTCATCATTAACAGAATAACCATTTCTCTCATCAGAACTTGCTTCAGAGTATTCCCCATTGTCATCATCTATTTCCTTATAGTTTGGATGCTTTTTCCCCTTGGGTCGCCCGCTTTTTCTCTCTGACTCCATTTCATTTGAGACACCAACAACACCAGCAGTAAATAAAATGTTCTTTGATGGCTTTTTTGATAAAGTAGCCACAGTAGCATTCACTTCTCTTGTACTGGCTCGAAGCCACTTAGGTACCTCTTCATGGCAAGTCATCTCATCTGTCCAATCCAATTCTTCATCCATTTGATCAAACAACTCAACTTCTTCTTCAGTTCTTGCTATCATGCGATTTACTTGGTGCAAAGAAGGAACATCATGGACAGTTTCCTGATACCTCTCCTCATCGTGCAATAATGTTTCTAAAGTCATACGTCTCTCTTCATGAGTCGTTCTCTGGTCAAAACGTCCAGCATTGATTACTTCATCAGCCATGTCAATTTTATACTGCTGAATGTTATTCCTTATGAGACTCTCAATAGATCCCATATATCTATCCTTACCTGCAAAATCATCCTCAAAATCAACTGTACCTCCATTCCTTAGTTCATCCTCCTTCTGCTGACTAGAGATTTTGTCAACAACTGCTTCCATGTAAATGACTTTGACTTCCCTTGTTTGTCCAATTCGGTGGGCTCTAGCGACTGCCTGTTCCTCATTTTTAGGATTTGGATCAGGATCATATATAACAACAGTGTCAGCAGATTGAAGATTTAGACCACGTCCAGCTGCACGAATACTTAGTAAGAATATGAAGCATTCAGAGTCAGGGCTATTGAAGTCAACAATAGCTGATTCACGATCTTCCAAGCTAGTTGTTCCATCAATACGTCTGTAGACAAGCCTTCTCCACTGCAAGTATTCCTCCAAGATATCCAGAAGCTTTGTCATCGTACTGAAGAGTAATACACGATGCCCAGCTCTTTGCAGTTTTATTAGGATCCTGTCTAGCATCCACAATTTTCCACAAGACCTCACAAGGAAATTTTTGGATAAGTCATTGAAATAGGGATAATTAAGCAAAGGATGATTGCAAGTCTTCCGAAGCTCCATACACCGGTTATTTAAAGTTTTGTACACCCTAGCCTGGTATAGTGGACTTTTTGAAACCTTGATCTTCTCATCTTCAGGATCAACTCGAAGTGTTCCAGTTGACTTTATCCAATCATAAACGGCACTCTGAATAGCTGACATTCTGCATTTTAAAACTATTGAGACCTGCAATCAGCCAATGAAATAACACCATTACAAACAGCAATATGATAAGTAATTATTTCCATAAAACTGCAACAACAGAAAACCTTTGGAGGGAGGGAACCTTCCACATCTTCAACACGACGTCTAAGCATAAAAGGCTCTAGGATTTGATGAAGTCGGTGGATGATGATAACCTTCTTCTCCGTCTCAAGCCAATCATCCTCTGCATTATGCGTAGGGCCTTCCTTTTGAAATGGTTGCGAAAACCAATCATGAAATGACTTGCGATTATCAAACACTTCAGGAAGGAGAAGATTTAACAGTGACCAGAGTTCTTTCAAATCATTCTGTGGCATAAAATAACCTTAATGTTCAACTCATCAAATAAAAAATTAATAGAAACAGGCACACAAACATACATAATACAGTGAACCTGGGAGAAAGAAAAAGGTGAACAGGCTTATTATTACTTCAACACATCAAATAAGCCACACTGTATGATATAAACTAAAGTGTAAAAACCAGGTTAATAAACAAGCCACAGTATAAGATACAAAACAAAAGAATGGCAAGGAGTCCAGTTATTTTTTACCAACTAAAAGATGGTTAGGAAAGACCAGCAATTTCAATAATGGCTAACAGCATTGCAAAACATAACCAAGTGGTAGCTCCTCTTTCATCCTTCACATAGGGATTTAGTGATAAACCAATTAGAAAAGACACATAAGTAACTAAGTGAGCTCCTCTTTCATCCTTCACATGGGGATTTAGTCATGAACCAATTAGAAATTACAATGATGCAAACTTAGTATTTGGAATTTATCATTTCTAAAGACACTCTCCTACCCCTAAATGCACAGGTGTCCGTGAGCGGGTGTGCCTCTGCATATGCAATAAGGTTGGTCAAGGAACAATGGTTATCATACTATTTTAAGTAGATGACACACAAGTCAGTAAAGCAAAAAAAGTTGTTAAAATTTTTTTAAAGGTGTCTGCATGTATATGCATGTGTGTTGAATTTTCAATTTGCAAACATATCAAAGAGGGGCCTTAACTGACCTGTAAGGGTGTCCCAGTAAGAAGTAACCGCCTCTGGCAGCGGTATCTATCAAGATCACGAGCTAAAACAGATTCCCTATCTTTCATTCGCTGTGCTTCATCAATTATAATGTACTTCCAATCGATTTTAGAAAGTTTTGATCGATCATACATGATGAATTCGTAAGTTGTCACGAGGACATTAAATTTCATTGCCAGAACCTCCTATGAAACACACATACCAAAAGAAAGTTTAAACAAAATTCCACCCTTCAAAGAACAACACAAACTTATATTTCTTACTTGAGAAAATAATTTTGAACGCTGATCTTTTCCTCCAACATAATATATGCATGACACAGATGGCAGCCAATTATGCAGCTCACTCTGCAAAATAGGATTCAGTTAGTTCTGTTTAACGACATTGGGAAGATGTCAAACATATCAACATAAAGCAAAAAAGAAAAAAACACTAACCTTCCAATTTACCAGAACAGCATTTGGAACAATTATAAGATGTGGACCATAGCTTCCTTTGAATTCCATTAAATAAGCAATCAATGACATAACCTGCACAATAAGGAAAAACCTAAGAAGTTAACAACAGCCCTACAGTATCATATAAGCATCTACCAAAAATACAGATGCAACTCTAATTAATCCTAACACCTTCTCCAACTCCCAAATAATATATGAAACTGCAGTGTTGCTACAACTACAATTTTTTAAAATCAAAATACCTGAACAGTCTTCCCAAGGCCCATCTCATCAGCTAAGATACCATTTAGTTTATTATTATACAAAGAAAGCATCCATTGCAAACCAACCTACAAAATAAAATACACAGATGAAATGAAAATATTAGCTAGCTAGATTAAATAGCAGCAAATTGAAAGGGACAAAAACCAACAAGGTGGGAGAGAAACTCAAGATTTTAAATATAACAAGCAACCTACAAGCTGATAGTCTCGTAATGTTCCAGCTCGTAGCATTGATGGTTGCCTTACGACTCTTTCATTCACAGCATGAGCAAGATTATAGTACCTATAGATGAGAACAAGAAATGACAAATAACTACATTGCCAGAAATTTAGTGGCCTTTGAGGAAAAAAACATGTCCTAAGAAAAAACCAAAAATAAATGCTAAATCTAAATAGACCATATGATATGATATTTGTTGAACTAAAGAACATGAGAGAAGTTAATACATAAGCCCCATCTAACTGTCACAAAATTTACATCCCATCCCACTCATGCTTTAATGACTGAAGCCCCCCTTCTGTATTATAAAAAATGAAACGAACTGTAATAGAATTAAAAACATAACTTACTTGCTAACAGATGAACCATCCCTGGGTGCATTCATTTCCATAAACCGATTTCTTATCATTACTTCCTCTCCAGCACAAGCTGCTGCAACCCTAACTTCTTCTTCTGATAGACCCTTTTGTCAAGAAGTAGAAAATGAGAAAATAAGTGAAATGGAATCTACCTAAACATACAGATAGGGGAAATATGTGTAATATTCTTTTAGCTCATAACTCAGTCCAAACATTTTAAAGGAACTCAGAAGGGGAAAAATCCTAAAAACCAAACAGAGGGGATACAAGAGAGGGAGGGTTCAAGAAATCCTGCCTGCAACCGTGCAGCAATAGCAGCAGCATTTGCTGCCTCCTCCACTTCTTGCTGATTCTTGGCTGCAGTTATTTTACTTCCAAGTTTATGAAGATAATCTTCAGTCTGCGTCAGGAATGATGAAAGAACTTCATATCTCTCTGCAGCATCACCAGGGATATTTGTTTGCTGCTCAATCAACATCTCTCTGTACCTTTCAACATCATTATTCTTCAAGGCCTCCATCCTCTTATTCCTGTCATCATCTTTTCTCTTTGAAAACTCCCGTAACATTCTTTCATGGTACTTGGCAACTCCCCTATTGCGAGCAGTTCTTGCATCACGGATGGCCCAGTGAGCCTCCAAGAGCTTCTTACGCCACTGAAAGATGGATTTCAATTGTTTCTCTCTCAGGGCCTTCTGAGTGGCTTGTACTTGTCTGGCCAACTCCATACGCTGACGCTCACACAGGCGGACAAATTTTCTGTATGGTCTGTCAGGCATTGCCATTATCTCTTGTTGCTGCTGATCAACTTCATCTCTTAAACGTGCCTGCAGATCTACAAGTCGAAGCTTTCTTTCTTCAATCTGCAGTCGCAGAACAAGATCCGGCCTAATCCTTTTCCTTTCCAAATTTACTGCTAGTAAGCCACCAATCTTCCTTAAATTTTCTGATCGTTTCTTGCTAAGGACTTCCATACCTTCCTCAAGGAGAAGATCTTTGACATCATATGCCAGTGTTAGATTATTATTACTGTTAGGCATTGCTGAGCCGTACGAGTCATGCTTCCTAGTGAAGAAGGGAAAATCAAATAGTGGTCCATGATACTTTCTGGCAGGGCCAAGATCTTTCTGGGGCGCTGAGTTTGCTTCCACAGGTTTCTTAATTTGCCCTCCATCAGATGCAGCAACTTGTGGTGCGACAGACTTTCCTCTGTCCACACTAGAATCATTTCTAACTGGAATTTTTGGAAGACCACGTTCCACTTCTTGGTCAGACTTGGCAGGAAAGACAGAACTTTTCTGCTCTTCTTTTGCGGCAGGTAATGCAGATGAAAAATCCTTGGCAGTGGCTGACACACCTTGCATATCAGCTGTTGTTGCAGTTGCTTTTTCATCTCCTGCATAAGCTTCCTCTTTAATAACATTCTGTCCATTGGTAGATGGCCCAGCCTGCGAAACCTTTTCCTTAGCTTCCAAATGCTTCCCTTGATCTTCTATACTCTTTCCACAATTTCTGTCCTGATTATTTCCACCTAGTGGAGGAAACTGCAGCTGCTGCTGCTCAAGTGCTGGGGGTACAATGGCTTGAATAAGTTCTTGTGGAAGTGTACCTTCTCCTTTCTGTCAATGACCACCAAAATCAGCATAATCCATTCAATAGGTGAAACATATAAATGGCCAGAGAAGCAATGATAGGGTGGGAAGAGAGGTGTTAGTATACCTTCAGGCGCCTAAATGCTAGTATTTGTGCTTTGAGAACATGAAGTTGTTGTTTAGTGAAACCAAAACGTTGCTGTGACATCTTGCTAGCTGCTCCCCCTTGCGATGGTGTGTTGTTAACTGATCCCCCATTATTATTAGGAGCAGCAGGCTGTCGACAAGGTCGACTAAACTGTTTGATATTCTGCATTTGCAATGTTTCTGTTCCACCTAATGAAGTTTTTGCTGGAAAAGATGGATCAACGCTCTGGTTAATATTTGCAGATGATTGTGGAGGATGCATAGGAGGCATCCCATTCCCGTGCACTACAGTCTGTCTGGGAGGCACTTGGTTATCACGGCCAGTAATAGCTAACTGCTGCATTGCAATGTTGTTAGCATCATCAACTGCCCCAGCACTGGAAGTTAAGCCAAAAGGGCTAGGAATAACTGTCGACCTGGTTTTTGCAGGGCCAGACTGAGCAGATATATCATTAGATGAATTACCACAGGGAGAACTCTCACTTAGAACTGATGGAGAAGAGACTTGCGGCTTGGACACAGGCACAGGTGCCATATTGCTTTCATTTGTCTTTTTCTGGGCAGCCATCCTTGACTGCATGAGTGGAATAAGCTGTGCCATCAAGTTGGCATTTGCAGGCTGTGACAGATCAATATTACGCTCACGTGCCCATGCCTGCAACTGTGCAGGCATAACGAGTTGATTGTTTCCTGAGTTTTGAACAGTTTGCTGAGCTTGTGCCTGCATTGCCCTCAAAACATTTCCAGGCATTGATTTTCCACCAACTGCCACCTGGGCAGGTGCCTTGAGCTCATTTCTTTGCTCAGAAGCTGACTCTGGCCCTTGCTCTATCTGCTTTTCAACACAATCAAGCTGCTCAGATGTGTTCTTAGAGGATGATGCCTGAGCCTGCTTAGCTACTTGCATGGATATAAGCTCCTGCATTTTCAAGTTTCCAATTCGAGTGTCCTGATCCTTAAGAGATGCAGAGCCCAACATTGCCATCTTAGCCTGCTGCTGTGCTAAAAGTGTCTTTTGATGCTGAGCAGCCTGGTAAGCATACTGATAATATGCTTGCTGAACAGGGTTCAACATTTGTTGATCCACACCTTGACTCCTTTGCTGGCTGTCCTGAGCAGAAGCATGCGGTTGAGCCAGATCAAAGAACTTCCTGGACTGTTGAGACGGTTGCATGGAGCCTGGAGATGAAGGAAAATTGCTTCCACCCATCATACCTTGAAGACCATGGGCTTGATATGCTAGGATGGCTTCATTTCCTTCAGGTTTTCTAAATAATTGTTGTTGTAATGACTGCAAGAACAAATATTAACGCAAAAAGATAAAGCATGAACTTCTCAAACAAATGCTTAATCTTAAACTAGTATCCAAATGCATTGAGGAAATGAAAGGAATCGAACAAAAATCACTGCATCCTTCTATAAAGTATGTTGTTCAAAAGTGAACTTCCCATCCTATGACAGGATAACAAAGTCGTAGTGGTAAGCATATCATGGAATGTGTAGCCACTAGGTAAGTTCACCATATAAACAAGAGTGCAAGGACAAACCACCCATGCTTTAATTAGGGTATGACATGCTTAAAAACTAAAAAGGTAGAGAAGAAAGAATAGTGGTTTCAGCATGCTACTGCTATGTCTAAAGCATCTAGGAGTTAGGGCCATGGACATTTAATTTTTACTTCTATACAGACCAAAAAGGTAATCCATGGAATGGCATAAAATTCAGGTTTGGGAATATCCCATATGACCACTGAATAACCCATGGAAATAAAAAAAATTCCTACCTATGCACATCAGGAGAGAATATCAGGTTATCTAAACACAAATGAGATGGATTCATGATGATCACAAAGATCCTAATTGATTGGAGAGCTTAAAGAAAATCTCCCTATCACTATCTAGTACTCTCTTTCTTCTTCTTTTTTCAGGAGCCGAATGTTGTGTGGAGAGAGGGTTGAGTAAACTAGATACTTCAAACAAAGAATCATATATTCTTTTATCAGTTTGCTCAAACGGAAAGATAGAAAATTTTCAGGTGCACTTAAATATAGGGGAATACGAAAGAAATTCTGCCCCAAAGTTTGACTTCAAAGGCTTTTGTTCCTCTTTCAAAGACCTAAGAGCTGAGTACGGTTGAATCCCTTGACACTTCTCAAGAGTTTAATACTACTAAATAAAACCTTCTCTGAACCCCCCCACCCCAAAAAAAAAGACAATTTAATTACTGATAATTAACTAATCGACTTTGAGTACTACCGCAATTACATCTGAACTTGCATTTATTATACCAAATTAAAATTCCCAATACCCGCCACACTCACCAATTCATCACATCCCCTCGCAAAAAGATACCGAGTTCCTAAAATCACGGGTTAATTCAACCAAATGTCTATCACATTGACTGAAATTTCGTAAACCCTATACCTGCCTAGACGCTATTTGCTGCTGCTGCTGCTGTTGTTGGTGCTGTTGCTGCTGCACCGAATCATATCCGAAGTAAGGGGCTGAAACGGCCGATGACGAGGAAGAGGGCGAAGCTGCAGATGATGTGGACGCGGTCCGCCCTACCGGACCCACCCCAGGGTTCCGGCTGGGCCCACCTCCGCAACCACCACCAGATTGCATAAAAACTAACTCCAATTTTTTTAACTATAGTTCCCCGCAAAATCCAATTTATTACAACAAAAATTCAAAAAAAAAAACACCAATATCACAACTTGAATCCCTTTTTCCCTCCGATCCCAACGTTCAAAAGAAAATTAAAAATAAAAAAGTTAACTAAAAAAATAGTTGAAATTTGCTTTTGTTTCTCTCTCTAGAAATCCGGAATTTTCGGTCTAATTGAAAGGTAGATCTTGATGAGTTAAGCGAGAACGCGAATTTGACGGAAACAAAAATTAAAATAAAATAAAAAATTCGACGATTCGACTCTCCGCCCTCTAACCACTGATCTCTGCCTCTCTCAGTTTTCACGCATTGTTGCAAATTCCTTTTCCCTCTGGGGGTTTAAAAGAAATTTTCGTTTTTTCTTTTTTGCCTTGTAAGTAAAATGACAAATGAGGGGACCTATTGCGTTTTGCCTTTTATTTATGCTCTCTGATTTGCGTTTTGCCTTTGGTGCTTATTGCTGGCCATAGGTGAGGTCCACTAGGACCTGGCCATTTTCCTACAGTTAGAAAATTACGGAAAAGGGTAGAATATGTAAATTTAACCCCGCGTTTTAATGATTTTAGGTTTTTTCACCGGATATATCCCCCCCTACAAAGCTCAAAATTATACGCGAAGTGCCAATAAAATATCGGATAAATTTTAAAAATAATCATTTTTATTCGAGTCAAGTTATATTTTAATCACTTATATTAGTATTTTGTTACGAAGTGATCACCGTGCCGTTAAGTTTCGTTATTTCTCTAACGGTAATCTTATGTGGCAGTTCAACTAGATTTTAAGTACCAATTTTGATTTTCAAATGGAATGAGAATAAATATTTAATTAAATAAATTTAATTAATTAAAATTTTTAAACTCTAAATCCATTTTCACACACCTCTCTTCTTCGTCTTCATCTTTTTCCCTTTTAATTCCAATATCTTTAATTATAAATCTATCTCAAAGCTTAAATCTTTGAAACTCATTAACCCAAAGAAACTTAATGGGAATAAGATATTGGAATTAAAGATATTGAATCTTTGAGTTAATAGATTTTAAAAATTCAAGCTTTGAGATAAATTTGTAACTAAAGATATTGAATCAAAAGGGATGAAGATGAAGATGAAGATGAAGATGAAGAAGAGAGATGTGTGAGAATGGGTTTAAGGATTTTTCAGTTAAGGTTTAAGGTTTAAAAATTTTAATTAATTAAATTTATTTAATTAAAGATTTATTATTATTTCATTTGGAAATCCAAGTTGGCACTTAAAATCTAGTTGGACTGTCACATAGAATTACCGTTAGGAAGATAACGGAACTTAACGGCACAGTGATCACTTCGTAACAAAATACTAACATAAATGACTAAAACGTAACATTTCAAATATAAGTGACTAAGATGTAACTTGAAGCAAATAAAAGTGATTATTTTTGTAGTTACCCTAAAATATCTAACGTCACTTTCAACAAATACTAAATTAGCAATCCCATAAAGTCTTCGAACAATAACTGCCTTACACGTGCACACTAAGTTTTGAATCATTTTTCTTACACTGTAGTTTGTACATAAAATAGTTCTCTCTCCTTTCTTCATGCACAAAAGAGTTTTATGGGACCAAACATTTCAACATATACTTGATGACAAATTCATGGTGCTAAAGTTAAATGTGAAGAATTTAGTTGAAGACGATATTTATTGTGCGATGATAATTTTATATGTTGAAGATTAAGTTTAGTGTAATTAATTTTGATTAACTTTTTAGATTTATCAAAAAATAAAATTATTTTACTCAATTTAATGTTTTTTTTACAATATAATGAGTAGAATTATCACCATTTCAAACACATAATCATTCTTTTAATAAATTTATCAATCACTCGATTTGGGTTGTTTCGTAATCAAATTTTAACTTTTCAATTATTTTATATTGAAAAGTATTCAGATTCGCTTAGGGTTTGATACAAACATGTAATCACTTTTTAGTAAATTTATCAATCACTTGACTTAGGTTGCCTCAAATTTACGCAACTAGATTTTAACCTTATGTTACTTTAATTGAAAAAGTATTCAGATTCTCCGAGGATTTAAAATGAACACGTAGATATTTTTTTAATAAATTTATCAATCACTTGATTCAGGTTACCTCAAACTTATGTAATCAAATTTTAATCTCAGGTTATTTTAATTAAAAAAATATTTAGATTCTCTTAGAATTTAATATGAACACGTAGTCATTTTGCTAGTAAATTTATCAATCACTCGATTCAAGTTGCCTCAAATTTGCACAATCAAATTTTAATCTCAGGTTACTTTAATTGAAAATTTATTCAAATCCTCTTAGTATTTAATATGAACACGTAATCACTCTTTTAGTAAATTTATCTATCACTCGTTTGGAGTTGCTTCAAATTTACGCAATCAAATTATAATTATAGGTTAATTTAATTGGAAAAGTGTTCGAATTCTCTTAAAATTTGATATGAACACGTAATCCCTCTTTTAGTAATTTATCAACCACTCAATTCAAGTTGCCTCAAATTTACGCAATCAAATTCAAATTCTCCTAGGATTTGATGAAAATATTTGAATTTCTCAAAAGTGTTTTTATAAAATAAAATTTAAACAAAATGAAAATTTTTATCTTTATTGATTACTTATTTATTCTATTTTTTTTTAATATTTATATTCAATAAATTTTAATTTAGAATAATAATAAAAATTAAATTATTATTAAATTAAATTATAAATTTCATTGTAATCTAATAACTTTTTTTTATATAATAATCTAATAATTTTTTGAATGCAGCGTTATATTTTAATATAATCAAAACATAATGTATCATTTTCAATTAATATATGTATTTTTTAGAGGAAAATTCATTTATTCATTCAATGAATGAAACCATATAATTTAAAAATAAAAAAAAAACCTTATGTAGTCAGTGAAGGATAAACTCCATCAATACAACAAAAGTTTTAATCTCTGCATCAATATAACATTATGGCACGTTGGCTATTAGTTTTGTTACAACTCAAACACAGCGTATTTAGAGTGATTGCAAACATAACATAGAACATTATGACACGTTGGCTATGAACATTATGACACGTTGGCTATTAATTTTGTTACAACTCAAACACACCGTATTTAAAGTGATTACAAACATAACATATATGTATTTTTTTTTTAAGCTACAAGGACAATCACATTTTTAATTATAAAAAACATATCCAAATAATTATAACTATAATTAATTTTTATAAAGCTCAATCAGACTAAAAATTAATAGATTAAAATAAATTCACACATGATTTTTATAGAATCAGACTCAAATATATGATATTAAAATTCTTGGAACCTTAACTAGCTTATCATTAACCTCATTTGTTTTAAGTTTATTTATATAACTGTTACAAATGATAATTATATTTTGTCTTTGTCTTCTCTTTTATTTTTTGGTTTTACTAGTATTTTTTTACAAATACATATTAAATATTTAAATTTTAATTAATTGTATATATTTATTTCGAGTTGAAATCAATTTTCTATCAATTCAAGGTGTAATTAAATTTTTTATTTTATAATTTAAAATACATAAATAAATAAGTGATTTTTTAAATTTTACGTTTTAAAATTACATATTTAATAGGTCCCAAGAGGGGTGAAAACTTGTAAGTTTTTGAAATCATAATGAGAAATATATTTAAATTTAAGTATATAAATATACAAACACTAACATATAAAATTATTTAAATATTTTAACAGTAAAAATGAACAATAAAATAGGACTAATCGAATTCAAAATTGAGCATGATATTTGTTTTTAGAAAACTGGGAGGGTGAGATGATGAACTGATATTGTTTTGAGTTAATTGAAATGTAAGATAACTTGACTTTTTTTTATTTATTTGATAAATTAAAAAAATAAAATTTATTTGATATGTTAATAACAATTTCATAACATCAATAATTATTATGTAATTTTTAAAATTTGAGTGATCGAAATGTAATTTTTATGTAATATTTTTTTTTTCACAAAATTGAATTGAACAAAGTGTTAGAACTGCTAACATGAATGTTGTATTGTACTTGCAATTAAAGGTGGTAAGAAAAATATTTGTCATTGCAACATGAATGCATCGTTGCCGGTATGCTTACGGATTCAATGCTTGTCTAGACCAAGATTTGATCTTCAAGACACAGGTTCATGGTCGGGATGGAACAATTAAGGTAACCCATGTTTTGCTTGCAACGTGATATGGCGTCATTAAAAGGTTAGATTCAGACATTGTTTCCTGGAGAAGTTTTTATGAAGAATCTTTGTGTCGAAGTGTCCCTAGTTTGCTTTTGGATATATTTTGAACTAGTATTTGTTTAGATTGGATCTTTCCACTCGTTAATAAATATATTTAGAGTTTTATTTATGGATTAAAACAGTGAACTTCCAATTATTACTGATACCATTTGAAACAGAGTTAAACATGGAAACTGAAACAAATGGATTCACAGCAGATTCATAATAAGAATATAGGCCAATGTTTCAGTTGAAACATTTGGTATTAACAGATAGAGCTTTTGTTTTCCCAGTGGAGCTTCCTAACATGTCCCCTGAAAAAGCATTTAGTCAACTGCAACTGGTTGCAAGTTTTCGGCTTCCTTCCTTAGGTCTTGGAACAGGGTTGACGACAAGTATCGCTCCCCAAAACTTGGAAGAACTGTCTGATTTTTTACAGAACCAAAAAGGGAACACTAGGTAAGAACTGTTGGAAATATATTAGTGCAAAATGAAATAGTTAGAACTGACAGGATAAATAGACTGAGCGTAAATAAAAATAATAATCACTATGCCGTCGAAGAACCATTGTTTTAGAAGTAAATTCGTTCTAATCGGTGTAATCGTGCAATGGACATTGCCCCCAAAATTAACACTGTACTTCAATAAAGAAAGTGAAACGCAAATAGTACTACTCTTCTCAAAAGTTTTCACAAAACTAGATTGAAAACTTGGTTGAAAATTTGACCGAAAAAGTTTTCTGAACAGAAAACAAACGAGCTAAGAAAGGCAAAGAAAAGATTGTTGTTTGCTTGTTGTTGTTTAAAATGAGTAGAATGATAGTGTCAGTTTTTCTGCAACAGCAAATGTCGTAGACACATGTTAACACGAACACAAATCGGACCGGACAATGAATGTGTGTTGTGCCTTTAGCCCCAATTACTAAATAAGAATAAGAGGCAAAGTTATATTTAAATCCCTTAGAAGCCTTTTCTCAACCAATGTGAAATTACCCATTTTGCATTACCAACAACTTGTATCAATATTTCATTATATACTCCCAAAGCTAAAGCCTTTGATTATCGACTTAGAATTGTTATTCAAAACATGCTAACACTACTGGCATCTTACATTATTGTAAAGATCAATAATGTTGGTAATTATATACAAGCTTGTCGGGAAGTGCTTACCACAATCAATTTGCCTTTGTTCTCAGGCATTCTTGCAAGTCTGAGTGCTGCAATAGCGTTGGCCCCGGATGATATTCCAACCTACATTCCACAAAAGTTGGTACGAGTCGAAAAGAATAATTTCGACTTATCAGTCCTTAAGATCGATTTTCAAAGATTCTTCTGAAAAGTACGTTCATATTCCTAGAAGCCAACAAACAATACTAAATGGTGAGCAAAAGTTAATTTTACTTGTTGCAGATTACTGACAGTAGTAAACACAAACAAGCTCTGTTTATCTCAAGTGAAATAGAATGTGATATCATGATGTACAAACAGAAGCATCGACAAAAGCGAATCAAAACCTGATTTTAGGTTATTACCAGAAGCCCCTCTTTTAGTGCCAATTCCCTTGCCGTATTTACTGCATCTTCACTTCTGACCTGTCATAGGATATCCAAGCATAAACCCAAAAGGACTAGAAATTCAGCAAAAGATACTAGGTTCTTATTCGACACCCCTCCCTCCCCATTTTCAGAAGTATATTTCTCAGACTAATGAAAGACAAGGGGTATCATTTACCTCGAGAACTTTTTCCATTACATCCATGTCTAATATATCTGGCTTGAACCCAACTCCATTACCAGTAATATGATGAGGACCTATTGTGATTGGTAAGATAAGAAAGTGCAACTTCCATGACAAAGACTCATGTTAAATGAAGTCATTATCTTTACCATCTCCTGTTTCCCGGGTTGGTAAAAGAAATAGAAAACCCCGCAACACATAACCGCTTGACACTACTCTACCGTTAATAATTCTGAAATTTCAATCATTGTAGAAATAATATAGCACAAAGTTTACCTGGTTTGCCACCATTCAGTACTTTACTTTCAGCAGGCTTCACTCCATATATCTATCATCTAAAAAAAATCAGACATCAGCAATGAAATGAAACACAATAAAACAAGGTTATTGTTACAAATTTTGAACTTGGAAGGAAATAGTAATTAATTTACCTTAACATTAGGATTTTGGGATTTGAGGTACTGTCCAACACCAGAAACAGTACCACCACTCCCTATTCCTATTACAAAAATATCAACTTCACCAAGAGTATCTTCCCATATCTCAGGGCCTGTTGTTTCAAAATGCACCTATTTTTCCAGTTCGAAATAACTCGATCAAGTAATTTATCTATATTTGGAAAGAAAGAGTTAAACACAGAGTTGACCAAGGTTGCAGTGCCAGTCCAAAGAACAAGACAAACTTATATCTAATATAGTAATAAATTATCAGCACAAGGTTTAGAAAAGCTAACCCAAATATAATTCTTAGTAAAGCAGAATTAAAATATGATATAAGAGTGTACCTGAGTGTTGGCAGGATTCGGGAATTGTTGCAACATGAAAGCATTTGGCGTGGACTCCAAAAGTTCATAAGCCTTCTTCACAGTTCCTTCCATCTCTTTCGTGGGATATGTGAGATCGAAATCAGCTCCAAATGCTCTCATGGTGACTCCTCTCTCCAAGTTTGTGTAAGAAGGCATAGTTAGAACCATCTTATAACCTTTTATGGCTGCCATGAATGCCATACTTATCCCCATGTTACCAGATGTCGGCTCTATCAGAGTTGTCTAACATAAAGTTGAAAATTGTGTTAGGGGTAGAAATTAAAGCCACACAACATCAAAGTTTAAATCATATAGGATTCCACAATTTCCATCAACAATTCAATGAAGCCGTTAGGAAAAAGCCGAACCTTTCCTGGAGAAATTAAGTTTTTCTTTTCTGCATCGGTAATCATGGAGAGAATGTTGGTCTGTTGACATAGAAGTGTGTATTAGTTTCTGTTTGGCCCTGTATCACAAATTCTACTTCTCTAAAACATCAAACTAATACTAAATCATAAAGTTACAAATGCCATGAAGGGCTCGGAAGTAACTAATACCCGTCTTTAATGCTAGCAGTGGGCATCATCATCTCCTGCTTCGCAGCTATGTATGCACCCCAGCCTTCAGTTACTTTATTAAGAAAAACAAGAGGGGTTCTTCCAATTAACTGAAACATGAAGAATCAAATTTTTAAGAGATTAAAGGGGAGACAACTATTACTCTTATGAATTAAGCATGCTCCGGTGATGACCATCCACATACTGATTAGTGTTTGTTTTTTTGGCAGAATCTTGAGATAATCGTCACTGAACATCTTATCATTTTCTTTTAGTTTTATTTCTTTTTTGCAAAGCCTAATTAAATAGCAGATTATACAGAGTTTTGACTGTTAATCACAGCTTAGCCATCCTTGAACTTCCAATTTACCCCATGCATGCTCACTTCATCGAATGTCTTCACCAAGATAATCCTTGCACTTTTTACATTATGTTTCACTTCGAAATGAAAAAAAAATGATGATCATACTTGGATTTTTTTTACATTTTTAAAGGAAATAAGACAGAATTTTATTAGCAGAGCTACTAATTCACTACTTCAAGTAAATAAATATTTAGAATGCAAAGCAACAAAACCAGCAGATATAGGAATTGTTTAAACTTTAAAAGGCAATTCAGTGAAGTAACTATGTTCGACACGTGAAACTTGTTAAACTATCTGTTTAAAAAGAAAAAAGAAATCTATTTTTAAGAATTGTTTAGAACAAAACAAAAGGGAAAACCCAAAAGAGAAGAAGATTGCGTAAAAAGAAATAAAAAATTATTAAGCATCTAACAACCTTCTCAGATAATGGGACATTGGGAATACGCTAATCTTTAATGAAAAACAACCTTGAAAAGGTCAAAAACCAAAAGGAAGGGGGAAAAAACAAAAATAATTAATTGCAAACAATTGTGAATGACTACCTGGTAAACTTCCCTCTTAATTTTAGTATCAAGAAGATCCTTGGGAAGATCTCTGAGTCTTTGAGCAAAAGAATGAGAATCAATGATGGGTTCGGTGGAGACCAGCCTCCTTGTCATCATCACCTCGTTGTATGTTAAACATCTTTTCGTAAGGAAGCTCCTTAGAGAAGCCATTAATGGAGTTTTTGAAGAAACTTTGCTACACTAAATGCAGAACTGAGCCGCGAGGTATTTCTTCTCTTCAATTCTCACCTTAAAATCATTTTTACTACTTTTTCTCAAATTTAGCACCCGAAACGCGCGCACCACTTGATAAAATTGCGTCGTCAGATGCATTTCTGTAAAACACAGTTTGATACGGTTCGTTATACTGATGAGGTGCGCCCTGTTTACCATTTCAGGTTTTTTCAGTCTTTTCAGAGACTCCTTAATGAATAACTTTCGACGCTTCGTCTCATTCACATTTTGGTTTGGAGTGAAGTTTGCAGCACGAACTGCGTAGCCGAATTCATATATTAATCCATTGAAGTAATTAACTAATTGCTATGGTTTGTCTGAATACTGAGTTTCAGTTTTATATGACTGCTTTGTTAATAATATATATCATGTGTTATATTATTTTCAGGATTTTAGCTTGTCCACTATGAAAGTCTACTATGAGTATTATGTAAAGTTTATTCTAGTTTTTTATTAACGATTGTTTCAAATTTATTTAAATTATAACATAAGTATTATTTGTCCTTAAATTATTGATAATTTAAATAAAACATATCATATCTAATTAATTTATTTATTATCCAATGAATTTTTCAGCCACTTGATATTTTAAAAATATATAAATAATTATTATAACAACAAATTATAATGGTGTCATTATTTAAAATAATTTAGGGCTAAAATATTAATTTTTCTTAAAATTTGAACTTAATTTATTTAATAATGGAGAGGATTAAATTGATCCGGTTAGGAACTGGCAAGTAATTTCAACAAATGTGTGAGTGAAAAAGGGAAAATAATCCGACCTGCCGGATTCGAACCAGCGACCTAAGGATAACAGCTCACACCACTACAGTCCTCCGCTCTACCAACTGAGCTAAGGTCGGCTTACTTTATCAAGTCACTTTAAAATTTATTATAAAAATGAAGAAATAAATGAATAATTTCAAGAAAACTCAAAAGCAATTCGGTTGGTAAAATAAAAAATCGTTATTATATTAATTGAATTTTATTTTTATTTAATTTACAATTATGTTTTTATTTCTATATTTTTTTAATATAAAAATAATTATTTTGTACATAAATTATGATAATTTACCATTAAATTATTGATAATTTAAATAAAATATATCATATTCAATTAATTTATGTAATATCCAATTCAGCCCATAAAAAAAATCAATTATCCCTAGAAAAATATATATGTATTTTTAAACTACTCTGTGATTGGAAAAGACACAACATCAATGAATTTTTCAGCCACATGATAATTCAAAAATACATAAATATTTATTATAATAATAAATTGTAATGATGTCATGATTTAAATTCATTTTTAATATACAAGAATTAATTTGGAGCAATTTGTAGTGGAAAAATTATAACAAACTTTACATAATAGCATAGGGGCAAAAATATTAACTTCTTAAAATTTGGACTAGTTAGGAACTGGCATTTTTCACCAAATGTGAGAAAGGAAAATAAATCCGACCTGCCGGATTCGAACCAGCGACCTAAGGATGACAGCTTATACCACTACAGTCCTCCGCTCTACCAACTGAGCTAAGGTCGGAGTATGATATTTGGTCACTTCAAAATTTTTATTTATTTTGTAAAAGGAAGAGATAAATGAATAATATCAAGAAAACTGAAAAGCAATTCGGTTGGTAAAATAAAAAATCGTTATTATATTTATTTTTATTTAAGTTACAATTATGTTTTAATTTCTATATTTGTAAAAATATTTTATACATAAATTAGTGAATTTCTTTTTTAAAAAAAAGTATGAAGCGAACCAATTTGGATTGGTTGTGATTTTCTAAAATGTATTATGACAAAATTCAATCCTCAGGGTTTAGATCTTTTGTTAAATTGGTTTTTAATTTTTTGAGTTAAATTTGATTATTAATATTTAAAAAAAATAGTTAAATTACTTTTTTTAAAAGGAAAATTTTAACTAAAATATTATTATTTTTAATGATCTTGTTGTGATCAGTGGCAACGCTAGAATGGTAGGTAGAGTCTTGACCCTTTAAAATAGAAATTTTTTATTTAGGTTCTTATTTTTTATTTAAATTTTTTATAATTTATAAAATTTTAAATTAATAATGATAAAATTTTATTTGATCTTTCAAAAATGATAAAAATCTGATTCGATCATTTAAAAGCTATAAAGATATAAGTGATTAAAATGATAAAATTGCATTTTTATTATCGTAAAAATATACAATTTTATTTTTCTCCCCCCCTCCTGAAAAGTTTCCTAGCTTCGCCCCTGATCGTGGCAACTCGCATGACAATCCACGTGTACTTCATACTGACATGAAATTGTTCGTTTTATATGTAATTTCAACAAATAATTTAAAATTTATAAAAAAACCATCCAAAAATTAAAAGAATCAAAATTAATATATATAAGTTCATAAAATTCAAAAAACAATTAGTAAGAAGTACATGTAAATTGCAATACAAACTGTCATGTTTAAAAACTTAATGCTTTAGTTAGTATTTCGGTTGAAAAACAATTCAACTCTTTTTAAAGGAATGAGGGTCAAATTCAACTTTTTTTAAATGGTTAAGGGACAAATTTAGTTAAAAAAATAAACAACAAATTAATAAAAAAATGTAGACATAACCACAATTTTTTTAAAACAAAAAATCAATCGGATCCAAATAAGATGACATTTTTTGCACTGTTGGTTGAGACACACTTGTAGCAGTCAAAACATGGCTGCATTCTTAAAAAGAAAGCCAGTCCATTCGGAGCCCCTTTTTCTTGGGTCTAAACAAAGTGGGGGACTTGGAAACAACCAAATTTATGAACACCCTTTATCCAGGAGAAGTTCTAAGCGGGTGTGATGTGAAGGTATATGTCAGTTTCCATAACCCATCCATTATCTTGGATGTTCTTCAAGTGCCTCACCCTTGTAAGGTTTATTGCTACTACCATATCACACGTTTCCTTAACAACGAAGGATTTAAATTAGTTTTGATCGACTACAATACTGGATTGGTTTACTGATATTAGTCATTGATGATTCATACAGAAACTTTGGATCTGGTTTTTAGAAGATTATATGAAGGTCAAAACGGGTTTAAAGTGATATTAAGACACAGATGACATCCTTAAAAAGTTATATTCAGACGATATCATGTCTTCGTACCAACAGCGTTGTTTCCTGGGGAATGTAGTCATGGATAAAAGAGTCTACTTCAATGCAAATTCCAATTATTACTGGTTTCATTTCAGACAGAGTTAAACATCGAAATTAAAACAAATGGATGCCAATGTTCCAGTGGAAACATTTGGTATTAACAGATAGGGCTTTTGTTTTCCCGGGGGAGCTTCCTAACATGTCCCTTGAAAAGGCATTTAGTCGACTGCAACTGGCTGCATCTTTTCAGCTTCATTCCTTAGTTCTTGGAACAGGACCGATGACAAGTAACGCTCTCCAAAACTTGGATGAACAGTCTGGTTTTTTTTTCAGAACCAAAAAAAAGAAAACTAGGTGAGAGCTTGTATCAAAATTTCATTATATACTCTCAAAGCTAAAGCCTTTGATTATTGACTTAGAATTGCCTAGACAATAGAATACTTGCTATTCAAAGCACGCTTACGTTATAGTAAAGATCACATGAGTATCGTACAAAGAACAATACTATATAACATAAAATTTTGGTAATTATGTATTCTCTTCATATGAGATTGTAAGAAAGTGCTTACCACAATCAATTTGCCTTGGTTCTCAGGCATTCTCGCAAGTCTGAGTGCTGCAACAGTGTTGGCCCCCGATGATATTCCAACCTGCATTCCACAAAATTCAATATTAGTTTGAAAGCAATAATTCCGGTTTATCGCTCGTTAAGATCGGTTTACAGTGCTTCTAAGAAAATACTTTCCTTTTCCTTTAAGCCAACAAACAGTAGTAAATGGAAAAAAAAAAAGTTATAGTGAATCATGTAGTAGATTACTGAGACAAAAGACAAACCAACCCTGTTTATCTCAAGTGAAATCATGAACAAGATTGCGATATCATGATGTATAAACAGAAGCCTCGACAACAGCGAATCAAGACATGATTTTAGGTTATTACCATAAGCCCCTCTTTCAATGCCAATTCCCTTGCCATGTTTACTGCATCTTCACTGCTGACCTGTCATGAGATATATCCTAACATAAGCAAGAATTAGATATTCAACAAAAGATGCTAGATCCTAGGAAAAGAACACACGGGTTTTTGTTTACCTCGAGAACTTTCTCCATTACATCCATGTCCAATATGTCTGGCTTGAACCCAACTCCGTTACCAGTAATATGATGAGGACCTGTTGTGATTAATAATATAAGAAAAGAATGCAACTTCTATGACAAAGACTTACACAATTTCCGGGGTAATTGTTTACTTCATCGGTTTACAGAGTTGATAAAAGATAAAAGAATTAGAAATTTCAATAATAGTAGAAATAATATTAACAGCAAGTTTACCTGGTTTGCCACCATTTAACACATTACTTTCAGCAGGCTCCACTCCGTATATCTAACATTAAAAAAAAAAAAATCAAACATCAGCAATGAAATGAAACACAATAAAAGAAGGTTATGGTTATTACAAAGAGTAAGGTAGGAAAGACATAGCAGTTAATTACCTTAACATTAGGATTTTGGGATTTGAGGTACTGTCCAACACCAGAAACAGTACCACCACTCCCTATTCCCATTATGAAGATGTCAACTTTACCAAGAGTATCCTCCCATATCTCAGGGCCTGTTGTTTCAAAATGCACCTATTTTTCCAGTTCGAAATAACTCGATTAAGTAATTTATCTATATTTGGAACGCAATTAAAACGACAGAGTTGACAAAGGTTGCAGTGTCGGTCCAAAGAACCAGACAAACTTATATGTAATATAGTAATAAATTATCAGCAAAATTCATTGTTCAAACCATCAAGGTTTAGAACAGCTAACCTAAGCATTATTCTTAAAATTGTAATAAAGCAGAAGAAAAAGATGATATAAGAGTATACCTGAGTGTTGGCAGGATTTGAAAATTGTTGCAACATGAAAGCATTCGGCGTGGACTCCAAAAGGTCATAAGCCTTTTTAACTGTTCCACCCATCCCTTTCGTGGGATCCGTGAGAATTAAATCAGCTCCAAATGCTCTCATGGTGACTCTTCTCTCCAAGCTTGTGTAAGAAGGCATAGTTAGAACCATTTTATAACCTTTCATGGCTGCCATGAATGCCATACTGATCCCCATGTTACCGGATGTCGGCTCTATCAGAGTTGTCTTACATAAAGTCGAAAAATGTGTTAGGGGGTAGAAATTAAAGCCACTCAACACCAAAGTTCGAATCATATATAATTTCACAGTTTGCATCAACAATTCAACCAACCTTTCCAGGAGAGATTAAGTTTTTCTTTTCTGCATCGTTGATCATGGCAAATGCTGGTCTGTTGACATAGAAGTTTTGAATTAGTTTCGATTCGGCCTTAAATCACATGTCCTACATCTCTAAAACTTCAAATTAGTACTAAACCACAATAATAACGGATGCGACAAATGAAGCGCTTGGAAGAAACTAATACCTGTCTTTAATGCTAGAAGTGGGTTGCATCATCTCCTGTTTCACAGCAATATACGCGCCGCAGCCGTCAGTTACTTTGTTTAGAAAGACAAGGGGTGTTCTTCCAATTAGCTGAAACATGAAGAATCAATTCTTAGATAAAAAGGATGAACTTCACATAAACAAGAAATTCAAATTTTTAAAAGATTAAAAGGGAGACGACATAGTAAAATTACTCTCTCTATCAATTGAGCATGCTCTGGTCATGACCATCCACATACTGATTAGAGAGTATATTTTTTGCAGAATATGATTTCAATCATAGCTTACCAATCCTTAAACTTCCATCTCCCCCCAAGATAATCCTTTTAGTTTTTACATTATTTTTGGTGTTGAAATGAAAAAAAAATTATGAATATATTTTTCTTTTTTCTTTTTTATTTTACATGTTTGTTGAGTGTTTTCGTGAGTCTTACCTTCTCATGGAGGCCAATTTCCCTATTTATAAGGCACGTCTCTCGATATGATCTATTTGGATTAGATAGACCCATGCATGCTAAGTCGTATTCACTCTAGGATCAACATGTGCCTCCTGAGGCGAACTGTATGGTTTGACTAACTATATATTCGGGTCGATCTTAATCGGATAACAGGCCGGAAATGACAAAAACCATAACAAAGCTTAATGGCAATAAGACAGAATTTTATAGCAGAGCAACTAATTTTACAACTTCAACTAGAGTTTACAACCAAGTAAATAGATATTTAGAAATGTAAAGCAAATGCAACAGATACAAGGGATTATCTTCAGCTAAAAGGCAATTCAGAGAAGTAAACCATGTTGTACACGTGAAACTTGCTAAACGAACTGTTTAAACTTTAAAAGGAAAAAGAAATTCGTCAAGAACAGAACAAAAGGGAAAACCCAAAAGAGAAGAAGATTTAATAAAAAGAAATTAAAAAATAAATCTCAAATTATGGGATGCTGGGATAATACTAATCTTTTAACGATAAAACAACCTTGGAAAGGCCAAAAAGTGAAAAGAAAAAGTAAATAACCAATTAATTAATTGCAAACAAAAGTTAATGAGAGGTAGAGAGACTACCTGCGAAACTTCTCTCTTAATTTTAGTACCAGGGAGATCTTTGGGAAGATCTCTGAGTCTTTGTGCAAAAGAAGGGGAATCAACGATGGGTTCGGTGGAGACCAGCCTCCTTGCCATCATCAGCTCGTTGCATGTTAAACATATTTTCCTAAGGAAGCTCCTTAGAGCAGCCATTAATGGAGGTTTTATTAAAATCCTGGCTACACTAAACACAGAAGTGAACTGTGAGACGCAGAGGGGGTGGGTGGCAAAATTGCGATATCTTTATTAAATTGTGAGTGATCTAAAGCAAAGACAGGGACCCGTTCTTATAGAGGCTTTCAAACAGTGTGTAATGAGTGAACCCCATGGATTTAGGTTCTTTATTAATTTTTAGATCTGAATTATGAAATTTTATGCATTGGTGCCTAATTACGTGCAATTTTTTTTTTTTAAATAATTAACTAATTCTGAAGGGCATAGTACTGCATATAATTTTATTGATTGAAAACGATAAAATATTTTAGCAGACCAATGTCTAGATGCATTGATTTTCTTTTCCCTTTTATTTATGGAAAAGTAGATGCATTGATTTTTGTACCTAAGAAAATTTTTCTTAACTAAAAATCACATGGACTTTTTAGCTTAGACGAGCAAACTTGAATTGCCTAATTGAAATCAACTTCCTATAATCCTGTTTCTTTCAACAATTTTCAGTACATACTCTATAAGTAATAGTTCCAAACTAAGTTTACGTATTCCTTCGAATTTATGTTTTTAACATTAATGTTCCACATATATAAATATAAATATTTTATTATATCTTTATAAGATACTCGTCAATCATCTGATCCTGATTTTTTTGCCTAAAAACTTCTCTCATAATTTTTAATTTAAAAGCAAAAAATATTTTTTTTGGTATAATCATAAATATTTTTATCAGGTTTACGAATTGAAATCAATTATATTCGGGTTAAGAGTGATATTCAGATAAAATGCTTTGACCAATAATGACTTCAAGACTTGAACTTATTTTACCGATCTTTAATAAATTTAAAAAGAATTGTTTACCAAATTTAATATCAACTTTAACCTTAATTCAAACTCAAGTCGTTTGAGACTTAATATCTAAACTAGATTATATTAGAAAGAAAATTTTCATAATACAAATATATTTATAATCATATCTTTAACATTAAGACAACAATATCCTTTCGGAATATTGTATGTTTTAGTAAATTATTTTAGTGATTTTATATAAATTATTGAAAGACAAAAAATTTTATTAAATAAATAATATTTTAAATTTTTTTTAATTGAGTTAATGTCCAGCTGACTCGTAACATCAATCCAATAAAATTTTTAATATATAATATAATTTCAAAAACAATTTATTTAACTAATTGACCTTTATAAATAATATAAATTTAAAAATAATTTATCAATTGAATCTTAATTAATATCTATGCTAGTACAATAATTAAGATGATGGGACTCGATTTGAAAAAAAAAAGAAAAAAAGAAAGTGGTTTCTTTAAATGAGAAAAGGGTGAAGCATGGGCTGGGAGTGGCACAAAAGGAAAACGAGGCTGAAATTATGCATGCACTTTGGAAATGAAGGGGTATATGAGTTTGCATGATTCAGTAGGAAACCGAAAGGGACAGAAAAGCATTCGGAAATTGTGGATTCTGGTAAATGGATGTATGATGTATGGATCATGTGCTTGGTCAGATATGGACGTCAAGGAGTGGGTGGCTATTGGTATTTAGGCCTTTAGCTGATGAGGCTGCGACTCTTCGAGCTGGCGGCAGCCGGCAGACAATATTCAGATTTTTTATTTAATTTTATTTTTTTGCTCTTTGGGAGAACTACCGGTCAAAAGTTCTTTACAAACCATATATTCAAAGCTTTGATTTTGTTGTGTTGGAAGGCTGATGAAATTATGGAGCTCCAATCAGGGCCGAAACAATTAAATTTTGTTAGGGAATCAAAATTAAATTTTAATAGTTTATATATTTATAGTTTTTAAAAATTTAAATTAAATTTTTACTTTAATCTTATTTTTAAAAATTAAAAACAATTTTAAATGAAAATTTTTATATTTTGAGGCTGATGAAATTATGGAGCTCCAATCAGGGCCTAATGTAATTTTTTTTAACTTTTACCTTGTGTCTCCAATGTGTATATATTAATTTTTGTTGCCATGCAATATATGTATTAATTATATGCATCAATAAAATATATAAATCTTAATCGTTCCGATTTAATATACTTTTATTAAAATATCATTAAAGACTTTTATCTGACAACTAAAAATAAATGTATGATAACAAAATTAATGATTAATAACGTTATAAAGTACCGGAATATAATCCAAAGATTACTTTAAACTTTTTGTCCTAACATTACAGATAATTAATTCAGTAGAAAGCAACAATTTTTCTTGTCTCCATTTTGACATAAGCCTTAACAAATTTTTAGCTAATGAAATACTTTTTTCTAAAAAAATTGTACAATATGAGTATCTCGAAGTCAAAAAAAATAAAAATTTAGAGGTTGGAATTAAGTATTTGACAATTTTTAATAGTTTATATCTTTATATTTTTTAAAAAATTAAATTAAATTTTTATCATTTTTAAAAATATAATATAATTTTATTATCATAGAGTTAAAAAATTTTTTTTTTTTCCTTTTTAGGGCCGGCCCCCTCGGCTCCCCTGCATCCCATCCATATCAATTCTTTAATTTTTTTATGAAGAGTAATAATGTGTTTGATGATGGTTATTATTGTCTGGATCCAACACGAGCGAGGGGAAAGAGGGACAGACAATGACTCTAGCTCTTCTAAAATGAAAATGTGTGTTTTTAGCTGTTGAATGTTTATAAAATTTTAAATATATGATAAAATTATTGTTTGAACTTAAAAAATAGAAAAAAATTTATCTAATTTTTCTAAAAACTATAAAGATATATGCCAATATAATAGTGAAATTGTATTTTAACTCTAAAAATATATATAATCAAATTGCAGTCTTTTAAAAAAATTACTTGACTTTATCCCCGAATCCATCCAATAATTTAATATTTTTTGTAATAAAGAATTACATTGATGTAATTTATCTAAATTTCTAATCGATAAGAGTTCTACACATTGTATGTAGATAGGGTGAAGTGATCTTGGCCTCCCAAAATCGTAAAAATGTCTTTTAGTTCCTTTAAAAATTTTACAATTACAAGTTAATATTATGATAATGTTATACTTTGCCCTCCAAAATTCATGGTTCATCTCTATCCCCTCGAAGGTAATTTTCTAGCTTCAACCTTGATTTTCATATGAGATTAATATAATTATTTGTATATGTAATATATCAACGTAAAATTGTGTTAATTTAATAATGTTATTGATAATTTGTGAAAATGGGATCAAATCAAAATTTTATGTATAAAACTGTACAAAATCAAATTGCATCAAAATTCATGTATAGTTTTGATATTTATTCTTATTTATGTACTAAGTGTATAATATAACCTATATTTTCATGATAAAACCCTAAAGATCATCATCCATCACGAAATTTTCATTCATATTTATTGAGTGTTAAACATTTTGAGCAATGACTCAACTAGTCATGTCTCCATGATCGAATAAGGTTAAAATTATTTTTAATTTTGAAAATTAAATTTCAATACTAGCAATAGTTGACATAATTTCATTTCATTTCAAATTGTTGGGTTGAAAATTCCGTTGCCAAGTAAGAGACGTATAATCAATTAGTCGTCCGAGGGAGATCACATCTATTCGGCTTCGACGAAAGGGTGAGGATGAAGGGTTAGTTTAGCAATACATTTTAAAAATACTTTTGAATTAAAAAATACTTTTGAGCCTAAAAAAAAAAATTTTTTGAAAAAAAGTTAAAATTTTCTCCATATCTTTTTTATCAAAAAAATTATTTTTCAAAATATTTTTGGTATCAAAAACACTTTTAAAAAACTTAAAAATATTTTGTTTAGTAATACTTTTATTTCAAAAATATTTTTTGTTCCAAAAATATTTTTGAAAAGCAATATTAAACAAAGCTGAAAAAAATCGGGTCAGCTTGTTTAATCGCTTTTCGAAGAAGACCAGCCACCAGGCCTACCATTAACCCAATATGTAACTTTTCCTTTTGGAGGCTCCTTACTACACCCAAGAAAGAAAACAATTGGCGTATTTTTATATATGAAGGCCCCTTTTTATAACAAAATAGATGAGTCATAGATTTCAAGCAAGGTTTGGATACAACAAGGTTGTAGCCTTCTAAGTTACGGTTGATTCTATATTTCCCCAATCCCTATGGGTCCCTTGACAAGAAGCTTAACGTTGATGTTAATACATATATGAAATACGAAGAAGAATTATAGACATAGATGTTATCACAAATTATTTAGTAAAATATTTTAATTTCTATTGCAAAAGTAAAGTCAATTGATTTCAAAGTGTTACCTCTCCAAAAGTTGAGAACGTAAACCAAAATTTACAAACTAATGTGATGTTTAGTTGGGGAGAATGACTATTCTTTATTTTATTTATCGAATGGTAAATTATTTATTTGTTTGGTTAAAAAAACGGTTTATTTAATAGAATGATCGTTATGAATATTCTATGATTTCATGCAACTTTAAATAACAAAATAAAAAAATTTTAATATAAAAAATATATTTTAATATATATTTAAATATTATTCATTAATATTAAATTGATGTGAAAACTACATTAAAATATTGAAGGGCATATTCATCATTCGAATTTTCTTTTTACTATTACATATATATATTTCTCAACCAAATATATGGATTTTATTATAATATTCATTCCATTTTATCCAACTAAACCACTGTTACGTTTATTCGATTTCATTACAATCTTATTTCATTCTTACAAAATGATTATTCCATTACAACCCTGGAAAGGAGCAACTAAGTCACCCCATGGTTCACCAACTACAACAAATACACATTTTTGTTGAAATAATTTGATATCCTATCAATTTCCATAAAATTTATTCTCTTTTATAAACTTAGGACTAGTTTAGCATTATTTTTGAAAAATACTTTTAAACAGTGCTTTAAAAAAATGATTTTGAATAGTGTTTTTAAAAAATTTGGTTTAAAATTTAAGTGTATAGTATAGCCGTCAAAAAGTGTTTTTAAAAAATAAAATGTTCATTTTAAACATATATTATAAAGTAATAAATGAATATTTAAATAATGGTTAAATTAATTAATATTATGATATTTTAATAAGAATATAGAAAATAATTTATTATATTTTGTTATTAATATTATAATATATGAAATATAAATTTTAAATATTTTTTAAACAATTAATCAAAGAAGGGAAAATGCCATGGGTTGGAGGGGATGTAAACGTAATTGAGTTGTCAAAAGCGCTTTTGAGATGAAAAAGTTAAAAATTTTAACTTTTCCATATGAGAAAAAGTGCTTTTGAAAAGTCAAAAATTTCTTTCAAAAATTATTTATTTAGCATTGCTTTTGATTCAAAAGTATTTTTTATGTCAAAAATATTTTTAGAAAATACTACTAAACAAAGTTAAAAAAAAGAAAAAGAAAACAGTGCTAAACTAGAATGCTCGAAAAGAAAAAAAGAAAACTTTGGACTAAAACAACTGTCCATATCCAGAACTTCATAATAAAGGAGATGATTGGTGTGTTATTTTTATTGTTATTTTTATATGAGATTTAATTTGCTAATTTATATTATCTAATCTCGTACGTCTTGTTATTAATTGATAAAACAGACTTAAAACAACGAGGAATCTAGTGTGAAGCGCGTTTTTTCTTTTTGATGTTTTAGATTTGGTTCTAACTCTAAGCTGATTTATATGGCAATTACTCGTTAGATTTTTTCCGCTTTAGCGTCTTTTAATTTGGGGGGGGGGGGCCACACTTGTGGACCATGAGTGAAGTTGAAGTAAAACAAACAAAACCCAACAAAAGTCGGTGCAAATTGTTGATTTTAGGTTAAAATATGTCCCCGTATTTTTAAAAATTAGGAATCTATTTTTATATTTTAAAATTTAGTCTAATTATCAAGGATGTAGCGAGAGGATTTGCAGGAGCCCGACCACCTTAAAATAGAAAAATTTTCATTTAAATTTTAAATTAATAAAAATAAAATTATATTTTAACAACATAAAAATGATAAAATTTTAATTTAATATTTTAAAAATTATAAAAATATAGGCTATTCAAATTGTGAAATTACATTTTTACTATCGTAAAAATTAAAATTTATTTTGGTCCCTCTTAAAAAAATTTTCTGCTTCCGTCCCTGCCATTGCCAATTGTTAACATTGTTAATTTTTTTATTAAATTCTTTATTGTGATATTTTTTAAATGAAAAAAAAAATACTTACTCGATAACCATGTAATTAAAAATAATAATTTTGTAATTAACTTGAATTTAATAAAAAAAATTAATAGTCGAACTTTAATTATGAAATTTGAAAAAAATTAAATTTCATAAAATAAAATTATATAAATTAAATTTCTAATTTTAAAAAAGTACAAAAAATTTTGACACATTTTAACATTGATCTATTTTGTTAAATCAGTTATTTTGACTAATATTAAATCGATTCGGTTAGTTTAAATAGATTAAATTTAGAAGGGATGGATTAAATCACAAAAACCAACCGAATCAATCCACAGAAGGACATCATTACTCTCCTCTCTCGACTAACAATCTCGTTGATTCTAAATGAATACAGAGCAGGCCCAGTGGCTTTTTATGTAGCTTCAGTTGAATTTGCCCATTAAGTGGACCTCTTGGACGGATTGTTGGGCCTATCTCCATCTCTACGAGCCCATAAAATGTTTACCAATTAACAAAAATAACTTTGCAATTGTTTATGGAGGAGAAACATTAAAAAATTCCAACGACTACTCATATCTGGCCTTGTGCAAGTAAAGCCCTGGGTAACTAGTTCTTCTTCCTATAAGCAAATAAATAAATTTTGATTAATTTAAATAACCTACTTTGACTATCATGAATAGAGGGGGATAAAAGAATTTCAGAACGTTACCCACCTAGACATTAATTTGAAAATTGCCATGGAAACTCTCCTACAAAGCAAGTCACCCCGTTAATAGAGACGATCAATAATCAATATATGAAGTCTGCAAAAGTTATACAAGTTTTCACTCTCTTAACAGTAGCAGCAAAAGGCAGATTCACATTAATAGGGACGATCTGATATGAAATGAAGGCTACTTAATTTGGGACTGGAATAATTTGCATATATACAGGATTCCGTATAACGACAATGGGACACAATATGATGGAAATAAACCTTCCATAAAATTCCAAGCCAATTGAATGAGCTGATAAGACGGTGACTAGCACCTTCTAGTCCAAGAACCACTAAGCAACAACCAACAATCAACCAGGCCATGATAGCAACTACTGAAATGAGATGAAGCATTAAGAATAGCTAAAGCCTAAAGGAGTAAGTACAGCAGCAAGACTTGCAAAATATTTTACCATAAAGTTATTAGATAAAACAAAGACAGTACTGCATCTGATCTCAACAATAGAATCTTCCACCATTGAATCCTCACCCTCGACCATCTCACCTCTGGCAGCCAGGTAATTTGTTTTGAAAACCCTAAGCTATTAAATCTATATCTATGTAAACTGAAAACGGCTCGAATGAGTTGGGAACCGTGCAGGAAACAACGTAATTGGGTTGAATCCTGCAATGAAAAGGTGAGCTTTTGGATTCTTGGATGCTCTCTGATTTTTTGGTCAATGAGAAACATTGAGTAATAATGGAACTGACAGCGATAAGAGAAGGAGATGATGCATAGCTTTGATACTTGGGAGTTGTGTTTTGGTTTGTAAGTGGGAGAGAATTGGTTGATACTTTTTGTCTTTGCCGAGCAAGTTAGACACGTTCGTGTAAGGGCTAATTCGTTATCCTTGCACATGTTGGAGGTTGAAAAAGAAGCAAAAACAGATTCAACAAAGATGGAAAAGGAAAACTAGACGACTGAGGCTACTCGAAAAGTAACGGGGAAAAGGAAAATGACGAAAATACAATGATTTCCTACCATTTAATTGATTTTGTTTTCTATAAAAACAAAATGTATAGTTAACTATAATTATTTACTGTTTAATTAATATTAAGTTAAATTTTAATACGAGAAAATGACTTATATTAATAATTAATTTAAATTGTTTATAGTCGAATTATAATGTATCATTGTTGGTTAGATTATAAATTCTTAACATATTAAAACCTTTTATATTTATTATACTATTAAATTCATCGTTACTATTGTTTTAACTTTAATTACAAATAAACGTACTAATCATTTAAACATCCGTTAAGTATGTAAAGACATATTTCTTTAATGTGGTGATAACACCTACAATTAAAATGCATGTTAGGTAGAGTTTTTGATGCTAAAAGTAAACAAATTTATTATGATATCAACTCCATAAAAAAGTTTTTTATTACATATTTGTTGCTAAAGTTAATTTTAATTATAAGCCAAAATCACGTTTAAAAAAAAAAAAAAAAAAATCATAAGCGGATCATGGCAACGGGTAGAATATTTTTAATTTTTTAAAATTTGATTTTAAATTTACCAACTTATTTTGAAAATTAAATATATGTATTAAATACTAGAATTATTATCTCAATTTTAATTAATCAAAGTAATCGTTTGATTTGTGCATTCACTAATATCAACAATTAGTAAGTACATTATTTGTAAAATAAAATTTTAAAAAGTATAGTAAATAAGATATTGTGATTTCTAAATGTAAATTCATTATTTTTAAAAATAAAATAAATTTGAATATTTATTATTTGAATTAATATATTTTATCTATGAAAATAAAATAAATAGAGATAATAAGTATTTTGAAATCAATATCCGCATTAATTTATAACTTATATACATATAATAATAATAATTAAAATATTGAACTCATAAAAAGTAAATTAAATAAAAGTAAATACTTTTTTAGAAGGTATAATAATTTATTTGGTATTCAAATTTTATAAAAAAAAAATTAGTTCTTTATTTATTTTTTTTATTTTTAAATTTATATTTTTTGTCAAATCATTCAAAATGAATGAAAAATTAATGTTTTATAATTTTGTTGATGTTGCATACATGTAAATTGTCATATGGATCACACGTCAATAATTTTTAAATTTTTTTAATTTTTTTAAAAAACTTTAAACATTAATTTTTTTTATCTATTTTTAAAATTATTTGATAAAAATGTAAATTTATTCAATAAGAAGGGTAAAGAATTAAATAAAGGATTAAATTATTTTTTGATAAATTTGGGAGAAATAATTATTATGCTAAAAAGAATTATGTAGATGCCATTTTCTATATAGGGACTGGGGGCTGTGGCTTTGCATCGTGTATGTATGCGACAATGCGCACGCAATTAACGAAGTCCAACACCGCACGCAAACCACATCACTTCTTCCTACCATTTCCCTTCTGTACGGATAACGAGAAGATTTATCTTAGGCGACGTTATTTTACCTACCATTGCCGGTAACCCTATCCTTTCCACTTTATAGCAGTTACCTTTTCTTCCGGTTTCACAATTCTTTTAATTTCCCTTTACAAAGACTTCTCGAGATCTATAAAAGTTCACCCAGATTCCCATATTCACTTCTCGAAACAGTTAATTCATCGTTTCTGTCTCCGACTGATCTGGTGCTCCTACCTTTTAGATCTCTCCCTGTAAGTTTTGCTCTCAAGTCTTTTAAGTTTTCGTCTTCCTTTTCTTATTTTTCTTTTATCCATTTAAATTTGACAAAATCAGAATTATTGATTATTGATCTGATCATCCTTCTATTATCTGTTGACGATGACTAGTCTTCTCTTGTTGTTGTTGTTTTTTTTTTTATACTTTTGATGTTTAATCATTTCTTGTAATCATCGCATGGCTATGCTACGGTTGATACGGTTTTCTGATCTCTTTTTCCTTCGATTAATTTCTCATGTATAGTTGGATATCTACATGATTCATTATGTAAGTCGATTTTGGTTTGATTTGAATTTTTGGTTGGGACTTGATATGGATTTGGTGGAGCTTATTTAATGGTTTTCTTTTAACAGGCAGATGGAAAAAAATCCTGGAACTGTTTAAGGTTTATTTAATAAGTATATATAACATGGTATTGCTGTTTCGCTGAATCGATTGACTTGCTTGTGCTGGAAAATTTTCACGGATGTGATTATTATTAATAATTTATTAATAAAATTGGCCTGCCATGGTGGTTTCAGTAAATTTTCTGGTGTGAGGGAAAGATAAATTTGCCAAATACTCTGTATTCTCTTTGATTGAGGAAAATAGATCACTTAAAATGTTATTTTCATATTATTTCTCTGTCAAACTTGGTATGCTCATGTTGATAAACATGAAATTGCTTTGAGTTCTTTTAATTTTGTTAATTTGTGGTTTTATAGTTTTACTCGGTTGCTATTTCATGGTTGACTGCTTTTACTAATATCTTCCTCTAAGCTCCCGTTCTCTTTCACAATAAGGAAAACAAGTTTATGGAATCCTTTATTTTTGTTTTCATTGTTTGTTAAAATAATTAATATGATGCCTATGAACTCTAGGAAGCATTAAATCTTGAGAATGGATGATAATGGTGAAAAAGAGGAAAATATCCCACGTGGGAATGAATGGGAAGTTGTGTCCCTAACTGCATCTGCATATGCTGCCGCTCCTGGTCCAAAAGAAGTTGAAACAAAGGATGATAACAAGGGTGATTCATATGAAGTAGGGGAAGCAGAAACTTCTCATGCTTTATTCATGTCTGGTCACTTTGTCTTCCCCCCTAGTGAGCATGAGAATTTGCCATTGGAACCCAAGAATAGTAGTGAACGTGTAGGCAAGGACGTGGTCCATGAATTAGGTGTTGTAGAAGAAGGTGGTAGATCTAGGACAAAGGAAGAAGAAGAAGATTGGTCTTTGAGAGGGTTGAATGTGCATGAAGAATTTTCAGGTATGCAATTTTTTGATAAAAAACCTGGTACAGAGTTTGACGAAGGAAAAACACTGCAAGGACTGGATTTGATTGACAAGGACCAGAGTTTGTATAGTGCTGCGACATTTGGTTCTTTCCATAGCGAAGAAGCACTTGGTGGAACAACCACCTTTGATGAGGATGCCACTGTTTCTGAACTTATTGAAGCTTCTGAGCAAGGTTTAGGTTTTCCTTTAGATATCCCTCAGTCCCCAAAGCCTCAAGATGATAAATGTGATGCCTCTGACCTCCCATGCGAAGCTTGGTGGAAGAGAAGAGTAGTTTCATTATATGTTCATGCAAAAGAGACAAATGCATTTTGGTCCGTTTTCATTGCAGCAGCTGTGATGGGCCTTGTGATTCTTGGGCAGCGTTGGCAACAAGAGAGGTGGCAGGCATTGCAACTTAAGTGGCAGCTCAGCGTCAACAATGAGGTATACTTATTGATTGCGATTTGATGTATATGTTTACTTTCCTTTGTATTTGTGTCAAATCCATACCCTAACATGGGTACGAGGATATGACCTTCTAAAGACCCTCGAAATATATGGACAAACTTAGAAAATATTAAATATACCTGTGTCGGGTATGGACCTGCATCCAATACTCACACTTGAGCCTGAATAAAATAGCTGTCAAGTATATACTTTTGTGAAGACCCTCCAAATAGATGTTTGTGTACAGAGGTGAAGCTAGGGAGGGTTGGCAGGGGCCTTGGCTCCTGCTAAAAATGAAAATTTTTATTTTAGTCCCTTTAAAAATAATAAAATTGCAAATTAGTTAATTATAAAATTGCACTTTGGTCCCATTAAATTTTATAATTCAATTCCGACCGTCGTAACAAAATTTCTATCTTCATCCCTGGTTGTGTAACCTTTTGTAGAAGGAAAACCTATTGCTTGGGTAGACGACATAGTGAGAAACACAAGAAAAGTTAAGAAAGAAAATAAGATCCTACTATTTTATCTGTTCTTTGCTGTATGTTAATATTAATTGGTTTAGAAAAGATATGCTTGCCAACTGTTTATGCTACAATATCGAAGTTTATGAGATGTGCCAACTGTTTATTCAATAAAATTGAATTCTTGGATGTCGGATTAGCTGTTTGTTGTAGGCGGCTGTCTTAGAGCTATACTGTTATAGTATTGTGCATATTGAGCGTGCTACCTTAATTTTCTTTCCCTTTGCTTCGTCCCTCTTCTCTTTCTCTCAGCTGTGATCGACTTGGCTGTGCCTTGGGATATTATTGATCTTGCTTTTTTATCTTTTGGGTTTTGACAGAAGACTGGTAGGGTGCTCGGTTCCATATATCGTCTTAAAGAAGTCATCGTTGGTGGCCACCGCCGAGGTTCTTTTGTGAGGGGCACCTTCCCTAGTGACAGCTAAAATTTGTGATGATGATGATGAAAAAGCCTAGTAAGAGAGAAATGACATGGAGATTGATTTGGGTGTTAATGTGTTGGTTTGCTGTTTGATTAACTTATTTGTCTTAATCTCTCATGATAAGCTACATAGCTGCTGCATGTTAAAAGAGTATGCAATTTGTGTTTATATTGTTACCATTGTCTGCAATTAAAAAAGCTATGGTAGGTCTTGCTAGTTACCACTGGAATTATTATCTGCTAATCTCAGATTGCAAAGTTGGCAATACGCCCCCACTTGAGGGCCCCGCTTTGGTCATTTCCTCTATTATCCGATGCATCATTTTACCTGCCATAAAAGCTACTAAAAATTAGACCACAAAAAAAAGCTAGTAATAAAGCTTAACTTTTATAGATTTTCATTTCCTGATGTGTTTCTAATAAATAAGCAAAAGAAGATAATAGAGTATTCAGTTTTTCATCCATCATTAGTAGTTTGGTACTATTTATAGTGCCAATAATTTCCTACCTTTTGTATCTTATTTTCAAAATAGAATTAATAATGTTGTTTCCCATTTAATTATATTGTCAGATTAAAACCTGAATTCTTTTCTTTTAAATCTAGGTATGCTTCAATTCAGACACTAATTGCTTTTAAGATTACTCTTTACTTATATGAAAGTATAGATATGAATTCTAGTTTGTATTGTTTGGATTTGAATAAAAAAAAATTCTAATTCAGATTTCTCTAAACTGTTCTAGTTTTTTAAAAATTTTGAACCATTCATCATAATTCAGTTCAGTTTGATTCAGTTTTCAGTTTTTTCATATTAATTTTTTATTTTAATTTTTAAGACTTATTTTGATGAAATAAATTTTGTTTTATGATTTTTGAATATTATTTAACAAAAAAATAACGATTTTTCATAAATGTTTATAAAAAATAATAAAAAATCAAGAACTTTTAAATTATTTTATCAATTTTAAATATAAAATATGTTTATAGAATAAAAATTAAAATTGATTATATATTAAATAAAAACGATTGTATTGGTAGTAATCGCACTTTTTGAACTTACATTTCATAAACCATTCAAATACCTTGGTTCAGGTTGGTTTTTGGTTTGGTCGATTTTTTGCTCAACCTTGACTAAACAAGTACAAGATATTATTTATTAATGAAATATGACTTTATCTAAAATTGTTAGATTATATGATAAATCTATTACTAAGTTGGTGTCAGATCACCAACTCAATTAGAAAATTATGAAAATGCTCTTATGTAATTAAAATAAGTAAATATTATTCAAGGATATTTTAATATTTTCACTTAAAAATGATAAAAAAAAAATATGCATATGGTAGGATTTGAACCTACACTAATTGCATTAATAAAACATTTAATTTACAATTAAACTAAAGATTTTATTAATATTTTTATACATTTTGTTTTTATCATGCACACTTCATTACATTCATCAATTATATATATTATACTAATAATGTATTTGAATGAGTTGGTGCCACAAGTTAACTACACACTAGCTCAAGATTGATGACAACGTCATAATAATCAATTTAATCTAATTTTCCATTTTAATAACGTATATATTTCAAGTGTTATTATTAATTAGTTTCAAACCATACGTTTCATTATTTATTGTATGTAATTTTTAAACATACATTTATATTCTAAACTTATGGTTTCCACAAACATACACGTGTAATAGGATTATATTAATTATTTTTTTTAACTTTTAAGTAATAATCTAAACATATTTTTTTGAAAAGAAGTAATAATCTGAACATTGAAATTGGGTTTAGGGTAAAATTTCAAAAATACTTGTAGCAAGATGCTAAGATCCAGTTCTGTCTTTTGGGCAGGTGTAATTTGAGCCATTACATCACTAGCTGGGCCTCGAATGGGCTGGCCTGTCTGCACTTGTCCTCACCAAATTTAAGCATTATTCTCTTCAACCCTCAGTGGCAGTTGTGGCGGGAAAAGTTATTTTTCACAACTTCTTTTATTCTTCCTAGCATCAAAATCCCAAATCCACTAATTTTAGGGTTCTAAATTCCCCACGGATTACTGAGTTTGGTCGCTTCTCTTCCGTTTGGCACATTTGATTCTCTTAATCAGGTATTTCTCTCTATCTATTTTTTCCCACTTCTTTTTTCTGCTTCTGTATCTCTCCATTTGTTTGGTTGTCGACAAAAAGTGAATTAAAAGAACAAGGAATGCATTGATGACTGATTAGAGAAAAAACTAAGTAATACTTTCTTTTGTTTGGCTGGAAATTTATTTTCTCTATCTTCTTAATTTTGTCCCGATTTCCACTTCTTTATCGGTACAGAATGAAGCGCTTATTTGATTTCCCTTTAGTGTTGAACTGCTATTTCTCAGCTGCTTTATTTTTTATCATTCTTATGTAGCAAGTTCTGTTTTCAGTCTGATTTCTTAAATGGTATTTTCTTTTAATGTTATCAGTGAAATTGATTCTTTAAATGCAAATTAATGGCTACGGAGGAAAGCCCACAAGTTACACGAAGAGCAACTAGATCTTTCTCTGCTTCCAACACTGCCATTGAATCAACAAACCCCCCTGAATCCTACAAACCAACAATCAATGACCTTGGATTCAGACAGCAACCCCTTAGGTTGGAGGATCTCTTGTCTTCTTTCCCCGGTCGACGTTCTCAAATTCTAGAGCTTTTACGCCTTTTGGGTCCCTTGAATTCCCCCATGTTTCCTATTTTGGTCTATGGTGGCCCTTCTACAGGGAAAACCAGTATTACTCTCCAGGTTTTCAGGCATCTAAATCGCCCTTTCATCTATTCCAGTTGCATTACATGTTACAGTCCAAGGATCTTGTTTGAGTCCATCTTGAACCAGTTGTTGTTTCATAGGAAGGACTCAGGTCATAGTTATTCTAGCGTAAAACGTTGTGAGAGGCCATCTGATTTTGTTAATTATCTTCGTGAAGCATTGGAGAATGTGATTACTATTCTCAAGGGGAATTCAGGGAAAGTGAGTTCTAAGATGAGTGGACGGCCTGATGGAACAATGGTTTACTTGTTTTTTGATAATTTGGAGCGCGTTCGAGATTGGGATAAAAGTTCTACTATATTACCCTTTTTATTCAACCTTAATGATATTTTAAAGATGCCCGAGGTCGGTTTGATCTTTATTAGCAATACCTCACCCGATACATATTACTTAAATATTGGTTATGTGGAGCCAATCCCTGTTTATTTTCCTGACTACACAGAAGTTGATCTTCGTCATATTTTTTTGGCAAATCAAACCAACAGCAGACTGTATGCCTCCTTTCTCGAGTAAGTACTAACTACCAAGACCAGAAGCCAATGAATTCTTCTTTTATGTGCATCAACTAATGAATCTCTTTCTTCTTTTTTGTCACACAGTGTCGTGCTAAGGCCTTTCTGTAGAGTTACCAGACAAGTAGATGAATTGGCTGCAGCATTTTCTTCATTATTTAAAAAGTATTCTGAACCCTTAAGTGACAAGGAAGTTGCACCCAATGAAGAAATGAAGAGAAGGTTGTTTAGTCATATTCGGCCACATATTGCTTCTGCTTTGAATGAAACATTTCAGGTTCGATCTCAGCCACTCCTCAAAGCTGAAACCAACCAGGAGACAAAGAAAACTAACAGTTCAAGGATGTCGGGAATTCGAGAAGACTTTGATAAGATAGATTTTCACATGTCTACTTCTGCAAAGTATCTTCTTATTTCAGCATTCCTTGCTTCAAGAAACCCTGCTACTCTTGATGCATCATTATTTGATTCAACTGGGGTTTCTGATAGTCGCAAACGAAAGAGGAAGTAAGCACAACAACAACGAAAAATTTAGTTTTGTTTTACGAATATACTTCTAGGCCATGGAGCTACAATTGACTATATTGGAAACAACTAGTATGGTAATGGCATATAGCTGTCAATTAGAGCTCCCTTATTCTTCTGGAATGAGTTTCTTTAACTCTTCTATTGGACATGCTTTTCTGTTTTATATGCCTGTTATGTGGAAACTGCAGTTGTGCTTACTGGAAAAACTTCAAGTACAGTCCAAGAGCCTGCTATAATCTTGCTCTTGAATATATGGTATAGTATTAACTGATTTAGTCATGTTTGCACAGCTAATTGAATGAAATGGCATTGTGTTATATGAGCTGCTTCTAATTTTCTATAGAATTTTCCTTTTATTGATGCTGGTCCGGCTCTTAATTATTAGTACATATAAATGATCTTTTATAACCTGATGATTCAAAATTGCTTTGATTTCCAAATATCTTTCTTAGATGCTCCATGTTGTCTAGGAACTAATAATCTCATTAAACTTTTTGTATGCATCATTTTTAACTTATAAATATAAAGTAAATCTTGGCTGAATGCTTTTTGTATAGGGCATCTGAAAAATCATTGGATCAAAAGGAAATGGCAGAGCAGGAATTGCTTATGAAAGGGCCTGGAACATTTCCATTGGAGAGGTTATTAGCCATATTTCAGTGTATAACATCTTTAGCAGAAGATTCCCTTGCTGAAGAAGAAAGTCATGAGCTAACAGTTGAGGGAGGTAGTAGAGGACTCATGTCTGATGTACTATTGCAACTGTCCAGTCTGTGCAATGCTAATTTTATCATTAAAGGAGGAAGCTGTCCATTGGAGGGGTCAACTCGATATCGAACTGCAGTAAGTGAAGATTTAGCTTTGAAGGTAATGTCTTCAACATCTATCTTGTAATTTTTGTGAATTTTCTTTATCTAACATTGTTTGGTTGTTTACTCCCTTTTCGTATGTGATTATACTGTCTGTGTATATATAAACCTTCTTGTATTTCCAACTGTATACAGGTCGCAAGGATCCTTAAGTTCCCTTTATCAAAATACTTATACAGAAGATGATTGATGCTTCATCATCAAAATTTTCCTTGTCAACTGATTACAGAGGATCATCAGGAAATTGGAAGGTGATAATCCTTGTTTACTATGTTGTTGGGATCTGTTGTATGTTAACCTAACGTAATGGACACAGAATATATGAAAGAACTAACAATCATAGTCCATTATCCATGGTAGTCCGAACTTGTAAAGGCACTTGCAGAGGAATACTGTTTAGCGTCTTAGTCGATAACTGTATCTTGTTGTTAGCTTTCTACAAAAATCTTAATGAACATTCATTTAGAAATTTAAGATGCAGAAACATTGCTTGACTTGTGGTTATGGTCATAAGGTTCGTAAGCCCCCAAGCATATATGAAAACCTTTGATTTTGGATTTCCAATCTGGTTGTGAATAATCAATGAATCTCACATGGAAATGAACTGCCGACACCCATTTTTGCCATCTATAGGTTCCATCTGGACGCATTCATAATTTACTTTTCGTGCATGTGCTGATGTCTTTTAGGGAAATTACCTCACTCAAAACAAAGAAAGCATTCAAAGAACTAAAGTAAATGACTCTAGGCTAGAACTAAACCCAACCACAAATAAAATAAAATGTAAATAACATATCAACTATTACAATTAATCAATTAAACTTTGATAAAGGTTGTTTAAAGATTGATACTTATGTCAATTAAGGATCTGAGGTGGCAGAATTTAGAAAGAGAAATTTGACCAATATTTGCCTAATAAACGAAAATCAGTAACTTATCCCAACCATACATGGATTGGGCCGTCCACCTAAATATATAAAATTCAGCTTGCATTGTTCTTAAATATTCATGGTGAGGTGCCGGTAAGCAACCTCTTCTTCTTCGTTTATCTTAACAGTTCAAAATGGTCTAACCAAAAATAACAATAAAAAGTAAATTCCAACCAGTTCTGAATTTCTGACATTTGTTAGAATACTTGTGGGATGATGACCTAAAATCTTTTATATAGATATATTCAATAACCAAATAAATGATGAAACCATTTGTTTTTCCCGATCTACTCACCATCTCTTTAAATATATGCCCACAGAAAAGTGAATGAATCACATGCATGGTATTCGATATTTACTTCACGATTGACCCCATCGTCTTCATCAATGGGTCAACTTGCCGAATAGGTGAAAATAAGAGAAAACCAGATACTTATATATGTGGGTTTATTAAATTGGTAAGTGGTTGAAAATGAAAGCTAGAGTTGAGTGTATGATCTAATGCATGCACCACCTAGATTAGACCTACATTCGACCGGTTCCGTTCTTACACGTTATGTTAATTGTTTTGTTTTATATCTGTGCTGCAACATGAGCCAACTGCGATGGACCAGCTGAGGATACCTCAACCATTCTTTCTACACTAAATACACCTACTCTCCCCCTCCCTTCTTTTCTTCTCTGAATTTTACATATATCTTATTTAAACCATGGTTGACTTCCACAAGAACAAAACAAAACAATTTTCTGATTTCTTCCTTCCTAAGCTATTTTCAACCACATCCCTATATGAATCAATATCTTTTCATTAAAAAAATATAATCTAGTGTTCCCTTTTAAATTTGAAATGATTGTTGTAACTTGTATATATCAAATTTTGCATAAATTATTTTTTCCCATTTTATAATTTTCGTTTCTTTTATTTTTAGAGTATGTATTCGAAATTTATGTTGAATATATATCTATATATGAATCAATATGAAACATGATCTTCCAATATATGTAAAAAATTAATTATATTATGGAATACATATTCAAATTCGAAACTCGCCACAATCATCATCGGGCAAGACCAAAATTATATATATAACATAATTTGCAATTTTTATCAACAACTCTAATCAAAACAAATGGTTACATATTAAATTGAATAATTAATTAAACACTAAAAAGTAATTAAACTCAGAAGAATACATTAAGAACAACCTACATATTTAGATAGAGTGGAAGTCAACCTCAATTTTGCAGCAAATACTTATTGTCCAAGACCTACCTATTTCAATTACGTAATTTAGTTCAAGTACACCACATACTTAGTGCAAAATTAAACCTCCTACCAGCTAGTTTATGTGAAAGATCCTTCTGAGTTCTGTCATAATTTTTAAACTAAAAATATTAAACGCAACAATTGGAAACCAAAGTTATTATATACATAATGGTGCTGCTGAACCACCTGTTCTCTGTGAGTCTCAGAATTGCGTTCCCATTTATGCATTCGACCTTTTTTTTTCTTTTTGTTTCTCATTTTAGCAGGATGTATTGTGCTGCGAGATGAGAGAGGCAAATGGGTTGGGCACACCTTTTTTTAACATAGAAAAAGCATTTAAAGAAAGCAAAGGTCAAACTTTTTATGATCCATGGAATCGAACTTCAAGAATTTGATTTTGCAGGATCATACACGCGTATATATAGCAGGAAAAAAAAGAGAGGGTGGGGGTGGGGGGATATAGTAAAAGCATACAGATACAGGTGCAGCAGCAGCAGCAGGCAAGGAGCTATGAATTGTAGGTGGTGGTGGCTGGTGGGTTGCTCATCCAACACTAAACCAAAGTTCACATGACTAAACCCCATTTTCATAATTTACAACTCCCATTCCATCCTTTTCTGTTAAACCCTAAAAGGGACCGAGAAAATACACACTGTTTCATCTTTTTATTGCTTCATTGACATTGTAGTCTTCTTCTTTTCTACTTTCTCAACTAAACTCATTTAATTCTCTTCATTCAATGCTTGAATTAAAGACCCTCTTTCTTTCCCTGCAAAAATTAGGTGAAAATTCGTAGAGGAAAGAGAAATAGGAAAAACAAAGAATAAGATGAGAGTTAATTTGGGGCTTTGCTACACCAAGTAAATGGTTAGGACTCTTCTCTTTTTTTTAAGGAAAAAAAAAAAGGCTTTAAGAGGTTTCAACGACCTCTCAGCGCATTTATGGTGGTGCATCTGATAGTTAGACACTGAAGAGAAAGAAATTAAAAAGAAAGGGAAAACAAGAGATTTGATGGTGCATTTCAAAGGAACAGTCTGTCCTTAATAATTGCCTTTCCTTATAATTTCACCTATAAATCCTCTTTCTATACTCCATTTTTGCACTATCACCTTCTTCTTCTTCTTCTTTTTCTTCATTATTTTCTCTGTTTTTCACATCTTTAATCCTCTTTTTTTTTATTTCTCGATGAAGCAGCTTTCATGTACGTAAAAAATAAAAAAACAAAGCAGAACCCTCATTTCTTTTACGTAAAAAATATCTCTTTCAGTGCTTCGTGTTTCCACATTTATTTTTGAAAAAAAGCCATATTTTAGGTAAGTTATTGTTTTCATCTTTTCTTAGAACCATTATTTTTCTCGAGAAAATTTGAGGTAGGAGCGAGTTGTTTTGTTGTAGTTAAGAAGTATATGGATATATCGACTGCTTTGCTCCTTTTGGCGGCTATCACAGCTTACCTGCTGTGGTTCACGTTCATCTCACGGTCTTTACGTGGTCCACGTGTCTGGCCTCTATTGGGCAGTCTTCCGGGCTTAATCGAGAACTGTGACCGCATGCATGAATGGATCTCCGACAACCTCCGCGCTTGCGGCGGTACGTACCAGACCTGCATTTGTGCCATCCCCTTCTTGGCTCGAAAACAAGGTCTTGTGACGGTCACGTGCGATCCCAGGAATTTGGAGCACATCCTCAAGTCTCGTTTCGACAATTACCCCAAAGGTCCCACGTGGCAAGCCGTGTTCCATGATCTTCTCGGTCAAGGCATCTTCAACTCTGACGGTGACACGTGGCTCTTCCAAAGGAGGACCGCCGCTCTGGAATTCACCACCAGGACTCTCCGCCAAGCCATGGCTCGTTGGGTTAGTCGAGCCATCAAGCTACGCTTCTGCCCCATTCTGGAGAAAGCTCAAAGCCAAGGCCAGCCGGTTGATCTACAAGACGTATTGCTTAGGCTCACCTTTGATAACATTTGCGGCTTAGCTTTTGGTAAAGATCCACAAACATGCGCCCAAGGTTTACCCGAAAACGGCTTCGCTTCAGCTTTCGACCGAGCCACCGAGGCCTCTCTTCAAAGGTTTATTTTGCCAGAGGTTTTGTGGAAGCTAAAGAGATGGCTCCGGCTTGGCTTAGAAGTGAGTCTGAGCCGAAGTTTAGACCACATGGATGAATATCTATCCAACGTCATAAATACACGTAAGCAAGAATTGCTGACTCAGCAAAAAGATGCGAACCCACACGACGATTTGCTGTCGAGATTCATGAAGAAAAAAGAATCCTACTCGGACGAGTTTCTCCAACACGTCGCACTCAATTTCATCCTAGCCGGACGTGACACGTCAGCCGTTGCTCTCAGCTGGTTCTTTTGGCTTATCTCTCAACACCCAACAGTTGAAGACAACATCCTAAGGGAAATCTGCACTGTCTTAATCGAGACACGTGGCATTGACACGTCAACGTGGCTTGACGAGCCCTTAGTGTTCGAAGAACTTGACCGACTGATATGTTTGAAGGCAGCATTATCAGAAACCCTAAGGCTATACCCTTCAGTGCCGGAGGATTCAAAGCACGTGGTGGCCGATGACGTTCTGCCGGATGGAACTTTTGTTCCGGCGGGATCGTCGGTGACGTATTCAATATATTCAGTAGGGAGAATGAGGTCAACATGGGGTGACGATTGCCTCGAGTTTCGTCCTCAGAGGTGGTTGTCATCGGACGGGAAGGAATTTATAAAGCATGACTCTTATAAATTCGTGGCGTTCAATGCAGGGCCTAGAATATGTTTAGGGAAAGGTTTGGCTTATCTACAAATGAAGTCGGTGGCGGCTGCGGCACTGCTGAGACATAAGCTGACGTTGGTGCCTGGCCATACGGTAGAGCAGAAAATGTCACTGACGTTGTTTATGAAATATGGGCTTAAAGTTAACGTGCATGGAAGAGGTTTGGGAGCAATGGTTGAAAAGATTATGAGTGAAGAGAAAATGCAGGGTAAATTGTGAATTTTAGTGCAAATATTTAAGGCATGGTGATGAGACTGATGATCAGATGGGAGCGGTGGCCACTCAGAGTTGCATTCTTCACGGATATTGAGCAAGCAAGGAAGTTGGGTACATAAATCATGGAAGATCCTTTTATAAGATAGAAAGGAAGGAGAGGTATTTTTAATTTACAATTTAATATATACACTTCTTTGCTTTTCTTGTAGGGAACCTTTTGAATTTATTTTATAAAATTGTTTCATAAATCTTCTTGTTTGTTTGTAATGGAATTGGACCTGACATGAATCTTTTCTTTGATTCAATCATTCAATGAATTAATTAAGTTAATTTACTTTGAATAAATATTGGGATCTGATTATTTTATTCTTTCTTTTGTCTCAAGTTAGGATATATGAACATCTCAATTTGTCTTCCTTCGAAAAGGGTTTTTAAATGATAAGCTTAGTTTCATTATTAAATAAAATAACAAAAATATCCTTTTTAATTTTATCAGTTTTATTTTGATTTTTAAGACTTTACACTTCTTCGGACTCTCATATGAAATGGGGAGTGGAAGTATTAGCTGTTTGTAGGCCAGAATAGACCCACATTTCCCCTTGAAATCCGGCCCGAAAACTCCCCTACGAATAGTACCAGTGCTAGATGAAGGCATTGAACTATAAATGTATGCACCCAACTTCAAATTATAGCATTAAGGACCCCTTGTCTCTCCTACAATTAGACATGTAATGTATGGCCCACCATGTTAGGGAGGTATGCAGCACAGGGCGAAATATTTAGTTTAACTTGAAGTTCAGAGCACAGCCAGAGAAGCATATGCGAATTAGACACATTATTTGTGACTCTTAACATATTATGGGCAAAGATATTGTTTCATGGGTGAGAACAAAATTTTAGCAATAAAGTCATATACTTGAAACAAAAATGAACTGAGAAAAAAACAAAGCAATTTAGCCTTTAAAAAAGCATTTCTCCGGCCAACTAAGTGTTTGTTTGAACTGCACAAGAGGCTTATAAGATGGTATCAAAAGGCTGTTTGATCATGGATTCTTCACTCACCTTCGCATTTCTTTTTCTTTCACTTCCGAAAGTTGTGTCTTGCTTGGTTATGCAGGATGCAGTTGTTCCGGATATAGCATTTTTCTAGTCGAGTATCTTCTCTCCGGTTGAAAATAAGTTCCAGACTAATGTGCCTATGATGTACAATGCAACCGACACCTTAAACACATCATCCCATGAGCCTGCGGAGGATATGTTTGTAGATGTGAATAAAATAAACTTGATGTGACAAATAGAAGAATAAAAACAACATCGAAGTAAGTTTAGGCTAATTCGATCGAACCTCGTTGGAGTATGTAGCCAGTAGCAGCTGTACCAAAAACACCAGCCAGCACTCCAGCAGTGTTCGACAGTCCTAATAGAACTCCCTGTGATTGACCTAAACAAGTTACTTCCAGAAAAGGAAAAAAAAAATTGCCATTCTTGAACACTGATGATTAAGGGAATTATTTAAATAAAAACCACATAGAGAATTACTCTTCCAAAATAGAAAAAAGCCTTACTAGTTATGTTTATTTGAGGATTATCATATCAATATGCTATTATTGGTTCTAGCACTTGCAGACATGTCAAACTGATTTTACCATGTATCGCCCTAAGTATTTGGGAAGATTGCTTCCATCTTTCACATTTCTACGGAAGTACAGTATGAGCAGAAAAGTACTGGGATATCATTATAATAAATGACATCTCCTTTTATTTATAAATTATATTCTATTATAAGAAACTCACAGCATAGCGTGGGCCAATGTCTTGGTGATTGGAATAAAGACCAGATTGAGAAAATGCATCTGATCCCTGTAGAGAAAAAAAAATTATGGATCACTATCTCTGCCAGATTTGACAAATTAAGAACCTCAATAGAAACCAAACACTTAAGCCAGTTTGTATGGCCAGTCTAAAACAGAAGTTTCCAGCACACACTGTTTTTTATATAAAAAGAAAGGACGTTTATCTGGATAAGAATCTCATAGCTGTGGAGGAATAAAAATGAAGATAGCAATGCCGAAATTCAAGGATGAGGTTAAACTGAAAAAAAAAAAAATGATACCTGACTACATGCCATGCACAGCACTGCCATAGCAGGAGTAGTGACATAGCTTAGCTGTGTAAGGAAGAAGGCTGGCCCCAGAAAGCCTATCGATTGCATGATCTGCAAAATTAACAAGTTATGACATGATTACATTAAGGGGCATGAATCAAGTAGTCTTACAATCACTTCACCAACTTTCTTACTGAACTACTAAATTTCTTTTCCATCTTATCTCAGGTCAGGTCTAAATGCCATGTGAGACTTCTACTGTAAAACCGCTGACTTCTAGGTGTGATTTTGTTCCCTCAATAAATCAAGTTAACCTTTAAAATTTATAAGAATTTTTAATATGGTACGAGTTGTTTGTGATACCATGAGACCATGATGCGTACAGAAAAGACGAGGAGATTGAATTTAACTAAGACTCAGAAGGGTTATAACTACAGTTATCAATCAAATACTACAAATTGGTACATTCAAGCATTTAACAATCCTTTGAAATAATCAAACTTCAAATATCAAAGAAGAACTAATCCTTGCCTTCCTCACTGCTGTTATGGAAAGACCTCTGCTAACGAGTGTGTCTGCAATCCACCCTCCTATATTTGCAAAGGCGGCCATAGTCAACCAAGGCAAAACACAGAGGAGTCCAGATTCAGTGAGGTTGAACTTTAAAACCTGTAAGAACAAACCACAAAGTTAGCTATCTTTTTCTGGATGCTAGATTAGATTTGTAAAAGGCTAAAGGTAAGATATCTAAGAAACAGTAGCGAGAAATTAGAAATTAAAGATCAGCAAATCTAATCCACAGCACACCAGACATGCATTTTGGCAGGTAAGGATGTATTCATGGAAAGGCATGGGCTGCAACAGCAATACAGCCTGCACCTGAGCTGTGAGCCATACACACTTCATGCCTCATACCCAGCAAGGCAATAAGTGCTGATGAGAGATGCCAAGTCTCTTCAAAACATATGCCGGAGCTAATATCTGATATTCAGATAAAAGATTGCAAATGAAAATTTAAGCAAATAAAAAGCATGTCTTGTAGACTTTACTCGATGCCAATTGTAAGGTTGACATTGTTCATTGAACATGTTTCAAATACCTGATTGTAGTAAGTAGGCATCCATGTCAAGAGAATAAAAGTTCCCCAATTATGGCAGAAGTGAGAGATAATAAGAGCCCAAACAGGAGCTTTTGATAAGATTAACCGCCATGGAATGACCTTAACAGGTTCCTTTGATATGCTGCCTCCCATGAGTAGTTTCTTTTCTTCTTTACTAAGTTCTGGGTCTTCCTCTGGGGAGCTATATGCCTGAGAACCAACAACCACAAGTAGTATAAAGAAGTTTAAAGTGAGTATTAAGGAGTGACATTCAAATGAACGTACATTAATTCAATCACTTCCCCTTTTTATGCATAGAATATCCCAAACTAGTTGTTTAGAGTGTCTGATTTATAGTAAAAAAGTAAGCTTGGCAGTCAAAATCTTTTAGTAATAATGGAAGCAGAAATGGCTGGACTTCTAACATGTCTCATAGGAACAAGGTATGAACAGGTACGGTTTGTTTTAACCTCATTTCAAGCATCATGCAGCCTAATCACTTACAAATGATTAGTTCCAGAGGAGAGATTTTTATGTCGATTCTGTTAATATATTTTGAATAAGGCTAAAGGAATTAGGGCCTTACTTTTCTGAGCCATAAAGCAAACCAGATGCTTCCAAGGGAGCCAAATGAGTAGAAAACAGATGGCCACCCGAACTTGTGGATTAAGATGGGGGAGAAAGCCAGCCCAGTAACAGAACCAAGATACATGCCACTATATACAAGCGCAAGTGATCTACTTCTCTCTGACACTGGAATCCACTTAGAAACTAGGTTGTTCATTGCTGGCATAGCCACACCCTGCAAACAAAATAGATCAAACATATGAGAATTCTTGCGTTTTCGTCCCGGGAAGTTAGGAACTATTGGTCAAGAGAATAATGTTACGGAGTTATAATAGTAAAAGACTCTAATCCATTAAACCTGATGAATTATTCTTCTTTTCCCATCATTCTTTCACCTACTTCAAACTTACAAGTTGATTAACATTAATAAAATTTTTCTAACTTCTTAGCCAATCAGAACAGAAACAAAAAGGCTGCTTCACTCAGCATGTGAATTTTGGAGGTAATTGGTGATCAACCACAAGTCAGGACAGGATAAATATTAGAAACCAACAAGCAAAGCAGGACCAACCTCGCCAATTCCCATAAATGCACGCATAATAAGCAGAAATGGAAGTCCAATTTTTGCAGCGATTGGCGTCAAAATTGTAGCTACTGACCACCAGACAACACCAAAACACAGGACTAGCTTTCCACCTATTTTGTCTGCCCATATGCCTCCAAGAATCTATGTGTCAAAAGAAAAGACCATATTAAAAAGATTAGAAGAATATCTGGCATCAACAAACACTGAATGAAAACCACAAAAAGGTTAAAGCATGCCAATGTAATGCACATCCTAAACAGAAACTAAATAATTCGGCATATTTTAAAGTAGTTGAACCACACCTGAGTGAGCAGATAGCCCCAGAAAAAAGAGGACTGAATCAAACCAACTGTTGTACTATTCCAGTTAAACTCTTTTGACATGGGGAGTATAGCAATGCTCATGTTGACCTGCGAAAGGAATATATAACACACATCTCAGTCAGCAAGCATATAGAAATGTATAGTGGTGCTATAGTTTATAAGAGAATTACTAACACGGTCCATGTTGCATAACAGAAATGCCGCAAAACAGAGCAGTACGATAACCCAGCGCTTTGGAAAACTCTGCCACCAAGGGATATCTCGTTCAACTAGAATAGCTTCATTGGTTTCATCAGGAGACGGCAAAGAGTCCAACTTTGCTTCTATTATGTCATACTCCTCAGATTTATAGAAAGCAGAAGTCCTGTTTTCTATTTTGTCCTTGTCACCTACCTCAAGCCAACCTCCAGGCGAGGAACTTGAGAAAGAACAGCATGCAAAACTTCCTCTACACCTTTGTTGAGGATAAACTCTGTGAGACTCATCACTATGGTGCAGTGACAACAAAATAAGTTGCCTTCCATTCGGAGAAACTGATATAGGTTTCACAATGTTCCCATGCACAACAGCTACAGATGATCTTTCTCCCCTGTGAAGCAAGATGGCTTGCTCCCCTCGACATAGTATACCTGCCATTGTCAAAGTTTACAATACTCAGCCAGAGCTACCAAATTACTGAGGTATTCCAGATGTAAAAGACACTTGATTTGTGTGCCAATTCAGCATAGTAATTGACATTAAATGGAGAATGAAGCTAATAAGGAATATTCATTAAATACAGCATTTAAAATTCAAAGTAGAACCATTGCATTTAATACACGTTTAATATAGATAAAGGGGAATCATGGGACTACGCAGACAAGGTGGATTTCCCAAAGTTTATGACCAGCCAATAACTTTTACTCACAGTCCACAACAACCTCATATCCATCGAAACTGTAAACCAATTGAAAACCCCATTTTAAGTGTTATCCAGATTGGCAAAACAAATTTCTAATTATTTGCAGAAAAAAGAATAGAAATCGAAAAGATAAGAAGAAAGAAACTGTAGGTTCATCATCAATCAATCAAAATTCAAACTGCTTGCCAAGTAAACCACTAAATTCAGCAGGAAAAAGAAATCAAAGCAACATCATTTATCAATTATCGACTCCACATTTGAACTTCGGAATAGAAAAATCAAGATATGTACTTTATGCAATCAAATTTAAACAGATTCCACGGTAGCTAAGGCTCCAAGCTACTGTTATCCACCTCAAAATGATATTCAAATCCAAAGGCTCAGAATCAATACAAATTTGATAACTTTTAAGAAAAAACTAAACCGGGAGGCGAGAAACCAGGGAAAAAGAGCATGCAAGTATTCAATCCTGGAGAAAAGTAAAAAAAATCAACAAATGCAGATGAACATTAAGCTCAAACAACAAATGGAATCATCTCCAATTGAGGTAGCAAAACAGTACCTGAACCGATAAAATGACCGAAATTCCGGTTGGAAACCAAACCGCTCATAGCCATTGCAGAAGCACAAGTTTTACAGCGAAAGCGTGTGAGGCTTAAAAGCTAATTATACCATTCAGCTGTAAACGAAAGCTCAAAAAATCTATAACCGATACAGTGTTTAGCTCTTTGTCCAAACGTCCTTCGACGCTGGAACGGATAAACAAAAGATTCTTTTTTTTTATTCGATAGAAACTTTGTTGTGGATGCTTTTTTTTTATTATTAATAATTTTCTTTCGAAGCGGGAAAAATCTCAGTGATTTAATATAACGAAGCAAAGGAGGGTGGAAAGTGTGACACGTGAGATATTAATCCACTGAAAGATGAAGAAGCAACAGGATCCTGAAAATACCCCTCCATGCACTTTGATATTACGATGAGATTTGTGTGGCAAAGACGGTAAATAAGTTGTTTTAAAATGAGTGTTTTTGGAAATGAGATGGGGGAAATCTCAACCGCGGTTAACGAGAAGCGCCGCCACCCTCCTCGTCGCTAAAAAGTGATAAGTTGGGACAAAGGCACGCCGGAAAAGGACCTGAACTAATATTGAAGTGCTAGCAAATTTTAATTAACTACTTTTTATTTTAGAAAATCCATGTGGAATGCATGAATAAAAAATCCATTTGTGGAATTTTAGCATCCTGACAATTGGAAGTGGAAAATAATGTGCGATGATTTTTTTTTTTTGCATCATATCATATCATATTTAACAAATTTTCCATTTTTCATTAAACCCATTCAATTAACTGGCTAACCTTAAAAATAAAATAAAGAAGTAGCTTTTTTGTTTTTATTTTCCAGTTTTAAGCGGAGAAGGAATTATTCAATATTTGAGCAATTTGATGTAATCTCGTTACATAATTTCAATACAAGTCGTTTGTTAATGAAATCAATAATTTGTTAAGAATCAGATCCTGTTGTTTCTGTTTTAGATAATCTTTTGTTAAATAATTCGCTTTTCTTAAATTTTGATTGGAGGGATTATACATTATCAAAAAATAACATGAATCTTCAGTTAAATTCATCGACTAGGAATCTGTTCAATATTTGATGTTGGATTTCGGGTATCTTAAATGGGGTAATTCTATTACAAAGTTGAGGGTGTAATAGGATGTTGATCGAATCTGACAACTTGAAAGTGGTTAAAACAATTCAAGAAAAATGTTTTAGTTGTTTTGAATTTCGCTTTTATTAAGAGAATCATTTAGATTTTACAACATATCAGACAGTGACATGTAAAAGATGTTCATAGACATATCAAGATAGATGTACGAGTGTTTACTAGAACTCCCTGAAACTTTTAACAATTTTACATTATGGTCAAACTAATGATTTTTGCGATATTAATAATTTGATTTAATTTCTTTATTTTTATCACCAAAAAAAATAACTTGGAAAAAAAATCAATAACTTGTAAAAAACCTAATATTTATATTTGTCCAGTATTAATTAGCATCTTGACAATATTAAAGTTCCAACCTTACTTACTAGATGATACATATATAGAGGTATCCTCAGACGTTGAACCAAGTAGTTACCTAAATTTGTTCGGGGAAAAATTACGGAGAAAAATATAATGCAAAAGTATTAACTTGCGTTTTCTTAATTGCAGTATAAACATAGAGACATGTGTCACTCAAGTCCAAAAAATAACTGACTTACATGCAAAAGGGCCACATGGCCTAGCACAATCAATAAACTTACAACAACTCGAAAGGCTAGATTGATCAGACTCCATGGATCAAACAAAGGAACCAAAAAGCTCAAAATCGAAAGGGAAAAACAAACCAATAGTATCAAGCAACATAAAAACCTGATATTTGTAAAAAGAAACTGATTATACAAGTATTTCATCGTTAAATAATAATCTATGTTTAAGGTGATGTCAATCACAGATTCAACGCTCATGGCAGTGTGTGAATTTACCTAATAACAAGTTGAAACTTCAAGTATAATAATTTTGATAGTTATAAAAGACTGACTCAACTCATTTTAACTAGCAAAATTTACTTCTTCGAAACACCTGCCCTGCCTGCAAATTAAATTTTAGTCATACGAATACAACATCATTTCACTATGGAAATGGTAAATATAACCCATCAAACAATAGCAAAGTTTGCATGAAAATAATACGCAAAAGTCTAAGCAATTATACATTTTAACAAATATGACATAAATGACGAATCCCTCAAAGACCTCTCTTTTAATAATATGCTCAAAGCAAATTACTGCTCCCCACACCTCCACTTTAGAAAAATACCAAACTAATTAAGTCTCCTAATGTCACTTCCCCTGAAATGCGACAAACCCAACTTATTTCTTGCCATTGTACATCGATTCTACCTTACCATCATTTCCTCCAAGCAACATGTATTTATCTTTCCTAGTCAATCCAGTGCATTCAAATCCCAGGACCTCACCCAACACCTTCTGCACGTGATTCGCAACCTCGATCGCCGATTTCCCTCCGGCCTTCACTGTCATCTCTTCCGGCAATCGATCAAGGAACGTGACCTCGTATGTTGGCCTTGGATTCATAAAGAAGAAATAAGGGTCCCAGAATTTGACCCCTCTCACGGACGTCCCGTAGAACATGCTCTGCTTGCAATTGACGGCAACGGGGACGATCCTATCGCTCATTTCTGCGAACAAAGCACTGAACCTCAACAGGAATTGCTCACGACACGTGGTCCCCTCCGGACAAACTACAAGATCACCTTTTTGCAACAGTTCTGAAATTCGGGCAGCATCGGCCGCACGATCACGAGTTAAAGCAATGGCTGGGATTGGAGATAGGAACCGCGAGAGACGGCTTACGCTGTATGTGACACACGAGACTTTGCGTCCAAGTGCGATGGCGATCACAATCGGGTCAAGAGCTGTGCGGTGATTGCAGACGTAGAGGTTGCCTGGGGTCCCGGGAGATGGTGGGGAAGGTCGCTTTCCGCGGATCACGAGGTGAATGCCCAGCATCTCGTATGTGTAGCGTACGATAGGCTCGGGTAAAGGTAGATTGAAGTAGACACGAATAATGGAGAGGATGAAGCCAAGTGGCAGCCAAAGGTAGGTTAGCAAGGCATTGAGTGGGTCCGGACGTTGGACAAAGCGACCATCGTGGAAGATAATGCGGCTCTTTAGGCGATCAAGCGGTACTGGTGAGGCTGATTTGCTGGGGTGCACCATGTACCCCTCCTGTTCACATCCCAAATTTTCATAAACTTATTTATTTTATAGTGCAAAAAGAATACTATAAATCCATCGAAGGTAGATAACTTGTAGAAATGAATTGCAATTACCTACAATTTGTTTTTCTATATACGTACGTATTTTAAGTGAATATTTCAAATTTATAATAACTTATCACTTGCTTTTATGTTGAATTTCAAAGTTCAATTCATAACAGCTAGAGGATACTATTAAATTAGATTATCATATATTTTTATAAGATATAATAATTTATTTGATTCTCTAACTTTATTAAAAAATGACTTTAATTTTTTTTTATTTTTAATTTTTTTTAGTTTTTAAATTTATATCTTTTATTAAATTACTTAAAAATATGTAATAAAAAATTAACGTTTTTCGTTTTACTGACATGACATGACATATACATGGATGATACATTAACATTTAACTACTTTTGAAAAATTACAAAAATTATTTTAAAAATTAAAAACCATTGAACTTATTAAAATATATATATTGTTTTCAATATTTTTTAAATTTCAAAAAATTAATTAAATACTGATGTGTCATCCGTACAACAATCCGCATGTATGTCACATTAATAAAATTAAAAAATATTAAAATTTTATCTAATTTAAAATGATTTAACGAAAAAATATAAGTTAAAAATTAAAATAACTTTTTTTTGTAAATTGAAAGACCAAAAATAATTACTATACCTTTTCATAAATATGCAAAATTACACAAAAGCCATATAAACAATTAAAGTATTGATTTTCACACTATTCTCTAAAATAATGTTAAAAAAATCTTACAACTGCAATTTCAAAATTAAAAATCCTAAACCCTAAATTTAATATTTTTATTTACTTATTTTAATTGATTTTCATATGTGATATTAATTATGTTATTAATTTTTTATCTGATAAATATCATTTAAGTTAATTTAACGTTTTTTTTCTACGTGGACTTCAATTATTAAAGAAAAACACCAGATTAAAAGTAAAATAAATAAATTTAAAATGCACAGAAATAATACAGACACTAAAAGTAGGACTAGACCTTCTTAGTGACTAATTTATCAATAAATAACAAAATTTAGATTAACCGAGTTACGAGCAAGGATCATTAAATGAAACTATGCCACCCAAAAAAGCACACATTTATTAGGTGGACCTGAACCTCATTGTGTTGGTGGGCTGTTGAGCGATGTTAAAATTGTTGGTCCAATCCAAAAATTAATACTTTAACCTAACCTTATCTGTTTGGATAAAAAATAATTATGAACCTCAAGTTTTTGGATAAAAAATAATTATAATGACAGTCTGAATTAAACTTTAATAAAATTAGACTTCATTATTTGTATACTCCATAAATTTATGAAATGTTAATTTAAATTAAAAAATATATTTCAAACAAATTTATGTTAACTAGATTTTGGCTTAATTATTATGCGGGTTAAAATCTATGCAACAAATTTATAGAAATTAAATATAATTTTGATTGAAATAATAAAATTAATATAATAAAATTTTAAGTTCAAATATTATATTTTAAATTTTATATAAAAAAATGAAAATACATTTAAGATAATATTTATTATTTTATCAAAACAATGAATTTTTAAAAATTTTATAATTGAATTGGGCATGATTAATATGTTACACTAACCATATCAAATTTTTAAATAACAACATAAATGTTCTTTTATAATAATTAGATAATTTATTGATAGGAACATATGTAAATACACAAAATCTATGTTGTTTAGGCTAATTAGAGTCATCGAAATAATACAAATTAATCACAGCAACAAAACAATTCAAGTTTACACCGACCACGACTTTAATGATATAAATAAATATGTTTAGCAAGATTATCACGTTAACTCTACCCTGTATATATTAACGTTTAAAGAGTTTTCTGAACTTACGTCGCTTTAATTTCATAATTCAGATTGTTCCTCGATAATTAATTCCTCTCGAGAAAAAAATGTGAAAGAAACAAAGAGAAAACCTATGAATCAAAGCTTAATATAAATGAAGTAAGAATATCGATCAACATAGAATAGATGATCGTAGGTCGTAGAAAAATGAGAAAAATGAGGCAACTTCTAGTAAGAAGACTAACCTTGCAAATTGACATGAAATCAAGATCAGATTCACGGTCTCCGATTCCAAGATCAGGCGATTCATCACCAAACTCCTTCAAAATGGCTAATCTCTTAAACTTCCCTACTAAAACCCCTGGCTTCTGCACAAATCCCGTCGCCTTCTTTGATTTAGGGTTCACTTCAATCTCTGTGCCTAAAACTTTATCTCCGCCGAGAAAATCCTTCACAAACGGCTCCACCATGAACGTCGGATTCGCCGTTACCACTACTTTCCTCTTGCATCTGTCAAATACCTCGAAACTTTCCTTCCTTACATTTGCAGCATAGAATCTGTCAAAAATGAAATAACTCAACAAGATAAGCTTACAATGCTTCTAAAAGCTTAGCAAGAAAGAAGTTGGACAATGTTTAGAAAAAGGAAAAGGTTCGGATCTCTTTTGCTGGTGATACCTGGGAAGAACAGCGCGAGATACCAGCTCGATGTCGCGGATCTTGAGTCCAGCGAAGGAGATGAAAATGAGGATCTGAATACCAATTGCTTCGGAAATGAAGAGATAAGATATGATGACCAGAGGCAGAGAAAGAAGAAGGATAAGACCTCGAAGGAGGCTTCCCGCTTCAACTGCAATAAGCATGAAGTAGGGGAAAGAGCTTCGTGAGATTAAAAGCGTGCCATCCAGATCGGCGGCGATCGATTCGTACTTCAATCCATCGCATTCCGTTATCGAAGGAAAGGTTTTCCCTGCTTTTGGTGGAGCCATTTTTTGTTTTTCTCTTTGTAGTTGTGCTGTTTTCCCTCAGCTCTTTTAAGTGGGGAGGAGAGAAGGGAACGGTACGTTGTATTTTAAATGTGGCGGTTGAACTTTAAATTACGAGAATAGGCCTAAGGATATGGCGGGTCAGAATGACGGAAAACGCATAGTCATACTGAAGTGACTGATATACCCTTTTCTTGATAGTATTTGAAAAGAAACTCCATAAATGAATAATAGTTTAATTTGAATTTTGAGATTATGGTTGCACACTGCTCAACCGCTTTCTGCACGCCCTAATTAATATATTTACTTCCCAAACACCCAAGGTTTTTTTTTCTTTAAATAAATTATGTAAGATTAAATACACATTAGTCAATTTCTAAATAAGTGGATATAAGATGAAAAATGATAATTTCTTTAACAAACCTCTATCATTCAAAAACACCGAAGAAGTCAGGGGCTGACAGAGTAGCATCAGTTAAAATGAAAAAATTTTATTTAAATTTTTTATAATTTATAAAATTCTAAATTAATAATAATAAAATTATATTTTGATAATTTAATTTAATTTTTTTAAAATTATAAAAATAATTATTAAATTAATGAAATTATATTTTTATTATCTTAAAATATATATAATTTAATTTTGATCCGGGAGAAGAACCAAAATGTATGAAAAGGTAAGTATAGTTATGTTTTTAGTATTATATCGCAACCTTTTTGTTCCATGCAATGTTGGTTGATAACGTAACTATGGTTCGAATTAAGTCGAAAGGTGGGTTGCCAGTCGCCACCACCCCAAGATATATAATTAGATATTTTTAGATCAGAGATTGGTGGCCTACAGACCAAGAATTCCACCTATATTTCCCCTTTACAAGAATATGACGTCATTTTTTTTCCTAGGCTTTGATCTCTAATAGTTACACTAAATTTTCATTAGAGATGAAGTTGAATTAAACCTAGGGATTGAATTTTTTTTTCATATTGATTTATTTTAGTATGCATCAAATGTGACGATTAAATAATTGCATTGAAAGCTACTGATTAATAATAATGTATAAGTTTATATATTGTTGGTGAATAATAACATATCACTTAATATTTAGAATTGATATTAGTTCGGTGTAATTAGATATTTTTAATTTTTTAATCGTCCATTTTAATTCAGTTTGATTAAGTTCAGTTTTCTTTTTTTTTTCATATAATTTTTTTATTTTTAAGTTTTTTTTTTGTAAAATAAATTTTATTTTATAATATTTTAATATTATTTGATAAAATTTCAAAACATTTTTCATAAATATTTTTAGAAAATAACAAAATTTCAAGAATTTTTGAATTGTTTTTTATTTTGAATATAAAAATATTTAAACATGAAATATTTGTTTTATATCATGCAATTAAAATTAATTGTTCATAAAATGCAAAATAAAATTCAATTTAATTTTAGATAATCGTAATTTTTAAATCTATATTTCATAAATGATCAAACACTTTGGTTCAGGTGAAATTTAAATTTTTTTCGAGCTCAGTCATACTTAATATTGTCAATTTTAGCTTAGAGGAGGGCATTCACTCCCTTAATAAATGTACAAGTACTTTTAATTGTGAGTTGTGACCCCTCCCAAAAAGTAATAATTCAATTCAAGTTTTTTAGCCTGCTAATTAAATTAAAAATATATATTTTAACACCTCTTAAATATTAATAATTAAATTTAAGATGTTTTAATTATAAGAAATTTGGATAAATATTAAATTTGTACATGAATTTAGTTAAATGTGTATTTTTATATATAAACTTTAATTTGGTGTAGTTATACACATGAAACTTAAACTATGATTCATATGTATACATAAAACTTTGATTTTAATTCAATTGTACACATTTAAATAAACGAATACATACATTTATTTTCATACCGGATTAATTTAATTGTTTGTGTATGTGATATATCAATTTAAAATGGTGCTAATTCGATAATGTTATTAGTGATTTGTGAAAACTGAATTAAATCAAAATTCCATTTATAAAATCGTATAAAATCAAAATTCATGTATAGTTTTGATATTTATCTCTAAAAAATTTATAAATTTATTCATAAATTACAATGTGAAGAAAGAATATTATTATATTTTGTCATGTTATTCAATTTAATAATATTTAAAATTCATCCTTAAATATTGGACTGAATTCTATGTTTGATGGTAATGCATACATATAATCAAACCCAATCAAATTATAAAATGGGAACAAAACCAAAGATACTAAAATGATTATTTCTTTCCTTGCGTGTTTGGCAAACATATTTGACTTTGAGGTTTTAGGTAAGGAAGTTTTCATGTTAAGGGACTTGAAATTAAATGACATGTCCAACATCTTCAGCAAAAGTAAATAAATAAAACTTAGTATTTAAAGCCACATGGTGAATATTAATATGTGAAAAAGACGTATTGACATGTCGGCTAGTTATGAATTCATTTTGTCATAATGCAAAATTTTGCTTTTAATATTTTTTGTTAATATGATTTTTTATTAAATTTGATTATTCACTCTAAAAAAAAAGTTAAGTCACTTTTTATTAACGAAATTTGCAATTAAAATATTTTTTAAATAACATTGGTATGATAATTTGCGTGAAAATTTACGTATATTTTATGCCCACATCGTAATATGTCTTATATTTCATGTAGAGGTGAAGTCAGAAAATTTTTTAGGGGAGGGTAAAATTAAATTATAATTTTTACGATAGTAAAAATGTAAATTTAAAGAATTAAATTAAAATTTTATCATTTTTAGGGTCAAAGTATAATTTTACCTTTATTAATTTAAAATTTTAAATATTTACAATGGCCTAAATAGAAACTTTTTCATTTTAGGGAGGTCAAAGTCATTGTCAATCTCTTAAATTCGCTCCTGATTTCATGTCAACAAATAATTTAAAAATTATAAAATATTAAAAAATTTAAATTAAAAAAAATAAAAGTTCATAAAAATTTGTGAAATACGTATGAATTGTCATGTGAATTATCATGTTTGAAATTTGACTTGAACAAAAATATAGACTTAAAAAATAGACTTGAGAAAAAAATAAAGTGCATTTAAAACATGGATTAAGCTTGAGCTTGTCTGGCCCGAATTTACAAAAAAAATATTATTTTGTTGTTGTTTTCCTATTGTTTTTCCATTGTTTTTTTTGTCATCTTACTATTATGTTAATACAATTTTATTGTTATTGTTCTCGTTTTATTGTTAATTTTATTATTATTTTAGAGATATTTGCTTGTTAAATTATTTTTATTTTAATGTTATTTAAGTATAAAATCTCTTTTTAGTTTATTTTTAATTTGTTGAGAAATATTTAGTGTTATTTTGTTGTTAAATTTCATTTTAATTAAAAAAAAATCCTTGTATTTACGTAGAGCAAGACTAGAAGCTAAAATAGTAAAAATTACATGACCTCAGGTCATGCCCTGCTTAAATTCTTCTTCAAAAATTATTTACATAGACGATATTGTCAGTACATGACATAAGAATGTTGTTAACACCTTAACTAAATTATGGGGTTGATATGTATGTATGTACAACTATTTCCTAATTAAAGTAAAATTAATATAAATGTCATTTATGGCATTTATTAAAGTGCTGTACATACGTACAATTATTTCCTAATTAAATTAAAATTAACATATTAAATACAAAATATTTTTTAAAACAAAAAAGAAATAAATAATTGAATTGAATTGAAGTTGGTGTGGTAAAGGTTTGGTTGGAGTAGTTGGAAGGTTTTGAAGCGTTTTCAATGGGTTTTCTACTTTAATAGGTGGCCTTATAGTATTCTTAAGGCAAGTAATAACATCAGTGGCAGGCAAAACTCGATCCTTGAAAAGAAAAAGATAACGTGTGCAATGGGATTTAGAAGAATTTGGAAAACCTTCTTGTTTTTAAAGAGAAGCATAATTCGAATATTTGCAATTTTTTTGTAAATTTGATTTTTTTTAATTAAACTTTGTTACAATCTTTTGAATTTTTTTTTATAAAAAATATAATTAAAATATAAATTTTTTAATAATGTTGATGTGATAATTCTTGTGCATTTTATGTTGACATGATACTATTTTATTTTATATGTAATGTCAATAAATAATTTAAATTTTATAAAATATTCAATAAATTGTAAAAAAAAATTAAAAAAAGGTTTATATATATTTTTAAATATAGTATGGAGTACATGTATACGTAGATTGTCATGTAGGTTGTTATATTTAAAAAATTAATGTTTTAGTTCCTATTTTTGTTTAAAAATTAGCAATTCAAATATTTTTTAAGTGTTGATGATCAAATTCGATTTTTTAAAAGGTTGGGGTTTGTTGGAGCCCAATTTTAATCGGGCCCAACACTTAAACCATAATTGAATCCAGATTTTAATTTATTTTAAGTTTAATTTATTTTTAATTTAAACTCATTTTGAGTTTGAATTTACTTTAAATTTAAATTTATTTTAAATTGAAATTAATTAAAAAGTCCAAATACAAGTTTACAAACTCTTGACCCAAAAGGGTCCAAAATACAATTCCAAACAAAAAGACCCGATTACAAGTGACCCAGATAGGCCCAAAAGACCTAAACCTAATGCTCCCAAACAAAGTCAAATTGCCACCCCAACTTGTACTGCTGCTGCCACCCACCTCCAGCCAATTACATGTTGCCACGTCAGCACTGGTAACAGTACCACCTTCAACTTGAGCTACCATTGCCACTGTCAAGTAGACCTGCAAAAGAAAGAACAAGATAAGCATTTAGTTCCATAAAAAAAATAAAATGATTGTAAACATAGCAATAAAACCAGAATTGAAAGTAAATTGTAAAGGTTACTGACCTATTTTCAGAAGCAATTCGAATTCAATAGAAGCTTTTACTAGAAATTAAGATACACAAATACTCTTCTAAAATCAATACAAACAGGAAGCATTCAATATCAGACAGTGGACGAAATATCAAGCCTTCTCAAATTCGATATAAGTAAGGTATTAATTTCAAATGCATACACAGTTATTGCTTATTTATTATTTTGAATATATATATAAAAAAAAAAACCTTTTATATTTGGTATGTTGATATATTATTCATTGAATCTTTATTATTTACTGTTAGCATTTACTTTGCAATATTTAATAATAATAATAATAATAATAATAATAATAATAATATTTAATAATAAATAAACAGAAGAGTCAGTCAAGGTTACTTCCCTTTGGTGGCTCTATCGTCGTTGGAGGTCGCGTCGGAATCCTCTCTAAATGTCGTCACCTTCACGTCATATTCTTCAATTAATTTCTATTGTTTATTTTCACCAAAAATAAAATATATTTAAGGGATAAATTACGTTTGTACATATTCTTCAATTAATACTATTGTCTATTGATACTAATTAATGTTTTTATTTATAAATTAACATCCAATATTTTATCCTTTTGGCACTCAAGTCAAGCCAAATGTATTGTCATTCCTTAACAAAGTCAACACATGCAGACCCAAATTTTATTAAGAGCTGCATTTTCGGTTTAAGAATTAAATGGAACCAAAGAAAAGAAAGAATGAAAAGAGAGTAACGAGAGTGAAGTAGAAGAACCTATTTATAAAACATCGTTATCTATGCCAACGGTGAAATAGTAATATTGTATATTACACTTTTAGTGGAGAATAAAATTCAATAATATTTTTTAAACAAATAATTATAAAATTCGAATATAAATCATAAACGAATATTAAAAGAAAAAATATCGTTATCTATAATTCTATTTATGAAACCAACAACAGCAACAACTAACATGTAGAATTCCATGGCATTAAAATATTGGATATTGTGGAAATTCGGTTATAATACCCACACACAAAAGAAAAAGAAAAAGAAAAAGGTTGAATGGGAGGTTAAGGCGGTAAGGCCGAATGGACTTCAACTTAATACCTGATGCAGAGTTATGACGGCCGTATTGGGTAGGTAGATGCAACGACCAACGCTAACCTCACAATACTTGCCTTTTCATTTCTTTCTTTTTGCTGGGCAAATTAGATCCGGGTTTTTGTCTTCGAAATTTTATTATTATTTTATGTTTAAAAAATGTTAATATTTTATTTTAATCCTTTCATAAATAATTATTTTGTTTTAATTTTTTATATAATGTCAGGAACGGTTCATAATCTTTTCTCATCCTTCAATGAGAGAGTTAATGAATTTTAATATATTTGAATTTACATTCTCTCATTTTAACAAAAATGTTGATATCAATAAAATTAAAATTCAATAAAAAATTTAATTTATTTTTTTCTTATTTTTTTTTGTTTGCAATTATTTATAAGAAACAAGTAACAACTCCTACCTTGCGATTCCGTTGCAAACATGGTCCGTGTTAGGATAACTTATTTACCAATAATCAGGTTGAATGTTTTTAAGCTATAATTATAAGTAATATATTTGTGGAACAGTAATCAATTTATCGGAATAAAATTACTATTAATACATTTTTATAATTATAATTAGAATGAAATTGTTACAAATTGAATTAATAATAAAAATATATTAAAATTTAGATTAAAATAAATTTAGATATGGTTAAATGTGGAGAACTTAAATTTAAAATAAAAATTAACATATATATACGAATTCCTCATCCACAATAATAAAATTGATGTTAGTAAAAGATATAAAATGAAATATCACATAACATGATATGAGTCTTATTATGATTTCTGGTCACCTAACTGACTATAGGCATGATCTACAAGTATTTAATTTCCATTAAAGGTAATGTTTTTACAAAGAAGAAAAACAAGAGTCCATTAAGTGTCCAATTAAGGTGATGTTTTTTTTTTCATATATGCATGAGTTGTAATCCACGTAGTTGGTTAGTATTATATCGGTAGATTTATTTTTATTTAAATATTAGTATGTATTAATATCTGCATGTGTTGAGTTTATCTATATTTTTAAATATTTTTCATATATATATATATATATATTAATTTTTTAATTTTTAATTTTTGATAAATTATAGATACATTTAAATAATTTCACAAATATGTCACTAATCTAATTTTTAGTTTCTTAATAATTTATATATATTATTTTGGTAAAAATATATATTATAGATAGGGATGATAGTAGGGCGGGTTTCGTGGGGCACATCCCATTTTGCACTCAATTAGGCTGGAATGGGTACAGTTTCGCGGGTGGTGAGGTGAGGATGGAGATAAAAATTAGACACATCGTGGACTGTGGAGCAGGCATTGGTATGACCTTGTACCTGTCTCATCCCCACTCGCCGCGCATAATATAATAAGCATATTTAAAAAATAAACATTTATAAAAATCTAATTTAATAATTATCTTAATAATATTTAATTAATTTAATATTAAAATAATTATTTTAATATTAAATTAAATCTAATATTTATCTTAATAAGTATTGTATTAATTTAATATTAGAGTGATTAAATTTAATCATAGTTAAACTCTTTAAACTCTTCTTATATAAAGAGAGCATCGAGTCATTATTTCATACACTTGAATTTTAAAGAAAATTGTAAAAAGAAAATTCTCTGAAAAAATTATTTCAGAAAATTTATAGAGATATTTTTCTTATTTACAATAAAAAATTTAGAGAAATTGGATGCACTTGAAAGCACTCGTGTTGCATTTGAAGACATTTATGATGCATTTGAGATATTGGTATTTGGATATTATGCAAGGATTTTATTTTTTGAATTTTTTAAACTCATGTTGAAATTATAGTTTATTTACCAATTAAAGGGTCGTGACAACTTATTTTTTTTAAATGGTGATAGTTGGAATAATACCACCGAAAGACATGTATTTCATATTTTTTTCATTAAAAATTTGATTTATATTTTATTTAATTAATACTTATAAATATATTATATGGAGTGGGTGTAGCGGGAATTAAGTGGGTTTGAGGACCCACGTGAGTGGTGGGACGAGGATGTTTTTAGGTTTTATACCCGCAGCGGATCACGAGACGAGGATGGGAATGAAAATTCTTGACCCAATTGACATCCCTGATTATAGATACATACAAAAATATATTTCATTTACATCCATATAAAATATTTATATTTAAATATAAATTAATATTTAATTTAGTACCTTTTAATTTTAAATGTAATTATAAAAAATTAAAAAAAGGTTAAGATAAAAAATTTAAAAGATTTAAAATATTAGAATTTGGTACCAATCAACACATATTAATATATTGACTGAAACGAGTAGAAACACATCGAAATTATTGAAATTCAACGAAATCTTAATTAAAACATATCACTTGATATCAATTTAGGATCAAAACGATACGTGCCGATCAGTACAACCAATAACGATACTGTACTAACTCTCATAAATTATTTAATTTCAATGAAGGTAAATGTATTTGCATGGAATTGACCAAAATGAGTAGCATTGATTAACATTTTCCTCATTTATGAATGATATTGACCAAAATGAGGTTTCGAAATAAGACCTATGATACAGATAAACATTATTGTCCAAAGCACGAGCTGAGCGAGGAACGTAGGCCACAATACCCTTCCGAATGACCGACAAATCAGAAGAAGGACCAAGTGTGTTGGCCGGGCTTCTCCTACTTCTAATTGGATTAAATTGAACACCAATTGAGCGAAGGAAGCAGTATCCGAAAGAGCTTCATCTGATATGAATACAAATTAGGAATTGTACAGCTTTTCAGGCAGAGCTGCAGGGGGGTTCATGATGGCTTAATGGTATTGGCAATATTTAATATAATTTTAATTCAAAATTTATGCCATTTTTTTAAAAATCGTGTCATATATAAGTTTACCAAAGGAAAAAGTGCGTAACTTGTGTGCAAAATCATGCAACATAAATTAGGATAATAAAATGTAATGAAGATACAAATATTTTATTATAAGATTCTTTTAAGTTCTTAACAAGTAACCCATTAAAGTAGTAGATAAAGAACAAAACCCAGATTTCATGCTCTACTCTTGAACGGGATGGCTCGAATGACTATTTGGTGATAAATTGCAGCAAGTGCAGCCCCAATGAATGGTCCAACCCAAAAGATCCACTGTCAAAAGGGTGAAAAATGCAAGCCATTATGTCAAGCATATGAAAAAAGAAACAACGACAACAATATATATATAGTTATAATAGTTTTTAAACCTACATGGTCATTCCAGGCATGGTCCCTATTGTAGATGATGGCTGCTCCAAGGCTCCTGGCAGGGTTAATGCCTGTTCCTGTGATGGGGATGGTTGCCAAATGAACCAAGAACACTGCAAACCCAATTGGCAATGGGGCCAATATCTGCAATGTCATATAGAAAACATGAAAAAGTAGATCAAAAGATGTCAACAACCAGCGGCCTTCTCAGTACCAAATAGTTCTCCAAATTAAATGGCTTGTCCAAGCTGAAGGAACACTGATATATCGGACATGAATGAGTTAAAGGAAGTACGTACACATGGTTTATGGTGAGAGTTTCGATGCACATGCATTACCTAATTACTTAAACGAAAAGGAAGTACACACATGGTTTTGAAGGAATAGTACGTACAGGGACATGAGAGTCTCTGGCATTTCTCTTGGCGTCGGTTGCTGAGAAAACAGTGTAAACGAGAACAAATGTACCAACAATCTCAGCTCCAAGGCCGTGCCCTTTGGTGTAGCCACGGTTCACAACATTGGCTCCACCACCCAACACCTCATATCTTGATGGCTGGAATCCTTTCACTACCCCAGCACCACATATTGCGCCCAGGCATTGCATTACCATGTAAAAGATGGCTCTGGTCAGAGAAAGCTTCCTTGCCAATAACAGACCAAATGTCACAGCTGGGTTTATGTGTCCACCTACTCTATGCATGAAAATGAAAAGCAAAACAAAAAAGGTTAATAAAAATTAAATGAAATTTCCAACAGTCTTTTTTATGGAAGTCATTAACAGTTCTTTGCCTCTCTTTAGCACAAGGGTGAGAAATAGACTTCTGAAACTTAATATTTTCCAATTTTTTTGGGGACCTAATGAAACGTAACCTCCATTTTATGACCCAATTGAACATATAAAGGAGATGAAACAGAGCAATAACCTAAATATTTCAGGTCTTTTCATTATTTTTCTCAGCACACAACAAGGTTTAAGGAAATTTCCATGGAATAAATATAATACAAATCTATGTCAAAATAGTAAGACCCAACAAACGAGATTTTGAATTCTTTCTTTTTGGTCCAAAAAACAAATATTCAGTCCATGCATTCCCATTATGTTCCTCCATGTTTGCCTTTTGGGTCAAACAAGTTCAATGTTTATTATTTTTTAGTCAAATATTCGTACAACCAAGCCTAGAGATAGATGATGTAAAAACTAACCTGAGATACCAGCGGTGCAGTAAACAAGGGCAAAGATCATGCCACCGAAGGCCCAAGCAATGCCTTGGATACCAACACTGGGACACTTAGAAGGTGCCCTACTAACACCCATGATGGTCAAGACGGTGATGTAAAGGAACAAGAAAGTTGCCACAAACTCAGCAATCCCAGCTCTCCAAAAAGACCATGAGTAGAGCTCACCATGCTCGAAAAGTGGAGCTGGTGGTGGCTCATTGTAGTCCTTGTCTGTCTGTGCTGTTGTCCCTATAGGTTGCCTTTCTGAGAACTTGTTTGCTCCCAGCCTAACATCCTCTTCTTTGCCTTCCATTCTTTTTTCTCTCAAGGTATAATGGAGCTAGAAAGAATCGATCTGAAGCTTGATGGGATTAGATAAGGTAGAGGGTTCTGAAAAAGGTGGTGGTAATATATAGAAAGGCTAACAAAGAATGTTGATTAAAAGTTGTCTCTTATGGGATTAATGAAGAGTGGAAAGTGCCAAAATGAAAACGGAAAAGGATCTGTCATGACGTCAGTACGTTGGCTCAATGGCTGGGATCTTATCTATTTCTTCCAGGAATAGCAAATTTCGAAAGAAACTCTCCATAATGGCCGAATAAGCGAGGAATTGCGTTGCATGTGGAGGCTGATGAGGAAACCATTTTGGCCGCTGTGGGAGAGCGTGACACATTCGGGGCCTCGAGAGAATAAAATATTTTGGATTTGAGTTCTTTACGTTACCTTGCTTAATTACTTTGGCTGATCATGCTGGTAGCTTTAAACTATGGGTGTATTTAATGCAGTGCCTTCTCTCACGAGAATGACAAAACGATGACAGGTGGTAGGAAAATGTGACCAAACCAATCCGTTTCCATTATGAGGTGGCTACCTTAGCATCATCGGTTTCATTTTTGGTGGAACAATACTAGTAGGAGGTTCCATTCAAACAAGAACAAAACCTTTGATAAAACCATCCGTCAAAGTGGTCGAAGGTACGAAATGACTTCCTAAGGCATCACTGCTCCTATTTCCTTCTCTGAAGCCATGCCTAATCGATGAGCTCTGAAAAGTAGTTAGAAGTGTTCTACAATCATCAATTAAAGTAGGTATTAGAGTTATGAACATTGGAAATAAAGCTAATTACAACCGTCAAATGGAGTCCATCTCTAGTAGCCCACAACTCGACTTCGGCACTTGTGGCGCAAGGGCTATGGCGAAACGATTCTACTACCCAATTTCCCTCGTGGTCTCGGATAATGGCATCCACTCCCGTCTTCCCCAAGTTCCTTACAGAGGATTCGTCCGTATTAAGTTTCATCCAATCTCGTAGTGGGTTAGACCATTTTACCGGAACAAAAGAAAGAAGATAGTGTCTCTTACGTGCCATGGAAATAGCAAAAAACTCGACTGCTCCAGAGATGACTTTGCTTTTAGAAAGTAAATGAGTTTATAGTTATCTAACCATTTATATTATTTTTATTTTTTTGAAAAAATTATATCATATTTATTTTGATATTTAATAATATGATTTTTTTTCATTTATATTATAGTATTACTATAGAATTAATTTTTGTGTAATAAAAGTATAATTCATAAATTGGTATTTAAATAAAATTCTATTTTCTCAACTTTGTGCTTAATTTTTTTTTTATCACAATAGTTACCTAAATTACTTTGTTATGATCCCATAAGTTTAGTGACTATTTGCACTCTTATTATGTGAACCACCATCATTTCAACATCTCTTTATATCTTAATTAGGAGTGTTTAATTAATTAATAGATCTGAATTATCATTAATTTTTTTTTAAAAATTAATTGAACTGAATTTTTTCAGTTAATTCAATCGGTTAATCGAATTAACCGAATTTTATATATTTTTTATATTTGATTAAAACAAGTATATAACATATAAAAAATTAATCAAATTAACCGACCGATCTTTGGTTAAAAAAGTATAAGACATATAAAAAATATTTTTTATTAAATTCAGTTAACATGTCTATTTTGAACCAAATTAATCTTTAACCGAACTTCCAAAAAATTATTAACCAATCCCGATCGAATTAATTCGGTTAATCAACCGATTAACCAAAATCAATCGATTAACCGAATTAATTCGATTTTACTTGAAATTTACACACTCCTAACATCAATAACAATGTGAACCATTTTTTTAATGTTCAATATTTCATATTTTAGTATTTTCAAGTATTTTAAACAATAATTTGTAATATATACATGTGCTGCGTGTTTTTTGTGTCCCTTAAAAAGTTTAACTTCTTTATTTATATGATGCATTTATTATTTCTAAATGTGACGTAGTAAGTAAATTTTCATGCATGTCAACATATACAACATTTTAGGATTAACACGTGTTTTTTTATGTGTGAGTTTATTTGCTTGGTGGTGCAAACCCATACCGTGTGAACTCATGAAAAGATGCGAACACCTCACGTGCAAACCCAATATGCGAACCATGTGAGCTATGGGTCAAAGCTCAATCAAGTAACGAAATAACAGATCGATAATGAGGAGCACCATAATAACACGAAAAAAGAACAGTAAATTTTATAATTATGAAAGCCAAAATTACTATATACCACCTCTTATTATAATGGTATGAACCGATTACTTATTTAAATATTGTTTAATCTGTCACAAACTTGACCAAAGTTGAATATCAAACTCTATAAAATACACAAGTAAGAAACGAAAGCACAAAAACTTGTCTCGGGCCCAATCTAATGAAAATGCACGGGCGACTGGCCTACACCAATCACCATTTTTTTTTTCTTTTTTTGCGGCTCGAGGCTCGTCTCCCTCTCAGAGGAGGAGAATGCAGATAAAGCCCAGCAAGGCACGATATTATTATATTTATTTTTATTCAAAATATCTTCATTTACTTAAAATAAGTAATGGTAAATATTGATATTATTACTTTTTGGCATGGTATCATCAAATTTGGTTGGTTAAGTTGCATCCAACACAAAAACGTGTTTACCATAAGCTGACAGAAAGTACGGTGGTTCATCATCCTAACTAGCATGGTGATGGTCCAGGCACATGATACTAGCATAACTAGTCACAATTTTAAGGGCCATTATTATTTTTAATTAGAAAGTATATTAGCTGCCACGGTGACTGGTGATTGAAAGTTGGGAGCCCACCTTATTCTGATTCATTGATTTGATTTTATATGATTTTATTCTATTTTAATTGGGTTATCAATTATCTCCTTAACAAAAATATTCTCCCCATAACAAGAAATGTGACAGCTCAAGTGACCTACTCTTGCTGAAAATGCCATCACCTCTCGTATTTTAGAATTTGAACCAAAAAAGGCAAAGCAAAGAGAGCTTGGTACGGTAGCATCAGTTGTAAGTGGTGCGTGGCCAAAATTGCTGCGGCATTATTGGATCATTCAAATAGCACGCTTACCACTACTGCTAAAGTAACTCTACTAGATAATTTTCCTTTTATTTTCTCCACTTTTACCATCATTATTGTTATGTATTTTTTATTGTCAACTCGAAAATCGAAAAATACTGATATAGTTTGGATTACCTATCCGCATTCTGATTGGACCTTACCAATTGGATGCATGTTGGTCTCACAGTGGGGGTTCGTCAGAAGGGTTCTCGAATATAGTTCGCATACACCAAGAAATTCACGTGTGTGAAGCCCACGAAATATAACAAGCAGACCAATAAACATATGTTAAGTCTTGAATAGTATATGTGTTCAGCATGCATGAGCCTATCTAGAATGTAAATTCTATGAATAATAACCGTACATATAAATACTCGATTATCCTCTTCAATAGGATACAACAAAAACACTCAACAAAAATATATATTGTTTGTTTTAATAATAAAGTAAAAAAAAGAGTTTGGAGGATTTTTTTTTTATTTGGAGGCTTTTTTTTTTTTTAAATTGTGTAAATCTAAATATGATATAATTATCGAATATATTAAAGTTTATTTATGGACTAAATTTTAAATAAAATGGAAACTTTATCCTTTATTAATTAGTAATTATTTTATTTATTTCTGTTATCTTTGATCTTTTTATTTAAAAATTTATAATTAAATAAAAATCTAATTAATTATAAAATATATTAATTATTAAACTTAACTGTAAATTCTATTATAATTTGATATAACCATATGTTAGTTGAAATTACAAGTATAATCACATTACAATTAGAAAGATTATATTTAGAATACGTTCAGATTTAGACTAGACTCAAATATGATATCACAAACTAAACCTAGATCAAACCCAAGTGTCATGAGTGAAGTTAGAAAAAAAAATTTGAGAGGAGAGTCGGAATTAAATTGTATATTTTTACGATGGTGAAAAATGTAAAAATGTAATTTTATCATTTTAATAATTTATATTTTTATATTTTTTAAATAATTAAATCAAATTTTTATTATTTTGATATGGTAAAAATGGTCAAAATGCAATTTTATTATTACTAATTTAAAATTTTATAGATTATAAAGAAACCTAGATGAAATTTTTTTCATTTTAAGAGGAATCGAAGCCCTTATCAACCCCTCCTAGACTTTACCGTTGCCAAGTATGATGCGGCATAAATTATAATACATATGAATTAAAAGTCTATACATAATTTATATTGAGAGAGACTCAAACATTAAATTTGAAGTTTTCAAGTCCTTAATCCTCCCATTAAGGTAAGAGATCATTGGCTATAATTTTATTATTTTTTAAAAAGCGTTACTAGTGAATATATATATATATTCTCTTTTTTTTTTTTTTGCCTTTTTTATATTTTTATGCCAACACATGTTAACTTTTTGAATTTTAATTTATTTGTTTATATTAACTTTGAGAAGGCTTTTTTAATAATTTAATGAATTCATCTTAAGGTTAATGTATAATTATTTCAATATAAATTTAAAATACTTTATTTTAATTGAAGCTAAATGTATATATTATAAAATGTTAAATATATTTGCAATTGAAATTTCATTACTTTTGTAATTAAATTGGAAAAAAATAAACAAAATAAAAATATATAAATCAATAATATCAATGGTATACTTATTTTTCATTTAAATTTTGCTTTGTAAATAGATTTTCATGGGTTCCAAGATTTTCTATAAACCTTAGGGTAAATGGGCATTTTCAAAATCATAAGAGGGTAATTGCATTTTGCACTAAACTATTGTGCCTTTTACAATGTTTTAGATAGTGATGTTTGTATTGTTTTCTATTGAATGGGGTTGACGTTTTTTAAGTGTAGTCTACTAAATAATTAATCGACATTTTATAGTGGCATTAATCAGGTGGGTTCAAACCCCACCCAAAGTAAACGCTTATATTTTTTTGATAAGTGATGTTTTCATTTTATGAACCCTTCAAAACTTTTAATAAAGACAGGAGATAAAATCTCGACACATATGCAATACTCGACTATTATTAAGGTCGTCTAACTACCTAACAAACGTCACTTCAAAAATTTATTCTAAAAGAATTAACCTCAACATGGTTATAAACTTTCAATTTTACCTTTAAAATTATATTAAGCATGTCATATTGATATTTTATCATTAAGTTTATATTTTGTTGGTATATGAAACAAGAATTTGTTTTTAACGTATCGAAAAGTGAAAGACTTTCAAGGTATAATAATTTTTTTGACCTTCAAATTTTACAAAAAAAAAAAATCAATTTACTTTTCCATTTAAATTTTTATTTATTTTAACCTTTAAACTTGTATTTTTTGTCAAATCACTTTAAAATAAATAGAAAAGTTAACATTTCTAAACTTTACTGACATGACATACATATGGACGATCACGTGGATGACATGTTAAAATTTAATTAATTATTTAAAAATTAAATTCTTTTTACAATTTTTATACTTTTTAATGATTTCTTATTTCTTTAAAAATTTATATTTTTAAGATTTTTAAAATTTTAAAAAATTAATTAAATATTAACATGTTATCCATATGATAATTTATATGTATATTATATCAATAAAGTTAATTTTTTTTTTTATATCTATTTTAGAGTGATTTGATAAAAATATATATTTAACTATTAAAAAATAAAATAAAATAATAAAATAACTTTTTTAAAATTATAGGACAAATTAAATTATTATGCTAAATTTTTATTCCCGACATTGAATGGACCCGGCAATTCTTCAATAGATATATATATAATTACAAGCATAGATTAAATAAGAAAACTGTTGGGATACTCTCTTTTTCTTTTCCTCCCAATTTTTAAAACCATTGTCATCTAATATAAAAAGGGTATATTTTCGTTGAAGTTTTTTTTTTTTTTGGTCAGGACGTTTCGTTATAGTTGACTAGAGGATAAAAGTAAAGCTAAAATAATCCAAAAACTTTGAATTTCTTCTGCTTTTCAAGCACCACTTGTACCCTTGTTTGTACCTCAAAAAAAAGTTGTACGAAAACAATATTTTTCTTCAAAATAAAATATTGGAAATTTATTTAGAATTAAAGTTCAAATTTTTTTCAAATATAAATTGATATTAAGCACCTTTTTTAACGCGAATTAAACAATTATTAAAGATTAAAATATGTTACAAATTTCTTTATTCATTATACATTTAGAATTTAATCGTTGTTTTTTATTTTCAAAATTTAGATTAATTATTTATGTTGTTAAATTTTTATTAAATGTTTTGGTAAAACATATTATAATTAAAAAAAAAAATTGTTGATAACCATGTAAAAACAACAACATTGAAATAAATTTAATTTTACTAAAATAATTTTAATAACGTTGTTTGTATTTTTAAATTAAAAAAAGTAAAGGAACCAATGAAGTCTTTTGGTTAGTTGAATATTATATAATAACCCATAATATTAGATGTTGGGATGAGATTAAGATGTTTGAATTCTCAATATTTTGATCATTTTATAATTGCATATTTTTAATTTTGTTTCAATAAATTGTAATATAACGTGTAATCTCATTATAATATCTTTTTTAATTTATTTAATATTTCAAGTAATATATGAAATGTAGATCAAAATTACCATTTGTTCTTATTATATTAATCAATGTAATTATTATTTAAAAAAATTATAAATCAAAATATCTCCGTTTTACGGATTGAGATTTTTGCAAACAAAATACGCTGGATTGAATATTCCACAGATTTTCAATTTGCTTGACTCCACTAGTGTTTATTGATTTTGTTTCGATAGGGATGAAGTGCTGACTTTAACTTACGGATTTTTTTATATAAAAAATTATTTTAACTTTTTATTATTGAATATATTTGTGTGATTACATGATAGTATTTGTTTATATATTCTTGATCCTTTGATAACACACATTTTGCACACACAGATGCTCGAACCCTGATTTTTTAGGATGAACATCGTTCTCTTTTTCACTGGAACCACTTGTTGGGTTTTGTATTTTTTTAATCGTTAAATTTGTATTATTTATCAAATCACCTAAAAGTAAATGAAAAAGTAAACGTTTATTAACTTTTCTAGCGGGACCTATATGTGGATCGTTGTATGGATTGCACATGTATGACACGTTTTCAAAGTTAACAAACGTTAATTTTTTCATTTATTTTTTGGTGATTTGATTAACAATACAAGTTCAATAGTAAAAAAAGACGAAAAAATAAATGGAGAGTTAAAATGATATTTTTATAAATTTAAGAAGCCAAAAAAGTCATTATGCAGAATTAGATGTGGTATTTATCATATAAACAATTGATTCAAATGTCCTCTATTTATCATGTTTACTAACGTGAATATATTATCATATTTACTAACAATGACGGAGCCAAGATGTTAATATTAGGAAACCAAGCTAAAATTAGACGTGCTACAACAATTAATTTAAAAGAAGAAGGGCTACTTATAAACATACAAACAATCGTTTTAAATATACAAAGAGAAAAATTGCAAAAATCATAAATTTTAAGGAGCTACTTATATTTTTGGGAGAGCCGTAGTATATCTACAAAAAATTAAACTAAAAAAGTTTTAAATTTTGAGGGTCATGACCCCTAACTTCTACTAAGCTCCGCCATTATTTAATAACATGAATATAAAGACATGTATGAAACGAGAAAGGAAGATATCTAATTATTCTCGATTTGAGAGAAAGTTTCTATCTTAGCCCACTTATGTCTTTCTAAAACAATAAATTGATAAAAATATTAGTGAGTTATCATAAATAAGTTTAACAGTTATTCAATTAAATATATACGATAAAATTAATATATAATAAAAATTAACTTATTTGGTTATTGTAATTTTATGAAATATTTGAGTTTAAAAAATATTAAAAAGTAAATTTGCAAGAGATAAAATTCTATAACAAAAATAATATAGTAAAATTTTTTCAAATAATCTTATATTTTGTCATTCAATAAATTTTATATTTCAGCCAAACGCATTAAATAAGATAATTTTACATTCCGTCAACTAAACACTTGAATATTAACCCAACAAAATGAACTAAATAATATAACATTACATTCCATCGTAATTGTATTACGAAAGACAATTTAAAATTCGATGAACCAATCACACCTTAAATTCTTTAAAATTTAAAGTAAGATAATTAAATTTTAAATATACGAAATGCACAATAATTTTGAGCATATTTTAACTTTATCTAAATACAATAAATAATATGACACAATTTTACAAAACTCAAATTGAGATAACAAAATGAAAAAAAAAATCAATATAGGCTTAGTTGTGAAACTGAAAGGAAAAGAATTACATTAATCCTTATTAATTTCATACTTTCCTTTAATTGGACAAAAAAAGGAATTTTGAATTTTCTTTAAAGAGAACTGCATCTTGGGTTTTTCCGGGGTGGCTGGTGGGGGTGGGCGGAAATGGAAAAATAAGGAAAAAAAAAACAAAAAAGAAGAGAAAAAGAAACAACCACCTAACCCTAACCAACTCTAATAGGGTTCACGTGTGTGTGTGTGTGTGTGTGTGTGTGAGAGAGTGTGCGGTGACGTTTTATCGGACCCTTCGCTCGTCGAAAGACAGCGACGCGGCTCGCACGTTGGGCACAATCCCTTCCTTTATTTTCCCTTTTTTCTACAATATTAATCTTTCCGAAAATTAAACTTTTTTAAATAAAAAATTTATACGTTATAAATTAAAGAAAAAAACACTATATTTTTCTCTTTCTTTTTCCGTTCTCTATCTCTCAGTTATCCATTTCGGAGTTCGCCGACAACCGCCATATCTGAGCCGTTCGAAAGCTTTGAAATCTCCGCTGCTTTCTACAAACAGGTACAATCGGAATCACGCCTTTTTGCTTATGAATTGCAAAAAAAACGAACTACTATATATTTAACATTAAAAATGAGAGAGAAAATCGGTTTTGTACTTTTCTGTTAAGATTGACTTTCTCGAATCGTTCTTTCATTGTTTTTGATTTATCTTTGGGATCGATCGGTGACGGAAATGTGTTCCATTTTCTTATTCTGATTTAATTTTCTGTTCAATTTATTAGTTCCCGATACATTAGCTGCTCGACTTTCTGAGCTAGGTAGGTTTAGTTTTTTTTATTGATTTTGCAAATAAATTTCTGTTGATTTGATGCTCTCCGTGTTTTAATTTGTTAAAAAGGTGTTTGGTTGCTTAGAAAACGAGTAGAGGTAATAAGACTAGAAAAAGTGTAGGAAAATGAACTAAATTTAATATTGAATTATAAGGCGTATTTGGTTGTGTTGGTAGCTAATACATGCAAGAAATGAGGTTGGCCTTTATTTTGGATGCCATTAAAATTCTTATTTTAAAGAACCAAAAGAACGGAAGAAAGATGGTTCTGTTATCTTGTTTTTTCCCCGAAGCACGGCAGATGAAAGTTTTCGCTGCCACGTGGTGTTTCGGTATTATTTAGAACTGTTGAGTGACCTATCTCTTCTTCTTGGTAATAATTTAAGTTACCATAAGCTGAATAGCTCATTTTAAAAGTTAATTACGTAAAACGGTAATAGAGGTGGAATGGTTTTAATAACAGAAATAGTATTCTGAAGTGATCAAAATCAGAATCTTTGGAGTTAGGGTCAAATAAGGACTAATTCAGGAATGGTGGTAATCCAGCAAAAGTAGTTTTGTAAGGAGTACAGTTAGAGAAATTGGATGTAATGCACACGAGTTTAAGATTTATTATCCACGCGAAACAAAGACAAATGGAATTAAGAGGTGAGGTGCTGAGAGGATACTTGTCGACTTTGGAAGAAGGGTTTCATTTATCTCGCATTTACCATTTGCACATCAACAGTGGGGCTATTGCTGCATAACTTTGAATGCTTAATTGATAACTATAGTTTACTGGGGGAGTGCTTAAGTAGGTGTCGGGCTCTGTAATAGAAATTTGTATTTCGATTTCCTATGAGGGAATCATCGTGCCATGACTCCTGCTTGTCCTGCTGCACTGAAATTATCTGTATGCTTAATGTTGGAGTTTGGTTCTTTAAAGCAAATTCAGCAGAAGGAAAGTATTTTTTTCTCGGTCAGAGAAAGGTTGAGATAATCCTAGTAAATGATTTACTTTTTCGAGTTTCGACTACTTTGCTATTTTCCCTTGCAATGTCAAGCATTTTAATTCTGCTGCTGGCTGACTCTGATGCTAGTGGTTGCAGCGACTATAATCGTGATAACATTGAGATCCCTGTTTTGTTTTGAAAGGCCAATATATTGCTCAGTCGGAATGGTTTTAACAGTGTGTCAAAGCTAACTCAGAGATAAAAAATATTGATTGACAGAGTCTGTTTATTTGGGTTCTGGGGACACCTTTTCGATGTTTCGTGCAGGGCTTAGGTGTATATTTTCTTGTAACATGTTATGTAATTAACTTTGGTAAAAGTACCATGGAGGCCTTTATACAAGGAGTCAAATTGCATTTTGCCCCCTCTATGTAAAAAATGGGCAAACTAGTCCCTGGTCGTTAAATCAAAGGCCAAATTGGTGCTTTTTGTTAACAATTTCATTCATTTATAACGACCGGTTTTTTCACAGTAGAATTGAATTAAATTTTTTAGAGAATGACCGGTTTGCTTTTTGATTTAACGTACAGGGACTAGTTTGCCCATTTTTGAGCAGAGGGGGCAAAATGCAATCTGACTTCTAGTACAGGGACCTCCATGGTACTTTTACCAATTAACTTCTTAACTTTAGAAATTTGTCTATATTTTGATACAATTGTTTATTCATGCAGTTATTCTAATTGAGCTGAAATACCTGTTGTAACTCTGCTGCATATTTTCGTATTGTTTTTGATTGAACAGCTTCATGATCCAAGTTCAAGTACTTCTTGTGATCTACCTCCAAAATCAATGTTCATGCAAGTGGGAAATTTTCCATTGATAATAGTACCCTGGGAAACTTGTAGGTTTGAGAGTCTCTATCACTTAAGAAGTGCAAAGCTGTTGTTTGATCTACTTTACTCAACCTTTTGAGCACCAGAGACGCTGGGTGCAGAATTTATACCACAACAAGCTTTACAGGAAGTCCTTTCTTGGTGTTTAAAATTTAATTTGAAATGTCAGAAGTGGATATGGCAGTCATTAAACCTGAGGTAAGACGTTCTGAGTCCTCTTAAATTATAGAGTATTTATTTTCCTGGTGAAGTATGTCTTTTTTTCTATCCACTTCTTTTATGTTTTAGGTTAATCATAATTATATAGTTCAAAAGAGAGAAATTTCTTTCAAATTCTTCCAGATTCTGTTGGGAGGTATCAGAGGCATACTGTTCAGGATTATTTGCATTTCTATAGCAACTAAATAACCTAAGTAACTTGGAAAAGATATAGCTCTGGTGCGATATGGACCTAAACATTATGCTGTAAACAATTTTTTTTTTTTGTTGTATTTTTTTAGCAATTTATCTTTTTGATCTATGTAGTGCGAGCTAGGGTAGATGGGCACCCCATTGGAATAATGTCTTGAGAGGGGTGGTGAATGACAACTATGTTTCTATTTGGTGAAATTGGGTTTTTCATAGTTTGGCTGGGCTTGGTTGGTTTTCAAGTGTATCTTTAAGTTCTTATTCTGAAGCCTTGCTGGATTTGTTCTCAGATGATGAAGTCATACATTTGGCTTCAAACTGCTGATGGCTCAATCCAGCAAGTGGAACAGGAGGTTGCAATGTTTTGTCCCATGATATGTCATGAAGTCATACAAAAGGGCATGGGATCCTCTAAGAATTATGCTATATCTCTTCCGCAGCGAGTCAATCCTGCCATGTTAAGCTTAATTCTTGATTATTGCCGGTTTCATCAAGTGCCTGGTCGCTCTAACAAAGTAGGTTAAACATGTCTCTCAATTAGCATTTACCACTTGTATTTGGTGTTCTCCTCTTGCTTTCTTTAATAGATGTTTAATCTTTCTGGAGTGGCATATATGGAGCCAATTTTAACTTCCTTTAGGTATAGATGGCTTTTTTTTTTTGGGTGTATAATTCATTTCTTTTGCTCTAGTTCTAGAAAAGAAAATTTATGTGTTTCTAGGATAATTCCATGTAGCAAACTAACACTGAGCTTCCTCTCCCATTCATTTGTGTGTTTGTTCCTTCTGTTGGAAGGAACGCAAGTCTTTTGACGAAAAGTTTATCCGAATGGACACAAAGAGGCTTTGTGAGTTGACATCTGCTGCTGATAGCCTTCAGTTAAAGCCTCTAGTTGATCTCACTAGTCGTGCCCTTGCACGAATTATTGAGGGAAAAAGTCCTGAGGAGATACGGGAGATATTTCATTTGCCTGATGATCTTACTGAGGTGTGTCTGGTGCTAGTTGAAACTTCTTTAATTTATCATGTCTGTTCTCTTAATCTCTTTCATATCCTTAATACTTATTTTACTGGTTTAGGAAGAAAAGTTGGAGCCTCTGAAAAACACAACTGATGACCCACGCATTCGACTGTTGAATAGATTGTATGCAAAAAAGAGGAAGGAACTAAAGGAGAGGCAGAAACTAAAGGTCACCGTCTCTTGTTTTTGCTTTTACTTTTTTGTTTTTCCTGTTTTCTTTTATTATTTCCTACCCTTTGCAATTTTACTTCTTTGTAAAGCCTTTTTCTGGTTTAGATGAACTTGCTTTGTCAATTAATTTTATAAGGCATCATTACACACTCCTCTTAATATGCGTGTAAATAAATGAAAACCTTTGTGTCTCAGAACATTGAGGTTGAAGAAGAGCGTGTTGATGATCGTTCAGTTGATGATCTCTTATCATTTATTAATGGAGACAATGGAGGTATGCTTAAGTTTCGTTCTGATATAGTTTGAATATATTTAAATTTCTATCCAAAGATAATAGTTCTGTAAAACCTTCTGTTTTAAGAGTATTTGGTTGTTTGACTTGCTTATATTGTTAGAATAGTCTTGATAAATGGTTTTACTGATGAGATAGCTCTTCTCCTAGAAAGAATTGTAAAATTCAATTCTGCTTTGTTTGCATCTCATTGATCATTCTCAACCTCAATGCCCAAATATCCTTTATTTCCCTGCAGTCATTTGGGCGTCTGAGGGCTGAAAAGTGAATGGTAGAACTTCGATTGGACAAGAGAAGCAATTTTTTTTGTGTTTCTTTATCAGAAACCAGTTTGATGATCTATAATTGTGAAGGCATGGAAAACACATGATGTTTCTTTGAAGATTATGGAGAGCTTTTAGTGAACAGGATAATAAAATGATTAAGTGCTTATTTGTTTCCTTCAATTGTCATTGTTGAGGATCCTTATCTAGAGTAATTTTCCAAGCAATTAAAATTGAAAATTGTCGAGATTTTTTACTGTATTGTGAATATCAAGTAACTGATAAGTGTTAAGAGAGCTAATTATACTTGTTTGTTTTTATTTGGCATCGGTACCAGCACATAAGTTTTATATATTGGAACTATAACCATTTAAAATCTTTCTGCTTTCATGGATACCATAAGCTTTGCCTCTTAGTCTTCCTTTTATAATTCCTTCTGAAGGCCTCATAGGAGGTAAGGGAATTCTGTTTTGCAGATTCTAAAGGGATCGAAACTTCAAAGACTAAAAAGAAGAACCGAAGAAGAAAAGATCAGCAGAAGAACACATCTGCCAATGAAGCCATTAAAAACCACAATAAGGTGTGAACCTCTAGATTCTTCTTCTTTTCTGTTGGAATATTGACAAGTTACTGAAGTTCCTCTCCTGTTCCAGGAGTCAAATGGTCTTAACCAAGTGTGCCATAGTGCCGAAGATGGTCAGAAAGTTCGGGCTGGTGTTGGTGCTACCTCAAACTTACGTGACGTCGAAGATGATATTTTTGCCAATAAGAATGAGCTTGATGATGGTGATATTGATGACGAGATTGATCCGGCATTGAAAGAAAAAATAGACAGGTAAAGATGAATTTTTGCCTCTAAATCTTTGTGTTCCTCTTTGCTCCCTTCCTCCTCATCTCCTCTGGAGCATTGAAGGAAAAGTGGTCACATAACCCTGTGCTTTAAGACTTCAGTGTTTTCATCTTTTTCAATTGCCTGGTAGTCTTGTGGTTTGACATTTTGTCTCTTATAATTCTTAAGTGGTTTTTCTTGTTACATATATGGGAGGCAAAATAAGGGTTAAAGATATGCTGGGTTTGTTTCTCCTTTCTCTTTTTCCCCTTCTCCATTTTCTGTCGATCTATTACAGACAAGGCATCCCACTGAATGAGCTTCCAAATAAACTTTCTAAAGACTAGGCTTTAGACACTATGACCTAACCTTATTCGTTTCTCAATGATAAATGTTCAAGTCCATTTATATATCTAGAAGGAAGCGCTGCTGCATCTCTTTGACAGTCTGATATTGTGTTTATTCTGTATATCGGGACTATTTTAGAAGATTTAAAGAATCTGAAATCATTGCTCTTGATTATTTGAAATCTATGTACTTGTCCATATTATTTTTAGGTATTGTTCATATGAATTGAGGAAAAGTAGTAAGCTGACTGTATCCAATGAAGTAACAATGTTAGTATCATGTACTTGTTTTACACTATGTTGGAGGGAATTTGTATTTGTAGCCCAAATGATCTTTTTTCTTTTATCTTTTGTTTAGGGAGGTGGAAGATTTTGCCCGTAGATTGAATTCAGATTGGCCAGAAAGAATGCAAGAAATTCTATCTTTTGGTCATGAAAGGAAACCGGTGCATTTTTCCCTTAATGGAAATGGTTCACTAAGGAGATATGCAAGTATGTTGCTATCCTTTTTCTATTATATAAGTTTGTATGGTGTTGCTCGTGAAAAGTTTTGATAGAATTATTATCTGTGATTCTATTTGCTTTTACACCATGTCAATTCTTGTGAAAGTAACTAGTTGAACTTGTACACAAAATAAGCCTACATGTTTTGCATTATTACCTGTTCTCCTGAGGATCAGTAAATGAGTTTTCTTGGTTGTGATGGTTGGGTTGGAAGTTAAAACCAAACTTTGTTTCTCTTTTGTTTCCAAGTCTTGTTTGATCGAACAAGTAAATAGCTAACAGTGAATGATTTGTGTATGGATGACTAGATTCTGAGCAAAGATGATGAGCACTTCCTTCCTTCGGCTCACAGCATGAACAATTTTTGATAAGAGGCTTTTCAGGTGGTTGAAAGATGACACCTATAAGGTTTGGGACTGGGGATCCATGGCATTGTGGATCCTTTGTAAGTTTTCAAATTTTCTTTTAATTTTTTTTTTTGTTGTGCTTAGTATGCAATTTTGATTGTGAGGGCAACCTCTTTGTATTTTCATAATAGAAAGAAATAAGAGGGGAACTGTGTTTTGTTGAACCAGTTCTGGTCATATCAATTACTCTTCTCTCGCAACAAAAAAACCCAAAGAAAGTAGCTTATCTTTTGTGTGTTCATTAGTCGGAACTTTGACAATTCTGATATCCGCCGCCCAAATAATGTTTTTGGTCATTATGACCGTAAGTTAGAATGCACGTTCATGCTGTTTTCAGTTGGTCTGTATGAAGGCCGAATGGCTTTTCAACTACCATATAAAGGCCTTTTATTCTGGTCACCCACACCATCTAATCACCAATAATTTTTGAAGAAATTTTCTTGGGAATTGCTTGTAAGCTATGAAATTTGGTTGGATGTTGTTGGCCTGCAGTTTAAAGGGGATGTCCGTAAATTCATGTTACTTTACAACTTGGAAGTCAAATGTTCAATATCAGATTGGAATTTGTGGGGCATTTTAGCTTTTTTTTTTCTCATTATAATTTTCCCTGCTAAGATTAACATACTATTTATACTAATTATTGTGTATTAAATGCAGTAATAGGCCACTTTATACATTATTTTTAATGTATTATATGTAGTAGCTTTTAAGTATTGGTGCTAGACTAGAAAATTACATCCTTGTGAATATAGATTCCCTGTCGGCATTGAATAAGTGGATATACCATAAAAGGATTTGGGCCATACATTATTACGGTGTTGAACATCAATAATGCTCCTCCACTCATCCCGATAGCAAAAATTAGAAGAATGAAAATTGTGTGCATATTTGGTTCATTGGTTGAGGAATATTCAGTTGTCTAAACAATGCAACCACGGCTTGTTGCTAGGACCCAAAGTTTGTTCTGGTGAATTGGACCCAACATCTCATAAAAATCATAACCAGTTGAGCACTGACTGTGTTTTCTTGGGTCATTTGCCACCACGAGTCGAAATGTCCTTTCAAGACGAAAGTTCTAATAGTATACATATACGTATTCTTTTGTATTTGAGATAAAAGATTCCAACTTTTTAAAATGAAAAGAATATTATGTATTAACTATTTCGTACTTAATTATAAAATGGCTTTTGTTAGTGGTGAGCGATCAAATCAAGTGAAAAAATTTTGAGTTAATCGAGTTCACAAGTTTTATTTTATCATTCTAATTCAATTTGATTTTTTTTCTAATTGGGTGAAATTGTTTAAGTTAAATTAAAAAAAATTAAATATATCAAATAAAAATATTGTTACAGTATAATTAATTTCACGTTAGAATACATAAATTTGTACATAAATTTGAAATCACATATATTTGAAAAAATTAAAGCAAAATTATAAAAAAAAATACTTGAGTATGATAAATTTGAATCATGAATTAGGTCCTAAAATTATTATTTTTAAAATTTTAAGTTTTTTATATTTTTATAAATTTTTTAAATATATAAAATTTGAAATTTTGATAAATATTTTGAATTTTAAAATTTGAAATTTTGAAAATTATTTTGTATTTTTTGTTGAAAGAGATTAATTTGTTTATTTTCAAAGTTGATAGGGATCAAAAATTTATTTATACCAATTTATTATTCGAATTATTCGAGTTATTTAAATTATGAAATTTAACTCGTTCAAATTCATTCAAATAATTCAATTCGATCAAATCAAAATTTAAATTTTTTTTTTTTTTTGAATCAAACCAAAATTTACTTACTATTAATTTTTGTGGCAATTCACTATAAGTATTTAGTTTCATTTTGGGAAGGATTTTGATCTGTGCCAAAGAAAATCGATTAATCTTGATTTTTATATAATATTACACAGTATTAAAAGGAAACAATAAAAACATAATTTGAAATACAGAGACATGAACAAAAAAAAAAAGTAATATTCTAAATATAATTATAAAGACGACGATAATGTGAGTATGTTTTCAACGATTTCTTGATAAGAAAAACCTAGTTGAAGTTTTCTCATACAGATTGAACGGGTGGGCTGGTCGACATTTGTGCCATTTGCCACACGTGTGATGCACCATTAAAAAAAATAGGCTGCCATGACTGACCGGGTGTCCATGCGAGGGGCCCCTCCTTTTGCAACTTCGGTGCCGTCTGTGTCAAGCATCTCTACATGTGTTTTGTTTTCATTGGCTGGAAATGGATACAACCAATAATCAGGTAAAAATGCAGCGAGAAATCAGTGTGGCTGGTATTACCTGATCCAGACCAAGTAATTATTTATTATTATGCCGTCTTATCTGTACGGTCTATACGGAAACCTTTAACCAGTTCAGACAGTAGCCGGTAACCTTTGAACTTTTGATTACATGTATGTCTATTTGTCCCACGCGCTCTCTCTATTCCAACTATTTTACTCTCCCACCGCCAAAGGTCCTGTTTGGTGAGCTAACAATGGAAATGAATCTATTCAAACGAAAATATTTCTTCACTGGAATAATCTCAGTTGACTTTTAAAAAAATTTATTCGAACCATTTTTATGTTTTTGTAGCGCAATCAGTTAATTAAGATATAAATATGTATTGGGATTGCTTTTGATTTGTGGGAATCACCTTCACTTCACGCTTTTGTTTGTATGATAGTGAGACGTGTAATTAATAGTTTTTTTTACGAAGAATCATTATCATTAATATCAATTAAGCTTAAGGTTGAGGTCTCTAAGTATCGAAAAATAAAAAAATATTTCATTTAATGAGGTTTTTAAGAATTTAGAAGATTTTAACAATTTTCAATTTTTCATACAATTAAATTCGATGCTCTCGTCAATGGTTTGACGTGCTTGTCAATTGTGTCACAACACTTGAATTTTAACATTTAATTTAGACAATGATTGAAAGTATTTATGTTTGATTTTTTTCGTTGTTCTATATTGTAAATCGTTATTTATATACTAAATAAAAAGATAATTAAAAAACTAATAATGAAATGATTTGAATTAGTGTCTACAAATAATATTATTTTTTGTGAGTAAAATATTACAAGAATATTATTCCAATTAAAGTAGCTGGTTTATTTATCTATTAATGAGTTAAACTACACTTGTTGTTAGTTTGAACACTATTAGACAATGATTGATAGCTTACTTTAACTAACAATTGAACTTATGATAATAACTACAATTACAATTTAGACTAAGATTTGGGTTGGGATAATAAGTACTTTATTAGTATAAATAAAGGTATAAATTTTTTTTTTCCTTGCAACATAGACCAAGTCTTCTCCAAAATAGTAATAGCGTGACGTGCAGACGCAGAGGTAGAGCGTCAACCACACAGTAAAAGAGTGAAAGGCAAATCAAATGCAATCACAGCTATTATCACACGGCGTTTCTTTCATGTTCCGAACTTCAAACGACAAAAAAAAAAAAAGTGATATTTTTCTTCTTTTTCCTTGCTTCCATCTTCTTCACCTTTTTATTGTCTCTCTTGAAGAAAGAAAGAAAGAAAAACCCTAGAATCCGTTTCTTGAAGGTAATTATTTCCAAATATGGAAATAAATAGAGGCGTATTAATAGTAGTTTTAATTGTAGTTTCGAGTGCTGGGTTGGGTTTAGCTGGGGATATTGTTCATCAAGACGACGTTGCTCCAAAGAGACCTGGTTGTGCTAATAATTTTGTTCTGGTATTCTTACAAAATTCCTGAACTTTCCCCTCTCTTCTATTTTTTTTTTTTTTTGCTTTTTTACTTGGTGTCTATTTGGTTGCTGTGAAAATGGATGAATGATGAAAGAATATTGACTTTTCCTCTTGTACTTGATGTTTGATTAAGATGTTCCTTAGTACCTATAATTAGTTTAATTGTTTATTTTTAGGATTTATCTACTTCAAATTTTGACCTTTTTTTTAGTTTTTCATGTTCGACTGCTGAGATCATGGTGACAAATTTTTTTATTGTTTTAGACTTATTTTTCTGGTTTTGATCCTGATTGATTTATAAAGATAGGCTCTCCCCCCCCCCCCCTTTTGTGGTTTTAGTTCTTATTCTGTTTCTAAATTTTGGACTTAATAGTAGATTTTCTTACTTCTTTGCTGCCATTTGAAAATTGAGTTAGAAATGGTGCTTGTATGTTGGAATCTTTATTTCTGTGTTGCATCAAATTCTTTAGTAATAAAGCAACATTTAGTCCCTTAATTCGGAAACTTCTCCCAATTTGGTCTTTGACCTTTTTTTATCCACATTAGTCCCGGAATTTGGCAACTTTTCTCAATTTGGCACCTGAACTTCAATTTGGTACTTGAACTTGGATTGGATAAGCTGATGGCGTGAGAATATGAGGTTTGCCACATCATCATTTGAAAATTATATATATATTTTTATAATCTTTAAAAAATTATGAAGAACTTTTTCTTTAAAAACTGTTTTAGGTGATGACGTGGCACAATCTTAGAGTGCCATGTCGTCGTACCTTAACAGAATCTAAGTTCAGGGACCAAATTGAGAAAAGCTGTTAAATTCTGAGAGTAATGTGGACCAAAAAAATTCACGAACCAAGGTGTAAAAGTTGCTAAATTTAGGGGCTAATTGTTGCTTTATCCCCGTTTTCTATTTCATCTTTTTCAAAGTAATGTATATGGCCTCTGCATATTAGAGTTGATTTAATACGTTTGTTTCATAGGTAAAAGTCCCAACATGGATTAATGGTTTAGAAGACAACGAATATGTTGGTGTTGGTGCTCGTTTTGGACCCACTTTGGAGTCAAAAGAAAAACATGCAAACCATACCAGGCTTGCACTTGCAGATCCTCCTGATTGTTGCAGCAAACCTAGGAATCAGGTTTTCTAATTCTAATATTTTTTACAATATATTCATCCAATTTGTCTCTTAAATATATTCTTTCTGGCATGCATGTTCTTTCATCTGATCAGTTTCCCTTAAACTTGTTCCTTAAGTCATTCATAATCTTGAATATCTTCTCTGTTGGTAGCTTACAGGGGAGGTTATTCTGGTGCATCGAGGTAACTGTAGTTTCACAGTGAAGGCAAATGTTGCTGAAGAAGCCGGTGCTTCTGCCATCCTCATTATAAACAACCAAACAGGTATGTTGGGTCCTTTGTGAACAAAAATATAAGAGTCCTTTTTTTTTGTGCACAATAAATGATAAGATTCTTACTTCAGGTTAGAAAGTTGAAGAAATTTTGTAGGCATTCATTTTAGCTATCTTTTCATTTTTTCAACTGTATCCATCATCATGAAAATTAATAAATCTACTTCAACTGTGATTGGAAAACTTTTAATCTTATTGTGCAGAGCTTTTCAAGATGGTTTGTGAATCTGATGCTGATGTAGATATAAAAATACCAGCTCTTATGCTCCCTCAAGATGCCGGTTCACGTTTGGAGAAATATATAAGTAACAACACCATGGGTATGAATTTCCACATTTCCTTTATGTCAACGTCCTAGTTTGCCCTTCCTCTTTGTTGTTCTGGAAATATACTCTCTTTTGATGTTTTTCTTTTCACAATAATACCTCTTATGGCATCTTCACAGAATGGATTTTAAAATCTTATGCACCTTTTTATCTCAATGTAGTTTCTGTTGCACTTTACTCTCCCAAGCGGCCGGCAGTTGATATTGCTGAAGTGTTTTTGTGGTTAATGGCTGTTGGTACCATTTTGTGTGCTTCTTATTGGTCTGCTTGGACTGCTAGAGAAGTTGCTATTGAGCAAGACAAGCTGCTAAAGGTCATTTCATTTCTTTAAGTGCAATTTTTATGCATTCTTTGTTAAACTCTGATCTAGTACATATAGCAACAGTTTTTTTTTTTTTTTAATTCAATCATTCACCACAGTCTTATGTTGATTAATGTTGTATGCACAGGATGCATCAGAAGAAATTCTAGAAGTTAGAGGTGCAGGTTCTAGTGGTTTTGTTGACATAAATACAATGTCAGCAATTATCTTTGTTGTGGCTGCTTCATGTTTCTTGGTCATGCTTTACAAGCTAATGTCATTCTGGTTTGTTGAGGTTCTTGTGGTTCTGTTTTGCATCGGTGGAGTAGAGGTGCACTTGTCTTCATATATTTTTATGCTTATTTCATTGTGGCTTATTTACTCCATTTGTTTTATTGGTAGTTCACAAGTTTCTTAATGAGATGCAATATTTGTATGCTTTGTTACCTTTTTCTGACATTTACTTGCAATAAGGCCTGATAGAAAGGACAAAGGGTTGCGGGTGGGGTAGGGGAAGACTCTTTTGAGATGAATGCTGATCCCAGATATCCCTTTATGCTTCCAGGGCTTGCAAACGTGCTTGGTGACTTTATTATCATGGTATGCATATTCCTCTGACATTGCTTCTTTTTTTTTTTATTGTTTACACGTGCTTGATTGTTCTGCTTTTTAAACATGACTGTAATTGAACATAACTAAAACCAAATTCCCTCAGAAATGTGGAAAATGAAATCAGTAACTAAATCCCTATTTTTTGAAAAGCAGATGTATTAATAGAATGCATGCATTTTCTTTCTAAGTTTTAATGAACAAGTTGGATTGTATGACACTGACTGCCGCATATATATAGTTTCAGGTGTTTTCAACGCTTTGCAGAATCATTTATTAAAGTACCCTTCTTTGGAGCTGTTTCGCATCTGACACTGGCCGTCTGTCCCTTTTGCTTAACATTTGCTGTTGTTTGGGCAGTGTATCGTCGTATCTCCTTTGCCTGGATAGGTCAAGATATTCTTGTAAGACCAACTTTTCTAGTATCTTATGTTATTGTTACCTTTCTTAGTCAGGTGATTATATTGCATCTAATGTGTCCATTTGCTTGTAATGACTTCTTGTTCTCATTGAAAATTAATATACTCAGAAATTAGTCTGATTTACACTCTTATCATGGTGAACTGATTATATATGAACCTCCTCTGTTGCCTTCTCAATCAGGGTATTGCACTTATAATCACAGTCCTTCAGATTGTTCGTGTGCCAAATCTCAAGGTGAGTATCTTTATTACATGCCTTTTTCTGCCTACTCTTTAGAGATGCATGCATATAGTATATGCATGTAGCTAGTTTACATATATAGAAGAGTTGCAAAAACTTTTGATGTTCTTTAGTGGTGAATTTTGTTGAATCAGGTTGGGACTGTTCTTCTGGGTTGTGCTTTCTTGTATGATATCTTCTGGGTGTTTGTTTCCAAATGGTGGTTTCATGAGAGCGTGATGATAGTGGTAAGTGATTATAAACATTATTTCTTCACCAATCACCATTGAATTCTGATATTTCTGTAAACCATTTTGACCTTTGAGGGAATGATGCTACTTCCTTTTTCCCCTATTTTCCTTCTATTATAGGTAGCTCGTGGTGATAAAAGTGGAGAGGATGGCATACCAATGCTACTAAAAATTCCCCGGATCTATGATCCTTGGGGTGGCTACAGTGTTATTGGATTTGGAGACATAATCTTACCTGGACTGCTTGTGGCATTTTCACTAAGGTACATTGGAGCCATTAGTAATTTTTGTGGTGACATCTATGCCAGGATCAATGAATTAGTTTTGGTCTTTGTTACTTTTGTTGATTCTTTATGCTTTTATATAGTTTAAGACCTTACAACCGAAGACCAAAACATGCTGCTGTAATTTGTTAATAGGCCATATTTACAATGATTACATCAATAAGTCCGGAAATTATGTCAATTTGGCTTATGAATGTGCTATTTGTTTTCAGAACACTCTTTATTTTCATTGAAATGTTATGGTGTGTGGATTTGTTCCAACAATGAGACTGGTTATTATGTTTGGCCTATTCAGTGCTCATTGACTGATAATGTCGATAATTTTTGCAGATATGATTGGCTGACGAAAAAGACTCTTCGAGCAGGGTACTTCATATGGGCAATGACTGCTTACGGTTTAGGTATGAGAAATTTTGTCTGCAGAGCCAACCTGTATATAAGTGGGCTGTATGAGGGAATTTAGACAAGCTTGAATTTTACTTCGTTTGTTGAGGCTCAAGCCCTTTACTGCTAAGTCATAGTAATAATTATTTTGATCCTGACTTGCAGAGGTTATCTTCCCTAAATTTAATAATCCCCCGAACTGAAAGGGGGAGAAAATGACATTGTACGGATTTTACCTGTCCCAAAATAATGTGATAGGACTATATTTCTCAGCAGTTTTATTTTCCTTGTCTCCTGCCTTGCAACATAAGGAGACCATCCACTCATTAATTCTATATCCGTTTAAAATAATTCAACAGGTCTTCTAGTCACGTATGTGGCCTTGAACTTGATGGATGGACACGGCCAACCTGCGTTGCTTTACATTGTTCCTTTCATTCTTGGTAAGTAGCAATGCGATTAAAAGTAGTTTGGTTGTAGTAACATGCAATGCTTTCCTTATAAACCCCAGATGAAATGTTTTCTTCCACTTAAATATCTCTTACGACGCTTCTCTTGTTTTGGGTGCAGGGACATTTATTACATTGGGGAAGAAGAGAGGTGATCTCAAAACTCTCTGGACAAGAGGAGAACCGGAAAGGCCTTGTCCGCATGTCCAACTTCAGCCCTTAGAACAGAGAGAATAATGGTAATAAAACCCCGTACAATAAGTACCTCAAATGTGTGCCAGTTGATAAACCTTTTTGCTCTTTTAGGTTGTAGAGAAGCTACAAATGTAATATTTGCAGTATAGTTATTGCAATACGTTTAGAAATTAACCAGTAAAACAGACTAGTTTGAAGCTAGTTCAGCTAATCTCCTAGAAGCTTTACTTTTTACAATCCTCTGTGTGAACATGATCCCTATGAACGTTGTGTGTCTACATTTCTCCAAGAAAAAAAGAGACCAAAATTTGCGATGCAATTACCAGCGAATGCCATGGAAAGACGTAGGTGTATAATGGAATAAACCAGTTTGTAATTGGGGCTTGGTTTATCTACTTGCCACGGGTAGTATCCTGTTAAAATAAGTATCAAGACCAAACAAATATAAATAATATAAGTTTATTGTAAAAATAAGGAAAATCACCCATCCATATATAGACATATGTATATATACAGATAATATTTTTTAGTTAATACTGCACATATACTATTTAAACAAGCAACGACATGAAGGTTCCAACTTATAAGGATACTAAATAAAAATAGACGCACAACATAGGCTATGGGGAAAAATAGTAGGGAACCGATCAAATATGTTCCCAGATTAAGGAACAACGTTAATGGTGGTGTGGTTGCTTCTACCACTCCAAGATTGCGGAACGAAGTGCATGGTTAGGGATGAGATTGTGATGAGCAAGTGGAATATTCGTGCAAGGAGAGGTATCGTGCCCGCCATCCAGCCATCTCCGTATCTGTCTTAATTCATACGTGAATCCATCGGCTGCCACATGTGGGTCTGTCATGATTTCCTGCAAACATAAGCAAACCAATCATACTATGGAGGTTTAGAATACCCTTTTGCATCCAGAATCTAGCATTTGACAGTAAGGGATATGTTGAGACGACGTTGATTTGCAATACTTGATTCTGGTAACTGATAAAAGTGCCATTCGTGATGATGGAAGCTAACCTTTGAAATGGGACAAAAGAAAGAATCAAGAGGCTGACGAAGCTCTTCAGACCCTGCATGGAATGTTGATAAGGGTCCAATAGTATTTCTAATTGGTTCAAGCACCTTGTACACATCAGCAAGGTCTGGTCGACGGCTTCGGTTAGTATCACAGCATCCCAAAGCCCAGCGAGTCAACTGCTTGGCTTCTATATATGACCAGTCTCCAGCTGACGGATCCAATAAATCATTAAGACGCTCTCCATCTACTGCACGTTGGACATCCTCTATTATACTCAAGGGCGGTCTCCCAGTAATCAACTGTAGTAATATAATGCCAAATGAGTATACATCGGAACTGGGAGTCAATGTTCTTATGTTAAGAAATTGAGGATCCAGATAAGGAAATTTGCGGCTTATATCAGTCATATTGCTTGAATTCTCTAGAGAAGAAAGCACATGGCAGACTCCGAAGTCGCTAAGTTTGCAGCTGAAGTTGGTATCAAGGAGTATATTCCCTGGTTTTAAGTTGCCATGAACTATCCTTTGAGGCTTAGAGGAATGTAGGAAGATAAGGGCAGAACATATCTCAGTAGCAATATGAGTTCGAGTTTGCCAAGACAATGGGGGAGTATTATCCCTGGGGCTCAAACGATCTTCAAGGCTACCATTCGGAAGATATTCATAGATGAGAGCCCATATTTCAGGGCAGACTCCAATTAGTGTGACCAGGTTTGGATGCCTCAGCTTACTCAAAATATCAACCTGAAATGTATACAGCACACTTACCTCTTTTTTTCTCTATGGTAAAACCTATTTTCTTAAAAATGCCAACATGAAAAAAATATACATACGTATATTGAGTGATTTGAAAAGTTTCAGTTTAAGCTTACCTCCTTCTGAAATTCCAAGGGCCCTTGTAAGCTATTTTGATGGAGCACTTTTATAGCCACTTCGGTGTGACGAAGGGTACATCTATAAACGCTCCCATATGCTCCGTCTACAATCTTGAAAGAAGGGTCAAAGTCCTCAGTTGCATCATGGATTTCGGCGACAGAGAACTCGGAGAAGAACTGCTGCATATGCACACTAGAAGTCCCTTCTTCCTGTTTTGTTGAATGATCTTCAATTGACTTGCAAGTACTTTCGAGTTTTGTCCGCAACTCATCTCGTTCTCTCTGGTAAATTTGTGACAGCTCCATTGCAGATGATAACTTAGCTTCCAATACTTTAACGTGATCGGAGTTGGCACCTCGACTCTCCCATAATAACTTATGAGTTCTTGCGATTTTGCGTGCTTGATCTCTTTGCTGCTTGACTTGTTCAAGCTCCTCGTTCTGTTTTCTAAGCATTGCTTCAATTTCCTTCCTGCGTCTTAACTCTCCAATGTATGAAATTTTCATTTCATTTGCCTACAAGTCAGTAATGGCTGTCATTATAAAGTTGTGGGATTAACGAAAACAGGTTTAAAGTCTATCAGTTGAATTAAGAAAGTACGAAAATACCAAATCTTGGGGCAGAAATCAGACATTTGGAACTTCCGGCCAAACTTGATACAATACATATCAATCAAAATAAACAGAATAAGCAGTTACATGAAATACTTACTCATTGTATCTATTGTTCCCCACAAATATTAGTGCAGTCTACATAGGAAAATCATTAGGTCATTTCTATTGAAGACAAAACAAAAACTTGGACAATTTCAAAGAATGCAAGAAGTTGAACTCCAAAAAGCCTAATTTATATCAGTAGAAACATGCTTCCCTACAACAATTATGTAACTATAATTCTATAAGTTTGAGGCAAATATGCATACAGACACAGAAAGAGAGGAAAAGAGAGCAAAATGAAGAAAGGGGACATTACTTGGCGTACTACAGCATTCAGAGCATCCTTTTCAGCTTTCAGACGCCGGTCAAACTCGTCAAAAGCTTCTTGATTTGATTTTTCAGCAATGAATAGGGCTTGTTCTAGATTATCAAAGACTTTATCATCACCGCTTCCTTCCTGTCAAAATTCATAAACCATAGACAGGATTTCACTGAGAAGCTTAAAGAATTTGACAAATGCTTGATGTCTATATCTGGTCCCCTAATGTAAGCTTTTAAATTTCAGGCATTGATAAATAGTAAAGATCCTCGCAGAAGTCGAATAGTACATTGAACTCAAGCCAGTCTGGAATCTCCACTAGTGTCTCAGACACAAATGGATCAGAACTGCTACCCACATTGTCAGAGCCTGCCCAATGACTAGAACTTGAAGCAGAGCTGATCAGATTTGATTGTCCATTTTCGACAAGTGACCTACAGTAAATCATAAGTTAAACAAGTATGCTGAAACTTAAGAACAGATTAACAAGACTGTTAGCTAGCACACCTTCGATAGACGAGTTGTCCCCCACAAATGAACCAAATTTTGCAGGAAGGCGGCGCAAGTAGCTCCACATATTGAGCTTTTTCAGATTTGAGATCAGTCATGCCCCTGCAATGTTAAGGACATATTAAGTAACTTGCATGCCATTCCTTCATTTCATGGGTTCAGAACATACAGAATCATTAGAATTTAGCATAGTTGTAAAACAGCAGTAATTTTCAGGAATTATAAGCATTAAAAGAAGAATGAATAAATAGTGAAATTAGAGTGAGAAGTTAATTAGTACTCTGAAAAATGCTTGTTAGCTGCTGCTCCCATGACAAGTTCCTTGATATGTTGATCACGAATTAGCTCAACAATCCCCTTTCCAGCATCATCCATCTCTATATTTAGCTTTGTCGCTTCTACCTACATCAAACACATCATAATCAAGGCCAAAATTAGAAAATATTTTCCTTCATTTTTAACCAGTTCCTAAAAGAAAAGAAGGAAATTATATTTACACTTTTTTGACCACAGATGAGAAGATAATCGTTCATGATCCTATCTAAAATCTTCCTCCCAATTTCCTGTTGGTGAAGCCTGCTTGCTGTAAAATTCATACGACCTAAATACCAAGGAAAAAAATAATCAAAACATTCACATATTTCAAAGAAGTAACCCAATTGAGATCACTACTAGCACTGACAGAGCTTACTCGGGTTGAAAAAACTAGCAGGCTGATGAACATGAAGAATGCAAACTTTTGTGGGACAAAGATTCTGCAATGCCCATAACAGAGTGTGCTTGCTTTCTTCTACAGCTTTTCCAACCGCAACATATATGGTTTCAGCAGTATCAGTCATGTGATCCATTACAAGTTTTATTCAGTGATCTCTCTATTTTTCCCAATAAACTGATCACTTGGTTTCAAAGTTAAAAGGCAGAGTGCCAAAGGCAAGTTTTTATTTGCTATTGGGAGGAGACTTTCATGGCAAGCTTACAGAGGTATAAACCACACTGCCCCTGTTGGGAAATGGAAAAGGAAAAGGACAAGGACAAGGTTCTTTGCTTTAGGACTTAAGTGCAATTGATCTAAGGGCTGTGGTTCATCGGGTTTTAATTAAAATATCTATCTTTATGTATTCCAGGAAAATGAGCAATATCTTTTGTCTGCTTTTCGTTAGGGATCCACTGATTTTTAGTATTTTTATTTTTTATTTTATAAATTGCAGTCTTCATCACTCTAAAATAGAGTAGGTTTTATTTTGATTATTTTAATTTTTTTAATTTAATCACTTTAAATAAAATAATTATATAAATTAATCATTAAGTTAAAATTTTCTTTTTTTTTAACGAATTACTGATGTTACATATTAGCATATTGAGGGTTTGACCCATTACCTTCTTTTTACAAAGGTATAAACCACACTGCCCCTGTTGGGAAAAGGAAAAGGACAAGATTTCTTTGCCTTAGGACTTAAGTGCAATTGATCTAAGGGTTGTGGTTCATCGGGTTTTAATTAAAATACCTATCTTTATGTATTCCAGGATCTTTTGTCTGCTTTTGGTCAGGGATCCACTGATTTTTAGTAATTTTTTTTTTTTTATAAATTGCACTCTTCATCACTCTAAAATAGAGTAGGTTGTATTTTGGTTATTTCAATTTTTTTAATTTAATCACTCTAAATAAAATAATTATATGAATTAATCAATTAAGTTAAAATTTTCGTTTTCTTTTTAACGAATTATTGATGTGACATATTAGTACATTGAGTGTTTGACACGTGACATTCTTTTATTGATTGTTGACTAAAGTTTAGGGATTTACCTATCATTAGTCCAAAACTTTTTCCTCCTAAACTTTAATCAAAAGTAAAAATTAGAGTTACATATCGATCACTCAATAGGTTAATGTGCCACGTCAACACTAAATAAGATTTGTATTTTAATTTACAGGGTAGTATTTGTTCATATTTTTTAATCCATTGACAAGGTACACACAAGTGCTTGAACTTAAATCCCCTAAGATGAATAACATCCTCTTTTTCATTAGAACCACTTGTTATGTTCAACACAACCGTAATTTAAACCTAAACTATTCTGGAAAAAGATGATCACTTGACCAATAAACCACAAATCAAAATCTAAAAATAACTTAACTTATTTAATGTTCTCTTTAATCAGTTAGGTTCAAAAAATATAAAGATTAGATATGAATAATTTAAAATATAGGGATTAAATATACAATTATATATATATAGTAATTAAGAATAAATTTGACTTGTTTTCTCTTTCGGTTTCTTCCAGATGATTAGGAAGTTACGGAGAATTTACAAAGAAAGTGCCACTAGAAAATGAGAAGTGGGGTTTCCATATGATTATTAAAGTGCCACTAATATTAAAAAATTTAAATATTAATTTTTATATATTAAAAATATTAATTACCATATATGAATGCACATCTTATCATTGAATTATTACTTATAATTTCTTTTTTTTCAATTGAGTGCACAGTATATAAGTACTGAATATGAGTATATAAAAGTAAAATAAAAAAGCGTAAAGATTCTTGTTCTGAGTGATAGGATAAGTTCGTAGGTTCAAAAAAAATTCACGACATGACTGGGTTCAGAGTTCAGGTAGATAGTGCAATAATTATTTCACCCACCGCCTTTTGACGTGATGTTTGTGGGCTGCATCTACAACTCGTTAAAGCCCATCTCTGACCCTTCTTTCGAATCTACATCAGAGGCTGATGAAAAAAAACAGGTAATCTACTGCTGCTGCACGTGAATTTTGAGTTAAATTCCATTTTAATTTTATTTTATTTAATCATCAAATTTTAATGATTTAAAATCATCAAACTCACCACATTATTCATTATTCATGGTTTATTTTTAATTATTTAATGAGATTTTAATAATATTTTTTATATTATTGATATATAATTTTGATAAATTTTTTTATTTTAATTCTTGAATTCCAAATTTCGAATCTTGAATTTTAAATTCGAAACTTAAAATCTTAAATTTTAGAGTATAGTTAGAGATTGAAAGAGTCTCGATCGCTTTAAAATAGAAAATTTTTCATTTAAATTTTTAAAAATTTTAAATTATTAAAGGTAAAATTACACTTTGATCTCTCTAAAAATGATAAAATTTTGATTTAATGCTTTAAAAAATTATAAAGTTATAGGTTATTAAAATGATGAAATTATATTTTTACTATCGTAAAAAATAAAATTTTATTTTCATCCCCTTTAAAAAAATATGCCTTCACCCCTGCCTGAACTCTAAATCCTAAATTGAGGTTTCGATTCCAAGATAAAAAATATCGAAATTATGTATTAATGAAATGAAAAAATTATAAAAATATCATTAAATAATTAAAAAGATATCATAAATGATATAATACGAAAGTCCATAAAATAATTTCTCCTCAAAAAAATCTTACTTAAAAGTAATAAAAACTTATAAGGAATCTGTTACATAATCATAAAACTCTAAAATAACTTGGAATAAAAAATATTTATAAAAAATTAAAATACAAATTAAATTGATCTAAATTAACCAAATCTTAGAGTGAATATTTGATTCAATTCAATGTTGTGGGCCGAATAAATGAAAAGAAGGCCTAAGTTGGGCCTATGGATACAACATGCTGCAAAGTCCGGATCCAAACAGTATTAGGGCTTGGATTCTGTTGGGTATATTAGGGCTTGAATTCTTTATTCACAATTTTCGGTGGAATTGAAGTTGAATCTCAGCAAAGCTTGCGATTGTAGCTTCATCTCTGATCTGCCTCTTCATAATGATTCACGTTTGTTTGTGAACAAAATAATAAAAAGATAAATCATTCAAAACTTTTAAATTGTTAAGGGTTCATATCTTTAGGAAATACTAGTCATCTAGTTTATACCATTCAAAGTTTTCGTTATTCGAAATGTAAGATTTATTGATATATTATTAAGTAATATTTAGAAAGTAAAATTACTTGGTATATTATTTTACTTTGTTTGTTTTATTTTGTTTGATTATAAATAAAATTATCAAAACCAATAAAAATCAACAAGTAAATATAATATTCCCTTAAAAAAAGTAAATCTTATGTTTCCCCCACTTATCTCTTGCTTAACATCAAAACCTTTAAAGCCTATAAATAGGCAATGTTCTCACGGGATTGGTGCAAGAGAGTTGGATACAATGATAATATTTTAATTCGTAGGTTCAGATGGTATGATTTTTATAAACAATATTTAAAGTTATTTATAATCCCTCATTAATTGTATTAACAATTTTTTATTAATATATCAATAAGTGTGACACTACACCTCATTATTGGTTTTGAATTTTTTTGACATTTTTATTATAGATTCTAATTATATATATATTTACATAATATCTAGAATTACATATAGCATTTGACAAAATAGTTGGTGATTTTCCCCTATAGAGTTTGTTGATTCACTCGTAGTAAAAGCTAGACCGGTAGTAAGGTAATATTGGAGTGGAGAATGGAGCTGTTGTACATGAGATATTACCTGATCGTCTCAAAAGTTCATTAGCATTAATTATAGTTTCTTCCATTACTGGACCACCAATGAAAGCTACCAACGTTTTTTTTACCTTAACCTACCAAACAAGCTTAACAAATTTACAATATATTCTACAGATCTGGCAAGAAATTTATCTTCATCAATGATAGACTTACAGGGATATGGTCGGACAACTTGACATCCAACTTCTTGGTACTGAAACTTGAGATGAGTTTATGTTTCGTTACTACAGCTTCTTGACAAATACATAAGTGTTAAACGAATCAAACATCCCTTGATAATTTTAAATTATTTTAATATTATCGATGAGGTTTTTTATTATTAAACTCATTAATTTAACTTTTAAATTATACATCAAATCTCGCCAGAAATTCTAAATAAATATTATTATTTTTATCATATAAATTTTAAAAAATGGAATAAAAAGGCAACGTCCACTACAACTATAATTTCCTTTGTATCGATCACTTTGCATGAATTTCTTCTGAATTGTAGATACGGATAAGGGGAATATATGATTTCAAAAAGAAATACTGTACACCTTCAAATCTTAGTGGGAAAGCATGGCCGTATGAGAACCAAATGCATATCCAATTGTTTTATCGAAAGATAGAATCATTAAATTTCAAGCTTAATTCAATTAAATTATTTTATTAACAGTAGATAATTTAAAATTCAAATCTCAAGCATTTGTAAATCTTTTCGTTGTATATTGTTGTGAGGCTATCTTATCTTCCCAGTGCCCACCGTAGTGCTTCTTTTTTAATCCTGTCCACGAAGCTTAAAGCCACTAAACGAGTTGAAAATGAACAAATTTGTCTTTCAAAAATAAAAATAAAAAAAATCACGTGAGATTATCCAATACAAAAAATATGATAAATATTGCATGGCTTTAAGATTCCTCAAAAAAAGACGATTAACATTCGTATTTAATTTATTAAAGATGGTTGCTGATCGAATCTTATTGTTGTCAGTACATGAAAACGTAAGATCGAGTGCGTTTAAACGCATTATTTTCTTATTTAAAGGTTTGAGAGGGGCTATGAGTAATTCTAAACATTGATTTAAAAGAACAAATATGATCAGAATGTATAATAAGATTGTTAAAAGAAAAAGATAATTCATGTTTGGTCAATTTCTATATAAGATCCTTGTATTATGCTCTCTCTTTTGTTTTTGCAATTTTAATCCTTCAATTATAATTCAATAATTTCTAGTTTTTTATTTTCTGGAATGTGTATTTTTTGTTTCAAGGTCAATTTGTTTCGGTTAATTTCATCAGATAATTTAATTAAAATTTTTAAGCATGTGATGACCTGACGTATATAACTTGACATTTCTTTTTATATATCTAAAAATAAATTGTTTAATTATTTTGATTTGTATAAAGCGGTGATTAAAATTTTGCTCGATATCTATTTGACATGATCAATACCTTTAATATTGTATAAAAATAAATATTAATTAACTATATAATAAAGAAAAAAAATCATAAGTTTAAAAATAATGAAATTACAATAAATAAACTAAATCGGCGGGGCATATTTGAATTTCAAAGTTTCACGTTTATTTGCAAGGAACGTTTACACCTAGTCGGAGGCATATTCCAAGTTCACATTATCTAAAAAATATTGCAAACAACATAAACATGCGTACATATTTTTAAGTTAAAGTGAATATTTAAATTATTTTTTAATTTTTTTTATTATCAGACGAAGAAATAATAAAAAAATTGTTTTACTTTCTGTTTCCTATTTTGGCACAAAAACATCAGTGGTAGGAATTTAAAAAAGAAAATTGGGTCCAAACATATTAAATATGAATTTGTAAAATTAATTATGACAAAATTTATTTGTTTATTCTTATTAGAGTTGTTTGGGATGAACGTTTATTTTTAATGTGATGCGTTTAAATTTTTTTATTTTATGTTATAATATTATTATAATTTTTAATTTAATTATTACTATTATTTTTACGATAATAGTAAATAAATATACCATTTATCAAAAGTGTTTTAGTTTGGACGAGTGTATTTGGTTCAGGTCTTTTAAACACAAAGTTTGAGAAAAGTATGGCTCACTCAAGCACTCCACGCCATTTAAATTCACTTAATCAGTACCTTAAACATTTAATTTCCCATTATAGCCCCTACTTTTATCGCCTCATCATCACGTGGGAGATTGATAGGAATAGGAAAAGACTAAAGGGCAAAATGGGAAAACGAACACAAAAATAATAAAAAATTTAATTTTGTATTGAGTAGATCGCATCGGCCCCCAATTTCTCTCCCCTTTTTAATTGTACGAGAGCAATGCAAGAGAAAACAGAAGGCCAAGTCCAAAGCTAAAAAAGATTGGAAAAAAGAAAATCGTCATCCCATCAATCAGCCAAAGCTAAAAAAAATAGTCAAAGCCCCACATCCTTCTCTCCTTCGAATTTCTCTCTCTATTCCTTCTTTATTTTTTCTTTCCTCCTAAAATCCCCTTTCTCTCTCTAGATTTCGCCCTACGAAATCCCTAATTTTTATCAGAGGTAGGCTCCATTTATTTGTTTGCAATCTCAATCTTCTTCGTATGTTTTCTTGTTCCCGTTTAATCTTTGTCGCCCTTACATTATTTTACGAATTTGCCATTAAACCCTAGTTTCAATAATCTGCAAAAAACAGAGAGGAATGGGTCAATCTTTTCAGCTGACATAAACCCTAGTTCTCGTATCGTGCATCGAATTTGTCTTTCCCATAGTCTTAGGCTAAATGATTTGGGTTCTAGTTTTATCTCTTAGCATGTAAAAGAACATAGCTTGCGTTCAGTTCAATTTGGGGGTTTGCTTGATTCAGTATATTTGGTTCATTGCTGAATCAAAAAGGTAGAGTTTTTAGTTATATCCTGTGTTTTTTTAATGGTAAACTGGATTGAGTCACCTGGGGAGGGAAACATTTTGAATTTTGAATTTTGACATGTGTTGGTTGTTGCTATTGGTTTATTTTAATAGATCAAAGCAATTTGATTCTTTAAGGCTTTTGTTTTGCTACATGGCTTTTGAGTTTGCCTTCCTGCTTAGCATTTCAAAGTGCTGGGAGTTTATTTGTTTTACCTTAATTTCAAAATTCTTAAATCATTACTGGAATATGTATGGACTTTTAAATTTTTTATTGTAATAATGTTTTTCTCTAACTTAAAATTAATTCTTGTATTGTCAAAACTAATTGTATGAAACAGCTTTGTGAATATATTGGATCTCTTCTTAGTAGAACAAATCTGCTGAGCTTAATCGTATGATGTTTAGAGTTTTGCAGCTGATTTTGTTAGGTCATGTTTTCTTAAGCAATCAATGGAAGAAATGTTTTGGGCTCCGTCTCCTACAACCTCTAAAATTGAACTATATTCCCCTTTTTAGATTTGCTTTCTTTTTTGAACGTCAGTGATCTGGTGCTTTCTATTTATATAATTTGATTTCTCTAACCACATGATGGTAGAACTAGAACTGGCACTGATGTCTTTCATATTTCTGGCAGGTCAGAGTGATGTTGATTTGTACATTACATGTTTGAGGTGACACACTTATTGAATCTATTCTTAATTTTATTTTCATTGTCACTTTGCTTATGCCTTAAATGGTTCTAATTTCTATTTCCTTATATATTTTTTTGGCACTGTGCAGTTTTGCTTTCACATTCCTTAGGATTTAATGTTGGAAGCAGTATGCCGCTGATAGTTGGGAGAAATGCAAAGGTATCATGCTCCCAGCTGCACTAGTGCAGTTAATAACAGTGCAATAGGAGGAGCCTCAGTTAGGGATACTCCCCGGGCTGATTCATCTTCATTACCACCTAACTTCTCATTGAATTCTAGGTATCTAGATACCATGTTCTTTTGTCTTCTGTTCACATATTCTAGTCTTCTTGAATTTAATTTATTGATTCTAAAATTGGTGTTTGATTATATTTTTGGATATTTTTATTTGATGATTTTTCTATTAATGACCACATTTTGAGAATATTCTGCTCCTACTACAAGAACACTTTCAATTTGGAATTAGTTTTTCTAAGTCTTGTACCGAGTATTTTGTGCCCTTTTGTCTGACCCTGAGATTGTGCATAAGCTGCTTCTTATTGTTAGAAGTGGAAGGTAATGCAGGAATTCCTCTGATTTCTTTCTTGTTTTTCTAAATCATTTGTGAGTTTTCTTAAAATTAGATTTTCCACACTGTGATGAGACTGTTATTTTTTTTCCAAAGTATATTTACACTGGCATTTTTAGAATTGTAAAGCTGTCTACCTGCTAAAAGTACACTTCTTTCTACCTGGTTTCATTTATTTGTATTTTTATCTGTAGGCGGCAATCTCAGTTAGCACCCTACAAGTTGAAGTGTGATAAGGAACCTCTGAATTCCAGGTAATTATGCAATTGAATCAAATTATTATGTCAGTTATATTTATGCAGAATGATTAAGTAATGCATCAGAAGAAGGTTATATATTACTTATGATACCTATGTAATGGTGGATTGCAAAACTGACTGAGCCAATGGTTCTACTATATGATTCTTAAGTTTATCCATTTAGATTATATGTTTTTTTTATTGCTTTATATAACTAAATTGATAGTCCAGTTGGTTTGATTCTTAAATTCATCTTCTTAAGTTAATGCATATATTGCGTACTAACTTTTGGTTCCTTTCAGGCTTGGCCCCCCTGACTTTCATCCTCAGACTCAGAATTGTCCCGAGGAGACACTCACTAGAGAAAATGTGCAGCATGGGTATAAGGATACTATTGATGGACTAGAGGTATAGTCTTATGATTGTTCACAATTCACTACTGTTTTTTGTTTTCCTCATGCAGATTTTTGCTGCATGTGAGTGGTTGGCAGCTATGCTTGCTTTACTAATCTATATGAACATCAATCACATCCTTTTTTTTTCCCTGAGCTGTAGCCTTATTATAGTTGGGTCTCCATTAAATTATTATGGTTTGGGAACCTTATCTGATGCATATGCTTTAAGCACAGGGTTCTCCTTTCATTGTCACATCTCTCTAAAACTTTACTTTCTTCTTCCTCATGATGCTGTTTGATTCAAATTTTTTGTAACTTCGGTACTTTCTGTGCTTATCTTAGATTGAAATCTGATAGTGTCTGTATAAGGCTGTTTTGACTTCATGCTGATATAGCAACTTAGCAACATCTTATAACTGTAGGAAATTTAAATCTCGAAAATTTTAAGAATATTCCAAGAAGTTAACTGTTTTTAGTTAGCTTCTTTGTTACCATATTTGTTGTTTAACATGGTCCTCCCATCTTTTCAGGATTCAAAAGAGAATTCATTGACTCAGGTTCAGGCTTTTACAAAGCCAGTTGTTTTGAAATGCAGAGATGTAAGTCACTTTATTTGGGATGCTATGGTTGTCACATGGACTATTCTATTCATATTTAATTTAACTTATCAACTCAAAAAAAAAAAGTTTTCCTTGTGTAACATAACTGTCAGTTTTTCACTTTCTAATAAATAATTCCTCTATTCTTTGTAGGCAATTAGAAAGTGTCTAAGGGCTATCAACGAATCTCGTGCTCAAAAGAGGAAGGTGATACATTCATTCTTTTCATGGTTGTTTCTTGTTTATGTACTTGTATTATTGCTTTCTTTTCAAAGCTCTGTATTTTGTTTGTCAGTCTGGTCAGGTTTATGGTGTCCCTCTTTCTGGTTCACTGTTAAGTAAACCAGGGGTTTTCCCTGAACAAAGGCCTTGCAATGAAGATTTCAGAAAAAAATGGATTGAGGTAATCTCATGCTCCCCTACGTGGTTGCACAAAACTTTTTTATATTCCTTTTTTGTTTAGTTTTTATTTTTGACTTCATGGATCTTGGCGAAAGGCAAAACTATGCTTCATACGTGAACTCAACATTATCTTCATATTTTTCTCAGGGCTTATCACTGCAACACAAGCCTTTGTGTTCTTTGGCCGATCAAGTTCCTCAAGGATATAAGAAGAGACCACTAATAGAGGTTCTTATCAGGAATAATGTTCCATTGCTTAAAGCAACTTGGTTTATCAAAGTAACATATCTTAATCAGGTACAATAGTCTTAATATATTTGTACCATATGATCATGCTTTCTGTAATTGTGCTAGATTATTCATAATATTGGAAGGTAGCAGATTTATTGTTATCATTTGCAGGTTCGTCCTGGTTCTGCAATTTCGTCTGGAGCACCTGATAAAACTCAATTATCTCGTACAGAGCTCTGGACAAAAGATGTTATAGATTACTTGCAATACCTTTTAGATGAATTTTTTTCGAGAAACAATTCTCATTCTACTCAACATGGTAGAGATCGGTTGCCACAAATGCATTATGCTGGGTCTTTGCAGCATAGGAGTGATCTGGCACCGGCAATCATTGATGGTGAGGAACCGTCTCTTCATTTTAAATGGTGGTATGTAGTGCGGCTCTTGCAATGGCATCATGCAGAAGGACTGGTTCTTCCTTCACTCATTATTGATTGGGTTCTGAATCAACTGCAGGTATCATATTTGATGTATTCAGCCCTCATTCACTGTTCTGAGAGATCTGTTCATGTAGGAAATAATTGAGCTTATGAACATTTTCTGGTTTCTTATTATTTTAATTGTGCTATTCCAGGAAAAGGATTTGCTTGAGATTCTGCAGTTGCTGTTGCCTATCATTTATGGAGTTTTGGAAACCATCATTCTATGTCAGACATATGTACGCAATCTTGTGGGTGTAGCTATTCGCTTCATCCGTGAGCCTTCTCCAGGTGGATCTGATTTGGTTGATAACTCCCGGAGAGCATACACAATATCTGCACTAGTTGAGATGCTCCGCTATTTGATACAGGCTACACCAGATACATTTGTTGCTTTAGATTGCTTTCCTTTACCTACTTGTGTACTCTCACATACACCTAGTGATGGTGGTTTTTTATCTAAACCCTCAGATGATGCAGCAAAAAAAAATTATTCAGCAGATGCATATGCTGTCAGAGGTAAAGGGTTTGATTCCCAATACCAATCCTTGTCATTTAATCATGTTGTTTCCACCGTCGAGAAACGTGCTGATAATCTTGCTAAAGGTGCAACTGCTGGATATCCTAGCCAAAGCGTGGCAAAAGCTGTGCAGACCCTGGACAAGGCTCTTTTGCAAGGAGATGTGATAGATGCTTATAAACATATCTTCAATGATCTTTATGATGGAGCAGTTGGTGAGGGTTGGGTAGCAGAAGTCAGTCCATGCTTAAGGTCATCACTTAAATGGCTTCAAACTGTGAATTTGTCTTTGATTTGCTCAGTTTTTTTCCTTTGTGAGTGGGCAACTTGTGATTACCGAGACTTCCGGAATGGTCCACCCTCTGACGTGAAGTTCACTGGAAGTAAAGATTTTTCACAAATATATCTTGCAATTCAGCTTTTGAAACTGAAGATGAAAGAGTTGTTGAAAAAACTCAAGAAGGGAAGGGCATCAAGAAAGAATACCAGTCAGCAGAATACCTATTCCAGCAAGGATTTGTTGGGAAATACACATGAAGCTAAAAGCAATGGAAAAGGTTTAAATGGAAGGAGGAGGAACTTTTCAGATATATCTGACAGCCCTGGTCCTCTGCATGATATTATTGTGTGCTGGATCGATCAGCATGAAGGACATAAAGGAGAAGGTAGCAAGCTTCTTCAGCTTTTTATGTTGGAACTCATACGTTCTGGAATTTTTTATCCTCAGGCATATGTGAGGCAGCTAATAGTTAGTGGAATTATTGATACAAATGGACCAATGGCTGACCTGAACAGAAGGAAGAGACACCAACGAATCTTGAAGCAGCTCCCAGGCCAGTTTATGCTTAATGCTTTGGAAGAAGCAAGAATTGCTGAGGGCTCAGAACTGCTTGAGGCTATAAATGTTTACTCAAATGAGCGTCGTCTTGTCCTTCAGGAACTTTTTTTTGATTCATATAATAATACAAACAATTCTCATGCACTAGCTAAGAAGCTAAATTGTCATTCTACCTCAGGAAAAGATGTTGCTTCCCAGGTTTCATGTGATAAGAGAACTGTTCAAGCTTCAAAGACTTTCAGGAGAGAAGTGGACCTTGAAGAACTGAAGGCTTCCATCTCAGTTTTGCTGCAACTCCCCAGTTCATCTTTTTGTTCTGCAGATAGTGGAGTGGATGAGTCTCAAGGGAGTATCAAAAGATCTATTGGGTCAACATACAGCAAGATGGATTCTTTAGAAGGTACTCTTGGGTGTGAAGATTGTAAAAGGGTTAAAAGGCAGAAATTAAGTGAGGATAAGAGTTCATGTCTCCAAGTATCTTCACCCATTCCATCAGATGATGAAGATACTTGGTGGGCGAGGAAGGGGCCCAAAAACTTGGAGGGTTCCAAAGTTGACCCCTTGCTTAAGTCAACAAAGCAAGCATCTCGTGGTAGGCAAAAGCCTGTGCGTAAAACTCAGAGTCTTGCTCAGTTAGCTGCTGCTAGAATTGAAGATAGCCAGGGAGCATCAACAAGTCACGTTTGTGATAACAAGATAAGCTGTCCACATCATAGAACTGAGGTGGAAAATTTGAAGCCAGTTGATGGGATCAGAACAACCCATCATGCAGATATTATTTCGATTGGGAGGGGTTTAAAGCAGCTTCGCTTTGTAGAGAAGAGGGTTGTCACTATTTGGTTGCTATCTGTAGTTAGGCAGCTTGTTGAAGAGTCAGAGAAATCTGTCCCCAAGGCTAGCCAGTATGGTCGACCCTTTGTTGCAGCTGATGAGAAGAGTCCCTTAAGATGGAAGCTTGGTGAGGATGAGCTATCAGCCATTCTGTATCTATTGGATGTTTCTTGTGATTCAGCTTCAGCTGTCAAATTTCTCCTTTGGTTGTTGCCAAAAGCTATTAGTAATCCCAGTCCTGCCATTCATGGTGGGAGAAACATTCTAATGGTGCCCAGGAATGTGGAAAACTATGCTTGTGAAGTGGGGGAAGCATATCTTTTATCATCTCTCCGAAGGTAAAATATTATTTGTTTTGTCTCTTAATTTGATTAAATTGTTCATGACAGACATGTCTGGATATCAAATTTGTTCTGTAGGTTGTTTCTTTGTTAGTGTCCATCGTGTTGCAGTATGATTTTATGCTCTTGCCTTTTCTTTATCTTTAACAATGAGTTTAGCCTATTTTTCTTCTTTTCTCACCCATTTCTCTAAAGCAAACTATTCTGGATTTTTTTTTGTGAATTTGTACTATCAAGTGCATGAAATAGTTGAACGATGCATTATTTGGGTGTCTGGTTGGAATTGTATGATATCTAGTAAACTGTCCTGAAGATTGGGAGACAATTTTTCTTCCCTGAAAGTTGTTCTTAATGCTCATGATTGGACTATCAAGCCACTAATCCTTTTGTGGAAAAACCTATTGTCATTGTTGTCTATGTTTCATGGCCTGCACATGTAGTCTTACATGCTTAACAATGAATCTGTTCAGGTATGAGAACATACTTATTGCCGCAGATCTTGTGCCTGAAGCTCTGTCTGCTACAATGCGTCGTGTTGTCGCATTTATGGCCACTAACGGAAGAATTACAGGTTCTGGAGCCCTAGTTTTTGCATGTTATTTGTTGAGGAGGTATGGCAGTATTGCCAGTGTGATTGAATGGGAGAAGAATTTCAAGGGGACCTGTGATAAAAGACTTTTGTCTGAACTTGAATCTGGACGAACAGAAGGAGAGTTTGGATTTCCACATGGAGTTCCTGCAGGGACTGAAGATCCTGATGATTACTGTCGTCAAAGGATAAATGTCGGACGGTTATCTAGAGTTGGTGTAAGCATGAGAGATATGGTTCAGCGTCATATTGATGATGTCTTGCACTACATCTTAGGCAAAGAGAGAAAACATTTTGCGGCCAATGCACCAAAAAGTCCTGCCACTGAAAAAGGGGATGATGATTATCAAGTTGCTCAAAAAATTATAATGGGACTAATGGACTGTTTTAGGCAGACTGGTGGTGCTTTTCAAGAAGGGGACCCAGGTTTGGTGTCTTCTGCTGTTTCTGCCATTGTTAGCAATGTTGGATCAACCCTAGCAAAGATACCTGATTTTACTAGCGGCAGCACTTATTCAAATTATCAGCCACCTATGAATTCCTTGAATTTTGCTAAGCGCATATTGCACATCCATTTAATATGTCTATGCCTGTTAAAGGAAGCTCTTGGAGAGCGCAAAAGCCAAGCATTTGAGATAGCTCTTGCAACAGAGTCTTTTTCTTCTTTAGCTGTAGCATTTACTCCTGCAAAGTCCTCTCGGGGTCAGTTGTTGTCTCCTGATTCTCTTGATTCTCATACGAACATATCTAATGACAATTCACACAGTACTGCCAAAGCGACTCTTGGGAGAACTACCAAAATGGCAGCTTCTGTTTCTGCCCTTGTCATTGGGGCCATTATTCATGGAGTTATTAGCTTGGAGAGAATGGTGTCTGTCTTAAGATTAAAGGAAGGATTGGATGTTGTTCAATTTGTAAGGAGCACAAAAACCAGCTCTAATGGTAATGCCCGATCTGTTGGGGCTTTTAAGGTGGACAACTCAGTTGAAGTATATGTGCACTTGTTTCGGCTGTTCGTTGGGAACTGTAGAACTGTTTGTGATGGACTAGTATTGGAGCTCTTGGGTGAACAATCAGTTTTAGCTCTTTCAAGGATGCAGAGATTGCTCCCAATTAAATTGGTCTTTCCACCAGCTTATGCAATATTTGCATTTGTGATATGGAAGCCATTCATTTTGAACAGTAACACTGCAAGATGTGAAGATATTCATCAATTGTATCAGTCTTTAACAATGGCCATTGGTGATGCCATAAAACACAGACCTTTTCGAGATGTTTGTATGAGGGATACTCGTGGATTTTATGATATTGTAGCTGCAGGTACAACTGATGCTGAGTTTGCTGCCATGCTAGAGTTGAATGGTTTGGACATGCATTTGAAATCCATGGCCTTTGTCCCTCTTCGTGCAAGGCTCTTTCTAAATGCTATAATTGATTGTAAAATGCCTAATTCTGCTTTTACGCAGGATGATGGGAATAGGGTTTCTGGACATAGTGAGTCTAAAGCTCTTCGTGCAGAGACGTCTAAGCTTTTGGATAAGCTTGTTTGTGCATTGGACACTCTTCAACCTGCTAAGTTTCGTTGGCAGTGGGTTGAGTTAAGGCTCCTTTTAAATGAACAAGCACTTATTGATAAGATTGAGAATCATGACATGTCCTTAGTGGATGCTATTCGCTCTTCCTCACCTAGTTCTGAAAGAGCTTCTCCTTCTGAGAGTGAGAAAGTTTTTATCGAGATTATTCTTACCAGATTGTTGGTCAGACCTGATGCTGCTCCCCTTTTCTCAGAGGTGGTTCATCTTTTTGGGAGATCATTAGAGGATTCGATGTTGATGCAGGCTAAATGGTTCTTAGGTGGCCTGGATGTTCTTTTGGGACGGAAAACTGTTAGGCAACGGCTCAGCAATATTGCTGAAAATAAAAACCTTTCTACCAAGTCACAGTTCTGGAAGCCTTGGGGTTGGTCCTATTCTGGTGTTGATCCTGTAACAAACAGTGGAGAGAAGAGAAAGTCTGAAGTCGCATTTCTTGAGGAAGGCGAAGTCATTGAGGAGGGCATGGAGTCAAAGGGGTGCATGAAAGGGTCCACTCAAGGGGATATTGAAGGTTCAGGTATCAACCAGCAGCATGTAACTGAGAAGGCTTTCATTGAATTAGTTATTCCCTGCATAGACCAAAGCTCTGCTGACTCACACAATACCTTTGCAAGTGATTTGATAAAGCAGTTTAACACCATTGAGCAACAGATAAACTCGGTTACTCGTGGTGTAAGCAAGCAGACTGGCACTGCTTCTTCTGGAATTGAAGGTCCTACTAATAAAATTAACAATCGCAAAGGCATAAGAGGTGGTAGCCCTGGATTGGCTAAACGAATACCAGCTCCTGTGGAGTCTGCTGCGCCTCCTTCCCCTGCAGCTTTGCGAGCTTCTATGTCACTGAGGTTGCAGTTTATTGTGAGATTGCTGCCAATAATATGTGCAGATGGGTAAATAAATTATATGTTTTTCTGCATGTTCCATTTTATTCAACCTTAAATAAGCATGATCAGTATCTTTGCTTTACTGCTTTGTGAGACCTTTTCTGATATACTGAGCAGATTTTCTTGTTGCTATGAACTCATCATAGGTTCTGTCAATTTGTTTTGTTTATCTAGTATTACATGCTTCTTTCTTCTGGAAATGAATAGGTACTAGTTTACTTGTTGAATTTTCTTTATGAAATCCCCGTGGTTAATTGTGTTAATCTCGTCTCAGTCTCAGCTCAAGCCTTTCTAGTTTCATTTATCTGTTGAAAGTGATCCTGGAAAATTAGCTTTAATTCTTTCTGTTTTGTTGATCCATGATGCTGACTCATTTTTATATTACTTTGTATTTGCAAGCCTTAGTTTTTCAGGGTATTAAGTTTTTATTTCAATGATTTTTCACTCTTCAAAGGCTGACGTTAGTATTCAAATTACTAATTCATAAATTTCTTAGATTGAAAACTTCACTTCTTGGCTATGCTTTTTATGTGATTGAACATCTTTTGCATTATCTTAGTGTGAGCAATTTTTTTATTTGATTTCTCTTCCCTGTTGGTGTAAATTGAATGTGAGGATTACATTGTTTCTTTTTATGGGAGAGTAGTGGTAGCAAATTTTTTCTGCAACTTTTCTTCTATTTTTTGGGAATTCATTGAATGTTGGCTGTCCAATGGAAAGAATTTTGCCATCCTAATTGATACAGATGCAACAATGTTATGGAATTAGTATTATCTTATTTTGGTATTTAATAAATTAGTTACCAAGGTTCATTGTTGGATTCTTCAGGGAACCATCAGCCCGAAGCATGAGGAATATGCTTGCCTCTGTAATACTTCGATTACTTGGAAGCAGGGTTGTGCATGAGGATGTTGACCTATCTTCTAATCTTGCACAGTTGAAGAGGGACATGGAGCTGATGCCAATTGTTGCATCCTCGGAAATGTCTGGAGATAGTCTTTTTGATCGCTTATTGTTAGTTTTGCATGGGTTGTTAAGCAGTTGCAAGCCAAGTTGGCTGAAGTCAAAGGATGCCAAGGATTTTTCTGGATTTGACCGTGAAGCAGTGGAGGGTCTGCAGGTTTGATATTTGTCTTGTTGATGATTGAATTTACTGCTGCTTGTTTTGGTAAAAAAACCATAAATTTATTAGAAAGCGAGCTTTGAATTTTTTTCTCAAATTGAATATTTTATTATTTGCTACCTCATAATGGTAGGTTTTGTCACTAGGAGATGTTTAAGATTATATATATAGAAAGAAAAGTGTAAGTGAGACATCACTTCTTGAATTCAGTAAAAGTAATGATTAAAAGCAAATGATTTCTGAAAGTAGTACTTTTAAAGGCACCAGTTAAGTAGATCCTTTGTCAATTTACTTGGATATGGAGTGTTGTTTTTCCAGTATGCATTGGCTTTGTGGCCTATTCATTTTCTGATGTAATCATGAGTAGCATGTAATGTCTTTATGATTTCGTAAGAGTTGAAGTTTGGGGGAATTTTTTGGGCTTTGAGAGTTCTAGAGGTAAAGAAAATTTGCCTAAATAGCATGAGGAAATGAGGTGTTAATTGTTGCATGTGGAATGTAATTTAGTAATGGGTACTTTTAGTTTGACTAAAAGTCTTTTTTGGTTTATAGACTTTGCAATTGATTCTGTCCAAAAGTGGGTACTTTTAGTTGTTTTTATCTTGACAAATAGTCACCACCTCTCACGTAGTTTCATTGCAGGTAAAAGAAAATAATCAGTTTTCTTCGAGTTACGAGCTTTGAGATGTCATTCCTGTCAAGATAGAAAACTAATTAATTTTAATTGCTCACATAGTTATATGCAATGAACTATCCTTTTGTTGGACATAAAGCTTTTAAGAGTTCTAGCAGAATTTCTCGAAGTTATATAGAATGAAGTTAGCATTGAAATGATTCTTTACTTACTTCACTATTTATTCTGTGGGTGCAGAATGAATTAGATTCTATGCAATTGCCTGAGATGATTAGATGGCGAATCCAAGCCGCAATGCCTATATTATTTCCTTCTTTTCACAATACAGTCTCCTGCCATCCACCTTCTGTCCCTATTGGTGCTCTTAGTTTGCTTCAACCCAGCATCTGTGTCCCTGGATCTTACACTGGAACTATTAATCCACCTCAGAGACAGATTGCATCGGCACGAAATGCAAATAATATGCCAGGAAAATCCAAGTCAGTGCTATCACAAGAGAATGATATGGAAATCGACCCATGGACACTTTTGGAAGATGGAGCAGGATCAGGTCCATCTTCAAGTAGCAGTGTAGCCATTGGAGGCTGTGACAATGCTAATCTTCGAGCTTCAAGTTGGCTCAAGGGGGCTGTAAGAGTGAGACGGACAGACCCGTCATATATTGGCGCTGTGGATGATGACAGCTGATTTTAGGTTCAACTATGTTTTTAGATTTGGTCTTAAGGAGTAGCAAGGCCCCTCACAACAGGTAAATTAAAGCGTTATTTGTTGTGCACATTGGTCTTGCGTGTCCCATGTTTGACAGTGGAGGGGGGGATTTTGTTTTTCACATTTTGGTTGGGCATACTGGAATCCTTGTGAAAGAATGTGATGATGTAGTGATGTAGGCCACCTTCTATTCAGCATTGCAGATTGACTGTCATTTTATGCCCCCACCGTCTGGGCCGTATGTACTCACAGGTGCGGTTCAGAGGCTTTGTTGTATATATAGAGGATAATTGTTTCAGTTTACCAATTGATCAGGTATAATATCCCAAGAAATTACATGTAGTTCTTCCATCGCTAATCAATCTTTTACTTCTCTCTCTCTCTCTCTCTCTTTCTCTAACACACGCTCAGAGAGAGCCATGGATGCTTAACACATCGACACCCCATGTATATGAATGCTTCTGTTGCTCTCTACATTACTGCGTGCTTAAACTGAATTGTGTTTTTACATGTATGTACGAGGGTTAACCGCATATGCTTTAATTATGTGTGAAGATGGATGGATGGATTTTGTAGATGAACAAATACATAAGACAGGCAGATGAAATCCTGATGTTTTGCAATTAGTTGTGGGTTTCGAAAATCAAATGAATGGATTAGTAGGTATCCCCCTCCCACCTGTTTAGTGAATTTTATTTCGAATTATTGATTTGAAGTTGTCAAATTATTATATTGGAGTGTTTTTCTCTTATTGTTATTAGTTTTTCGTGAAGCCCTATACCAATGTAATTTAGGAGTAATTAATACAAAAATTATGATAGATATATCAACCGGATGGTACAAAATTGAAAAAGCAGAAATTGTTGAATAGATGATAATGGGGTTGAGTTAGCGCCATCTGTTATGAGGTTTGCTTTATTCTTGACTTGTAACTGCTCTGTCTACAAAGAACACATCTTCAATCCAAGCAACAACGTTGAAAGCTAGACCTTCTAGCACTCTTGAATAACTCTCTAGGATTGCTTGCCCCACATCCTGCAACACATGTATTCCATTAACAACTCTACATTTTATGGAAGAATACCTCCCATTTTTTAAACTTACATGTCTTTTGACCGATAAGATGACTTACCTGATTGTGTTGAATCTTGCATGTATCCAAGGACGTCTGTGAAAGTTCAGGGTACCTTTGCTTCAAGGCAAACAACAAGCTCTCGGCCCTTTCAGCCAATATGTGATTCTTGTCACTTCGATCAACATCAGACATCAGCTCTTTTACCATGCCCCATGATGGTTTTGAATGCTTTATACATGCTTTACGTCTCCATGTATACATTGAGGCTTCCACGCTGTCTGCAAGCTCTAGTGCTTCATGTTCTGATGCTATACTTAGACAATCCAGCAGATAATCCGGGCAGAACTTTTCTGTCCCCAACATGAACCTGTAGATCAACTCTCCTATACTGGCCCTTCCGCTCTGTACAACTTCCCTCGTACAAATAAGTAATTTCTCCGAACTTTACTACTATCAACACAGCAGATCCCACTGTACTTTTTAAGCAACCATATTTTCCATTTTCTTTTACACAGATATATCTCAGTTTGGGATAGGATTTGAACTTGAATAAGTGATTTCATGAACTAATTAAGCTAACTCCGGGTTCATTGTGCAACCGTGAATGTTTTGAGCGCTTTCTTATCATGAAAATTCTCTTTTATTCAATTGAATTGGCTTTTGTTATTAACAATGTTTCAAATGCTTGTTCTAAACAAAAGGTTGGAATTGGAACATGCTTCAAGTTGAGAACAATCTAAGTTTGTTGAGGAAATTGATGAACAGAAGGACTAACCTTGGGAAGAGACGCGACATAGGACTCGGGAATTTCCATCTCTGCTAGAACACCACTATTGATAGCCATAGCTGCCTTATGAATTTGATTAGCACAGTCTTGTTTGCGCCGCAAGTGCTTCCTTGCTTTCTCAGATAGCCCACATGGAGGAACGCATGGCACTGGTACCCACCATTTCTCATTATTTCTCTTAACAACCCTTCGGAATGAGCCTGTTCGGCTTGAATTTGATGACACACTCCCTTCTTCTGCATACCAGAATTCTCTGTCCTCGAAACTGTCCAATATTTCCTGTCAAAGGATGTCTTATGAGCTATGAGCTGAGCCTTTTTGTAATGAAAAAATTATTATGATTTTTCCTGTCTTACAATGAGCATGGCATCCAACTTTCTCAGTGCAGGAAGATTGACATAAATATCTGATCTTGGTCTGCTTTTCATTACCTAAAGATGTCCAAAAAATAAAAAAGAGATCATGTTAAAGCAGACAAAGATGACAAACCAACCCCAATTTAGACAAAATTCTGGTATGGATTATGAAATCTTACTTCAAGAGCTGTTCCATTGCTTAAATTCTGTGACTTGGAAGTAAACTCAACAATGTAATTGCAAACAGATAAAAGACAGTCCATTTCTCTTTTCCAAAGTGCTTTCTTTTCAGGGATCAAAGGTTCCAACCTCAAATTTTGTCCAAACACAGTAGCTGCAGAAATTAACATAAGTAAGCAAATTTTATAGAAAATCCAAAAACAAGCAAAAAGAAACACAAAGTCATTAGTGTGTCTGAAACATGTTATGTTACCATAGAGATTGGTTATGGCATTTGAGATAGTAACTGCTGTACAGACCCCTTTGCCACTCCCTGACATGTCTTCCCCCAGTAAAAGTTTTGCAAATCTTTCCTTCATCATTTCAAGTTCTGTCAAACATAATTTTATACAAATTAGCATTCAAAAAAAGAAAAAGTGAAGGTATATATAATTCTTCCAGATATTTGACCTAATTCCAATGATTCTAGACAATCAAGCTGCTTTTCATCTTCATTGCTTCCGCGTTGCTTTGTTCCAAGCCTCCTAAGAACAGCTTGATTCTGAGCTATGGATCTTGTTGGTGGCCAGTGAGAAGGTGAAGCTTCACTACAACAGCTATGATCGTCGATAGGGTCTGAAAATGCTGAGGTTTCAGAGCAAGTTCCGCCATACACGAATGATTCACCAGTCAACGTCGAGTAACCAGGAGTTTCTGGAATTGACTGATCATTTTGATCAACAAAAGAAAGTGAAGGTTGACAACCTAGATCATAATTTTCATCAGAGTTGGATAAATTCTCCATTTTACCCAAATTACTACTCTCAACTCTGCAAACAGCCATGAAAATCTGGTTACTGGGGCTCAAGAAATTGAAATGAAAAAACAAACAAACAGAAGTGATGGGACTTTTAGCCTTGGTTCAAATTCGGCTAAACTGAAAGGAAAAGAAAAAGAGTGGCCATTAAAGTAAAAAAAAAAAGAAAAAAGCAAAAGATGTTCTGTTTACAGTCACAGGTCGTTGTTGCCATCAGATTCTAAGCATAACTCACTGAAAAAATATGCAAATAAAGTAACGTTTGTGAGCAACGGTCTTCGTTAACATTCCTTTTTGTTTTTCAAATAAGTTTACCTTTAATACAGATTTCAATTCGAAACCATTGAAGCTATGTAGCAGTTTGAGGACCATTTGAAACTCTTCCCTCCTAACCATCATATCTTTCCAAAAGAAACACCAACCCACTTTCTTTTTCTGTGTCTATGCCACCATGCTAAGGATGGACCAGGAATCTTGACCGCCCCATTGCTGGATTTTGTTCCACCTTCCTTATCCAACAAGATAAAACCCAGATTCAAATTTGGCAGCAAAATATTGAATCCGAGAATATAAAGAATGGGTTTTGAATATTTAGCAAAATTTTGCAAAAAGTTTGTAGCTTCTTTGGTTGAATATTGTTTGATCATAGGACATGTATTCTATGTCATGGTTGTAGTTGAATATTTATTTATTATTTATGAAGGTCGTGATTGGGATGCTTTTTATATTATTATATTATGATTGCAAATAAGCTTATATTTTAGAGCAAATGATCTCAATATTTTAATTTTTCTTTAATTCAATGAAAATTTTCAACTTTCTAGAGATTGGATATTGCAAAAATCAAATTAATTGAATGATGGAAAAAGAAAAGTTTATTTAGATGGGGAACTAGACGTGCATTCCATTTATTTGCATATACGGCTTAATTAATTGCGTGTTAATTGAACAAGTCAAATAAATTTCTTTTTTGAATAATAAAAACTACTACAAAGAATTAGAAAGAAATTAAAGGAGAAATTGCATATAATTGTAATCTTTCCACTCTGTCAAAAGTCAATTTGATAATTTGATCAGTTTTTATGTTGTTTTCTCTAAGAACGTAATTTATAGATCAATTCGCCTCCTTCCATAATAATTGTATAACGCATCTAATTAATGCATAATTTGAATTCTTCGAAAAGGCCTCCTTAATAGCTCCAATAATTTTCATATTATCAATCCGTATTAAAATTTTATCATGAAGATTTCCTTGTGCCAATGTCAAACTATCGAGGATGTCCCACAATTAAGCTTCAAAAACAGAACAAATCCCTATCTTATGATTGAAGCCAAGGATCCAATCATCATTTTGGTCTCTCAAAATATCACCTGTCGAAGCGGAACCAAATTAACTTTAATAACTTCGTTTGATCATATGCGAATCCACCTTTCTGTTACCTGTCAAAGCGGAACCAAATTAACTTTAATAACTTCGTTTGATCATATGCGAATCCACCTTTCTGTTACCACCATCTTTTCCCTCGACGTGTGTCTCGTAGATCTTCCTCCCTTGTGAATAGGAACTATATTATTTGGTTCAACTGTAAGCGTATTAGATACATCAAATAATTGTTTTTAGGGGTTTTTCCCCTTAATTAAAGTGATGAGCACTAAATAGATTCCAAGCCACCATGGTTCATAATTAGGATGTAATCTGTCTTAAATTTTATTTTTTGAGTGAAAATTTAATTATAATGATTTATTTGATTTTCTATTTTAAAAAAATGTTATTTTAACTCTTTATTTAATTGTTCGTCTCTTTTACTCATTAAACTTACATTTTTTATTGAATCACCTCAAAATATATAAAAAAATTGACGTATGTTAACTTTACTGACATGACATTTACGTAAAAGTTCACACGTATGCCTTGTTAGTAAATATTAAAAAATATATTTTTATAATTTTTAAAAAATTATAATTTTAAAATTTTTTAAAATATAAAAAGTTTAGTAGTTGCTGACGTGACATCCATGTGACAATCTAAATGTATACCACATCAACAAATCTAATAGTATTTTTTTTTTATCTATTTTAGGGTAATTTGACAAATAACGTAAGTTTAAAAATTAAAAAAATACGAAAAATTAAATGGAAGACAAAAATTATTATTTTTTAAATTGGAGAGCAAAATAAGTCATTATGCTGAAAATTTATTTAGTTATTTATTTTCATATTGTATATGTATACAATGTAAATTATCAATATATAATACCAAATTTAGCCCTTCAACGTTTATATTTTTTATCAAATTGGCCCTACTTTTTTTGAGCTATTTTGGCCCTTAATCCTTTTTAAAAAGTTGATTTTAACTATCATCATTTTAAAAAGAGTTAAATTGTTATTTTTTTAAAGCGAATATTGATTAAAACGTTAAATTTTTAAACATGATAGCTTGAATGACAATTCACATGTACTTCATACTATTTTTATGGATCTTTAATTTTTTTTTTTAATTTTAAATATTTTTATTTTTTATATTTTTAAAATTATTTATTCACATGAGATATAAGACAAATAGTACCATGTCAGTATAAAAGTACATATGTACTATCATGCAAGTTGTCACCAACATCGTAAAAAAAATTAATGGTTTAGTAAGTATTTCCATTAAAAAAAAGTAATTTGACTCTTTTTTGAAAGGTTAATGATCAAATTTAACTTAAAAAGAGAATAAGGGTCAAATTGAAAAGGCCGTAAACATTGAAGACTAAATTTGATATTATGTCAATTATCAATAATTGAATTTAACTGCTGCTTTAGGGATAAAACCTCCCCAAATATTAAGTAGATGAAGTCTGGTTAATATTTTAAGGGAAAAAAAGTGATGAAGTGGAAATTGCATGATCATAAAATAAAGTAATTTCATAACTAGGTAGCTAAAGGGAAGCAACAAATGCTTGTTAAGAGAAAAAACAAAGTTTCTTTTTCTTCCTTTTAACAGTGCATTTGCTTGGTTACCAAGTAACCCAAAAACAAGAGATGAACATACTGAGCCTAGAAACCCAACAAATTGAATACCGGTTGATGATTAGTTTATGATCTGGTTCTCATCATCACTTAGCTGCAACTCTTTCTAGTGCTTGTTTGATCATCTTTGCAGGTGCAATGGCTGCTCCATGAAACTGGGAAAATAAAAAAAGACAGGATTTTTTGTTAAGAATGGAACAATAAAGAACTGAGGATTCTGTTAAAACAAGTCTAATCGTATGAACCTTAGATTTCAGGGTTAATGTGACAAGACCGTCGAGAGTGCACGATTGGACCGTGTGAGCATCCAAATGTAAGTTGTTTATGGCCTCCATGATATCCAGCAACAAGAATTCCCTGCGAGGACATTTTATGTCAATTATAACTTCCAGTTCTTTTACGCTTACTTTCACGGCTGGTAAAAGGCCTTCTTTCGGAATAGTCCTATTTAATTCCGAACCAGATTCATGGAGGCTTTCATCGATGTCAGAGGCCTTTCTCTTGTTTATCCAAGGCTTATTGACACTGTCAACTTTTCTGTTTTCGTAATTATCTGAAGTCTGCTCCACCACATCCAGGCAATTCCTTGTAGGCCTTGCCTCAAACTCCATTGAATTCTTGCAAGATTCCAACTCTTCTATCCTTGCTTCTAGCTCTTTCAAGTACTTAATTGTGTCCTTGAGAATTGATTCTTTGTCAATCTGCAAAAACAAACACTGCAGATCAGAATAAACTTTTATAATAAGACACCATATGTAAAAAAGATGTATGAATTTTGTCATAGTGGATTTCTAGATAACATAAAATAGCATCTATGAAATTCGAATAACCTCATCGATAGAAGGAACCATTGGTCTGAGGACCTGGAATTTCTCTTCCTCCCATCTTTTCTCAGGTAAAACGCGTCCCATGGCATCAACGTTGTTTTCCGATTTCCCAAGGCTACGTTTGCCTCCATGCATTAGAGGCACTGCAAATAGAATCTTTTTTAATATGTTTTGATGTAGCCTTGGTCTATGAACTTTTGCCATTCCTTCTTTCTTCCAACTGATAAAACTAGATTTATAGCCACAGGTAGTGAAACTGGGGCTTTCGATCAACCAGTTTGAAGTTCTTAGAATAGCAGAAACAGTTCTTTTGTAGTGCAAGTCATCATCAACTTCAAGATCCAAGGAGCTCAGTATTGTGTGATTTCCTTGTTGGAGTTCTTTAAGATGAGAATGGCTTACACTTCCCCACTTGGGAGAAGAGATTGCGGCTTTTTCTTGAATGCCAAAGTCTTCATCCATGAAATGCCAACTTTGAACTTGAGAAGCAACACCATTCACATCTTCAAGCATGAATGAGTCATCCATCTGATGATTTTGTCCGAAGCCATTTGAACACTCATCAGGGGAGCTGATATTGAAATCTTCCTTGATACTTTGGTGCAACTCGTTGAATCTCTCATGATCAAATTTGATTTCTTTAGCAGGGGAATAGAGGTTCTCCAAGTCCAACAAATCCACTATCTCATGGTCAACCTTGGCACAAATAGGATCTTTGTCATCATCTGCATTATGAGGGGCAGAGGTAGATTTCTCAGAGCAAACAGGCTTTGAGAAGTCCAGCAAGGAAGCTTTAATATGCTGGAGCAGATTCGGATCCTCAGGAACCTTAAGAATTAAGAATTTTTAGAGAAAATACCAATTACCATAATTGCTTGATTCCTTGCTAAGTTCTATACTTACTAATTCAGTTACACCGAGCTCAATAATACCTCCTAGGTAGGGAAAACATGCCACAGTCTGCACAGCAAAATTAATAGCCAAGATGAGACAGGTTAATTTTACGACAAGATTTACTTCATACAAGGACTTACCTGAATAGATGCACTCTATGGGGAAATGATGGACATCAAGTCATGTAAAAGCAAGTTGACAGGTCAGTCAATTGGCAATCTTGTAATGCATTGAGATTAACAACACTCAAGCCAAGTGAAAAAAACAAACAAACCAACCTTAGCAAGCAAAGAGCGGGAGAATATTTTACTATCTGCATATTGAGCATTACATAACCATATGGTTTCACCATTTGCAAATGCTTTTCCTGGCAAACTATGCAACACAATGTAAAACCAAGAATTAACAATCATGCAAAACAACAAACAGATGGAAGGCAATAAAGTTTGATTGATAATTTATTACCCTTGTCCAGGTGTGAATACAAAGGACATGCAAACCAAGTAATACCACTCTGTATCAGACAAATCCTCTGGTGATAATGCAGCAGAAGGTCTCTTATTTTGATCAGTTTCACCTTCCAGCAAAGATTCATAAAGCTCTCTCAGTTGTTCACTCCTTTGTAGCCCTATTTTATCTGCTTTAAGCTCCAATGCTTGAACAGTCTTCCTAGTCTTGATGTCTCCATTGTAGTAACCATCTCCCCATTGGATTTCCCTGGTGATTATCAATCAAAGCCATACCATAATTTCAGAGTTAAAAAGGGAGACTTCCTGATTCTGATTCTGATTCTCTCCTATTACCATACCCAGAGTTCTATTTGTGGTAAATTTAGCTTAAATCGGATTTCAAAACATATTTTAACCAAAAAATGAGGATTGAGATACATGAACAAGATTAAAGTTGATGAATGCATATGACCCAAGTATGAAAAAATACCCTTGTTGTGTAGCTGATAAAGACCAAAAGATTGCATAGCTCCATTGTATACTCCTAACAGCCACAGCAAGCTGTTTCCTTAAGTTTTCTGGCACCCCAACCTGGGTTTTAACAACATTAGCCATTTGACATAACAAAAAAATGACTGGAAATTCAACTTGCTATATCTGGAAAACCTATTAACAACAAAATCCACCCTAGCTTTGACAGGTTTTTCTCAGCTAACCCAAAACTGATACATTTGCTTTCAGCAAAGTGGAATATGTACAAACTCAGAAAGCCAGGACATGATCAAAGACAGACAAAGTTTGGAGCGTATAGTACTTGTTTTTTTCCCTTCCCCATTCTTTAAGACTGCAACAAGCTAGGTCAAGAATATTTCTGAATTTAATAAAAAAGAAAATGCAGAGCAATATGGCAACTTGTTTTTTGGAAAAATGCAAACATTATCTGTCTGGCATTTAACCATTGCATCGTTTTCCTGATCCTTTCTTTTTTAAATTCACCGTGGATAAGTTTTATGAACCCTTTCTCTTAATATCTCAAAAGAGAAGGAAGAATTAGAATCAGTCAGAAATTATTTTTATTATTATTATGATAATTTTTTTTGAGTAGGTAATAGCTTGATAATTTATTCTTGATAATTAAGAAAATATGATGCCGAGTAATGGATGGATGATGATGAACATCATAATATAAAAAATAATAATTTGACCAATTTTTTAATACTATAGGACCTTCAAACAAAAATTATTTGGTTGTTTTAAAGTTTTTGTTTTGGTTTTTCGACACTAGGCTCGAACTTTTTTAAAGCAGTAATTATGATTTATGAATATTTATATGTCATGCCTTCTTTTTTTCCCACCATGATAACATTAACTTGTCATTCTCAATTCTTAATGTTTATTATTTATAAGAAACAGTAAATAATATGGAGGAAATGTTAGTAATTTTATTTGACAGTTTGGGATTACTTTTCTTTAATTTAATACAATATTATGCACTGGAATTTAATTCAATACTGCAAGTACTATGGGTTCCGACCATACTCTACAGACCAGCAGAAGGCACAGCTTTATCTACGCAACTTTTCTTCTTTCTTGTTTTGTCTTCATAAAGGCAAAATCTTTACTTTATTTTTCTTAGACTTCTCTATTTTATTTTTTCGAATTCAAAATATTAGTTAAAACCCTCAAATTTTTTATTACTAAACCCATTCATATCGGTGGCAGAACCTTTACTTTAAAACCCCACACATTTGATTTTATATGTTCTAGATATGATATCTTTTTTTTTTTTCATTTCTCTTATCTTATAAAATACTTTTTGTAGATTTGTTGTTATAAAAGAATTGAAAAATCAGAATTTCGAGGAAATAATAATGTTAGATTCCTTCCACCGTGATATAAGCACAGGTGTCATTTTGGTTTCAATTACTTTTCATATTTAATAGAGTAAATTTAAATTGAGTTAAAAAATAAATCTTTATCTAAATAGATTGAATTTAAAAAGTGTAGGTTCGTATAATACGTATTCTCATCTTGAATTTGTTCATATTGTATATACACGAACATTACACATGTATACAGAATACAAATCAAAATCCGATAGACTAACAGATCAATAAGTTGATAATAAATTAAAGAGTATGATAATAAACTTAGTTATACAAAACTTTTTATTTGAATCTAATTGATTTCATTCCAAAACCCAAACCAAGTAATAACACTTGTAAGCTGCTGATTATAGAGTGATTTTGTGTGTAGGAAAACAAAATGTAGATTAAGGGCAAGAATGGTGGGTGAGGTTTGTGAAAGGACGACAGTAGAAAGCGCGATGGCAGCCTTTAATGGTGTTGAACCCATAAATATTATATCGTATACATTATTGGAGTCGCCCTCCACGCCTTAAGAAGAAGAAAGATGAGCGTCCACCGCCCTACATTACATTTTTGTTAAAAATTTGACCCTCTTAAAGTCATAATTTTTTGGCTTCATCTATGTGAATGTTTTATTGTCCCCGTTATACCTCCCAATACCATCATCATTCAACATAACATACTATATATATAATTCTTCATTCAGTTCATGTGAGTTTAAATTATTGGATTTATTTACTTGATATTTGTTATTCACATACCATATATATTTATTTATAATGGTTCACACCCAAAAAATTACTCATGACAACTTATAACGATAAAATCACTCGTATATCAATTAACTTCTAAAAAATTTAAGATCAATACATAAAAAAAAATAAAAAAAAAAGTCAAAACACTTCCTACTCTAAAGAAAAAAAAGAAGAAGAAGCTCAACTCTCTTCTTCTCTCCAATCCTCTTCTGATATCCAAATTTTGGTTAATTTAGGGTAATTTTAAATTATTGGATTTATTTACTTGATATTTGTCATTCACATATCATATATATTTATTCATAATTATTCACACCCAAAGGTTTGCTCATGACAACTTATAACGATAAAATCACTCGTATACCAATTAATTTCTAAAGAATTTAAGATCAATACATAAAAGAAAAAAAAAGGCTCAACTCTCTTCTTCTCCCCAATCCTCTTTTGATATCCAAATTTTGGTTATTTTAGGGTAAGTTTAAATAGGCAGTGCGTTTACCTGCAATTAGTGTAAAAAATAAAGATGATAGTGCTATAATGATACTGTAGCATGAAATAAAAAGTAAATTAAACGCACTACACTCCACCGTCCATCTAAACTCACTCTTAATCATCTCACAGCTATTTTTACTTAGATTAACTTTCATAAACTACCACAACCTCCTCTTCATATCAAAACATATATATTATACATATTTCCAGAGTCAAATATATTCTGAAATTTGGAGTGGAAGATTATAATAAATGAGACTATGTTTGCAATTGCATGCATCAGGCAAATTAATGTCTGAGTTGCCTGGAAACAATTCAAAACAAGTCCATTCGGAAAATTGGAATCTTGCGTTTGACTGGTTTTCATTTTCCGTCCTTATCGTGCCTTTATTTTCTTGGGGTCTCGTTATTGTAGAAATTTGTTTTGCCAATCTGCAATACAACACAAACCAAACCTATAGCATCCATAAATGATATTTGTTGTGTCTTTTAGTGGGAATTGTTAGGTAAATATTAGAGGTGCTTAAGAGCTGAATCGAGTTAGATTCGGGTCCAATTTAAGTATGATATTAATATATTTTATATTTACTTAAATTCGGTTTGGCTTAAAATATAGACTTAAAATTTTACTCAAATCCGCTCATATAGTCATATTTACAAAATACTAACCTAAGTTCATTTTAACTGGCAAAAAAAAAAACCTAAGTTCATTTTAGACCCACCCATATTATATTAATGATATATTTTCTAAAATATTTATATTATATTATTTTAATATTAATAAAAAAATTATTTATTAAAATTGTTTATATAGTCATCTTAATATTATTTTAATGTTTGCATTAGAGTAGTATCATGTATTTAGTATAATTTTTTTTAATGTGTTACAAATTACATAATATAAAATATTATAAATTTAAAAATGGATCGGATCGAATCAAGCTCGAGACTTGAATGTTCAAACCCGAGCTCGATTCATATTTCAAATGAGCTTAATTTTTTTTGTTAAAATTCACTTTTCGTACATAATATTTTTATTCAAACATTCTCAAAATTCAAACGAACTTTTAGATCAGAGAGGATGATTCAGCACATAAACGTAAATACCCAAAAACATGAAAATCTAAAAGTAACTCTCAGGTGGGATGGTTTATAGTTTTATACTAATGCATATTCTAATGTGAAACTTAGAAGTTGAAAAAAATTAACCCTTGTTGGAAGCTATGAATGTGGGGAGCTGGTTTTCCTTGTACGTCCCCGATGAAAGTACAAGAAAAAAAAAACCTAGCCAGCGCCTATCATTAAAGCAAAGATTCTGGGCAAAGAAAATCACGTCGCTCTTATTGATAATACTGGTAAGTGCATGTGTTTTGGGTGAGTGGTTGTTCCAGTTCTCAGTTATCACTTACTTTTACTTGTATAAAGATGAAATAAAGAGAAATAAAAGGTTACAAACACGTCCTTTGATTGACGACATGGCCCGCTCTCATCTGCCCATTTAACCTTCATGCCTAAACTGGTACATCACATCACATCCCAACCAGCATCAAAGTTGATGAATTTTCATCATTCACTGTTCCTAACTTACTTAAATTTTTTTTTATCGTAATTGGTATTATAAATTATTAAAATAATCATTTTTATTTGACTAAATTGTATTTTAATTATTTATGTTTGAAGTGTTAAGTTTTAGTCACTTACGTTATCGTGTTGTAATATTTTAGTCACTGAGCTGTTAATTATCATTGACAGTGTAATGGTAAGTTGACGTAGCATGTTAAGTCATCATTTTAAACGAAAATTTTAGATTAAATTATACAATTGATTCATATATTTGTCATTTTGAGCAATGTAATTTTTCTTTTATGTTTTTCAAATTTTTTTCTTTATTTTTCATTTTCTTTTGTTTCTCTCTCTATTTTCTTTATTTCTTCATTTCTTTTAATATAGTTTTTTTTTTATGTTTTTCATTTGCTAAAAGTAGTCCCTATATTCTTATTTTGATATTCGGTATTTCTTGCACATTCTATTTAATCTTCTTTTAGATTAGTTTTTAATATGTTTTCAACTTAGGGTAATAAATTTGTATTGATCTTCAATGAAAACCCAAATTAAATATTTTTTTAATATTCTTTTGCTTATTACAATTGCGAATTAAGGTCTCTAACATTTTACAGTTATTGATGAAGCTATACAAAAGATCCAAGAATGGATTATTGTAGTGATTTTAGAGAATTGCTTGGACATGATATTTCAATGAAGATTCTCATGAGTCTAGTTAACCCTTCTTATCTTATTAGGATTAGCATGGTTTCTAGTTCTTGGCATCAATTTGGTAAGAAAATCAATGTCTTTAGTAGAATTTAGCTTGGTGTTTTATTATATATCAAAGAATAATCAATATTGATTAATTCAATAGGATCAATTTTATTCATCTTGCAGTGATTGAAAACGGTCTTTGGGTTTACACATAAAGTTTGTAATCAAAGATATTTGGCTTTAACAAATAAAGAAATAAAAAGGAAAAAAAATTAAATTGTTCAAAAAAAAAATAAGTATAGGGACTAATTTTAACAAATGAAAAACATAAAAAATTACATTAAAAGAAATGAAGAAGTGAGAAAAATAGAGGGAGAAACAAAAGAGAATTGGAAAAAAAAAAAGAGAAAATTAAAAGAACATAAAAGCAGTGGCGAATCTCGAGGGGTTGGCAGGCCCTGACCCTTTCTAAAATGAAAAAATATTGTTTAGGCCTTTTAAATTTTTTAAAATTTTAAATTAATAAAGGTAAAGTTACACTATGACCCCCTTAAAATTATAAAATTTTGATTTAATCTTTTAAAAATTATAAAGATGTAAACTATTAAAAATTAAAATTTAATATCGCCCCCCTAAAATTTTTTTTTGGCTTCGTCCCTGCATAAAAGATAAGAATTAAATTGCTTAAAACGAAAAAAATATAAGGACCAATTGTATAATTTAATTTAAAATTTTTGTTTGAAATGATTATTTAATGTGTCACGTTAGCTTACCTTTATACTGTTAACGGTTCAGTGACTAAAATGTTACAACATGATAACGTAAGTGATTAAAATGTAATATTTAAATTTTAAATGACTAAAATATAACTTGAGATAAACAAAAGTGACTATTTTAGGATTTTATCCTATTCTCAATTCACTAATCTTTAGTTAAAAATTAGAATTAATGAAGCGGCCTAAATATATCCCTGATTATCCTAACTTCTTTGTTTTATATCAGATTCTGAGTATCTGAGATAATAAAAAAAATTATGTATATTTTTTAAATTTATCTAGTATTTTGAAATTTTCACGTGGGAGTATTTTATCTTATTCGTTTTATTTTAATATATAATAATATAATAAATTCAATTTATTTAATTCGAGCTAGTATAGAGCGAGAATGCAGAGTTTTTTATGGGATGGAGCAGAGCTATGATGATCGAGGTTCAGATGAAACATGTGATTGATTGAGGATTCTTTAATTATAACATCAGAAACCAAATAAAAAACCGAAATCAACATCAAGCATGTGGCGGTGAATGATGGTCCATGACCTATGACTATGGGAATCTAATTATTATTAAGTGTAATAATAAAAATTATTAAAAAAACACCAAAGTGCTTTTTTAATTTTCATTTAAATTAAAATTTGGTTTGACATATATCATATTATTCATTTGATTATTATATAGTAAAAATTGAGGGAAAAAAAACATAAATTGGCGAGATTTTATTTGGTATTGTTGTATCCTTGGTCGTTCCGACATGTGTTAGCATAAAAAATGGTGTTACTTCATTTAAAATTGTATTCTGACGGACCACCCGTTTGGATTAAAGGAGTATCAATATCTCACGCTCATAATAACTTGTTCTTAGCATCTCTGAGTAAAGCCATTCATCCTCACCAAAAAGATCAACCCCCGCTTTTAAGTGTGAATATGTCTTCGAATTCATGGGAAGTCTATTTGAGCATTATAATTTCGTACTAATTAAAGGAATAACAAAATAAATTTTATGGTGTACATCTTTCACGCATTGGATGAAAATAATTTTTTTCATAACAACTTATTATATCACACTAATGGATAAGGGAATCTCTCCTATAAATACTTCGATCAACAATGAAAAAAGGATTAAATTTTTCAGCATTTTAAAGTTACTCTAAGCAATTATCCTCTTAATCATCTTGTATCTTGTTTTTATTCCGACTCTCGAACTCTTTAGGTAAATCAATCTCCACAATACCACCTTTCTCTCTTTATATCTTATTATCTTCCTCCCTTGTTATACTTTGATTCAACATGTACAATACAATAATTTGATCATCAATTGGATCTTAACTCAATTAATATTATTACTATTGTAAACATCTTAAAAAATGTGGACTTGAACACATTTAAATGTGTAATATCTTTCATTTAATTTTAAGAATACTATAAGTTTGTGTGTGTATATTTATAGTGTAATTTTTATTATACTAAATTTATTAAATTTTGAATAAATTAAAAATACATAATTATTTATTTCTAATAATTCATTTGAATTTGAAAGTGAGAAAACTTGGATAAATACTTCAAAGAAAAAGAAGGATAGACTCATATATGCTTCGATATTGGGCTAAAGTTGACAAAAAAAATATAATTGAAATGGGCTTGCAGATGTATCATAAAGCCATTGGGTGTTGGAGTTTGGATGCCATAATCCGTTATTTGGGCCTTTATATCGTTTTATCAAAGAAAAAGACCAACGGGACGAAGCCTGTCTAAATATCAGCCACGTTGTAAAGAAAAGAGTGGTCTGTCACGTTCCTCCGTTCAGCTAAAGCCTCATTAGTTTTTTTCTTTTTCTTTTTTTCAAGCTGGCAACCGGCACTTAAAAAAACTCTTCTTTGCTGTTGGATCCATAAAACGTCACTGTGAAGCATTTCAGTCTTTCCTTTGTTTCCCCGCCACACGAAATTCACTCTTCCCTCCCTCTTTTCCGTTGAGTTGCCCCGAAATATTTTCCTATCGAAAATGAAAAAAGCCAAAAGAATTACGTTCAGATTCTTCTAAATAAAGGAAATGTTTTCATTTTATTTCCAAGTTGATCCCTCCAAAGTGTTCAATTGCATTCCTATTCAGGCAATTACTGGAAAAAAGAATAAATCAAAATGGCGGTTTCATCAGTTCGGTTGTTCAATAGTTTATACCCGTCACGTGTTTCTCTTTTATCTTACTCAACATTACATTCTAGGCTTCCCAACTCATTGGGTTACAACTCGTTCCGGGTCAAGGGAGGTTTAGTTTATTCTATTTCCGGATCGTCCCGGGTTCGAGCCTTAGTTAAAGGTAAAGGAGAAAGAACAGAGGATGATCCAGTAGTCGGTGATTCCACAGATAACAAGAAGGTTTCCAATCCGTAATTTGTATTTTAATATTGCTTTCACTAGAAATAGAATCAATTGAGAATCTAAAACTAAATGTCTCTTGTTTTGGTAGGTTGCAGATTTGTGGCCGAGGTCATTACAGCGGGGTTTTGCTGGCACACCTTATGTTCCTGTATATGTTATGCTACCTGTAAGCTTTTTAAACTCGATCCCATGATTTTTTGAAATGTTTCCTGGTGAAGATTAGATTGTTTATTTTGTTTGTGTTATATTATGTTGGGGTTGGAAGCTGGATGTTATTGACATGAACTGTGAGTTGGTTGACCCAGAGGGTTTAACGAATCGGTTAAGGATTTTGAAGTCAGTTAATGTGGACGGTGTAATGATTGATTGCTGGTGGGGGATAGTTGAGGCGCATGCCCCTCAAACTTATAATTGGAGTGGCTACAGGAGGCTTTTTCAAATTGTGCGTGATCTGGGGCTTAAGTTGCTGGTGAGTAATAGTGCATTAATTATTGTTTGCCATTGTTTGTTTTAACAATAACTAATTAACTTTGCGTTCTATGAAAGATGCTACGTGTATTCCCTTTACTTCAGTATGTATTGTAGGTGGAAAAGGACTAGTTAGTAGTTACTAGTTATTCCACATTTTATCTTTATAAACCGTGAGCTTGTGATGACCTGAGTAGATCTTTAAACATGATCTGAGTTAATAGCTTTTGTAGTTTATGTAAGCTGAAACTGAGATGAGGTTGTTTACCGCTTGTTGTTTATCTATGAATGTCATGCTTTAGTTTGATATAGGCATAGGGTGATCTTATATCATTTATATGAAATATTTCATATATTCGAGTCTTGAGACCAACATGGAAATCAATATATCATTCAACTGAGATTAGGCACTTGATCTTTTGAAAATCCTTTTCTTCTTGATATAAAATTGGCACAGGTTGTAATGTCATTTCATGAATGTGGAGGGAATGTTGGAGATGATGTAAATATTCCACTCCCTCAGTGGGTAAGAGAAATTGGGGACAGCAACCCTGACATATATTTCACAGATAGAGAAGGAAGGCGCAATACTGAATGCCTTACATGGGGAATTGATAAGGAGCGGGTTTTAAGGGGCCGAACTGCTGTTGAGGTATTACAGTTGACTATGGTTATTAAGCTACACTGGATATTTATGCTTCTATCTATGACTAATAACTTTGAGAAAATCTTTTTCTCTATCTTGCTTGGTTCTGTTCTGTTCTGTTCCTGTGACTCTGGACATTAACAAGTTTCAACCTATTCATAAAAAATTTTACGCAGCCTTACAGATTTGAATTCTATAGGATTGAAAATATTTAGAACAGAAGTCTCTTGTTGTTTGCTTTTTTCCTCAATCATTTGTCATATAAATTGTGCATGGCTAATCTTTAAGACATATTGGCTTGATTTGTGAGTGCAGGTTTACTTTGACTACATGAGAAGCTTTCGTGTAGAGTTTGATGATTTCTTTGTGAGTGGAGTCATAGCTGAAATTGAAGTAGGAATGGGTCCATGTGGGGAGCTACGTTATCCGTCGTATCCTGTAAAGCATGGTTGGAAATATCCTGGTATTGGTGAATTTCAGGTATATTTTAAACCTTTGTTAATTACTACCAGTTTTGATGATTCAACATTAATTGATACGTTCTCAGTTCTTATCTTCCAAGCCCTAATGGAACTCTTTTTTAGTTCAGTGTTATGATAAATATTTGATGAAAAGACTAAAGAAAGCAGCAGAGATTAGAGGACACACTTTCTGGGGTAGAGCACCAGATAATTCTGGTTCTTATAACTCTGCACCTCATGAGACTGGATTCTTTCGTGATGGAGGTGATTATGACAGCTACTACGGCAGGTTCTTTCTTAATTGGTATTCTCAAATTTTGGTTGATCATGGTGATCGTGTGCTTGCTCTGGCCAACTTGGCTTTTGAAGGCACTTGCATTGCTGCAAAGGTCAGTGCTGCAGCCTGTTCGATTCTCTCGAGCTGATTTAAATTATATGCTTTAGAATAAAACTACAAGAAAACTCTTCTCTGCCTTTTGTTGTAAACAATTGTGGCTCTGCTTTGATTTCTTTCCCAGCTATCCGGTATACATTGGTGGTATAAAACAGCTAGCCACGCTGCAGAGCTGACTTCTGGGTTTTACAATCCTGCACATCGTGATGGCTATGCTTCGATTGCAGCAATGTTGAAGAAGCATGGGGTTGCATTAAACTTCACATGTGTTGAATTGCGCACCTTAAATCAGCACGAGGGCTTCCCAGAGGCAATGGCAGACCCAGAGGGATTAGTTTGGCAGGTAATAGCATTTTCTTTTTAATTCTGGGAATTTGATTTTACTAAAGAAGAAAACATTGTAATAGAAATGGATTATTACTAGCATGTGTTCTAGGATAAAAACTGATTTATCTGTTGGTTATAAGAGTGGTTTTGATTTCTGACCGGACTCCTATCTTCAGTCAAGTATAAGAATCTTTGCATCAGGCCTATTCATTTGGTTATCATATGTGTGCAATGGTGATGTTGGATGAGTCTATGGCTTGGTTTCCTGGAAAACTACATCTAATTTTGCTACCATCTTTCAAATTTCCAGGTGCTGAATGCCGCATGGGATGTTTCCATACCGGTTGCTAGTGAGAATGCTCTTCCATGCTATGACAGAGAAGGCTACAATAAGATACTAGAAAATTCCAAGCCTCGGAACGACCCAGATGGCCGCCATTTATCTGCTTTTACCTACCTCAGGCTCAACCCAGCACTGATAGAGAGACGCAACTTTGTAGAGTTTGAAAGATTTGTCAAGGGGATGCATGGTACAATATTAGTTTCCCTTCTCTTATTTATTCTTTCATTTTGATAAACAGATGATCTTCCTAAGTAGTAGATTTGACCTGATAAACGGAACCTTAGTAACTGTATTGGGAGCTTGTACTGCTTCTACAAGTATATAAACTACATACCTTATATCAATAACTTGAAACTTAACAAGTTATGCCACCATCATTTATAGGGGAAGCAATATCAGATCTCCCATTGGACTGAAAAACCTGCTACCACCCAAGGGGAAGGATGGACGGGTTGCTGCTTAGGAGAAAGAAAGATAAGTATAACTTTGTAGGTGTTCTTTTTACATAATTTAGGATACGGATGTAAAAGTGTATGCTTATGAACATGATTCCCTCAAGTGAGCAAGAGCCGATGGATATGAGAAAAATCTGAAACTTTGGGAATGCCCCTTCACCTCAGGCAAGCTTATTTTTATCTGCTGCAATTAGGTACATTTCAGTAACTGTTCTTTTTGTCCACTTTGGTACCCGAATTTGCAATTAAAAATTGAAAACTGGAACAAATACGAAAGTTGAACAGGTTGAATTAATTTAATAAAAAAATTATTTTTTTAGATTTTTATGAATTTTCAATTATTTATTTAATTATTATTAACTTGACATCCGAATCGATTGAATCAGGAATCAATGGTCTAATTAATTAGTTCAACCATCCGTTTGGTTATTAAAATATTGAGTGTGTGTGATATTTTGAGATTTTACCACCTTATGGGTTGAAAGTTTATATAATTTTTTTTAATTTTCAAGTAATGATGTGATAAAATATGATATTGTCAAATTTTTATATATTTTTAAAGATCAAAATACTTTAATTGTCATATTCAAATATTAAAATGGACAAAAAAAAGATATTAAAGTAAATTTAATTATTACGTTTAGGGTTATATTATCACATCTTAAAAATGTGTATGGACTGCCTCCATATTCTGTTAATAGATAGTGTTTATGTTGAATGATATTCTAATTGGGGCTGGGTTGTTATATATTTTCTATGTTGCTATTTAGTAAGTGTAGTTTCCGTTCGTCTTGAGCCTTGACTATTTGCTCTCTCAAATAAAAAGCAGCGATAAATTATCATTAATATTTTAAAATTAAAATTTAATCCTTATCATTTGTTCAACGTTAGTGACTGATTGATGTGATGTTCCTGCGTTAACAAAAATTGTCACATGGCATTGTAATATAATTATTGGATGGAAGTTGTCTATATGATTTGATTTTTAGCATAGGTCTTAGGTAATAATTGGTTTTTGCATTTTATGAAAATATTATTTATAATACAATTAAGCTTTTTTGAAGATAAATGTTTTTCTTTTTCATTGGCAACTAGCAGTTACTTGCCATTCTTTTAAAAAAATTGCTTAAATGTGTCAAAGTGGTTTCGCAAATAACTGACTTTAGCACGAATCACGGGTCACCGACACGCCCAAATCTCGTGACCGGTCGGGTCCCTCAGCTATTGAAGAAAAAGCCCACGGCACGTTTCACACGTGTCTCCTCACCCGTCCATAGATTTTACTCAGCTTAATACACTATGCCACACACGCCCCATTCGTGCCAAACCCTAATTTTCACACACATACACGCTCGTCCATCCCTCACACGCGTGAAACCTTTTCTCTCACGCGCTCGCCTCTCCCTCATTCACGCGCCACCTCACCCTTGCCGGAAATAGCCATTTTCTCCTCCCTACTCCCTCGCTTCTTCCATCTTCGCATCACTGGGGAACAGTCGTCTTTCCACGTCGGAGATGCCTCCAATTGCCGGGAACTTTGATATGGTCACATAAATTGCTCTGCTGGAGACGAGAACGTGGAATTTGAAGAGAAGACGAAGGATTGGGGATATTTCGAAGCTTAATTTTGGAGAATTGAAGATTCCCGTGAGAATTACTTGAGAAACTGAGATGCTGCTTTCAAGGTAATTTTATCAGGAGAAAACTTTCAAGCTGGACTTGTCCATCTCCTCTTTAGTTGATAAGTACTCCAATTTTCTTGGAAAACTTTGTTTGTTGTATGAAGTTCTAGAGTGAATCTCTCTCTCTCTCTTGCCTGTGTAGGTTTTATGGTTAATTTGCCTAGGAGAATTCTGTTAAGTACTTAATTTTCTTCATGTGATTGCTGAGAAAGCGTTGTATAAGAGATGGAAACTAATAAAATTTGACTTTTTTTTGTTGTTGTATTAATTTGCATAAACAGAAATTTAAATCCAAATGAGACAAAATTGTTTCTATCCTGACAATTTAGTGGGATATTTGATATTTCTGAGCCTAAGAAGCTTAATAGGTGCCTCATATTAGTTATTGTTATTATTTTGGTCATTGTATTAAGGGAAACATGTAGTATTGGAAGGTTGAACTGTGTTTAATTGGGAAGTCCTTCCTTCCCCTTCTGAGTAATAATATGAATTGTTTTTTTCTTGAAAGATGAATTAATTTTTATTGTTAACAGGAAAATCTGAAATTTAGCTGGGACAGAGAGATCATCAGATCTGGTTGTTGCATTGTAAGAGAAATACATGCAGAGAAGTTTTAATCCTAAGGTATTTTGGAGTTAAGGGTCCTGGATTAGAGTGGGAAGTTATGTCCACTGATATGCAGAAGCTGATAGGAGCTAATGAGGAAGATGATGAAGAAGAAATTGAAATGGATGTAAAAGAAGAGGATAATGAGGATCATGAGAATGGAGAGAAGCATAGTGCTACTCAGATGATGTTGGGGGCTGATGGAGTGATGCCAAGTACCAGTCATCAGTTTCAAATTCAGCAGCACCTTCAAGAGCAAGTGAGCACCCCAGGTGGAGGAGCTTGGAGGTCAAGACCATTAGAAGAAAAGGAGCGAACAAAGCTAAGAGAGCGGCATCGAAGAGCTATAACAGCAAGGATTTTGGCAGGTTTGCGGAAGCATGGGAACTATAACCTGAGGGTTAGAGCTGATATAAATGATGTGATTGCGGCTTTGGCCAGGGAAGCTGGATGGGTTGTTCTTCCCGATGGAACCACTTTTCCATCAAGATCTCAGGTGCTAACCTTTTGAATGCATCAATTTTCTCTCTTAAATTTAGCATTTAGTTCATTCAATATCTATCGACATGTTATTAATTCAGTAGGTTCATACATTGTTTAATCTTGGATTGTATGTGCATATTAATCATTTTCCTGCACAATATTAACGGTGCATTACACATTTAACTACACCTCTCTTTAATGCTTCTTTGATCTTCGGTCTGATGAATCTATGGAAAATCCAATTGGGAATATTCTCGCTTTATAGGGTTCAAGGCCTGCTGGTGACTCTTCCGCAGGCTTGACTTCATCATCCTCTCAGGTGCTATCACAACAGGCTCCACCTACCTCATTGCAGGGAGTCTCCTCTGGATATTGTGCCTCGGTAGAGTACAATGCTTGTCATATGAAGGGTGTTTTCATGCCTACTCCTGCACCTTATGATCTATCCTCAAGTGGCCATTCTCAAAGTTCAGGCATGGTTGGAAATGGTGGTGAACAAACAGAAAGTCTTCCTCTTATTGCTGGCTCCATGGAAGTGATTAATGATAAACAGGTATGAGAGGGCTATATGAGGTCACATGTGCCAATACCAAATGATGTTTGGAAATTGGATCCAGTATGCCCTGCTAGTACTTGAGTGTCAAAAAGTATGATTGATCCATATTTATATTTAAATTATACAGTGTGACATTTTTGATAATTTTATTTGCTCATTTTGTCACCTAATCTACAACCTTTATAGATTATTGGACTACCTCCTAAGCTACCAGAACGTGATTTTGCTGGCACTCCTTATGTTCCAGTTTATGTAATGCTACCAGTGAGTTTTCTAATTTGAACTTTTTTTTCTCCATATTTACTTCGGTTCATAATCGCTCTTCAACACTTCATAGCCTTTTTGTCCACGTCAGAGTTTGGATTTTCTGATGCTGAAATGTTTCTCAACTCCGACTAAATGCCAAATTTGCAATTTAAAGATGCTTTCTTAGCTTCAGTCAAATGATTTGCTTCAATTGTGGCAGTTGGGGGTTGTCAACATGAAGTGCGAGCTAGTTGATCCAGACGGTCTACTAAAGCAGCTAAGAGTATTGAAATCAATCAATGTAGATGGGGTCATGATTGACTGCTGGTGGGGAATAGTGGAAGCTCATGCTCCTCTAGAATATAACTGGAATGGTTACCGAAGACTCTTTCAGATGGTTCATGAGCTTAAGCTTAAGTTGCAGGTGAGTTTTCAATCAGGAACATGTATGTGGTTGAATGCTTTCTCATTGCATGAGGTGGTATTCAATATCCATACTCAACATCTGTTATGGTAAAGACCTTTATTATATTTTATTCCTTGTATTTATTTGAGTTATTTGTTCATTTGAGTTTAACATTGGGTAGTCCCCCTTGTTTAGGCTCATCTCTTCCTCCAAGAGTGCTACAATTCAATTCAAGCTGAAAGTTAGTCAAAAGCCTCTTTACTTACCTCGGTATCTGGCAGAGTTTGTCTAGATGTCAGCTTTTGTTGATCCTTGTGCATGATGATTTGGGTTACTTAGCAAGACGAGGGTTGGGGGGTTTGATATTCCTTTTGAATCCCCATGTGTGTCTCCAGATGTCAGACTTTGCCTATGGCTGCATGGTGGAGTAATATGCTTTTGGAGAAGGCTGTTGCGATGCAATTTGTGAAAGAAAACACCAATGTAATTGCTGGCCATGTTATGCAGTGGTATGCCTTAGGAGGGTAGGTTGCATTTAGGTTTACTTCATCCTAAAACTTAGCTCAAGCTTTTGAATGTTTGAAGGAAATTTGAAATTTTGACCAGTTTACTATTAACAGAATAAAAACAATCCAAACACTTATAACTTAATTCAGGTTAGTAACCCAAAAAATTTAGGACTGGCATTCTTATTGATAAGGTGTCTGAGATAAGTAATTTTTCCATTTGTGATTGTAGAGTTTCTTTCTCTTCTAAATGAAGCTTTGGTTTAGAAATGAGATAGGTATGATGCATCATTTTTTCCTCTTTTATCTGTCCCAAGTGTAACAGTTATCTTATTGATGGATCAGGTTGTGATGTCGTTTCATGAATGTGGTGGCAATGTTGGTGATGATGTTTGTATTCCACTTCCCCATTGGGTTGCAGAAATTGGTAGAAGCAATCCTGACATATTTTTTACTGATAGGGAAGGAAGAAGAAACACTGAATGCCTCTCCTGGGGAATTGATAAGGAACGAGTTTTAAGGGGCCGAATTGCTGTTGAGGTATTAGTATTTAATATAACTGTCAATACCATTGTGTATATCATGCAGACTGCCTTTGTTTTGAATCATTGAATTAATTTGAAACCCATTGAAGCTAGTTCCAATCATATGCTTTGATTATATAATTGGTAATGGATCTGAGTTTACCACTTTACCTTGTTATGTTCAAATCAACTTGGCTACAAAAACAAAGTGACTTCAATTTGCTATTTTCTGAAATTTACTTTTGAGGGATACTGTAAACAGATATGTTTTAAGTTTTTGTTGGCAAACATAGGTGTACTTTGACTTTATGAGAAGTTTTCGAGTGGAGTTTAATGAATTGTTTGAGGATGGCATCATATCCATGGTTGAAGTTGGACTAGGTCCCTGTGGGGAGCTACGGTACCCATCTTGCCCAGTAAAGCATGGATGGAGTTATCCTGGGATTGGGGAGTTCCAGGTAATTGTTATTACAATTTGAATATTAACTCTTGCATTATTTAAATCTAGCATATTCTTATTGTACTAGCTGTTTGTAGTGGAAAATTCAACAGAAAACTTGCTTGTAGCATCAGATTCACCAATTTGATTTTCCTACCCTAAATTTGATAATTGTTTTCTTTTGCTCAAAATGTGTTAACTTATTTTAAATCACTGTTATACAGATTAATATATTACTTTGCTGCTATATGTATGTTGTGCCACTCCTAGATGCTTCAATCGCATACATTTTCAACTTTCATGCACCTGGAAACTTAGCTTCCATCTTTGCTCCCTCTGTGATTCTCTTACCCCATTTATGTCCCAGTGTTCTTATCTAACCCACTTCTGTTCAGAGGTGGTTTCCTTGCAGGTGATTCTTTTAAACTTTAGTGCCAGTAATCTCACAATTATTAGTATTGATCCACTGCAAGCATAGCAAGTTTTGGTTCTCATTGTTTTCGCTCGTGTGTTTCTGTACAGTATGTTGCTTGTTTGTGGTCTTGCCAACATTAGTTTTTTGGTTCTCCACTGGGCATCATATAACTCTTTGCTTTTCCAGTGTTATGATCAGTACATGTTAAAAAGCCTGAGGAAGGCAGCAGAAATGAAGGGACACAGCTTTTGGGCTAGAGGGCCAGATAATGCCGGGTCGTATAGTTCCCACCCACATGAAACTGGTTTCTTTTGTGACGAAGGAGACTATGATGGTTACTATGGTCGGTTTTTCCTTAATTGGTACTCTCAGTTATTAATCAATCATGGAGACCTGGTACTCTCATTGGCAAAGTTAGCTTTTGAAGGCAGTTGCATTGCAGCAAAGGTGAGTCTGCCTGCACTAATATCTTATACCCAAGTGAATATTTTGTTATTGCCCTCTAAAGTTGATTTTAAGATTCATTGTTTGGCTTGATAGCAATCGTCTTTCTCTTGACCCCCCTCTATCCCTGATGCTTCTTTAGAAGTGTTGCACTTTTCAATCTGTAAACCCCCATCAAGCCTGCTGAGCTTGAAGTATTCTAAGGTCCAAGTCTTGTTTCATGTCTTAATGTTGCACACTGAAAACATTTTATTGTTTTAAGAGTATATTATTTAACACGAATGCTTTGAGTAACTATTGAAGGGTGTAACTGATATGATATCTTATTCAAGTTCAATTTATCGAACATTTGTTTCATATTCGACAAGGAAAAGTTGTTTGTATAACATGCTTTTACAATTTCTATTTTTACTGCCTTTCAAAATGCTATGTATCCGTTTTGACAAGATCCTTTGAATCTGCAAATGAAGAGTACTTCTTCCCCCCCCCCCCCGGTTCCCTTTCTTTTTCTTCCTATGCTTTTTTTGGTTCCTTCCCTCTAAAATTTTATAGAAGTCCCCTCCTGCTGTTAAGTTCACTTAAACGTAAAATTTGTGACCTGAAAGCTAATTTTAAAAGTTGTTTCTTCAAACTATGTAGTGGTATTTTCTTTCCATGTTTTAATTGCTGAGCAGCTGCCAGGTATCCACTGGTGGTACAAAACTTCCAGTCATGCTGCTGAATTAACGGCTGGATTCTACAATCCTTGCAATCGAGATGGCTATATTGCAATAGCAGCAATGCTACATAAGCATGGAGCTGCTTTAAACTTTGCATGTGCTGAACTGCAATTTTTGGAGCAGAGTCAAGACCTGCAGGAAGCACTGGCAAATCCTCAGGGTTTAGTCTGGCAGGTGAGGTTTGGAGAGCTCCTGATAAACCTTAATATTTACTTGCTGTACCTTTTCTTTGGGTAGTGATTCAAATTCAGAGCTTAGTAATTCGTCTGTTTCAGGTGCTGAATGCAGCATGGGAGGCTTGCATTACAGTTGTAAGCGAGAATGCTTTTGTTTGCCATGATAGGGTAGGCTATAACAAGATATTGGAGAATGCGAAACCAGTAAATGATCCAGATGGGAGACATTTCTCATCTTTTACTTACCTAAGGCTCACCCCACTTCTCATGGAGAGACAGAATTTCATGGAATTTGAACAGTTTGTGAAGCGAATGCATGGTAAGTTACAATATCCATTTTTCAATTCTAAATGAATTTCAGTTTTGTAGTCGGAGAGGTAGGTGTGATAATTATGAGATCAGATTGAACTACACGATGGTGAGTGGTGATGGCATCGAGTAAATTGATAGACTCCTATCTTCGCTGCAGGGGAAGCAGTTCTATATATGCAGGTATAATAGCAAAGAGTAGAAAAGGTGTTAAAAGTATATTGTGTCACTCCGTTTGCCCCTCCCTCAACAAATGTTGCATGATATTAGAGAAAATAGTATTCTGATTTTAATTTATTTGGCAAACACGTGTGAATGAAATTAGGGATCGCAGTGGTGAATTATTTTGGACCACTGCTGCTCTTTTACTCTTTTGACTCAGTTATCTCCAGCAGGAGGCTCTTGATGCTCCATGTTTCTCCAGCATCACCGAATGAGACCTTCCTACTTTGGGATTTGAATTTCATGTCACTTTTTGTAAGTAATTGTATGATTGGGGATCGTTAAAGGTCCGGATTTGTGATGTTAAAATTTTATAGTAATGGCAGAACTGCTTTCCTGTTTCAACCACATCCTCTCAGGTCTTCTGGCTTTAACCCATTTTCTACCATCTTTTGTAAATGGAGCTTACGACTTACGAATAAATATGAATTCTCTTGTAATAGGGCCACCAAATCCAATAGATTTCAGATTTTTCCCATTCTAAGTGTCTTTTTGAGAAACCATAAAACTCTCTCTCTATATATTTATGCTTTTCCGTTTTACCTCACAAGGTGCGTATCTCCCAAGATTTTGACATCAAAGCTTGATGCAAAGCTTCAATTACCAATAATTTCGGATAAAATAAAATAAACAAATAAAGGGCAATCACAAAAGAAAACGAGGAAGGCCATCAACCCTACCATTTAGGACCACTTTGTTTAGCTTTTTTTTGTGTCTACTTTGTTCAATGTTTTGTGTTGGAGAAATTATGTATTTGTGTTACCAGAAATAAATTTTAATTATTTTTTTTATAATGAAACATTTCCGTATCATATTATGGGTTAAAATATGCTTTAGGGCTTTGTACTTTTCTTATATTTAAAATTTAATCCCTTACTTTTATTTTAAAAAATGTAATTTTTTTACTTTTTTAATTTGAAAATATAAATCAATTCGTAACATTGTCAATTTGCTTTTTCTTTAAATTCATTATAATATTTTTTTACATGCTTATTGATTTTTTTTTAAAATATCACATCAATAAATTTAATAAAAGAATTTTAACAACATTAATAATTAGACTTAAATTTTAAAATAAAAAATAAAAAAATTATATTATTAAAAATATAAATACAATAAAATACATAGATCCGGAATTTTGGCTTTGGTAGCATCGGATGCGTTGTTTTTGTTGTTCTTATCAATAATTTTTGGCTTTCGTTCTTGCTCGTGATTGTGTCATAACTTAATTATACATAATAATTTTTTTCTCAAATTATAATTTAATTATATGTCATAATTAAAGCGAACCCAATTTTTAATTTCTTGCATTCTATAGACCCATTAATATGATATAATATAATTATTATTACATATGTTTTCTGAAAGATACAAAAATATATTATCTCATGTTGAAGAATTACCTAAAAGACATGAAAAAATCTTAAAATTATTAATCTATTATATTTATAAAAAAAACTAATAAACTATCACTATTATCTATATTATTAGATCATTTATAAATTTAAAAAGAAACTCGTGAGGTTATTAAAATTTTACATAATACTTTTTTATGAAAATTTTTATACAATACTTTTTTATAAATATACATTTGGTATGATTTTTAACCTATTTTTTAATTTGTTATTCATGAGGTGTGCGCTATCCTTCTAATTTTGTTCTGTGTTAGTTGTCGAGGGCTGAAGCCAAAAAAATATTTTTAGAGGTAAAATTAAATTTTAATTTTACAATAATAAAAATATAATTTTATCATTTTAATAATTTATATTTTTTTAATTTTAAAAAATTAAATGAAAAAATTTTCATATTAATAAATCCGAGGCTCTGACAACCCTTAATTACACCCCAAATCCAGAGAGATGAATTAATATTTTAATTACAGTGTTTATTGTTGGGGAGTGGGTTCTACTAATTGTTTATTATTAATTTGGCTAATGCTGTTTATCTAATAATAAAAGTTTCGAACAATCTCTAATGCTACACTTATATCCAAAGACCATTAATTATTATTGTTTTCATTTTATCAAATCACGTACGCTATGCGTGGCTAATAAATTAATTTCTAGAATACAAAAGTACTTTTGTTTTACGTAAAATATGAATACAGTAGTAGTAGTAGTATAATGAATTAAACAGTTTTTTGGTGGTATTTTTAATAAATTAATTTCTCATGTGTTGCCCAAATTGGCATATTACTATATTAGTCGTTGAAAAATAAGAAAAGCCACCTGAATTTTCTAAATAAAAAATGACTGCTGTATACACCCACAGTTATTTGATCCCCAGCATTTTGTCTACTCTTTTTTTACAGTGACTTTCTTATCCCTCTCAACCATTCCACTCATCTTCTTCAATTTCCGTTTTCGGCCTTACGCGGTTAAGCTCTTACCGTTATTCCATTTAAAAGCTTCAGTATGAACACCGAAACAGGTAAATCTTTCTTACTTTTGGCTCTGTCGGTTGATTTTCGCCATTCCTCCGATTGGTAGACGAGAAACTGCAAGAAAGGTTTTTCTCCGAAGATTTTGTCTCCAAACTCTGTGGAATTTTTTTTTTTGCTTTCTTTTGCAGTGATTGAGTTTTTAGGCAACGTTCCCTTGCTGCAGAGATTACCGAGTTCTTCGTTCAAGAGAATCGCTGAAGTTGTAAAATTTAAGCACTTCGGTAATTTATGAAGTTCTGATCCGAATTTTGTTAAATGAAATGTTTTCGATCTGAATTTTCATTTGATCTACGTGACTGCATATATTTTTTCTTTGATTTTCTTTATACGCTAGAATCTTTCATCAGGTTGAATCGAACTGCAATGAAATATATTAAAACTGATTACTTACTGGATTTGCTTAAAATAATTTGCGTTCCAGAGAAAGGAGATTATGTCGTTCGGGAAGGAGAAGTTGGAGACGGTATCTATTTCGTATGGGAAGGAGAGGTCTGGTTTTTCTATTTTCATTTCCCCCCTATTTTAAGTACATTTTTATTCCTTCCGTTCTGTTGTTACTTTCAGTTATTTATTTGCTTTTCAAAGATGGATGCAATATAAATATATATTGACGATGGAGAAATAGCTAAAATTGATAATTTTGTATACAAATAAAATACTATTTGTTTCTAGAAGCAAAATTATGAACCAAATAGAGTCCTTTTTGCTGAGTTTCAATTTTGTGGTTTATAGGCTGAAGTATCTGGATCAGTCCATGCTGAAGAAGAAAACCGACTTGAGTATCAGTTGAAACGATTTGATTACTTTGGCCATGGTTAAAGCTTCTCTATCTTTCCTCAGTGTTATATTTTTGCAACTTTTGAATATTGACCTGTTTTAGTTTGAAGAGCTTTTGTGTGTGCATTCTTGTCTGTGGCCAATCTTATATGAGCAAGAATCACCTAAAATCAACTAATGATGGAGGAATTTGTCCTAAATTGAATATAATTGAGCTTGCTTTTGCAGTTAATCCTGCATCAGTTCACGTGGCAGATATAATTGCCTTAACTAAGGTAGAGCTACATTTTTCTTTCTTCTTTTGCATAACTTTTCTTCATTAATTAGAACATTCCAATTTCCAACCACTCAAGCTTATAAAAATATTTTTGGTGATAACATGGACAACTTGTTACTACAGCTGACCTGCCTGTTTCTACCTCACGAGCATTGCACTTTGCTTCAGTCAAAATCTATCTGGAGCACAGATAAGACGATGGAGACCTGTGCGCTTGTGGAAAGTATATTGCATTTGGAGCCAATAGAAGTATGCTTCTTCTTTCTCTTTTATTTGTTCTATTGCCATTAGGAAGAGTGAAGTTTGAGAGTTCGCGTTTTCTTGGTATACTTTTAACTGTGGCCGTTTTCTTTCCTTGTAGAAGCATGTTAATAATGTTGGAAAACAATTGATCTGATTAGGTTCTTCTCATAACCTCTTTACTTAGACCTTTTTTTCTCCTTTTGGTTGTAGTTAAACATATTCCAGGGGATTACTTTGCCAGATGCACCAAAATTTGGGAAGGTCTTTGGAGGACAGTTTGTTGGACAGGCAAGTTTAATCTTCTTCTCTCCTTCATTTACATTGTTGACCTGAAGTTCCTCATATTTACCTCGTATGATAGCTTCATTCAATATGCTGCTTTTGTATTTACTTGTGTGCTTGATGCTTGTGATAGTCAATGATATTTCAGCACTGTTGTTTTAGGTGGAGATTATAAGTTTCTAGTGGTAGTTTGTGAGGTTAAACAGTGGCCTAATATGTTTTCCGGATTAGTATTGATTTTTTCATGAAATTGCTGGCACTCAAACACCGACTGTCTTGAGTTTTGAGCAAATGGTAAATGTACTATGCTGTGCCGTCAGTGAACTTATATGGATATATCTACTTAAATATGGTTGTTGGTATTTAGTTCATAGTGAGGTAGTATGTTTTCTGCTCAGAATCATTAGAGAGAAAAAGAGAATAAAAAGATACTTGATTTGGCTTGTGTCGTGAAATGTAAACATAGTGCTTGCTTCTGATTTATCTGCATTAGTGGTTTAATTGACTTGATGGACTTGGTAATTGTTTTCTTATTTGCTTCCTGTTGATTATCATGCTGTTTAAACTGAGGTAATTGTTATCCTTTTTTTTTTTTTTTGTCATCACTATTCAGGCACTGGCTGCAGCATCAAAAACTGTTGATTCTCTTAAACTTGTCCATAGTTTACACTCTTATTTTCTTATGGTTGGAGATTTTAATAGTAAGTGCCTTATCTGTGAGCATTATTCAATAAATAGATTCATCATAATTTTCTGGTTTTTAGAAATTTCCAGCAGTTGATATTTTTACTGTTTAACTAAATTTGTGCATGAGTCCTTATAAATGGGTCATTATCCCACATCTTCAATCTTCATAACTTTAACAATTTGAACTGTGTCCAATCTAACAAATTCCATTCTTCATTTTCTATCTTCCTGTCATTTGGAAGGAGATCCTAGCCTTTGGTACTTTTTAATTTGAAGTTAGATAATGCAAGTAAAGAAAGCAGAAGATATGCCATGACTCCTCAGAGAAATGAATATTAGGTGCCAAAATTGTATAAGTAGATAGAAAATTTATAAACTCATTACCCTCTTTCATTTCTTAAAATGAAAAAAAATTGCAGTAAGCTGGATAGGCAATTTTGTTTCACTTTTAGCCTCAAAAAACTTATCGATTCTGCCCTGTTTCTTAAGAATTTGTCTTAGAAATTATGGTTGGATGAAAGGCTTTGAGTATGCTTTTCTAGCTAGTGTCTGAATCTAATGTATATGTAATTTTGTGAGTAAATTATTTGAACATCTTTCATATAAAAAAAAAAACTAGTACCATGAATAAATCATAGCTTTTACATTGTTTTTGCTTATTGAACTTTTCATGTTAAATCGTCGATTCATCTTGATATTGAAATTAGCAGTTCAAGTGAAAGTTTTCTTAATAGTAAATATTTATATCTGTACAATCTCTGTTCTTTTTTACAGTACCAATAATATATCAAGTTAATCGTCTACGTGATGGTAGAAACTTTGCTACCCGTAGAGTAGATGCAATACAAAAAGGAAACATTGTATTCACACTATTAGCTTCTTTTCAGGTGTGATTTGTCTTCTCATTTTATTTTTGAAGGTTCCAATCTAGCTTTTAAATTCTTCAATTATTGGCTCATTCAGTTTTTCGCGTGAGCTTGAGTGTTAAACAAATTTTGACAGGTTGGTAGAACCATTATGTTAAAGCATGTTATGATCCACTTTTCACCTTCATGGGATAGTCAGTTTCTGTTATACTATTACTATCTGTAGATTAATATCGATGGGATAAAATATTTTGACTTATGCTTTTAAAGAACATTAAATATAAGTAGATCTGTTTAACAGCAAGTTGAATTTTCCCTTTTTAACTTGTTAAATATACAATTTTAGGTGTGGAGTTGGTGTTTGATAATGATGATATATGCTATAGTATTTTATCCAGCAGCCATTTTCTCTATTTACTTCCTTTTGTACTGGTTTGTTGGTGTAATAGTATGTCAGGCTCCCATTAGTTTACTGAACTTCCTGATTTGTTTTAATGTGTGATTACTGCTGAATGGATACTTAGAGCATCTCAGATTGCCTTCACTTTTTGTTTTCCAGAAAGAAGAAGAAGGGTTTGATCATCAAGAAGCAATGATGCCATCTGTGCCAGCTCCTGATGGGGTAACTAATATATTCTTAAGTTAACATTTCCAGTTATTTGCTGTAGTGGACAAGATAAAATTATTTCTCTTTGACATATTGCAGCTTCTGTCATTGGATGAGCTACGAGAATTACGTCTCACTGATCCCCGTCTTCCTATGTAAGAGTTTTGGTACCCAATTTTATTTATATATATATGCAACTTTTTCATGTTTCAAAGCATCAATTTGATTTCATAACATTTGTCTTATCTCATTTTATTCTATGTTTACCTTTGTTTGTTTTTGTGGTAAAGAGAATTATATTTTCTCATGCTCTGTTGATATATTTTATATAGTATATTTGTAACATTAGAAACTCATTCAAGTTCAACAATTTTTTGTTTAATTATTTAACCCCTTCCCAAGAAAAAAATGCCAAAAACTTATCTGGTGGGCTAATATTTATATCTTTGTATAGTGTGCTTTTTTTGAGTTTCGCTGTATTATGTGCTATGATTTATATCTTTTATTGCAGGAGTTACCGGAAAAAGGTAGCCACAAAGGAATTTGTTCCTTGGCCCATAGAGATAAGGTTTTGTGCACCTAATACTAACACAAACCAGACAAAATCTGATCCAAGGTTAGGCAACTTTTCTGGTGTTTCAAAATCTCATCTTTTCCAGTTCTTTTGGAAATACAAATGTTATATGTTAATATGCATCAACCCATTTAGCTGCCACCTTATCATGTTTTCACTCTTAAGTGCTATATCTTATTTGAAAAATATATTTTGCTTTACAGTTTGAGGTATTGGTTTAGAGCCAAAGGAAAACTTTCAGACGATCAAGCTCTGCATAGGTCAGTGATCCCTTTAAATGCCAAATACATTTCTTTTTTTCTCTACGTATTCCTTACTAGTTTTGGCTGCTCATGACTTAGCAAAATACTTGAAACCTTTTCTGCATATATTGTAGCTTACTCGAGTCTGTTCTGCCCATGCCCATGTGCACACACACATCGTTCCCAGTTTCCCATGTTGGCAGAGAATTATAAGCATATGTCAACAATCGTGTATGTATATAGATTGGGGGTGTAGCTCAGACTTTCTTATCTTTTATTCAGTTTATGTGGTTTCCTTTTTACAGATGTGTAGTGGCCTTCGCTTCAGATCTGATATTTAGTGGTGTCAGTTTGAATCCACACCGCACAAAGGGTTTTAAGTCAGCTTCCCTTAGCCTGGACCACTCGTAAGCATCTGCTATAGTCTGTATCATATCAACATTATTCTTATCGTCTGTGGGTCACAGTCCCGCAACCCAAACTTCATTTGACATTATTTACTCTTTCCTTCGTGTTTTCCAGGATTTGGTTCCACCGGCATCTTAGGGCTGATGAGTGGTTATTGTTTGTGGTAGGTTTAAGATGATGTCTATTCTCACGTATGAATTAGCATTGAACTTTGTTTTTCACTTTCTTAATGAAATAAAATCATTAATGGAACCAATGTCATGCAGATTGTTAGTCCTACAGCCAGTGTCACCCGAGGCTTTGTTTCGGGCCAAATGTTCAACAGAAAGGGAGAGGTATTTAGTTTACCCTTCTTTTTCTTAATCTTGTTGTTCCTTCCCTTTTTTATCTTGAGTTGCTTTTCCTTTTTCCGCCAAATCCCATTTTGGTGTTAGCAACCCCATCATCATACTTGTGTATGTTGATTTGCAGCTTGTTGTATCATTGACTCAAGAAGCACTGCTTAGGATGGCTAAGCCCCAAAACCCAGCAACTGTCTCAAAGCTTTGAACTACTCGATAGTATTAATATTTGATGTGTTGAGCTTTATGGTCAAATGTAAGACCTTTTTGTTTTCTAGCATTATATAAGCTCTTAATCCAGATAGTTGCTTTACAGCATTTTGGTGGAAGAAAAAACACTAAACCTTAGCGTGGACTCTTCCACAAAAAAAAAAAACCTCCTCTGTATTAAGATAAACTCGCATTCCATCCAGCAGTAACAAGCTTGCAGGGTGATGTTCTAAGTATGGAGAAAACCTCCCACACCTGAATATCCTTCTGCCACATATTAACCTTTCAGTCAACAACTGCTGACTCCGCCACCCCAAACCCTCTTTGACGGGTCCTGCAGTTGTAGATGGGACACTTTATGTTGTATATGAGATCTTTGGAAAGTTAATGATGTGTCAGAAGGATATCAGGGCATGGGTGACCATTTGGAGGCTTTCCCCATACTTAGAAGACCACCACCCTACAGGATTGTTGAAAGAACATTTATCTCATAAGTATTGGGGGGGGGTAGCAGAGAAGTAGTTGATGGTTAGCAATATGAAAGGGATGATGGAGAGTGCTTATGTACCAGCACTCACTGCAAATGATGAGGTTATATTATAAGCTGTAAACGTTTCACTGCAAATGGTAGATTATTGTAAGTTCTAAATGTTTGGCTATCTGAAAACATCGATTGGGCTTGGATATCTTCTAATGCGGCACAACATCTTTCAGTTTTTAGCATTAATGCATTATTTTGGGGATTGATATTAGTTATGATAATTGCTATGGTAGGAGTGGCTGTTTAATTAGCAGATTTGAAATTCAGAAAGACTCATTCCCATTTGATGATTACCATTTGATAGCTGAAAACTGTCATGAATCTGCAAAAGAAGTACGACTTATTTTGCCCACATTTTGAGAATGATTATGGAATATCCATAAGTCTGCACAATCTTTTTTTTTATATGTTTGGATGATCGTGCTTAGTACTTTTTTTTTTCTTTAAGCAGTTGTATCTTCTCTTACATCCTTTGCTCTTTATAAAATTGAAATCTTAAGTGAATTATGGGGAGAGATTTTTCATTCCCGGTTACACAAACCCTGAAAAGTATACTGACTATTGTGTGAAAGAACTATGGGAATCTGTTGGAAAGTTGAAGGAAGAAGGCACAGGATATGAGTGGTTAGAATTAACGAGGAAGGTTGTTAAATAGTTGGTAAAAAATGGCGGTAAAGGCTATTAAGTCAGTTACTGAATTGACACATTATCAATAATTCATTCCATGTAATGACTGAATTAGAGGTTAATTACTTAAAAACTATTTTTCCTACCTATTTCTTTCCCATTCAAGTTTTGTTAACTCGGGAAAATTCAAAAGTTATTCTTTTTATTGGCTTCCATACTTTGTTAAACCCATCTATCAAATTGGTGTTAAAGAGTTAGGTTTACGGAATCTAAGTTGAAATCACAAAATCAGCAATAAACAAGGTCAAGATACTCGCCAAGAAAAGGTTCGTACAAACCTTAGGTCATGATTCAGTTGCAACATCCCAAAGCCCCAACCGCTCAAAGAAATCATTATTTCTCAATTACACAGTCAAAGATGACTTCCATAAGTTCAATGGTAATGACCTCAAAGGTTAGTTGTTCAAGATCCATCAATTCTTTAATGTTGACCAAACACCAGAGGAGACCAAGGTTAACTTGATGATCATTAATTTAGAAAGGAAGACCCTCGATTAGCACGGTAGTTAAATCACGTACGAGAGTGGATGAGTAACTACATGGGAGAGGCCTCGTGATGACAAGATTTTGGAGATCCAATGCTTGAGTTACTCAATCTGAAACAAACGGGTATGATCTCTGAACACCGAGATCTATTTAAATCTCAGCTTGAAATAGATGAAGTGATAAAGAATATACCATTAATTTATTCTTGAAGAGCCTCAAGACTACTATACAATAATCTGTGAGGATGTTTATGCCTAAAACATAATTTAGAAATTCATTTCTACCTTTTAAATTTGCACCATTTATATACTCTCAAATCCCCCTTCGTTTTCCCACGTTCGCTCTCTGACATTTATCTCTTCCATTTTTTCCTCGATCCTTTCTGTTTCCCGTTTAAACGTTTAATTGCAGTGTTATCCTACTCTCTTTTGCAGTTCCCAATTCTTCAAGGAAGCAATTGCCATAACTAACCTTACATCACTGCAACATTTGCACTGAAACTAGTCCCTTGTCAATTCAGTTTTCTCTATCTTTTGGAAACCATAGACATACAATACTCCTTTCTAAAAAATTTTGCATATCAATACAGTGATGCCCCCATTTGTAGATTTATCAACCGAGACATTGTAGTACAGACTACAGACAAGGAAATCAATGCTTTTCAAGTAATTTACAGTACATCTCCAAGGGTTAGGGAAAAAAAACTACCTAATTCAATAACCCTCTTTTCTTCCAAAACCTGTAGATGCATTAATGAATCCACCGTTTCCATCTTCTGTCAATTATATGAATCATCAGCCGCCATTGATGAACCAGGATATTACAAATCAACCTTCATTTGATGAACCACTTATTCTCTTTTTGAAAGCAGGATGTATAACGCTATCGCCAGAATCTAGCTCCTCTATCCTGGAAATACACTCTTTCATTCGATTCACGAGGACCGGCATTGCCGAAATGTTACTTGAAATTTTTTCTTTAAGCAGCTGTATCTTCTCTTTCGTCCTTTTCTCATTATCTAATTCTCTATCTTCTGAATCTATAAAAATCAAAATTTGAGTCAATTATCAAGAGAGATTATTCAATCCCGATTTCACAAACCCCTAAAAAATTTACGGACCTACCTGGATTACGCTCTCCGGATGATCCAGCTTCATCGATGCCGGAGAAGTCGGGTGCTTGAGAAGAAAGAACTGAAGCTAGAGTGGCCTTAAGTTGATCTGGAATAGTGGATCTGTATTCTAGAATCTTCTCCGCCATTTTCTTCACATCTGATTCCAGCTCCTCCAAGTCATCTTCGGAGTCAGGCTCCGATTCAGCTCGTCGACTGTCGATGTGGGTCTCAAGGGACATGGATCAAAGGCAACGGTTTGATATTGCTTGTTTTGTTTTTCTTCTGGAAGGACTTTAGGGTTTTGAAATTTGAGAACTCGAATTGAGCTTAGACGGAAGTCTCGTCAGTTAAGGTATTCTTTTTCCCTTTCCTCTCTGAAATTAAAATGTGACAATTTGATGAAAAGTGACGTCGTATTAGGCTTGGTTCACTTATGAAAGTTAAAGCCCATATTACGCCGTTTTTCTGTAACTCCTACCCGCCAGAAAAAAATTTTAGACGCAAAATTGCCTGAAGAACCAAAATCAAGACAGGAGAAAAGGAAGGGAAATCAAAGTCATCATCCTTTTTTTTTCGTAGTAACCAAACAGAAAAATCCACAGAGTGGAAACCACTTCTTGTCAAGCTCAAGTTCTTTTACTCTTTCGATCCTTTCAAGTTTCAACAACTCGGGCTATCACTTCTGCGATCACCACTGAAAGTTTCAGGCCATCTGCTCCTTGAACGGTAAATTCACCCTTTTTGAAAGACTATATAACCCTAGGTGCTACTTTTATTTATTTATTTATCAAATTGTAAGGATTCTCTTTTGAAACAGACACATGACATCAGAAAGTTGTTCAGGGATAAGGAGGGTTGTCCATATTAGTAGATCATTGATAAATTTCCACTCCAAAAGATGTTTTTCACGTAATTCAGCATACTCTAGTCTGCCTTTGGATTATGTTTACTTAGTGTTCGGATCATTGTCATTGGAACCTGCAATGAGCTAAATATTTTAAACTTTTGCAGAGGCATGAATAATATCTCCACAAGCTGTAGGAAACTACATCTTCCAGCTTGAAATAGTTCTAAAGGAACACCATTATATATATAGGCGGGAAACAGCTGAAAAAGTTGCAGACAAATGTGACTTCTCTTGGTTTACTTTCCTGACTTGCCACTTCATGTTGTAAAAATCAAAATGAAAATGTCATTGCATATGATAAAAAGTATACTTGAGAATCCAAGAAAATTTTCATCAAGCATTTCCATAGAACTCAACCATGGGGAAAGAGAGAGAAGCAGCCCACAACTTGGGGGTAGTTAATGCATATCATTAGGCATCAATTAGTTGGTTACATGTTTAGAAACTAACACTTAGAAACTGGCATGTGATATCTTGGTCTTATGAGAAATTGCCGGAATTCTAGAACCGTTCTCTAAAAGTTGCAGAAGAAAACAGTAAGTCAATAAGAAGCTAATTTGTTTTCTATTTATCAGAAAATTGTGTACAATATACATAGATATTCTATGATTATAATTTCTTTATGCATCATTTAACTATACTTTCGTACATCTAGATTTCAGATAGCAAAAGGCAAAGACCAATGTGAAAAACATTTCACAATAAGCACACACAGCCTTTGGCAATTACCCTGTTAACACTATGTGTTGGGGCAACCATTAGGTGAATGTTTGTAAGAATGCCTCTTCCGTTTCCCCTTTAACCTCGCTTGAATATCCTTCTCTGTTGCTATCGCTTCTTTTATATTGTCCTGTGTTACGATGCAGAGCTCATCAAGGGCTAACATGGGAAATGGCTCCTCAATAAGAACACCAACCTGCGACATAAAAGAAACTTTCAAAGATCAAAGATGCGCACAAAAATAAAATAAAACATAGTCCGATCTTATGGGGTTAACTCTGGAAAAAAGAAGCATACTTCTTCTATGCAGAACAAGGAAGCAGCACTGATGAAAGTAGCAGGAACAACAATCCAATGGCAATCATCCCAGAGTATGATAGGAAGAGTGAGATGCCATAGGACCAAAAACCTTGATGTCAACCGAGTGTATGATAGAGGGATAGGAATCCCCATGAGTTGTTCACATACACCAATTCCTTCATGGAAACATGAGATCTTTGACTCCTGGAATGAAATGAGATCATAAGACTACTGCAATCTAATGAAGAAAGAGATGGATATCTTTTTTTAAATTTTTATTGGTGAAATCTAAAGATCAAATGGTCCAAGAAGAGAGATACCAACATAGTTCTCTTTGATTCTTCCAAGTTCAGCAGTTGAAGGCTTTGAGAAATGAACCCGATTATGCAGCGTGGCCGATGCTTTGAGTTCAGTATCACCGCTAAATCATCTACTTCAAGCAAATTTTGAAGATCTCTGCCAATATCCGAGCCATACTTGACATGACACTGCAAAAACGCCATTAACCGTTGATCACTACCTACCTTCATACAATATGTTCAATATTCTAAACCACACTCACCTTAAGGGCAACAGGAAAAGCCATAATATATTGCAAGAGAGCAGCTTTCATGGACTGATCATCAGCCGATTTGTCGACCCCAGCAAGTACCTGCCTAGCGAAATCATTTGTACCAGCAATTACCTTAGTCCATGCCTTCCTTCCCTCTTCATACCTTGAATAGGAGGCCTCAGTTCTAAAAACCAACAGCAAAGCCAATGCAGGCGCTGTCAACTGATAAGGCAACGAAGAAGCTCTCAGAACTGGGAAAAAACCAGGCAACCAATGCAAATCCACGGCAGTGTTGTACCAGGCAACGACAATAGCTACTGAAGTGAAGGCTAAAACAGGTGGAACCAATGATAAGATGACACGCGACTGTAAACTGGAAAGTAAATGTCGAAGGTGACGTAGTGAACTTCTATGATGAACCCATTTCTCGTGGTTGTAAAGAGGGCGATTTTGTTGCATTCCACGCTCTTGAGTACGATCAGCCCAGTCTGGGATAGCACGGAGGAGGGTGATAAGATTGAAGGTTTTAGGGTCGGTGGTAGGCTTGGAGCTTGGCGGCGGCGGTTGGGAAGCAGAGAAAAGGATTTTGAAAGAAGGTGGTCGCTTGAATTTGGCAGGAAGTGGGGAATTGGAGTGAAAGTGGAGGAAGGGTTTGGAGGTGAAGCTGGAAGAGGGGGAGAGCTTTGGAGAGTTGGGCGATTGAGCCATTATGAATCAGGGTTCGGACATGTCACTATGTTGTTAGGGCTTCCAAAGGAGAAAGAAGTGTGAAAAAATGAAGGGAGGTGCCAACTGCCAACAAAAGGAGTAGGTAAGTTTAGGCAGAAGTGGGTGTTGTTTCAATGTTTGTGAAGGACATCGATACACATGTTCAGGATTTTATTCGGATAAAACTAGAATGCTCCTTAACAGTAAACACTTCCTTAAGAATTTGTGTCCTGTCACGGCTCTTGTGGATATTCGCCTAAACAACGCAAGTATCTGAGAATTTTTACTTACCTGCTGCTATGAAAGATAATACATATTTCAATTACTAAAATTAATCAGGGACTGCCATTGAACTTTTTTTTTATTTTTTTCTGCCCTAAATATTTTATTTTAAGAGGTAGATTAAAATTAAAAATTTTCTGAGTCACCAAACAAAACACGTCCGAGTTCTGATTAGGTAAGGTAAGTGAGACCGTGGTTCTGCCAGGATTAGATTAGGAAGTAGAAATAGATGCTCCCACAACCAAACACGCCCCCTCTTTTACTTCCCCAAACCCAAAGTCTCCAAATTGGGAAAAACACACGCGCAGTCTTTGACTTGATTCTTTTTGGCTATTTTGAACTGAGAGATGGAAGAGCCGAAAACAGCCCAGAACCCACCACCGTCCCAAGATCCAAACGCACCAACAGCAACCGTCAACGCAGCTCAAACAACCGCCCCTCCTCCACAGCCACCACCAACAGCACCAGAACAACCAGCTAGCAGGAAAAGACTTCTAGAAAACAGCAATGACCAATACCAAAACTCCCCGTATATCAAGATGCGTCTTGTCCTCAAAGATCTTCGTCCTCATTTCATCGAGGTACATCTTACTTACATATATTTCCAACTTTTTCTATTTTTCTGTTTATTTATTGTTTTTTTCCCCTTATTTCTTGCTTGTTTTTGTGATTAGTTTCAGTTTTATGCTTTAAAAAAAAAAAAAAAAGTCTCAGTTTTACGGACCAACCTCCCCTTGACTTCCCCCAATTAATATATGGCAGTATAGTTGGATTAAAAAAAAAAATTCAAATCTTGATTTTGGATTCTTTGGTCAAGTGACCATATCATTTTTGGTTATCTCGAGATTTATGTTTTTTTTAATTAAGAGAAAAGGGTAGTTGTTTAAGTTTAAACAATGATTGTTGGTTCCTTCACCCATGATGTTTGATTATAGCATGAACAATGTAAAGGGAAGATCTTCTTGGTATGTCCATAAGATGTGTGTGATTGATTGATTAGACTTAGCCAGTTCCTTGGCTACTCTCACTGAAAATTTTATATATGCCTGAAATAGCTTCATCAATCTGGATGCATGTTTGAATTGTTTTCGTTTTCCTTCTGTTGATATTATATAATGGATCTTTATGTTCCTTGAAGGTTCTTCGAACGCCTGATTTTCGAAATTGCAAGGGCGCCCATGAAATTAAAGAAAGTAAGCTCACAATATGCTTTCTTAAGTTTTGCAACTTTTGGCATAGCCAGAGTGTATTGCTCGGTGTAATAGTATTGTCTCTGGCTTAGTTAACTGTTGCAAATTACGGTCTTCATGGATTTCATCTGTTACTGCTACCTATTGGCTTAGTCTGTACTCTGTAGGAAAAGAAAAGGACTAGCATCTCATTAGGAAATTTTCCATTAATGAAGAAACTTGTATTATACTGAGTTATAATATCCCTGTTTCTTAAAATCACTTGTATTATGAGGATCCACTCTCTCAATTTGGCTTCATGCATTTGTTTCAGAACATAATATTACACCCGAAATTTTGCTTTTTAAGTGTCAACTTTGAAGAACATTAACTTGCACTTGGCTGGAACCACTTCTTTATAATGATCTTTGCTAATCACATGGGACATAGTTTATTTATGTCTGGTTTTGTGATTTAAGGTTATGTGTTCCAAATTTGTGACTTGCAGAGATGAAGCATTTAGTGGAGCTGTACAAGCAGATGATAGTCTCTATAGAGAAAAGTAATAATGGAGCAGGAAACCAGACAATGCAAGGTGAAAGTGGAATGAAGCAGAAGCCCCAGGAGCAGGCGCAAGTCCTTAAGCCAGCACCAGCAGTTGCCTCCAAAAACAAGACATTCCAGTCAAGTAGTGTCACTGGGAAACCACAATCTGAAGATGGCGAAGCTTCGGGGACATATATTGTTGGGGGTTCTGCTTTTGGGTGGAACTTTATCAGCTTTGCAGGGAACAAACCAGTGTATTATGGAGTAACAAAGGAATCATTTCGAAGTGCTCAAGCAAATTTAGGTTTAGGAGGAGAGTGAAGCCTTTCTGACATTGATTCTGGGCTAAATATTGTATCAATAGTAGAAAGCTCCACCTTTTATATTTAACATCGGGGATTATCGTCTGCACAACCATTGCCTTTTTTTTTTTTTCTGATTCAGTTCTGGGATCTGTAAGTTGGTTTCTAACATGGTTGATTAGCTTGTTATCTTTCTATACCATGGTTGTTGATTGAAGTGATCTTTGTAACCCTCCAACCCCCCCCCCCTTCCCCCCAAAAAAAAAAAAAAAAAGCTGTAGTAGGAGATGATTATTTATAAGCCTTGAGAACTTGAAAGTAAGTTTTTTATTAAAAGTTGGATTATATTTTGTCTTTACTTAAAAAAATAGGTAAATTAATTTTTGTATATTAATTCAAAGGTTAAATTGATTAATTCGTTAAAATTTTTATCAATTTTTACTGTTTTGATTGATGGAGCAATCAAACAATGACATGTTATATGTACAAATATTATGTCAGTAAATATTTAAAAATTTTAAAAATCTTAAAAGTAAATAAAAGGTTTTAATAATTATTATCGTTTAGGTTCATCTGTATGAGATTTTTCAAATAATTAAAAAATATTAAAAATATAGAAATTTATTTAAATTTTATTAATAAAGGTAAGAAATTATAAAATTATTAAACATTAATCTTAATTTAAAATAAATAAACGAAATTAAAATAACTTTCGCCCAACTACAAATTCAAAGTAATAGAATCTATAATTTTTTTGTTTTTCAGTGAGAAGTATTTATATTTCACACCATTTATTTTGATCATATTTCTTTAAATGTTCATTTTTTCGTCCAATTTTATAACATATTTTTTTTTTATGTTAGTCCATTAAGCAATAAACAAAATGCGAGACAAACAACTGCTTAAAACGAAAGCTTTCACTCCCATCAAAGTTTACATTATTTTTTAGTTATTTTTCATTTCAATTTTTTTATATTTATAGTAATTCATCATAATAATTATTAAATATTTAAATAAATTGTAATTTGATGATGATAATTAATTTGCAATTTAAATATTTATTGTAATTTAAAATAATTTTAATAATCTTTTATTATTCTTAATAATTTTTTAAATATTTTCTATTTTTTTAGGATTATTTTAATATCTATTGACGTGGCATTTTATCATACCATAACGAGGTACATGTGACACACCACATCACTGCCTACTTTCTCCATTTGTCACATCATCACTTTAATAATACAGATTGATGAAATTTTTAACGGAAAGACCAATTTTCTATTTGATATAATACATAAGGACTAATTTGCGTATTTTTTTAAGTAAATGAGACAAAATACAATCTAACTCTTAATACAAAACCTCCATACTACTTTTACTAAACCTAAACGTATTTTGTAAGAGTACAGTTAAAACTTCAATCAAATTGAATTGTTAATATATTAATTATTTAAAAAATTACGCAATATATAAGTGGATCTCTCCCCTAAATTATATAGCATCAATTTTCACTTTTATTTTTTAAAATTATATAGTATTAATTTTCATTTTCATAACATTAAGGTTAAATAAATAGTTCAGAGTATTCGACTGGTTGGAACTTGGTTAGGCCTTTCAATAATTATCATATATTATGTTTTTGGGCCTTATGTTATTGCTAAAGAAAATGTATTATAAAATGAATGCATTATCAAGGGTCTATAGCTCAGTGGTAGAGCATTTGACTGCAGATCAAGAGGTCACCGGTTCGAACCCGGTTGGGCCCTTTTTAGTTTTAATTTTATTTCATTAAATATCATCTATTATTATAGTTCATTTTACACAGCATCAAGGGTCCATAGCTCAGTGGTAGAGCATTTGACTACAGATCAAGAGGTCCCCGGTTGAGCCCTTATTACTTTTAATTTTATTCCATTAAATATCATCTATTATCATAGTTCATTTTGCCCAGCTTCAAGGGTCCATAGCTCAGTGGTAGAGCATTTGACTGCAGATCAAGAGGTCACCGGTTCGAACCCGGTTGGGCCCTATTATTTTTAATTTTATATTATTAATCATCTATAACTATAGTTCTTGTTACACAGCATCAAGGGTCCATAGCTCAGTGATAGAGCATTTGACTGCAGATCAAGAGGTCACCTGTTCGAACCCGGTTGAGGCCTATTATTTTTAAACTAAATGTTTAATGTTTTATTAAACATCATTTATTATTATATTTCACTTGCACTGCATCGGGGGTCCATAGCTCAGTGGTAGAGCATTTGACTGCAGATCAAGAGGTCACCGGTTCGAACCCGGTTGGGCCCTTACTGCTTTTAATTTTATTTTATTAAACATCATTTATTATTATAGTTCATTTAGAACAGCATCAAGGGTCCATAGCTCAGTGGTAGAGCATTTGACTGCAGATCAAGAGGTCACCGGTTCGAACCCGGTTGGGCCCTTACTGCTCTAAATTTTATATCATTTATTATTATTTTGCACAGCAACAAGGTTCCGTAGCTTGAACGGGTTGGGCCCTTTATAATTTTGATTTGGGTTAGTTGATGTGTATAACTGCATTCATTCCACAGATTCAATGAAAATGGTATCATTTTTTCGGCACAGTTTGTAATTAACTTTTCTTATTTGTTATGGTTCTAAAAAAATAAAAAATATTAATTTGATGATAAAAGTACCATGGAGACTCCTATAATAGGAATCAGATTGTACTTTGTCCCCTCTACTTTAAAAATAGATAAACTAATCTTTATATATTAGATTAAAGAATAAAATAGTCAACTTGTTAAAATTAAATATATTTATATTGTTAAAAACTAATTTTTTTTTGCATCACCATGACGTACACATTACACATAACGTGTCACTGTGTGATTATTCCATGGTAGCTTTTAATAATAAATGAAATTTTTAACAAAAATAATTAGTTTACTCTTTGTTCTAATGAAAAAAAAATTTACGTATTTTTTTAGTAAAAAAAATAAAATACAATCTATCTCTCACTACCATTCATTTTTCCAATTTTCTTTTCTTTCTACCAAGCAAAGCTTTTGTGACATAGATGAGATGAGAGTCCCGAAACAAGGCTAATGATGTGGCTGAAGGATACGAAGAGTGGTTGGCCATAGGGAGCCTTTCCCACCCATTTAGGCACTTACAAGACCGCCCTGTAAGCTTGTTGCTATTGGGAACAGCATTTATCTGATAGGGAAGGGGCGTAGCGTGATAGTTGTTGATGTTAGCACTGTAGGAAGTATGGGAGGGATAATGGTAAACTATTCTCTACCAAACACCATTACCGACCATGAGATTACAAGTTGTAAAAGTTTGGCCATTTGAAAACATTGGGTTTTTTTATTCATCAGGAATGGAGTAGAGAGATATATCATGAATGGAACATATATATTTAAAATTACTGCATTGTTTAGATGGCTAGAAGTATACTATAGAATGGACAAAGAATAGAGTAAATGATAATTTGGAAGTTAGTTTGTATGGTGAATGAGGAGACCAGTTATTGAACATATGGTAGCAGTAGCAAGTGGAATTATTAGTGCCTGCATGCTGCTCTGCATTGTCATCTTTCTCTGCTGTATGGTGGTGCCGGGCGGTGTGGGATCGTAATAGACCTTGAAATTTGTACAGTCCAATCATTCTCATCCAATCGCAACGGCGTCGTTTCTACTTTTATCAGTACTTGTTCACGGGTCACCCACCCTGCTTAGTGGTAACTAGTTGACAAGCGTTTAGGCGCTTAATTAACCATTAAAACTGAAGGAAGCTGGCGAGCTGTCAATTCCATTAAACCGTTGACCGCATTAATATCTCTGGGGTCTCTGACAATTATTGTAAATATCAGGTGCGGTGAAATTTTAGTTCTCTGTTTGACGGTAAATAAAAAAAAAATTGTAAAATCATAAAATGAAAATAGGTATAAGATACGGTTTCAGTAATCTCAATCGTTTTACTTAATTTCATTTATTATTTAAATAATAAAATTGATTTAATATATTCCGAATTCAAAATACATGAAGCATATATTTATCTATTTTAACTCAACCTGGAGATTTTCAATCAATCTGTCATATGAATTATGTGAGAGTAGAGTTGGTAGTACAATTGAGGATGTAACCATTGAGAAATGAGTCGACCTTAGAGATTTATAGAGTAAGGCCAAGTAACAGCTCCTATTGTGCATGGGAATCGGTTGATGTTTTGTCATCATCTTCTTCTAACATATTACAGGACACCCCTGTGAAAATTTTATACATCAAATCACTTCTGTTACTTTGTAAATTTGTAAAAATAATTTTTTTTAGTAATTTAATAATTGAGTTAAGATTTTATGTGTGATATTAATTTAGTAAAAAAAGTTGTATCCAGTACAAATAATAAGATTTAAAATAAAGATGTAGTGGCCAAAAAATACTAAAGACAGAAGACTTTAAACATTTTAACTTTATTATTTTAATCAATGCCTTGTTTATTTTCCATGTATTACATAATTTTTTTTCACATCGCAATATTTGGTAGTCTATGGAAAAAATGTATAATAATTTATTTGATTCTTCAACTTTATAAAAAAAATTTATTTTAGCCCTCCATCCGATCTTTTTACATTGTAACTCTTGAGTTTATATTGTTTATCAAATCACTCTAAAGTGTATTGAAAAGTTAACGTATGTTAATTTTGCTGACGTGGCATACAATATGGCATCCATGTGGTAGTTCATATGTATGCTACATTAGCAATTAATTAACATTAAAAAAACACTAAAATTATTTTTTAATAATTTTAAACATAATTTTAATAAAAAATTGAATTTAAAAAAATGTAAAAAAAAATAATTAATTATTGACATGGTATCCACTTGGATTACCACGCTGATACGCATCAGTAAAATTAATAAATGTTAAATTTTTTTTTATCATTTTAAGATGATTTAACAAGCTACTTAAATTTAAAAGTTAAAAGAGATGAAAAATTAAACGAAAGATTAAAATATTTTCTTCTAAAATTGGAGGTTCAAATAAATAATTATGTCACTTAATTTTACTGTCATTCCTACTATCAAATTATGTGTTTTGAAGATTTTGATTAAATACAGAGTTAAATCGAATTCTTAAGTTAAAAACGAAACTCTCATAGTACTTTATTTTTTAGGAGAGTTAAATTAAAATTCTTATTTAAGTAATATTAAAACTTTTATTATTTTTATTATTATAAAATACGAGAAAAAATCAAAATCTAAATAATAATACGATTAGAACTCAAGTTAAATTTAAGATGAAAACCCGATCCATCAAATCAAAATATAGGTTGAAACTTTAATCTTTTAATTAAAAAGATTTTGATAAAATTTTGAAATATATTGCATATTATTAAAATCGAAAGAATATTATAAAATCTAATCCATGGATAGACATGCAAAGTTCTATGATAATAAGAAATATTCAAAGGTGGGGCCCTAAGAAGTCCCAACCTCTTGACTTGAAGTCATCTCATCCATCGTTAGATATTTTTGCAAATTCGATATGATTTATTTATCAACCTTAGTTTAGTTGATAATTATATTTCGTCTTTAAATTAAAAACAAAAGATAATATGTCTACTTTGCATAAATTGGGGAGTTCAGTGGCACTGACCCTTTATCTCAATTCATCATTATAATCTCAGATTTCACAACCTTATAATTGCATTTGTTTCAATGTCTTCCTATGAATTGAAATTCCACTTTAAATCAAATATTTTAAATTTACATTTTATCAGATTTTAAATTCAATTCGAATAGATTGAAATTCAGCTCCATTTAATTTTCAATAAATAGATTTTTATTCAAAATTTTATTATTAACTATTTAATTTGATCCAAATATTAAAAATTTTAGGAAAGCAAAATTCAAATCCAAATTCTCTTTTTATAACATCATATTTTAATCACTAAATCAAAAATATTATATTTAAAATTTCCAAAATCATCGAAACAAAACCTAACTTTAAAGAATGCAGTATTATATTAAAAGTATATATAAATAAAGCTAATCGACTTATTTCCAAAATAATAATAATAATAATAAGGTAATCGACCGTGATTATTTTAAAATTTTCCTAAATTAAATCCCAAAATAAAGATAAGAAAATGTAACTTCCTTTAATAAAAGTAAATCTTAAAATTATACATTAATTTTGTTTTAATGTGTAATTATACACATAAAATTCAATTTGATATAATTATATACATGAATTTTTATTTGTGGTTCAAATATATATTTGAATTTTTAATTTTGTTTTAATCATACACATTTAAAAAAACAAATATATTAATTTATTTTTATATTGGATAAATATAATTATCTATGTATGCAATATATAAATATAAAATAATGTTATGTCAATAATTGTGTTAATAATTTAGACAAATGCGTTGAAACATTATTTTTTTTGATGAATTATAACAACGAGGGTAAAGCTCGAACAATTAATACGGCTATATCAACTCGGTCTTAGACTACACTTGAAATAATGAATACTCTTAATTATTAGACCATCACATGAGGATAAATTATTAGATGTGGAGGATCTAACAGAGTTGATGGAATAAAAATGTATTTTATGTCATTTTACTTTTTATTTCTGTTTTAATGGAGAAAGAGTGTGGCGCATTTTTATTCGTTGAAAATTTTTTAGACATTTTCTTAAATGGATTAACAATTATAACGGAATAAAATAATTTAGATATTAAATTAAAAATATAAGTATGAATTAAGTGAAATAATAATAGAAAGGATGTAGACATCACAGTTCCAGGTGTTTTAAAGGCCTTTGTTTATTACTCACCAAAAAAAAAAATCTTCAATTATTTGTTAATTTTTGTTGGAAGCTTTAAAGGTGTTTCGTTATCCCAAGTACAGTCCAAATTGATATCATAATTATTTATATAAAAGAAAAGGATATTATATCTTAAAGGCATAAATGTAAAATTAACCCCGAACATTTGGATGTTTGGTCATTTTGGTGTTTATTATTTTTTTTGTCATTTTCATATACAATTTTTGTTTTTTGGTCAAATTGATCATTTTTTAACGGTATTGCTGATGTGGTCGTTAGTTGATTAACGGTGCTGACGTGGCAAAAAGAATTTTCCACCTAAGCAAGTCCACATATGCAGCTATTGACGTGGCACTATTTTATCTTATATGCCACGTCATCATATAATTAATTTTTTGTTGACGTGATATATTTTATTTTATATGTCACGTCAGCAGTTGCATGCATGACAGTGTCCACATGAGAAAAAAAATTTGCCATGTCAGCACCGTTAGTCAACTAACGGCCACGTCAACAAGACCGTTAAAAAATGATCAGTTTGATAAAAAAAACAAAAATTGTATATGAAAATGACAAAAAAAAAACGATAAGAGCCAAAGTGACAAAACCACCAAATATTAGGGGCTAATTTTATATTTATGACTATCTTAAATTTATACCTACAAGCATTAAACTAATCCTGCAAAAGAGTTTATGATATCAAACCCATTTTTAATTTTTATTTCCCAAACATCTATAAAAGTCAACCTTGACCTATGAGATGAAAAAGAACAAAAAATTTATCATTATATTAAATAGGCTAAAAGTTGGCTACATTTGTTTTATTTGTTATTAGTAATATTGAATAGTAATGAAATAATTGACTCCATTAAGCAATAACAATAGAACTCAAACAGAAGGGAAACTGTGGAGGTCGAAAGAGACCTTTAAATTCCATATCTGGAGCGGTTGTGCTACCAAACTGATTGAACTGAGTTAGTCTTAAAAAGGGAAATAATTTATATAAGATATTAATGTGTTTTTTTTATTAGATTATAGAAGGCGAAGGGTGAGAGGGGGGGTGGGGGGGGGGAAGTTATCAGTGCCTGGGGAAAGATATTTTGAGACTGATGGTCTGTCTACACACAGAGCAATATTAGTGGTAAACAGAGAAAGGTCACATGCGATGCAAAGTAAACAAGGCTTTGCCCTTCTTCTCCCCACTTTCAACTATTGCTTGCCTCTTCACCACGCGCTCCTTGTCTACGTTGACAAGATTTATACCTGCTATTTATGAAGGAATTTGTATCACTTGTGGTATTTATTTAATTAAAATTGTCACACATTTATACAAGTAGGAACTCCTTATTTAGAATACAAAATTATAAATTTTATATTAAAATAAAGTATTGATTTAGTGGGGTTTTTAATTTAAAATTCATCAAATGTAGATTTTTTATTGACTTTTTTAAAAATAAAAAGATTAAAATACTTTCAAATAATATAAATTATTTTAATTACGAAAAGATATTTTTATTATTTTCTTAATCGAGTTGATGTTAAATCACATCAGTTGCTCGTCTGAGCTAAGTATACAGATTATCAATTTAGGTTAAACCTTCAATGACACATCAAATTGATTGATCAAACTGAAAATATATATGTCAGTTTACATGTCCGAACTAAACCTTTAAAATAACATCAGTTTACTAATCCTACTAAATTTATGTCATATATTTTCGAGTTCGCAAAAAATATTAGATCTTGATAATCATCAGTAATAAATCGTACTAAAAATAACTGAATCCGTTAATGAAAATGTGAGGCGAATAAACTTAGATGTACGTACGTACGTAGTATTTGAATTTCAAATTAAAATCTGAAATATACGTAGTTGAGAAGTAGCACAAGTGAAGACAGCGCGCGTGGGAGGTGGGACCAGACAGGGTTTTCTTGAGATAGCATTTAATATTCAAATTCCAACATCAAACAAAGAAATAAATATCAGTTAAGGAAAGAGGATTTATCCTTGAACTAAACGCTTTGTGTTTCTGTTGAATTCTTCTTTGTCCCTTTGTTTCCTCCTCTTTTACCTCTTTTAGATTAAGCTTTTTAACTGCATTTCACCTATGCTTACACCTTCTAATTATTTTTATAATATACAAAATTTATTTTTCTTATTGTCCGCAAAATGTTACCAGCAAATAAATATAATTTAATATTGATTGTGATGTTAAGCAACTTCACTGAAATTTGAAAGTGGATTGAATATTTATAAAAATTTTAAGAAATTAAATTATAAATATTTATATTACCATGTCTTAAACCAGTAATAAAGCCAAGCATGATCACTCAATAGGTCAAAGAGTTGAGACGAAGAGGGAGAGAGAGAAACTAAAAGATAAACATAACAATACCTTTTTAGATAACAAGAGAGAGAGAGAGAGATAGAAAAGGAGAAAAAAAAAGATAAACAGCTTTTACCACAGAGAAAGAGAGAGAAAGCTCTGCCCTAGAAAATATGAATCCCGATAAGGACTGGTGTATGCAAAGGAGCTTTTTGTAGCAAGTAATAAGAGAGGGAGCTTTCTTTTCCATCCTTTACTCCTCACAACAAAAATGGCCTATTTTCTCTGTTTCTCACTTTGCTTTTAATTCCTTTCATCAATACTCTACTTCGCTCTTTTTGTTTTTCCAACAGGAAAAAAAAAGACCCATCTTCTTCAAAGCTTCTTACTTTCAAAAGGCTGGACCTTTTAACAGTTTAACCCCTGTTCACTAATGTAAGTTACTTTCTCATTCTGGATTTCCTTTTTTTTTTTCATGGAGGGGAGCTAAATTTTTTACCTGTGTGTGCTTAGTTTCCGAAGGAAGTTGTAGTTGTGCTTTCAACTTGGCTTAACTTTCTTTTATGGCATTGGCTTTTAGCTTTTGTCTGCTTCTTTTTATTTCTTAATTATGCGAATAAATCGTTTCTTGGGATTGCGATTTTGAGGTGGCTTAAGCTCTTTGGGGGGGGGGGTTTCTGTGGAACATGCTTGGTGTTAAAGGTATATGATGGGTTGGTGAGGTTGTGACCTGGTTTTCAGTTTCCTTCTGCTTCTTTTATTTCTTTAACATGAAGCCTCTTTCTTTGTTTCCTACTGTTTGGTAAGCTGTGAAATAGGTTGCATTTTTGTCTTTTCCTCTCAAGTTATGAGCTTGATATTTCAACTCTTTTTCCTTCTTTCTTTATTTTTTGGTTTCTCCCTGTTGGTTGCTCGTAGATTATTTTTCTTTTTTTCACTCATAGGCTTGTAGTTTTACCAGCGGTGTTTTACTGTTCTCTCTTCTAAATTTAGCAGTATTGCGAGCCCATGGCGTTTCATTTTCTTCTCCTTCCTTTATAGATTTGAAGAGTTTCCTCTATAATGCTAAATGCATTTCTTTGCTTTTAGTCGTGGCTCAATTTCCAGTGCCATGCATGAGTGAAATTTGATTCGTGGGAATATGAACCGGGAAACAAGTTCTTCATTGACTTATTATAATCCTTCATATAGATCGTTCTTTCTCTACCTCTTCATTTTGTTTCCAAGATTTGTATTTTTTTAACTGTTTAGTGGTCACAATTTGGAGATTCATGTGTATGGAGTATTTGGCATTACTTTGAACTTTAGAAAAAAAAAATAGAGCTATCTTTCCTTCTGGTTACTTAAAATTGGCTTGTAAGTTGATGTGAAGGCAAATTCAAGTATAGGTTATTTGAGGTAAATGCATGGATCGAAGGGATGCTATGGCGTTATCGGGGTCTGCATCTTATTATATGCAACAACGAGGAATAACTGGGTCAGGGTCTGGAACACAGTCTGGGGTACATGGATCACCTGGCATTCATCCATTATCTAGTCCAAATGTGCAATATCAATCAAGCATTAATGCCACTACTATGGGAGCAACCTTACCTGTAGAGCCTTTGTCAGGAATTACCCCTCATAATGTCAATGTAGGCACACCTCCAGCCGTGCAACCTGGTGAGACCGTGAAACGTAAAAGAGGAAGACCTCGGAAGTATGGACCTGATGGAACTGTTTCCTTAGCACTGACTCCTGCATCAGCTACTCATCCAGGAACAATAATTCCAATCCAAAAACGGGGCAGAGGGCGGCCTCCGGGTACTGGAAGGAAGCAACAGTTATCTTCCCTTGGTAACATATTTTTCCTATCTGTTTGTATTGTTTAGAGCCTGGTTATGCAGAACGTAACATGTAGCTTAACCTTGCGGAAATAAGCTATGTTGCACATAGTTTTCTTGTTGATTAGGCTAAAAGTGTTTTGTTGTGTTCTTATAGTTTAATCAGGTTTATGTCAATGCAGCCATGACTATTTAATATCGCCAACGTTCTTCTTTATAGCTTATTTAAATTGCTGGCACATTGCGTCTTTTTAAGGTGGGGTGGGGTCGCAAGCTGCTTCCTTGATAATTGAATAATATATTCAATCTCAATAAAATAATAAACAACTTAGTGTCCTGTCTATAATATGTGGAAATTTGTCAATTTTTAGTCTGAATGGAAGCAATAAAATATAAAGCAGTGGAAAATTTAAAAGAACAAAATTAGAGGCAACATAAAATGAGAGGACAAAACTTAGAGCTTATCCCGAGAAAGGTTATGAATGCAAAATGAAAATTTTAGCCTTTATGTATAGGAATATGACGAGAGTTGATGAAAATTTGGGAAAATAACTATGAGTGACATAGACTTTCAAACATGGAAGTCTTTGAAACTAACAATTCGTCAATTCCTAAAAGCTGACGTTCCATTCTCCTTAGTGAATTACCTTGTTATATCATATCGTGCTTGCAGTTTACTCTGTTTCGTGGTGCTTAATTCTAACATGTTTTATTCATGCAATGTGAATGATGCTGCAATTGTCTATTTGTTTTGCTAGGCGAATTGCTTTCTGGTTCAGCTGGGATGGGTTTTACTCCACATGTCATCACCATTGCAATAGGAGAAGTACGCAATTTTCTTTTATTAATTAGGCCTCGGACGCTACCCTCAAAAATAAAAATACAAGAATTAGGGTTCTCTAGGCCTAGTTGTCCTTGGTATTATTCTTCATGTTTTTCTATGTAAAAAACACTGTTGTCGATTTTGTTGTCTTTCGAGTCTTTTTTTTTTTTTTTTTTAAATATGGTAGATCACTTCTTTCAGTTGTGCTATGCATGAGGGCGTTAAGTTTGGTTTAGGTTTTTCATTGTTTCTCTAACAAAAAGTAGATATTCTGTCTTGAAGCTTACTTTTTGAGGTAGGTTATCTTGTAATGGAAGAAATTTTTTTTTTTTTTTCCCTTGAGAATTACTTTGTACTTTCCCTGCAGGACATTGCAACAAAATTAATGTCATTTTCACAGCAAGGACCAAGAGAAGTATGCATTTTGTCAGCCAATGGTGCCGTCTCTACCGTAACTCTTCGACAGCCATCATCGTCGGGTGGCACTGTTACCTACGAGGTTTGGCATTCAATAACCTGACCCTTATATTTGTGACAGATATGTTGAGGCAACTTCAGATGTTTTTGCCCAGTTATATTGAATGGATTTATGTTTGCCTATTACTAACTTGTTCCTTGTGAAAGTAACAAAACAAAAGATTGCATATAAATCACATATTGTTGTTGTCCGATATTGTTGAATTGGTCTAGCTTTTAGTAATGCTATTGAACAATCTTCTCATTTCTGTTATATTAACTTTTCTTTACTCTTTCTCAGAGATTCTCTTGATTAAATGCATATTTTTATTGAAACACACTTTTTTTTGTCTGTTGTCTTCTGTAGGGACGATTTGAGATATTATGTCTGTCAGGCTCTTACCTGCTGACAAGCAATACTGGCTCTCGCAATCGAACTGGTGGTCTAAGTGTTTCTCTTGCCAGTCCTGATGGCCGCGTCATTGGTGGAGGTGTTGGAGGGATGCTTATTGCAGCAAGCCCCGTGCAGGTACTGAGATCTATGGGATTATTTGCAATTCTAATTTCTAGTCAGTATATAGGTCTACGGGTTAAATACTGTCTTCATATGCATGCCTTGCTGCTGGCCTTAAATAGTAAGGGGTTAGATGAGAGTAGATGGTTTCAACATTGTAAGGAATGTTGGTGGCAGCCTAGCTGTCTATTTTTTCAACTGAAAATTAAGTTAGCCTGCTTGATTGCAAGTTCGAAAAAGCAGGAAGCCATCATAGTAATGCCATTTCAAAGTTTAAATCATTTACACTTACCATATGCTTTACCTGGGAATTTAATTATATATCATGAGCAGGTGATTGTGGGGAGTTTTATATGGGGTGGATCAAAGGCAAAGAACAAGAAAGGAGGGCAAGAAGGGGTAAAAGATTCAGATCAGATGGTTGACAATCTAGTAGCTCCACCAGGCATAGCACCGAGTCAAAATATGACTCCAAGTGCACCGGCAGGGGTGTGGCCAGGGTCGAGATCAATGGATATGCGTAACAATAGCCATGTTGACATTGATCTAATGCGCGGATGATGACTGTTTCCTGGTAATAGTTTGGGGAGAAATGTAAATAGTTTGGTGTCAAAGGGCCAGCGGATTGTAATTTGAAAGTGTTATTGTGGGAAGTGTCGAAAAAGGGAGGGCAGAGCCTGATTTTTGGCTTTGATGATATTCTCACATCCATATCTCCTACCCATGACAATGACAGAATGGGAGTTGCTCTGATATTTGTAGCTTTGATGACCAGTTAGTTAAATATTTTAGTAGTCGTGGTTTCAACTGATCCCAGACTTGCATTTCGTTTCTTCTGCTTGAACCCAATAAGATATGCTTCCCTTCTCTTTGTAGACAGCCATGGCTTTAGCCTTTTGTTTTCCCTGGATGCATGGCTTGCAATTTTATAGGCAAACTATATTGCAAGCTTGGTTTCGTATGGAGGATTGGAGGTTTCTCACTGACTTCTGGTCGGTTGGGGATCATATAGTTTTTCTACTATATAGTGATGATCGTCGGGGTTTCAATTATTCATGTGGTGGGAGTCGTCATCGGCGTTGTGTCTACAATTCATTAGAATCGCTATGCATTATCTCCACAAATGAAGGCGGTGTCCAACTTTTGTTCATCTACTCGTTATCGAGAATCTTACCAAAAGACTCTCAGCTCTATTAATAGCCTAAAGAGCTAAGAAGCAATCAAGAAGTTGTTCAAGTTAGGAACATCACAAAGATGAACTTAGACGATTGTAACGATATGATGAGCTATGCTGTTGATTTAACTTCAAGCATAATACTCTGTCATCAGTGATGGTGAATTGCGCAACATTAATGACCACAAAAATGATCTTAGAGCCTGGTTGAGTGCTGCTATATAAAAAATTAAAAATAGGAAAAATATTTGATATATTGTTAATGGAGTTTTTAGATTTTACAAGCAAGGTGGGGTTGACAAATGTTTTATATGTTCTATATGAGTATGGTAAAATATTAAAAAAAAAAAAAAGAAATACACGAACAACCATTTATCCATATTAGACGTGCTTTTTATATCTATATATTATATGTTTTTCAAAATATTAGACTTTTTATATCTTTTAATTGTATATATTTTCATAATTTTATACTCTTAAAATAATAATAACCTAAAAGCTAATGTTTTATAAAAAATAAAAATTACATAAATTTACTAAAAAAATACATATAGAATAAATATAAACAAATTGTCCAATTTTATTGTTGACATGGAAAATTTTATATTCTTTTAATTAATTTATATATTTTTTACAGAGATATCAGCTTAAATAACGAAATAGAATATACAAACTAAATAAAAAATTAATTTTTAGACAAAATATTAACCCTTTAACAAAGATGTAAGTAGTCAAAACTTAATTCACATCTATGAATATGATGTGTCCAAGCTTTTTCTTTATCAGGAAACTTCCCCAGCCCTTCAGCCCTCAACCAATCTCAAGACTTTTTGACTTCAAATTAATATGTGGTAGTAAAAGTCCTGCTTGTGACTTTTTAGTTAAATCCAGTGCCCCCTCAGACCCGTTAGTAGATGAAATTGACCCATAATCTTTCCCTAGTCATCTTCCTAGTTTCTTTTTTTATTTTTTTTATTTTGGGTCATTATATATAGCTCTATCCTGTTGCAAATTTTCATACAAAAAAAAAAAGAAGAGCAGTAGGGGAAAAAAATGAAGAAGCAAGTTTTATTTAGTGTTTTTGGGTTTATCATCTTTCTTTGTTTTCATTTTCTTTTCATCAGTCTAGGTATTGAAGCTCAGACATGCGATCCTAGCGGCACCATACCAGGCACAACGCCACCACCAGGGCAATGTAACCAAGACAATAACGCTGACTGTTGTGTAGAGGGCGAAGTTTACACAACATACACATGTTCACCGTCGGTTTCCGACAATACACCGGCAACCCTAACTATTAACAGCTTCCAGGAAGGTGGAGATGGTGGCGGCGCATCAAAATGTGACAACCAATACCACTCAGATGATGAACCCGTGGTGGCACTCTCAACAGGGTGGTTCAGCCAGAGCAGCCGTTGCAATAAATTTATTAACATCAATGGGAATGGAAAGAGTGTGAGGGCTTTGGTAGTGGATGAATGCGACTCTCAAGTAGGGTGTGATGATGAGCATGCTTATCAGCCCCCGTGCCGCAATAATATTGTTGATGCCTCGAAAGCAGTTTGGACGGCTCTGGGAGTGCCTGAAAGTGAACAAGGCGAACTAGATATTACATGGTCCGATGCCTAATTCATCAATCTTACCATATTAAAGAAATATCTCATCTAATTTAATACCAGAATAAAGCTTTCTTAGGTTACTAGATTATGGTGTAACTTTTGGAATCGGACCATTCCTACCTTAACATATTTAAATTTATTATAAATTTTATGTGTTATTACTAATTAATTTCAAATAAAATATCTCGTTATTTATTGCGTATTATTTTAAACACAATTATGTTCTAAATTTATGATTTCAGATACATACGTTTATGATACAATTTTTAGTATGAATTAATTAATTTTAAATTTTTAACAAAATTAATAAATTATTTTTAATTTAATGTTAATCACATTTACACCTTTTATTAGTACCCGGCAGTCGGCCTCTTCCCCGTTTTTGGATTGGAGTTATTGTTCCAGAATGAGTAGCTGATGCAGGAGTCAGTGCTAAGGAAACAGTTCCATCAGGTCCATACTTCCGAGGTCTTCCTCTTTTACGTTTCACGGTCTCACCAGGTTGCACGGCTGGAGGTGTGCCTACATTGACATTATGAGGGGTAATTCCTGACAAAGGCTCTACAGGTGAGGTTGCTCCCGTAGTAGTGGCATTAATGATTGATATTGCACATTTGGACTAGATAATGGATGAATGCTAGGTGATCCATATACCCCAGGCTGTGTTCCAGACCCTGACCCAATTAGTCCTCGTTGTGATAACGCCATAGCATCCCTTCGATCCATGCATTTACCTCGAATAACCTATACTTGAATTTGCCTTCACATCAACTTACAAGCCAATTTTAAGTGACCAAAAGGAAAGATAGCTCTATTTTTTTTTTTCTAAAGTTCAAAGTAATGCCAAATACTCCATACACATGAATCTCCAAATTGTGACCACTAAACAGTTAAAAAAATACAAATCTTGGAAACAAAATGAAGAGGTAGAGAAAGAACGATCTATATGAAGGATTATAATAAGTCAATGAAGAACTTGTTTCCCGGTTCATATTCCCACGAATCAAATTTCACTCATGCATGGCACTGGAAATTGAGCCACGACTAAAAGCAAAGAAATGCATTTAGCATTATAGAGGAAACTCTTCAAATCTATAAAGGAAGGAGAAGAAAATGAAACGCCATGGGCTCGCAATACTGCTAAATTTAGAAGAGAGAACAGTAAAACACCGCTGGTAAAACTACAAGCCTATGAGTGAAAAAAAGAAAAATAATCTACGAGCAACCAACAGGGAGAAACCAAAAAATAAAGAAAGAAGGAAAAAGAGTTGAAATATCAAGCTCATAACTTGAGAGGAAAAGACAAAAATGCAACCTATTTCACAGCTTACCAAACAGTAGGAAACAAAGAAAGAGGCTTCATGTTAAAGAAATAAAAGAAGCAGAAGGAAACTGAAAACCAGGTCACAACCTCACCAACCCATCATATACCTTTAACACCAAGCATGTTCCACAGAAACCCCCCCCCCCCCCCCAAAGAGCTTAAGCCACCTCAAAATCGCAATCCCAAGAAACGATTTATTCGCATAATTAAGAAATAAAAAGAAGCAGACAAAAGCTAAAAGCCAATGCCATAAAAGAAAGTTAAGCCAAGTTGAAAGCACAACTACAACTTCCTTCGGAAACTAAGCACACACAGGTAAAAAATTTAGCTCCCCTCCATGAAAAAAAAAAAGGAAATCCAGAATGAGAAAGTAACTTACATTAGTGAACAGGGGTTAAACTGTTAAAAGGTCCAGCCTTTTGAAAGTAAGAAGCTTTGAAGAAGATGGGTCCTTTTTTTTCCTGTTGGAAAAACAAAAAGAGTGAAGTAGAGTATTGATGAAAGGAATTAAAAGCAAAGTGAGAAACAGAGAAAATAGGCCATTTTTGTTGTGAGGAGTAAAGGATGGAAAAGAAAGCTCCCTCTCTTTTCTTTAACAAAAACTAACCAAACAAAGATCTAAATAATTTCACTTTTCTAATTTTGGGATTTTTTTAAAATAATTTTTTATATTTTTATGAAATTTTAAAATTTTTTTAAAATTTATTTTCATTATTATAATATTAAATTTTAAAAAAAATAAATCTTTTGAATTTTTTAATTGTAAAAAATTTGCAAAACTTTTAAAAAATTTCTAACGTAATTTTTTTCGGAACAAACAGTTCACCATTGTATCTCAATTATAATTTCAAATTATTTTTGTTATTAAAAAACTTAATTTTTAGATTTTTTTTAAAATATTTATTTTATTTTTCAACAATTGTATGAGTTTTTTTTTTTATAGTATTTTTAAATAATTTTATGGCTTTTTTTAAATTACAATTTTTTGTGTTATTATAATTTGAGATTTTTTTTTATGATCATACAACTTTAAGTGGCTAATGTAGAACCCAATAAGTGGTTCTAGTAGAAAAGAGGATCGTGTTCGTCTTAGGGTTCTCATATTCGAGCACCTATGTGTGTAAGTTGTGTTTACGTTGTCAAAGAGTTAAAAAAGTATGAATAGATATTACCATGTAATCACATCAATATATTCAAAAGTGAAGCCAAAATTCATAATTTTTGCACATCTTTTCATTAAAATTGAATTTTCAATTTTTTTTTACATTTCAAGGCTTATGATTTTAATAAATAAAACCATCCAAAACAAGTTAAACATAAAGTTAAGATAAATGACAGGAACGTACTCAATACTCAGGGAGATTGGTAGGGGTCTTGACCTTTTTAAAATGAAAAATTTTTCATTTAGGTCTCTTTAAGATTTATAAAAATTTAAATTAGTAAAGACAAAACTATACTTTGACCCTCTTAAAAATTATATAAATTTAATTTAATCCTTTAAAAATTATAAATATATAAATATTGAAATGATAAATTTCATCCATGAATTATACATGAGAGCCTATTCACAATAATTCGTTAAGGCGTCATTTTTCGTTTTACATGCAAAGAGTCCTAATTTTATAGGCTCCCACTTGCTATAAAATCAACTCGTCGTGTATAATGAATTTCGTCAAACAACAAAAGCAAAGACAAAGGGAAGGGAAGCTTTAAGGTTTCTTCTTATTTATTTTGGTTGGTAGGGAATCATATAGTTTTTTGCCATCACTAAAGGACGACAAAGATATAATGCATTCAATAAAAAAAAAAAAAGATGTTGAGAAAAGAAATGATTGTCGGGGTTTCAATCATTCTTGTGGTGGGAGTCGTTATTGGCGTTGCGTTTACAGTTCATCAAACTCACAATGCGATTGAGACATTATCTCCACAAATGAAGGCAGTGTCTTAACTTTTGTTCATTTACTCATCATCGGGAATCTTGCCATAAGACTCTCAGCTCTGTTAATAGCACTGATCCTAAAGAGTTCATTGCGAAGGCTATATTGGCAGCTGAGGAAGCAGTCAAGAAGTTTTTCAACTATTCTGACTCCCCCTGATAGTTCAAGTTAAGAACAACCACCTTACAAAGATGGCCTTAAATGATTGTAAGGATGTGATGGACTATGCTGTTGATTCACTTCAAGCATCGTACTCTGACGTTGGTGATAGAGAATTGCGCAGCAATAGAACCTGGTTGAGCGCTGTTTTATCATACCAACAATCATGCTTGGATGGTTTCAAACATGATAATAACATGAAAGAAACCATGGGTATTGGATGCTCATGAACTCACAGGTAATGCCTTGACAATAGCGACAAAGTTGTTGGATATTCTTTCCAAATTTGGCATCCAGTTAAAAATTACCAACTCCCATAGACATCTTTCCGTTGAGAAGAATGGGTATCCCTCATGGTTTGCAGCTAAAGACCGCCATCTTTTGGCTAGGATTGATAATAGCAACTTAAAACCAAATGTTGTTGTGGGCGTGGCCAAGGATGGCAGCAGCCAATTCAAGACCATCGGTGCAGCCTTAGCTGCTGCTCCAAAGAACTCCAATATCCGACATGTGATTTATATCAAGGCTGGAATCTATGATGAGTACATCACTGTATACAAACAATACACCAACATCATCATGTATGGTGATGGCCCAAGAAAAACTGTTGTCACTGGTCGCAAGGGTATCAAAAATGGTGGCTGAATTACCACTTTCTGAAAGTTTCTAAAAACTCTAACCATTCTTTTTGTTTGGTCAATCAGGATAATGATTTGATTAATAGAAAAGGTCCTTTATATGAACCAGTAACATAAGTAACATATAATTATAAAGCAACCTATATAGTTTCATAATCTTGTAGAATACAACTCGAACTAGTTAATCCATCATAATTATTACTCATGATGGTTTTTTACATTAAAATAATTTCATAATTTTAATGGTCCAGCTGCTATTGAGAATGGGTTCATTGCCAAATTCATGGGATTCTAGAACACCGTTGGTCCTGAAAAGCATCAGGCAGTGGCTTTTCGCATTCAATCAGACAAGTTAGCCTTCTTCAGTTGCAGGATAGATGCCTACCAAGACACCTTGTACAATCAAGCAAATCGTCAGTTCTTTCGGAATTGTGTCATCTCTGGAATCATTGACTTTATCTTCGGTGACTCTCCTACTGTGATCCAGAACTCATTGATCATTGTAAGGAGGCCAATGGATAATCAATTCAACACAGTGACAGCACAGGGCAAGGACTTCATTGATGAGAACACTGGTACTGTGATCCAAAACTGCAAGATCGTCCTTGAGCAAAAGTTCTTCAGTGACAGCTTCAAAATAGCAACATACTTGAGTAGGCCGTGGAAGAAATTTTCTACAACTATTATCATGGAATCCACATTGGGTGACTTTATTAAGCCTGAAGGGTGGATGCTCTTTGAAGGACCTGACAAAGTCGGTTACGAAGAAATCCTCTACTATGCTGAGTATAACAATCGTGGCCCTGGTGCTAACCTCAATACAAGGGTCAACTGGAAGGGTTACCACAAGGTAGATAGGGTGATTGTCATGAAATTTACTATCCAATCATTCCTTTCGAGCAAAGAGAATTGGTTGCCACTGACTGGCGTTCCTTTCACTACTGCGTTGAGACATTAAAGATCATATAATCTAACAAACTAAATAGTAGAAATCAATTATAGAAGAAACTTAAACAAAATGTTCTCTTAGCTTGTAAAAATATCAAATTGAGGCACATATTTTCTTCATAATAGATTTTTTCTTTGCAAGCTTTTGATTAGAGATCTTTCTAAGGTTGCCTGACTTTGGGTTTTTACTATGCCAAAGCACAAACAGTTCGCTTCTGTATTATATTCCATAAGAAAACATATTAATTAGTATTATTTATATCTATATCTTTTTTTTTTAAATATATTATCACATCTTGTGTATACACTATATTATGACACACCCGCGATGTAAGTAAAAAAATTGCATAATACATTTAAACAAAATAAAATAAAAATCTGAATATGATCACTTTAGTTAAAATAAAAACCAAATGTCTCAAGTTCAAATAACATAATTCTCATCATTAATTTTTTATAACTGAACACTGAATATTGCAACCAAACAATCCTAGGCATATATGATAAACTCCTACGTCTCTACAACTATAGAAACTCAATAGACAATATTAGGATCATAAGCGAACTTTAAGAGTCACCCTCAACAATCTTATTACTAATTTGTTGATTATAATTAATTTAACAGTGAAATTTATACATTTTTACTACTGAGTTGATCATTCATGATAGTTTTGTAATAATTTTCTCATTCTTGTAATTTGAGGACTAAAACTCTTCCCACTAAATTTTCCCTTGAGAACTTAACTTGTAAAAAAAAGCAATATATTTAAATTAAAAAAAATAGAATTTAATTGAAAAAATTAATTGGCTCATTTGAATTTAAAGCAATATATTTGAATTAAAAATAAGTTTTAATTAAAAAAGAAAAAAAGAACATGAAATTGGTTGATGGGACTTGACATGTTGATGAGACTTAATAGGTTCGATTTCCCGTGTCAATCCATGATTATGAGATGATCGGTTTTAACTTAAATTTTTTTTTAAAATATGATAAAATTAGTGTCAGCTATTAATGTACCAGTACAAAAAATGGTGCTGACCATTAAGTTTCCAACCCCAATTTTTTTTAAAATACTGATATAAACGTATATCAATATGATACGGAATGAAAAAAAATATAAAGGTGTCGACTATTTAGTCTTAAGCACCCAAAAAATTATTTTTCTAACACCGGAGAAAAAGAGATGATGCCGGCCATTAAGTTCTCCAAAAATCATTTTACTGTTCATTTCAAATCATTTAAATGATTATTTTTGAATCAAGATGATTTACATAAATAATTTTTTTTTTTAATCATTTGGGTAAAATAATCATGTGAATGTGATAAATATCAGTCCAACAAAGAACTTGTGGTGGCACTTTCAACAGGATGGTTCAACAAGAAAAAAAAGGTGTCTCAAGTGTATTAACATACATGGGAACGGGAAAACTGTTAAAGCTAACAATGGGCTGTGATGGCGGACATAGTTACCAACCTCGATGCGTTAATTACATCATCAATGCCTCTGGCGCGGTTTGGGAGGCCTTGGGAGTGCCTACTGACCAACGGGGTGGATGGACATTTACTGGTCAGATGCATGATTGATTTAAGCAAAGAGAAATAAGGATATTAGATAGCATAAGAAAGAATTGGCTTTTATCTTGAGGCCTGAAATCAAACTCCCCATTAATAACTCCTTTTGGGTCCCTTGATTCAGTTTGCGTTATAGTTTTTCCTTGTCCATTTACTTTGTTGTATTGCCAATACAACAGTTCGAAAGGAATGATTAAAAATTCTCTAATTGTGATTATGGCTACAATAGTTTGATTTGACATGCCTTGGGAGTGTCCTAAGTCAATGCGTCAGATTGGATACCAGACAATGCTTGCAGTTAAGTCAAAGGCATCAGATTTCTGATTCTAACACTGAATGCATCAAGTTCTTTATCAGCATTCACCAAAAAACAACTACTGGCAAGAAATCAGGAATTAAAAGCATAACTGGACAACCAGAATCTATAACAGATAATTGCATGAAAATCTCCCATAACCTTATTTACAACAAACTATCTGTCCTAACGGGCAAACGACGGAAGAAGTTAATTGGTGCCGCGGGTATCTTGTGGCGAAACCTGGGATGCCTCATAAAGTAAAATCCAGCTAGAAAAGCAAACACTTGGAAAGGTGTCACATACGATACAATGGCTGCTGCAAGACAGAATATCACAAATATGGTAGTGGCTCGAGGATCCCGCCAGCTTAAGAGTGCCTGAAGACGCTCGCCCTGATTGGCTATGTCACTCACAACACTCTGAACTCTTCCTGCCACACTCCTTAAACGATCATACCTCATTCGAACTAGATTCGAGCTCCTTGATGCAGGAAAGGACTCAAATTCTTCATCTAGTTCGTCAGGAGAAACTGCATCTGCGCAAGAGAGGCTTGTGTCCATGTGGGGAGGGTGCCTTGGCCGATAACGATACTTCCATACCCCTATCAGAAACATGTATAGGAAAACTGTTGATAAAATCAGCTCTGGGAAACAAACCAGCATTACAAATAGGACATGCACCAGTATTGTTGTCATTGGGTTCTTCCACTTGCAAACTTCACCAAACCATTTTCCAACTTCAAATAATCCTGAGAAAACCGATGTCAGGCGCAAAAAGTTTGCCTTGCTGCGCCTCATACTCCAAATATGAGCATTTGCATCAGACATGTATTCAATTACTTCTCTCCTGAGAGGTGGTTCAGCCCGACCAAGACGAGCTGCCACGATATTCACAGCCTGGTATCGCAGCATGTCTTGTTGTATCACACTCAATGGCCTTTTGTAGTGCATCTTTGGCAAAAGGGGTCGTGAGTATTGAAACATCATACTAAGCATTGATGTCGATGAAAATCGTATTGCCAAATGCAGTTCACCCATGTTCTTGACACCAGATGGATGAAGAACCAGCAGTGGATAACTGTGTGTGTAAACTCGACCAGTTTCTAGAGTAGATATACGAATCCGGAGCTTTCCAATTTTAATATCCCTGTTTCCATCGGAATCACCTATCTGACAATTATCAAAGACCCCCACAGTGAGAACTGTGGCTGGATCATAAACTTCCCATGTGTACTGCTCATTATATTTTGGGTTCAGGCTATTTACTATGGTTCGAGTTCGAACCCATTTGTGGCCGTACTTTGCTACACAATACGTATCTGATGTACCTTTCCCATCCTTTGTTTTCATCGGTTGGAGCCGATCGGCATTCAAAATTCCAAGTTCCACAACACCGATTGATGATTTCCAGAGCTGCTTTGCTGTTGGCCGCAGATCACTGCTGTACTGGGTTGACTCATCAAGCACATGGTATCCTCCATCAAGACAAACACAAACATGGAGCCTACTATGAAATTTGTCTTTCTTTGCACGATCCCCATCCATGGCATCTGATAAAGATTTCTCCAAGTTGTACCACCGAGTACGGACAACTCGGTCATCTGCTCGCTTTTCAACAGAGTTCAATGGTACAATGGCCTTTCCCATGGTCTCATCCTTACTAGATCCCACACGATCTTCAACTGAAAATATTAAATGATCTTCAAAGGGTTCTGCAGTAACAAACATAAACTCCTCGTTCCAGATTGGATTCAAATTTCGAGGTTGAACTGTTTTTGTCCTTAAAATCTGGTTACCAATCTGAACCTTAACGTATACATCAAGAAACCTGGTCTTGTCGGATGGAACAAGGTCTTGTGCCTCGATAACATTAACTCGGACATACCACAATCTTGGAGAGTGATAAACTTTTGAACGGATATATGCGGAGGCAATGGAAGTGCTATCGCCAGAAGCAAAAGCATCTGAGTGCCAGGCATCCGGAAAAGTCTCGTCTGCCTGCGTGCCATACCAAACTGCAAGCATCAGTTCTCCTTTCTTTTTCTCTCCTTTCTTGTCTTCTAGGCGATACCATTCTGGAGCCAATGGACTGTCCGGTGGAACTCTCATCGGAACCTCATGGAGATCAAAGCGCACAATCCCAACAAAGTCATCTTTCACTAAATCCTTATCCTTGACAACAACTTCCAACACAGCTGACTGCATTGTTTCCCTGGCAAAGGTAAACACTTGATTCCACTCGGGATTTTGTTTCCTCTCATAATGCTTTGTGATTCCTTTGTAGTTTCCAACTTTTACTTCAACATATGGATCAAGGCTGCCTGTCAAATCTTTTGAAGGAAGATCTCGGGCTTTTACCACTCGCACAAAAAGGTATCTCATCTGTTCAACAAGGTCATAAGTGCTTGTTGGCCTGTCTCCTCGTATGTCTCGGCCTCCAATAATTCGTCCTCCTCCAAGGAACGGGCTCGTCTCTTTAAGAGCATAATCAGATGGTTGTGAATGTGATGATGAACCTGAGAACATGTGAACAACTTTCGCTGCCTGTGGTTCGGATTTCATCTCATGTACTCCATAATTCATTTGTTGTTGAGGTGGCATTGGGGTAAAATTTTGCTTTTGTTGTGACTGGTTTGCATTTGGAAGATGATGAAATGTATGCCTTTTATCAGTTTTCTCTTTAGGAAGTGAACTCGGGACCGAGTTTGCAGTTTGTGCATAACCTGAGCCTACGTCTGTATACAAAGAAGATTCCATTGCTGGAAGTGGATTTGATAATTTGATTGAAAGGTCATCAGTTAAAAATACTTTCAAACCGAGCTCTCCTTTTGCATGGGAGACAATGGTTCCTTTTTCAAGAGGGTAGTGCAGAACAACCGCATCAGAGTAGGGCACGAAGGACGTTCCGGTGAGACGAAGCTTCCCAAGACAGGTTTTGGTGTTGTTTGCTTTGTTATGGCTGTAAACATAGGCTTCAAGAGGGAGCTTGATTAAGTTGTTAGGATCCGAGATGTTGAAATAGAAACTCTCATTCCAGACTGGATTGAGATCGTTTTCTTTAGTAGTGGTGCGGTATCTCTGGTTATCAAAATGAAGCTCCACGAATGGATTGGACGAACCTTGCCCGTCCTTGGCTACAAGGTCATGAGCCCCCACGACTTCAACCCCTAACTTGAAACTACTCATGGTTTTTCTTAATTAAAACAGGAAAGGAATACAGTGCAGTGCTATAGGGAATCGGCGGATACAACAACACCTGAGAAAAAGGTAGAAAGCTAACAGTTCAACAATGATGAAATGTGCATCATATAAGGAAATCGACAAGAAGCGTCAATCTCTATGCATGGATGAATTTAAAACAAATGAGCTTCATTCAAGAAACTGAAATGCATATATGAACAAATTGAATTTCCATGTTAGAACGGGAAACAGTCAGAAGTAATTGTGTAAGGTTATGGTCCAAATCAAAGAAAACTCAACCATCAGATAATCAAGAGTTGCAAAAACCTTAAATGAACACTGCAACAGAAAAAAGAAAAAAAAGAAGATATCCAAGTTTAAGAAAATTAAAGAGACAGAAACTGACCTTTGATATTAAGACTGAAATCTTCGGTTAGGAAAGTGAAAGAGAGCTTGAAGACTTAAGACCAACATCTCAGAACTTAGCGGAGAAGATGATCGAATATATACGAACGAAGAACTATATTTCTGGAAAACAAAGAAGGAAGAGGTGACTTGGTCTGAGAGATAAATGGTTGGTGTCTTAAGTAGTGACCAAAACCGGGAAAAAAAAACAAAGAGGAAGGAGAGAGGGAAAGGGCGGTCTATAGTTTATTATTTGATTAACAATCTCCGTTTTGTTTTGTTGTTTGGCCATCGTAATCGTGACCTTTCACGACAACGATACCGTAGTTAATATAGTTTCACCCTTTGAACACTCCTCTGAATGTTTTGCGATTAATAGTACTCGCTTCATTTTCTCTACACGTTCATTTAACTATCGGAATTATTAGGGAGGTATAAAACTTATTCGAGTTAATTTAAATAAATAATTCGAGTTTTGACGAAATTTAAATTTTATAATTTAAATTAATTTAAATAATTCGAATAATATATTAGTGTTTCTTTTTAGTCTCTATAAAATTTAAAAACGAGTAAATCGGTTTTTCTCTTAACAAAAATTAAAAAAAAATTCAAAATATTTATAAAAAAATTCAAAATTTATATATATTTTTAAAAAAAAGATAAAATTCCAAAAAATTCTCAAAAATATATAAAAAAAAGTTAAAAATTAAAAAAAATTTAGAATAATAATTTTGGGAGCTAAATAAATTAATTAATGAATCAAATTTATCATATTAAAGTATTTTTTATATTTTGCTTTGAAAAAATTTTCAAATATATATGGTTTCAAATTTATGTGCTTTAACATGAAATTAGTTATAACGTAACAATATTTTAATTTGATATGTTTACTTTTTTAATTTAACTCCAACAATTTCACTCGATTCGACTCGACTTAAATCGAATTTCATTTCATTCGACTCGATTCGAAAAAAATTTAAATCAAGTTAGGATGATAAAATAGAACTCATCAACTCGATTAACTCGAAGTTTTTCGACTCGATTCGATCGAACAATCACTCCTAATTTTACATTTTGTTTTGAGATTTTATTTTTCTTAAATAACTTATTATATTATATTTATAAATTTTGAGTTTTTTTTTAGTTTTAAATGCGCTGAAATACGTTATCCTCCTATTTAAAGATTGAAAAGGGACTTTGGGTAGTTCTAAGCATTACACAAAAAAGAGTAGATATAATAAGAACTTATTATGAGATGTTGAAAAAAAAAAAAGAAATTATAAATTTATGTTATTTGATAAAAAAAAAACAATTTATACACGTACAAATTAAAAAATATTTTTTTTTTATGAATTAGAAGTTAAAAGTTTAAATTTCAATATAAAATGATAAAAATATAAAGAAATTATCTAAATAAGATGTCTTGAATTCATAAAAATAATATATAAAATGCTTTTTTTTTTTAAATTACCGATTAAATAATTTCTAACCAATTCATGCAGTCATGCATATTTTTTTCCCCTTTTATAAAGCAAAACATTTTAGTCTAATCTAAAGATCATGGTTGGTCGTATAATTGCTAGATGCAAGATTACACATAATCAAGATTGGAAATATAATCATATAATATATCCAATTGACTTGATTTTTATTGGCTGTAAAACATTTTAAAAAATATATATATATATAACAATATTAGAAAAAAAAATATTTTACTTGATTGAATAAGTATCCTTCTTCTCATCAAGTCAACTTCATGAGCATATAATTAATTATAAATTGATTATTAATTAAATATGTATTATTTATGCTACTTACCTAACTTGCATTGAGCTTATCCTAAGTCCTAATTTTCTAATTAATTCAAATACTCTGAAGTTTCCAGACGTTTTAAACTGATTGATTAGTAATTATTTATATTTGTATATATTTCGATGATGAAGATGAAAAAGTCTGAAGTTATTAAAAATTTTAGTGGTATATACAATTATTGTGGACCACGACATAAGGTCTATTTTGTTTTATTTTTTTTTTTCTTTTTAACTAATATTAAACAATTTTAATGGTTTAAAATATTATCGATTTTTTTAAAAAAAAATCAATTAAATTTTTACGATTTTTTTGCACTCAATATATTCATATTTGTAATAAAATAATTGATACACTTTTTAAATTGAATATATTCATATTTTTTTTAAAAAAAGTACACTTACGATTAATAAAATTAAAATTATTTATATTTATTTTTATAAAATATTTTTTATACATCCTAAAATGTACTAATAGAATTAAAACATTGATACACATGTTTTTTTTTTAAAAGAAAATTAACTTCTAATATTTTTTAAATTTTATATAATTTAGAAAAATTGTCTTGAATGAATCTGAACATATAATTGTTTAAATTTACATTGAATATGGATAATTTTATGTCCAGATTTTGAAATTAACTTTTAAATTTTTTTTAGAAATTTTATTTAATATTAAGCTTTGAAACAAATGAATAGACAACAATCTTTCTAAGTTCATTCAAGTAAAAATTAAATATTTCTTTTATTTTTTTAATTTTTATTGTTTGGAAAAATTTTTAAGCCATTAATCTTATTATATATATTTATTTGAATGTATTTTATTTAATATATTTATTTTTCAAGTAAATATACTGGTGTGATTACATGATAGTATCTGTTCATACTTTCTTAATCCTTTGCAACGCACACACACCTTATACACATTGGTGCTCGAACCTGAATCTCTTGGGATGAATAACATTCTCTTAACCACTGGAACCATTCGTTGGATTCTATATATTTATTTTTAATCAAGATATAACTTAATAATTATAATAATTCAAAAAAATAGTTATATTAATAATCATATAACCAACTGAGTCATAAATTCTATCAAGTGGTAAATTTATTATATACCCTTATTAAACATCACGATGTAATCTATTTTTCTAATGTTGAATCAATTCGATATATGTACATAGGTTATATACCCTTATTTTTTTCTTTGATAAGTCACCATCAAAATTTTATTATAATTGCATTGATATCCAAATATATATATATATATATATATATATTCTTTTCCACTGAATTCAAAATTTTTAAGATGAACAATATCCTTTTTTTCACTGAAATCATTTATTGAGTTTCATATTGTACTTTTTCAAAAAACTTAAACACAGTCATATTAAAATTTTAAAAAAAGCAAGCTCATCTTATAATATTGAATTATGAAAGAATCCCTCAAAACAATTAACTTATGAAAGAAGAAATATATAATTTAAATGACTAATAATTTTATAAAAAGAATGACAATTTAAAACTATTATGTGAAAGCTATGTATAATTGAAAAGAATATTATATTTTCGAAAATAATATAATTATTTTTTTCAATCGCACTGAATTAGTAATACTTGGTTCAATAATATCAAACTCAATTTAAGAGTTTAGATAACTATATAAATATAGAGATAATATAGTTAACTAATAAATGTGAATATTTTTCTTTTTTCGAAAAATAAAAATTTGAACCACAATTTAATCTGATCTAAGAACGGATCTACGCAATTCAGGCAAATGAATTCTGATTAATCCACCCTTTATTCCCCCCCTAAAATATCTCTCATCCCCTCCCTCGCATTTCTTATTTTCTGTTTTCCCTAATTAAAATAATTCCCAATTCACAAGCTCCACTATAACCAGATATTCAATTTCTTTTCTTTTCTCTTAATTATTTTCTCAGATTTTATTTCCCTTTCTGACCATTGCCAAAAGGTTTACCAAAGCTTCATTTCAAGAACAAAATGGTATGCCTCCCGAATCTTTCTTTTATTATTATTGTTGTTTTTAACTTTCTAGTTGCTATATAACTTTGTAATACTATTATTAATTATGAAAAAAAAGAATGAAAATGAAAGATGAAGGAAGCTTAGAGAAATTGATTTCAACGGACCCATACATTTTTCCATGTGGCAATTGTATATCCTATTTCCATTAATTAAGCATTCAAACGAATTTTGAAAAAAGTTAGTATGATATTTAATATGATATGATTTTGATCTTTATGCGGATCCGTAACAAATAATGACCATGGTGTATGTTAATTATGATTAAGTGGTGTTAATACTTATATGGTGCTATAAATAGGCTAATTCATCATCTGGAATGTATGTGAACGATGATTGCAAGCTGAAGTTTTTGGAACTAAAAGCAAAGCGAAATTACCGTTTCATCGTGTACAAGATCGACGAGCAGACACAACAGGTGATTGTAGAGAAGTTGGGAGGTCCCCAAGAGACTTACGAAGATTTCACCAACTCCTTGCCTGAGCATGAATGCCGCTATGCTGTCTTCGACTATGATTTTACCACCGATGAGAATTGTCAGAAAAGCAAGATTTTCTTCTTTGCATGGTACCAACACAAAACAAATAAACCAACACATTGTTCCCTTACCAATAACTGAAACTGATTGTTACAATAATATTGTTCCTTTTTGGTGGTGTATAATATATGTATAGGGCACCAGATGGGTCAAGGGTGAGGAGTAAGATGCTTTATGCAAGCTCCAAGGACAAATTCAAGAGACAGTTGGATGGGATTCAAGCTGAGTTGCAGGCAACAGATCCAAGTGAGATGAGCTTGGACATCATCAAATCACGAGCTCTTTAATTCCTTCCTATATATTCAAGGCATTTCCTTTCGCAATAATCTCTATTAATTTGTGGGGGTATTCCCCGTTTTTAGTTTCTCTGTATCTAAGCTACATCAGAAAACTTAACACCATATCCTATAATATCCCATGTAAACCCTTGTAGTCTAAAGGTCGGAATTCCTCTGTTTCCCAATGCTATTTCAATATCTGTAATAATTGATTCTTATGGTTTAGTTTTTTTTCCAATATTCTGTCTCCCACGTCTCCACTTGCCTTGTTATTTTGTCTTTTCTGTCGAGAGAAGCTTGAATGGCTTGAGGGTCATATGGGGGAGGCAATGCACATGGAAGTTTATGACTAGGAGACTTCACCATTGACTGCACCATGAAATCCTTCCATAAACCTTTCTGCAAGTATGCTGCGGATTTGGCACAGACCCTGTGGGCTTTTGAAGGTATTGTTGGTTTAAACTTCAAGAGCTTGGAGTATTCGTTCAACAAATGAAACATGTAATCATACACATTTTGCATTGTCAGCGTCTCTTCGATAAATTTCCTTCTTGATTTCTCTATGGCCTGTGCCTGCAAGTTTATAAAGTGAAATGAAAGGTACATAAGTACATTATATATTTTCTTCAGAGATAGATATACATGATTGAATTCATTGCAATCCATGTTTCCATTTGCTGAGAATATGTACCTGGTGAGGGTGATTATTGCCCCATTCAACTGCAAACTTAAGATCCCTACATTTGCTTTTGCGACGGGTAGGCCAGTATCTTTAGAAACGTATGGGTTACCCTTCCAGTAGGCATAAGGTTCCCTCTTTGTCCACTTGATCCTCTTCCTCCCTTTCTTTATTCCCTTCAACGTCGCCTCCCATGGCTTTGTATTCACCTCTGCCCTGCCAGGACAAAGTAAACTAAATATTCTTCGCCAGCTAATTGCAGTAAAAAGTTATTAACACTTGAAATATCATTAGCAGAACTTATCATCCCCAGAAGGTCCAGTCAGGGAACACAATGTCAAGTGCTGCTTTTTCTCCACAATAATGAAACACCGGCGGTGCTAATGCAGCATAGCGTCCTTCGTAGTTTCTTCTCTTGATCACGGTATCGTCTCCGCAATAGAACAAAATGTCCAAGTCCGGTACTTTTCGAGGGTACAACCTTAGAAGCTGCAAAATGCCCCATTTGTAAATACATCCCTGGTTTGATATGACATTCTGTACCTCTCCACGTAAGATGTTCCTTTGACAATGACGAGCCTGAAATCCGCACTGGGTTTTCCCCTTTCTATCATGTCTTCTGTAATCCCCGAACTCTTCCATTGCTTTAAATCTTGGTGGATCCACCGGAAGTAATCTGGGCAAGTTCTAGCCGATGATTCTTGGGGCTGGAACACCGACGGGTAATTTTCCGGGCATGTTTGGGTTAAATTAACTGAATTAGAGCAGTTTAGAGGAAATTCAATCCTCTGATGGTGAGTTTTAGAAGTTCGTGATGTAAAAATCGACTGCATAATAGGAGTGCCCCGTATAACACGCTGAGAAACAAGTAGCTAAAAAATTTTGCATTAATCTTTTATTAACAAAATTCAAAATATGGAAATATAGTATACATAATTTCAAATATATAAAAGGGTAATTATTTGGTAAATTTGCTATACATTTAATTTTTTTTAAAATTTAAAATATAATTTAAGAATACATTGCACAAATTTAATCCCACTTATAGAGTTTAAAATTTTCACCGTTCATCTACAAAATAATTATAATATATAGTATATTATGACACAACATGGTTGAAAAAATTATCTAACAAATATATTTATTAAAAATTAAAATAAAAACAGATGAAACATTGGTTGAAATGATAAAATTAAAATATTGATCAAATCCTATCATAAATATATTTACAGTAGTATATTTGTTATTTTGTAAAATGATTGAATATTTGATAATTTCATAACTAAGTCGAAACTCTATTGATGAATAATACTAATTCACTTAATCACTTAATATATAATATAAATTTACTAAAAAATATAGTTTTTGAAAATTCAAATTCACACTTAAATAACTTTTTTTTAAAAATAATTATTTGAATAAATATATACTTGATTTTAACTTAAAATTTTAACACAATCGCTTATGACTAAACTAGTTAAATCAATGTTGATCTGGTTTGGTCGATTTTCTCAATTAAAGTTAGTCGGGTAAATTGTCTCAAATTATAATTGGTGACTTTTTTTTTTATATACTGTATATCCGTTTTACAGTTCATGTTCAGGATTTATGATTATCTCTCCCAACAATATCGTCTTCAAAATTCAAACTTCGATATTTCCCTTAATGAGTGTAATATGCCTTATCATTACACACAATCATTTTTTGGTTTATATAGACTGAGGTTAATAGTAATAAAAATCATTAAAAAATAAGGAAAGTATAAGATTAAGGAAAGCAACAAGTTTTGATTTGAGGGAGACTTACACTATCCATCCAATTAAGCAGAGCTGGAATAAGAAAGAGGAAGAAGAAGAAGATGAAGGTAGTAGTTGTTGAGACCAATCCCTTGAGGCGTCCAACACCAACCTTTGAAAAGCAACCATGAACCACTTCATCACCGTAAGCCCTATCCTCTTCAAGTACTTTAACATGCTCCGCCATGGAAACCGTATCCCCCACAACCCTATTCCTATTCCTATTCCTATTCCTGATATAAAACCAAATCTGTCATACATTCATATATGGCAAGGTATTCTCGCAAATAAGGAAAGTTTGCTTAATTGGCATAGTTTTTATTGTACATTTTTTAATATACATTCTTTAACATGGAATTTTTTTCCAAGTTTTATTAACTTTAATTAAAACAATCTTAAATGTTAAGTTTTTTAATTTATAAAAGTTAGTTATTCATAAAATTAATTATAAATTTTATAAATATAATATAGTACTATAATTATAATTACTTAAACATTTTATTATATTGTATACTTCTACATTTATATTATTGTCAACTAAATCTAATTTTAATAATTAAAATATTATTAGTGCAAATATAATATAATATAATATTAATTATTTTCTCCTAATGAATTAAATTTACGGAAAGATTGAATAAAATTACATTTGACAAATATTATATTTATTTCAGTAATAATGATGTCATCTTAAATTCAAAATTGAAAAAACTGATTCCTTTCATAAAATTAAGAATAAATTTATTTTTATTACTTTCCAAAATCAACAAATAAAAACAATAAATAATGCAATCCAAAAATCTTAGGCGACAAGAAAAACATATTTCAACAACCTCATGCTAGGCAATCGGCTAAGATTGGGTTTCTACCATTAGTCTTTTGTTAGGTTGGGGGTAAATGGGGGGTTAGAAATTTAACTTTTTGTTATTAGATTGGGAATAAAGTTTTCAATTTGAATTACATGGTCGAATAAGAACTCGACACTTGGAAATAAAATTTTTTGGACCAGAGATGCCATTAGTGTTATTTACTGTTTTCACTTGCTCACCTTTGAAATTGATGTAAAATCATAGAATATAATATGCATTCTACAACAAAATTTTGAGGTAACTTAGGGTAATTATACTAAATCATATAATAATATATTGTAGAGCAAAATTTTCGCATAAAGAAGGAAGTTTGCATAAATGGGGTATTTCCCCTTTTTAGTATCTCTGTATCTAAGTTACATCCGAAAACCTAACATCATAACCTCTAAGATCCCAAGTAAACCCTTTGTAATCTAAATGGTGATATAGAGTTAGGAATTCCTCCGGATATGAAATAGACCAAGCTTTTGTTAATCTGGCTACATTAAATACAGATGTTGATGAAAGGAAAAAACGAGAAAGAGAGCTTTCTATTGATTCTTATGGTTTAGTTTTTTTTCCAATATTCTGTCTCCCACGTCTCCACTTGCCTTGTTATTTTGTCTTCTCTGTCGAGAGAAGCTTGAATGGCTTGAGGTTCAAATGGGGGAGGCAATGAACATGGAAGTTTGTGACTAGGAGACTTCACCATTGACTGCACCATGAAATCCTTCCATAAACCTTTCTGCAAGCATGCCACGGATTCGGCGCACACCCTGTGGGCTTTTGAAGGTATTGTTGGTTTAAACTTCAAGAGTTTGGAGTATTCGTTCAACAAATGAAACATGTAGTCATACACATTTCGCATTGTCAGAGTCTCTTCGATAAATTTGCTTCCTGCTTTCCCAATGGCCTGTGCCTGCAAGTTTATAAAAGTGATAGTTACATGACTGAATTCATTGCAATCCATGTTTTCATTTGTTGAGGATATGTACCTGGTGAGGGTGATTATTGCCCCATTCAACTGCAAACTTAAGATTCCTGCATTTGTTTCCGCGACGGATAGGCCAGTAATGCTGCATCGGCACCATACTTCTCGAGAAGAAATCATAGTAGTTAGGCTTTATCCTCAACGTCATGCTATCACATGCCAGTATGTATTTCTGACTTACAGACCAAGTTGCTCCTTCTATATAGATTTTATATCTTTATATGGATTGTACCGCAGCAAAGTTCAAAAACCTCATTAGACTGAAAGTTGTTTAAAATTGAAATTTTAAAACCACCCATAATAAGGAGAAGAAAAAGGGTTCTGCATATATACCTATGGGTACATTGATCTTCCAATTTAGAATGCTTGAACCCTAGTTGAGTTTCTTTGCCCCAATCCTGAATTAATAACAAACACAGAGTTACCCATTCGGCTTGGAATTGTCTTATGATCTAAATCAATCAATAAAAGCCCTGCCCATCGATGACCCGAAGAAGAAACATAATAATTCAGAAAGTACCTGCTTATAAATCCGAGCATTCCAGTCGTTTTTATCTGAAAGGTTGCATTTCAAAAGATCTACCCGATCTTTAGCAACGTATGGGTTACCCTTCCAGTAGGCATAAGGTTCCCTCTGTTCCCACTTGAACCTCTCCCACCCTTTCTTTATTGCCCTCAACGTCTCCTTCCATGGCTTTATATTCACCTCCGCCCTGCCACGACAAAGAAAAGTAAAATGATTAGCTAGCTAATTGCAGTAAAAAGTTATAAACACTAGGCATTTTTTATCCATTAACAACGTGTGAATTTAGGCAGTAGGTAGCAGAATTTACCATCCCCAGAAGGTCCAATCAGGGAAAACAATGTCCAGTGCTGCTTTCTCCCCACAGTAATGAAAAACCGGCGGTGGTGATGTAGCATTGAGTCCTTTGTAGTCTCTTTTCATGATCATTGTCTTGTCTCCACTATAGAACAAAAGGTCCAAGTCTGGTACCTTTCCTGGGTACAGCCTTAGAAGCTGCAAAATGCCCCATATTGTAAATACATCCCTGGTTTGATACGGCTGGTTGTACTTCTCCACATAGGCCTTTCCGTTAACAATGACGAGCCTGAAATCCGCACTGGGTTTTCCCCTTTCGATCATGTCTTCTGTAACCCCCGAACTCTTCCATTGCTTTAAATCTTGGTGGATCCACCGGAAGTAATCTGGGCAAGTTCTAGCCGATGATTCTTGGGGCTGGAACACCGACGGGTAATTTTCCGGGCATGTTTGGGTTAAATTAACTGAACTAGAGCAGTTCAGAGGAAACTCAATCCTCTCATGATGAGTTTTAGAAGTTCGTAAGTTAAAAATCGACTGCCCAATTGGACTGCCCCGTATAACAGGCTGTGAAACAAGTAGATAAAAAAAATTGCATTATTCTGTTATTCTCAGTGAGATTTTGCTACACATTAAATTTATTTATTTTTAAAATTTTTAAATACAGCTTAAGTTTATTTTTAAAATTTTAAATACGAGTTATAGACACATGTCACAAATTCAATCTTATTTGTAAAATTAAAAATTTTCACATTCAGTGTACAAAATAATTATAATACATTGTGTCAAAATTTTTTATCTATATTTGCTAAAAAATTATATAAAAATAATAAAGTTTTTATTGAAATGATAAAATTAAAATATTGTTCAAATCCTATCATAAATATGTTTTTACGAATTTTATGTAAAAATGTAAAAATAAAAAGCTCTCGCACCATATTTTTTACTTTGTAAAATGATTGACTAATTTGATAATTTTATAACAGAGACAAAATCGATTAATAAATAACATTAACTCCATCGGTCACTTAGTATATACTATAAATTTACTAATGTATATTTTTTTGAAAATTCAAATCTGTAACTTTTTTAAAAATTAATTATTTCAACAAATATATATGGTAATTACTAGGGGAGCAATACTCAATTTTAACTGAAAAATCGAAAAAATTAACACAATAGATTATTTTTATTTTGATTTAGTTGGGTAGGGACTTATTTTATATTATTTTCTAATTATTTAAAAATATTTATGTTATGTAATATATAATAAATATTTTATCGTATAAATTCAATTCAATAATTTTAAATCCAATCAAAAATTTTGAATTGATTAATCAAAAAATCGACTGAACTGACCAAGTTAATTTTAGTTCGATTTGGTTGATTTCGTTCAATTTTTTCATATTAAAATTAGTTAATTCGATTCGAAAAAAATTGATTGAACCAACCGATTAAACCTATCACTCTATCTCACAAATTATCATTGCAAATTCATGTTTTAAGATTTAATTATGAATTTTACCCTTTATTTTACAAAAATAAATAAAGTTAATTCTTTTGCTATAATTGGTGAAAATTTAATGCTCAATACTTTACAAAAAGTGAGACACTATCCTAATTAACAATTAAACATTGTTATTAACTTAAAAATCAAAGAATAAGCAAAAACATTCAACGCTTAATTAAAAATCAACCATTCAAGTTCACATGTTTACTAACAATAGACCAAATTTTTAGTTTTCATAAAGTAGAAAGATGGAATTTTGAAAAATTAAAGTAAAAAGGCCAAAGGGATTAATTTCTCTATTTCAGTAAAATAAAAAGATGAAATTTATAATTTGAAATTTAATTTAATTATCAAGTTCATTTTTTCCCTCACAATTGGATCTCTAGTTGAAAAGTGTAATCAATCAGAGTTTTAATCTAAAAATAACAATCAATTGGATCCTCTGAATTATCATTTCAGTTAAGGCTTTTGACAAATCATAGGAGGTGGCGTGGCGATCGACGTGGAGAAACAATGACATGGAAGGCTTAATTGATTTTTTTAATTATTTTAGAAGGACTTAATTGATTTTTTAATATTTTATACTAATTTTTAAAACTTTTTAATAAAAAATACTACTCATTCTTTATTTTTCCACTCATGTTGAGCCATCTTTATCAGTCACATGCATTGGTCATCTCCCCTCGACCAAAACCATTACTCATCACTCATTTTAAACCACCAAATACTAAATCTATTATTTCTAAGATCCTTTACTCGAGACCCCATCCATATCAAATTATCATCACACTTCAAGTTCCCCAGTTAAAATCTAATCCAAACCTTAAAAAAAAAACTATAATTTTTTTATACATACATATTTTTTTTTACAAATTTTTATACTTCAATAAGTTTTTATAACTTTTTTTATTATTTTTTTATAGATATTTTCTATAATTCTATAATATTTTAATATTTAAAAAATTATAATTTCTTCAAAAACTTTATATAATTCTTAAAAACCGGTTAGACTCTCCTAAAATAATTAAAAATCAATTAAGCTCTTGATAAAATAAAAAAAAATTAAATCTTTCACGATAATCATCACATCACCCACCACGTCAGCACTTAACAATTTGTTTAGAGATTTAACAGGAAAATAACAATTCAAAGAATCCAATTAATTATTATTTTAGAATTAAGAGTAAAATTAATTCCACTTTCAACCAAAAATTCAATTGATGAAGGGTTCTTTTAGTACTATTAAAAATGATTAAAAAAAGTGTAAAGATGAAGGAAAGGAGCAGGTTTTGAGGGAGACTTACAATATCCATCCAGTTAAGCAGAGCAGCCATAAGGAGGAGGAAGAAGAAGATGATGAAGGTAGTAGTTGTTGAGACCAATCCCTTGAGGCGTCCAAGTCCAACACCAAGCTTTGAAAAGCAGCCATGAATGGCTTCATCACCGTAAGCCCAAACCCCTTGAAATACTTTAACATGCTCCGCCATAGAAGCCGTATTTCCCAACCTCCCCCGCAGCCCTATTCCTCCTTCAAAACCCAAATCTATCAATGCCTTGGTATATATACACATAAATGCATATCTTCCCTATAAGGCAAGACCTTATAAATTGCCTTAAATACTTATTTCGAATAATTAATAATTTGGCATGCTCATTCTACCCGATTCAATTTGGAGGGATAACTTTTGCTTGGACAGACTTCAGTTGACGTTGATACAGTCCTAACCCTTTTAATTATATATGAAACCACCACTATTTTATTAAATAAATGTTCCTGCAAAACCAATATAAGTTGATGTTTAAAATGAAAAAGGTATTGAATCCGTGTGTTGGTCTAATGGTTAGGGTGTTCATCGTTCCAGATGCGATCAGAATTTACAGAAAATTAAAAAGCATAGTCTGATCTTGTTGCATATGAGAGTAATCATTAGTCATATAAGAAAACAACGAAGATCATGATATACCTGTAATTGAAGCGTATAAAGTGGGGGGTGCTGGAATCCTGGAGATGGAGCTGCAAAACTGAGATGATCAGCTTCAGGTAGTGAAGGGTCAAAACCAAGCAGCAGTGTTTTTTGATGTGGTAGGAAGGAAAGGTTTTAAGGTATATGGAGTTCAGGTCATACAATCATACGACTGTTACGACGTGCGTTGAGGAAAAATATATGGGCTTAAAATATTTTAACTTAAAATTGTTAAGATTTGACTTTCATCACTGAAATTAAATTCCGTAAACCATGAGCTATTGATTTTTCTCAGGCAAGGGGCCAAAGATGATGAAATTCTGATTATACATGCGGGCGGGGGCCTTTGTCTTTGTCTTACTTAACTTTTTTAAATAATTATTTTGTGTGATGTGGCGCAATTTTGTAACTTTAGAAGTGGGTAGGTTTTGTTATTTAAGTTTTATTTAAAATTTTAAAAATAAATAAATAGGTAGCTAAATTTTTAATTCATTTGTGAATGAATTAATAATTTTAGTATACTAAATAATTATCTATCATCAAAAAACTAAGAGATTATATTATCCAAATGGTAATTATTTGCTATAATTAATAATTAAAAAAAATAACAATTTCTTATTAGATTTACTCATGATCAAGACACTCATTTAGGTTCGAAAGTTCGTTCGAAAAATGTGAGAGTTTGAACATAATCTAAGGCTTGAAAAAGTGAATTTAAGACCCATTTTTCATATGAATCGGGTCTTTGGCAAGATTTTTTAACTCAATCCAGATCCGACTCGAAGTATTATGTTATAAAAACATTTATTAATTATATATATATGTATATAAATTAAATCATCAACCCAAGAAAAATTAAATTCATTATCCAAAACTTTAAAAAAAACTTATCCAACTAAATAACTCAACCTAAAATATAAAATTTTAAAAATTATATCTGATACAATAAAATATTTATTATATTTATTTGTGTTTTTAACATAATAAAAATATTTATGATAGTGTTTTTTAATATAAATATTTTTTATTGTGTTAGAAAACTTTTATTTTAGCGTATTATATTTTTTAAATAAAAATTAATCTAAAAAAATAAAATATGAGCAAGTCGAGATCTGGATTTACTTTGCTTAAATTAGGTAAAGCTTGAACAAAAATACCATTGCTCCTCATTTGATAAGCGGATTAATAGATCGTTCTGTATGAATTTGCGGCGGACAGCCATTCCTTTTTGTTAGTAGGATAAGGGTGGGTTATCCCATTCCACCGCAACACTTGCTGTTTCTAGACCATACACTTCTAAGCGTATTAGTGTATTTTCATTTCATACTCAATTGTCTGTCTGTCTGTCTATTTATTTTAGAGTTGGTGTCATCTAATCGAATTTCAATTTCGCAATTATATAAATATTATTTTGAAAGTGTTTATATTTTGATGACAATAGAAAATTACATGCACATAATGAAAATAATAAAAATTGACTCGTTGCAATCTGGAATTATGAATTTCCGCTGCTATTACTAAAGTAGACGTACAACCAATATAAGTACAAACAAATAGGAGAGTTCAAAATTTACGTGAACTTTAACAGATGTTTTAAAATAATATTCAAAGTTTATGGGAACTTTATCCCTAAGTAAAAACTATTCAAAAAATAGGTATTTATGTAGACAAACAAGAACCAAACTGTAGTGTGGAATACACGTATATTTTCTTAATTGCCTAAACTCATTGAACAAGTTTATGAAAACTAAACGAGAAAGAGAGGTCTGGTTTCTATCAATCTAATGCTGTTTATGCTTTTAGTTGTTTCCAATATTCTGTCTCCCACGTCTCCACTTGTCTAGCTATTTTGTCTTTTGCCTTGAGAGAAGCTTGAATGGCTCGAGGTTTAATTGGGGGAGGCAATGCACATGGAGGTTTATCACTAGGAGACTTCACCATCGACTGCACCATGAACTCCTTCAACAGGCCTTGCTCTGTGGTTTCGGAACAGAGCCTTCGGGCATTTGGTGGTATTGTCGGTTTAAACTTCAAGAGTTTAGAGTACTCGTTCAACAAATGGAACATGTAATCATACACGTTTTGCATTGCCAAAGCCTCTTCAATAAATTTGCTTCCTGCTTTCCCTATGGCCTCTGCCTGCAAATTTATGGAGTGAAATTCAGGCAAGGGTATATATATTCCTTATGATAACTAAATGATTGAATTCATTGCAATCCATGTTTTCATTTGCTGAGAATTAGTACCTCGTCAGTGTGATTATTGCCCCATTCAACTGCAAACTTAAGATCTCTGCATTTGTTTTCATTGCGGATAGGCCAGAAATGCTGCATCGGCATCATGCTTCTCGAGAAGAAATCATAGTATTTAGGGTTCACCAGCAAGGTCATGCTATCGCATGCCAGTATGTATTTCTCACTCACGGACCACGTCCTTCCTTCTATATAAATTTTATATCTTTGAAATTGATTGAACCCCAACAAAGTTCAAAAAATGTCATTAGGGTGAAAGTTGTTTAAAATCGAAATTTACTTCCACAAGAATGGGAAGAAAAAGGTTATCGTTTATACCTATGGGTGCATTGATCTTCCAATTTAGAATGCTTGAAACCTTCTTGGATTTCTTTAGCCCAATCCTGGATTAGAAACAAGAGTTACCCATTTGTCTTGGCCCTGCCCCCATCAAAGAAGAAACATAATTTTTCAGGAATTACCTGCACATAAAGCCGAGCATTCCAGTCGTGTTTATCTGAAACGTTGCAGTTCAAAAGATCTCCCCTATCTGGAGAAGTTGGGTTACCCTTCCAGTAGGCATAAGGTTCCCTCTTTTCCCACTTGATCCTCTCCCTCTCTTTCTTTATTGCCCTCAATGTCTCCTCCCATGGCTTTATATTAACCTCTACCCTGCCACATCAAAGCAAACTAAATATCATTACCTCTGTAAAAATTTAACGTATGGAAAATTTTTTCTCCATTAGCAATTTGTTGTGGTACTATAAGTCGTTAATGATGTAGCAGAAATTACCATCCCCAAAAGGACCAATCAGGGAACACAATGTCCAGTGCTGCCTCCTCTCCACAGTAATGAAACACCGGCGGTGCTAATGCAGCATAGCGTCCTTTGTAGTCACTTTTCAGGATTACAGTGTTGTCTCCACAATAGAAGAGAAGGTCTAAATCTGGTACTTTTCCAGGGTACAACCTTAGAAGCTGCAAAATACCCCATATTGTAAACAGATCTCTGGTTTGAAATGACCTGATGTACCTCTCCACATAAGCCTCTCCATTGACAATGACGAGTCTGAAATCCGCAACAGGTTTTCCCCTTTCAATCATGTCTTTTGTAATTCCCGACCTTTTCCATTGCTTTAAGTCTTGGTGGATCCACCGGAAATAGTCTGGGCAAGTTTTATTAGTGGATGATTCTTTGGGCTCAAACACCGTCGTATAGTTAACTAAATTAGAACAGTTGAGAGGAAATTCAACCTTCTCATGACGAATTTCAGAGCTTAGTGGCGGTGGTGGAGTGCCCCGTATGATAGGCTGAGAAACAAGTCGGCCCCCCCACCCCCCCCCAAAAAAAAAAAATCTTTGAATTAATTTCCATGAAAATTTGAAGCTGCTTAGTATTTGATAATCTGATATTGTAAATTTTCAGTTTCGGTTAAAAATTTACTTATTTATTTTACTTTAAACCTTATTTGTGAAATCTCAAAACACTATTCAGTAGATCAATTCATTTTCTTAACTAGAAATGTGTAGTTTTTTGAAAATTCAAATCTAAAAATTTATTAGATGATATTTCTAAAAATAATTATATGAACAAATTACGTTAAACATACGTCTAATACACATTATCGATAAAGACGATGGATGGATGTAAACTGTAATTTGAATTCTTAATATTAAATTTAATTACCAAATTAGGCTTTTTTTTATAAATTATAAAAAAATTTGGTCATATTATAAATTTTAGAAATAATCTGTTTAATTATAATTATATACATGTACAAAAAAAAATATAATAATGGTTGATTAATGATTAAAGTAAAAGAAATATAAGGGAGCACGCAACAGTTTTAGGGGAGACTTACGAAATTCATCCAATTAAGCACAGCAGCAATAGCAAGGAGGAAGAAGAAGAAGATGACGACGGTAGTTGTAGAGACGAATCCCTTGAGGCGTCCAACATCAACCTTGGAGAAGCAACCATGAACCGCATGATCAGCATGAACATGTTTAACATGCTCCGCCATGGAATCTGTTGGATTCCTTGAGATGGAGCTCAAGAACTGGGATTGATGATCAGCTGGTAGGTCAAAAGTAAGGAAAGCAGCAGTGTTTTTTATATTGTAGACAGGGAAGGTTTAAAGCTAAATGGAGTCCAATACAACGTGGTTTAAGGGGAAAACATGGGCTTAAATTAATAATACAAATTCGAAAAATATTAGATGTAATTCATGACTTGCGATGGTTAACATTTTAACTTCTATTACTGAAAATTCAATTCCAAAGACCATAACTAACGACTTTTTGAGGTCTCTCGAAGTGGGGGACCGCAGATTGATGAAACATTCACAGAGACTTTAACAACATATTGGGGGGTTTAAATATGCTTAAGGTGCTTCTCATCTAACCATGTTTAACATTTAGTCTTTTTTTCTTTATTTTTAGGTCTTCCTCATCATTTCGCCTTTCAACTATTTCACTTCTTTAATTTTGGTATGTAAGTTTTTGGCTTAATCATAAATTGGTCATCAATGTTTGCATGTTTTGTCAAAATAATCCTAATTGTATTTTTGAGCTTTTTTTACCATCAACCTTAATAACTTGATTTATATAATGAGATTCATTTTCTATTTGTTACTTTATGTGACTCTTTATTAATTGCCAACGCAGTTGTTAAATTTGCGCAATTTTCTCTTCATGTATGGTTACTTGATGTCATGGAGAGGCCTATTCTTATTTCGGCTCTTATACATGCTATCACTATAATAGCTACGAGAATTTTTCTTGTAATCCGCCTTCTTTCTCTTTTTATAGTTATACCTTATATAACAAATCTAATATCTTTGTTAGGTATAATAACATTATTATTAGGGACTACTTTAGCCCTTGCTCAAAAAGATATTAAGAGAGGTTTAACGTATTTTACAATGTCTCAACTTGGTTATATGATGTTAGCTTTGAGTATGGGGTCTTATCGAGTCGTTTTATTTTATTTTTTAATTGATTTAATTAACAGATTCAAATTTACAATTTTTCTTTTATTTCAAAAAGTTTCAATACTTCACATGTTTACTGTTAATTTTTTAAGATAATTACATTTATTTTCTTTAAACTAAGAGTTATTTTTTTAATTTAATATATTATTTATTTTATTATTTTCTACATATAATTATTTTATTGAGTTATCTAAATAATAAATTATATCTCATTAAAAATAATTCAATATAAAATTTCACATCATTCCCATTAACTTTTTTAACGGTACTTTTATTAAATATGTTAAAAAATATTAAAAAATAAAAATTGATGACAAAAAATCTCAAAAAAACAATTAAAACATTTTAACAAAATATTAGTCACCAAATTAAACCAATTTAATTCCTCCGGTTGACGGCGTTAAAAAACCCTCAAATGTCATGCCAGCCTATCGTGGTTTAATTATTGTCTATGTAAACATAACATCAGTACATCACATCCACATGTATTAAAATACTTCAAAAATGTGTAATTAAAAATAAAGATTTCTAAAATTTCATATACATACACAAAATAAAAAATAAAAAAATTTATAATTTTGAAAATGATTTAAAATATAAAAAAAATTTAAAATTTTAATAAAATATATATTCTAAAAATTCTAAAAATCCTATATATATTTCTAAAGTATTAAAAATTTTAGAAAATTAGAGAAATAGATATATATAAATTAAAAAGTCAAATATAGGAAAAAAATTAGTTAAAAATTCAAAAAAAAAAAAATCTAATATATTCAAAAGAAATTTAAAATTTAAAATAAATTAAAAGTTAATCAAATTTGACTGGGCAATTAACCGGATTAATTAATGTTGATTAAATATTTACTAGACTTTGATCGATCAATACTCCATCAATGCGGGTCAACATTGATCAAAGCCCGGTTGGTCAAACTCTTTTAATCTCAATCACTTTTAATTTATTTTTAAATTTCTTTAGAATATATATGTGAGCTTTTTTGAATTTTCTAAAAGTTTAACCAACTTTTTCTAAAAGATTAGCTAATTTTTTTTTATATAAATTTTAGTTTTTAGGAATTTATTTATTTTTGTAAATTTTTAAAAATTTTAATTATTTTTATTTTTTAAATTTTAGTTTTAATTTTTTTCTAAAATATATAATTTATAAATTTTTAACATGTTTAATTATTTTAACGATTTAATAATTTCGGGCCCATTAATACACCACCCAAAATTTTCATTATCCATGTGGCAATTATAAAAAGCAAAAATAAATTCTTGGCACTCAATTTTTATATATTTTTTAAAATTAAAATTCAAAAAAAATATTTTTGAACTGATAAAATTAAATGTCGACAATGAAAAAATATTGCAATGAAAACGAGAAAAAACACACAGATTTTACGTGAAAACCCTTTCCGAAAAAAAAGCCATTGGCAAAGGAGAAAAAGATTCACTAATGTCGAAAATCGAATGATTACAAGAGGAGATGACTATGCCTATTTATAGGTTGAAAACCTTATTCCAATCAACAACTAATAGAAGTAACGTAGTAAGGTTGAAACACCTTATTTTAATTAAAATAAAATTGATGATATATTCTAATTAAAATAAAATAAAATAAGTCTAGTTTATTTGGACTTTACTTTTATTTTATTTTACCACTGAATTTTATTTTAACAAAAATTCTAATCACCCAATTCTAACAATCTCCACCTTGACAAGAATTCTCTATGAACAAGAACTCTCAACGAATAAGTTGTCCACCTTTTCCACAAAACCCCTTAAGGGGTATTCTTCAACAATGAACACCAACAAAGTTCAAGCAATACTCAAACTTGGTTATGGGAAGTGACTCAGTCAACATATCTACAGGATTTTCATGAGTACTAACTTTGCTCACAACAATATCCCCTTAAGCAATAATATCATGCACAAAATGATACCGAACATCAATGTGTTTTGTTCTCTCATGAAACATTTGATCTTTTGTAAGAAAAATGACACTTTTACCGTCACAAAATATTGTACCAATATCTTCAGTCACGTTTAAAGCATAAGCCACTAGATCAGCCTTGGCATACCCTTTCAGAGGTTTAATTTCTCTTCTAAATCTATTCTTGGCAATAGAATATTGTGGTGAAGAAGTAGCTCTATTATGAACTTCTGTACTAACTTGAGAAGTTGACTCTGTTGTAGATACTAGATCAATCTGAAACTCTACTTGTTTTTGTTGTTTTTTACTGGAAGAGACTTTAATAGATAAGTTAGGTAACATAGCAGTTTCATCAAAAACAACATCTCTGCTAATCACAACTTTTCTATTTTCAGGACACCATAACTTATACCCTTTTACATCAACCTTTAAACTAAGAAAAACACATTTAACGGATTTTGGTTCCAATTTTCCATTATCAACATAAACATACGTTGGACATCCAAAAATCTTTATATCAGAATAATCAACAGACGTACCAGACTGTAACATCTGCGTTCTTGAACCGAATTTGAGTGATAAAATAAAATTGAGAATTAGAAATGTTTAGTTGAAGTAAGGAAGGTTAGAAAATTTTAAGGATTAAATAGTAAAGGAGAGAAAATATGGGGGGACTAAATAGTGAATTATCCAAATTGAATTTTGAGTCATCATGGGAATTAGATTGATTAAGGAGGGGCAAAAGAGTAATTTGGTGGAAGATATTTTTGGAGACAAAGTTTTGGGCCAAGGTGTAAAGTTGAAAGCTCTAGGGACTAAAAGTGAAATTTTACCATTTTTATTAAGTGAGATATTTTAAGTGAGATTTCTAGAGAATTTGAGAAAGATTAAAAATCAATTAAAAGGCAAAAATATCAGCTCTTTTCATAGTTCAACCGTTCATGTCACTCTCTCTTCCATCCAACTTTTGATTTTATTCCAAATACGTCCTTCCATCCATTTTAAGCCCTCCAAGCTCCAAAATCTCCTATTTTTTTGAAATTTCTGAAAGAAAAGTATAGAAGGGGGTTAGTAAACACCTCAAACTTCTTATAGAATTCATTTTGAGGTGTTAGAGAGCATAGAGACTAAATTGAGAAATTTTGAATTCAAAGGTTAAGGTAAGAAATGGTTAAATTCTCATGACATACATGTATTTTACTGTTATTTAGCATGAAAATTATTAAATTATAACTTATAGCTTATATGTGTTTATGTGAAATTGAAGAGAAAGAGAAGAGAGGCAAGGATCAAATTGAAGACAAAGGAAAAGAGAAGAGCAAAGAGTGAAAAGAGAAAGAAATCAGCCTTTTTGTTGTAAGTACTACAAGAGTTTTGAATTATAGTTTAATTTCTCTAATGGTATGTCAGTTATTAGCATAAAAATTGTTATATAGGTACCTAATTTGAATGTTTACAATGATGAAATGAAAGGATTAATGTGTGATTTAGTAAAACAGTTTAGACAGAATAGAGGATTAACTTCAAAAATTCACCAAAAATTGTATATAATGAGTTAAGGGTCGAATTATATATGTAATTAAAGCTCATTAAGTGTAGTTTCATATGGAAGAAACAGTGAAAAAAAAAGAAATTTTATATTTCGAGATATACTAGTTTTTGTATAACAAGGTCAGAGTAGGTTTAAGTTCCCCTATTCTAACTTTGAAAAATCATAGAAAAATATAGAAAAATTATTAGAGACTGAAATTTATATGGATGAATCCTTAATGAGTCTATTTTCAATAGAAACTGACGGGAACATCATTTGATCTTTGTACTAAAAGATAGATCATCATATCACTATTGGAAGACTTCAATTTAGGTACATTACTTTTGGTAAAAATGACATGTACAAACGGTACTATTATGTGTCTTCAGTGGATGGTTATAAATGTTGTTTTGGATTACTACGAGTTGATGAATTGAAATGATGAGTTTTGAATAAAATAACTTTAAAACACATTGTTTGAAAGAAAAATTTTATTGTACTTGTGTTAAAATCTTCTATACTGTTTGTAATACTTCTATACCGCGTTTATACGTGTGAATCGGGTATAAGGGTGTTACATTTGTTGGTATCAGAGTGAAGGTTTTTTGATGTTTGGGGCCAAGAATGAGTCCACTTGTACATGCCATTTATTATGTTGATGTGATGAGAGGATGTTTAATTTTAAATGTTTAATTTGTGAATATTGTAGAAAGTATATATGTCAAATAGATCTCGTGAAGAGTCTAAAGATGAAGTTAGAAGTAGGGCCCCAAATATTGTTAGAGAATAAGATTCACCTAGGATCCAAGCTTAACGAGAATCAGTACATTCTGATGATAGTAAGGGGTCCATGTTTGATGAAAGAACTTAACCTACAAGTGAATCAATGCCTTCTCAATAAGAAATTTCTATTGCAGCTTTATTGCAAACGATGAATCAGTTGTTATAGCAAGTTGTAAGAAATAATAATGCTTAAACTGTTCCTCCGCCACCTCCTATTAGTGTTCCTCAGCCACAACCTTCTACATCTAGTTACCGATCTCCTTTGGAAAGATTAAGGAAACATGAAGCTGAAGAATTCAAAGGAAAGAAAGATGATGATCCAGCAGAAGCTGAAGAATGGCTAGAAAATAGCCATAGAGTGTTTGAAGAGTTACAATGTACTGGGGAAGAAAAATTAAAATGTGCAGTGTCCTTATTGAAAGGTGAAGCATACCAGTGATGGACTACAGTGTTAAATATTCATCCTGCAGAAAGGATCAACTGGAATTTCTTTGTGTCTGAATTCAAGAAGAAATACATCAATGAGTTATATTTGGAGAAGAAGAAAAGGGAATTTCTAGACTTGAAACAAAATAACATGACCGTGGCTGAGTATGAACGTGAGTTTCTCAGACTGAGTAGGTATGCTAAAGAATTGATAACTAATGAAGCAGATATGTGCAGAAGATTTAAGTGGGGATTGAATGAAGAGATATATGTTCCCTTTCTGCCGTTACATTTACAAGAATTTTCTATTCTAGTTGATCGAGCTCAGATGTTAGAGGAGGGATTGATTCGTTCGAAAGAGAAAGTGCTGGAAAGAGAACAGTCATTAGTTCTGCACCTCCTTTTTCTTCGAAAAGAATGAGAGGATTTAGAGATCCTAGATATGCTTCTTTTTCTACTGGTCAGAGGTCTCGAAGCCAAACACGATAAACTCAACAGGGAACTTTCATAGTTAGTACAGGTGGTATTAAAAAAAGGTCATCACAAATGCAATCACCATGTGAACACTGTGGAAGATTTCATTAAGGAGAGTGTCAACTGAATACTCGAGCCTGTTTTAGATGTGAGTCTCAATATCATTTTATAAGAAATTGTCTAAGAATGATGGAGAATACTACCGAACAGTCTGTAAAAGGTAGTTCAGCTCCACGAAGAAGCAAATTGCCCGAGAATTCTGGTAATGCAGGGATGAAGATGGTAAGGGGTGGAAATGATAGATCAGATTCTCGGAGACAACGAACGTATGCCATCAGAACAAAGGAAGAGGAAGATGCTCCTGATGTTATCACTGGTAAATTTTCTTTATTTGACTCTCTTGTTGTTACATTAATTGATCCTGGTTCTACACATTCTTACATATGCATCTCATTAGTGAAAGAGAGGGAATTAGTAGTAGAACCCACTGAACATGAAGTGATTGTTACAAATCCTTTTGGACAAAGTGAAAGAGTCAATAAAGTGTGTAATAGGTGTCCTCTAAAGATTCAGGAATGTGAATTTCCAGTAGATCTTATGGCTTTGTCATTTAATGAATTTGATGTGATACTGGGAATGGATTAGTTATCTGAATATGAGGCGTGGTTGATTGTAGAAGAAAAACAATTTATTTGAGAACTGCAGATGGAAATGAGATGATTGTAATTGGTGAGAATTTTAGTGCTATGTCAAATGTGGTTTCTGCAATCAAAGCTTGTAAAATGATTAAGAAAGGGTATGATGCTTTCCTTGCTTATGTTTTGGATACCCAGGTAGAAGGAAATGAAATTGGAAAGATACCAGTGGTACGAGAATTTCCTGATGTGTTTCTTAAAGAGTTGTCTGGTTTACCTTCGGAAAGAGAAGTTGAATTGAATTTCCTGATGTGTTTCTTAAAGAGTTGTCTGGTTTACCTCCTGAAATAGAAGTTGAATTTGGAATTTAATTAGTTTCGGGAACTACACCGATTTCAATAGCACCATATAGAATGACACTAGCAGAGTTAAAAGAATTGAAGACTCAGTTGTAAGAATTGTTGGATAAAGGATTCATACGTCCAAGTGTATCACCATGGGGAGCTCCGGTCTTGTTTGTGAAAAAGAAAAACGGGTCTTTGAGGCTTTGTATAGACTATCGTTAATTGAATAAAGTGACGATAAATAGCAAATATCCACTACCTAGGATTGATGATTTATTTGATCAATTGAAGGGGGCAAGTATGTTTTCAAAGATTAATCTTAGATCGAGATACTATCAGTTGAAAGTAAAAGATTCTGATGTACCAAAGACTGCTTTTAGGACTCGATATGGACATTATCAGTTGCAGAAGTTACAAGTTTTACTTATATTTGAAGATCTCGATCTACCTTTAGATTTACTGCGGGGATTTTATTCCTGTGTCCTCCCACGATTATCATCACTGTTTCGATCTTGTCTTCCACGAACAATGAAACCCTCTCCCTGAGACTCAGATTCAGCCACAAGATGCTTCATCTTGTCATACGAGGCTAAGGAAGCATAGACTTCATCAACTGTGAGAGATTCACGGTTATACAAAATTGTATCTCTAAAGGTTGAATACAACGGTGGCAACGAATAAAAGAGAATTAACCTTAAATCATCTTTATCATACTAAACCTTTATGGCCTCCAAATTCGAGACAATTTCTTTAAACACATTCAAGTGTTCGTGCACAGATGCACCTTCTTCCAAACGATGAGAATACAGACCCTGCTTTATATGCAATTTACTGGTTAGGGTTTTTAACATACATAACTACAGTAATTTTGCCCATAATGCAGCAACGGTCTTCTCCTTTAACACATCTTATAGAATTTCATTCGACAGATTCAGTTGTAATTGCGTCAAAGCCTTTTGAATTTTACGCTTCTTCTCTTCATCTGTCAAATTCGAAGACATCTTATCTAACTCTAATAAGACATCCTCCAAATCCATCTGCGTAAGAACTACTTGCATCTTTATCTGTCACAACACGAATTTGGTGTTGCGATCCAACAGTAGAATATCATACTCCAATGTCACCATTATCATGATTGAGACTAGTAACCCGAAAAGCTCTGATACCAATTTGATAAAATTAAATGTCGACAATGAAGAAATATTGCAAAGAAAACGAAAAAAAACTCACACAGATTTTACGTGAAAATCCTTTCGGGAAAAAAAATCATGGGTAGAGGAGAAGAATATTCACTAATGTCGAAAATCGAATGATTATAAGAGGAGATAACTATGTCTATTTATAGATTGAAAAACCTTATTCCAATCAACAACTAATAGAAGTAACGTAGTAAAGTTGAAACACCTTATTCTAATTAAAATAAAATAGATGACATATTCTAATTAAAATAAAATAAAAGAAGTCTAGTTTATTTGGACTTTACTTTTATTTTATTTTACCACTGAATTTTATTTAAACAAGAATTCTAGTCACTCAATTTTAATATAAACTTATTATATATTTTTAATTTTAATATATATATTTATTTGTATTTTTACTTTTAAATTTTTAAATTTGTTCATTAGTTTTGGAAAATTATACTTTTTTTAAGGAATTTTTTGAAAATATGAAAAAGTTGAAAATTCTTCTTTTTATATCTTTAATTTTTAAAAAGAATCTTCCATAATTTTTTATATCTTCAAAAATTATGATTTTTTAAAAATATTAAAAAAGAATTAAAAAAATATAAAAAAGTTTTTAAAAATGGAACTTTTAAAATTTTTTATTTTTATTTTCTTATTTTAAAATGTAAGGAACAAATTCTAGAAAAATGTAAACTCTGAAAAATTATTTTATTTTTTCTATAGTCACCATTTTAGTGTGATTAACTACAAATTTAGATGGTGTCATCAGATAAATCATTACAAGTATAAAAACTTGATATTTCAAAATTAAAAATTATAATTTAAAATTTATATGGACTTTTATCATATTTAAATCTAAATTTTATATTTTTCTAGTGGCAATAATTGAATTAGAGAGTGAGTTTTTAACGAGGTTCAGTCATACAAATTATTATAAATTTTTAATAATTACAAAAAAAAAATTGTAATGCTTTGAGTAATTAGACAAAACATTACGCAATTACATAAATTATTATAATATTCATAATTTTTTATATAATTACATAAAATACTATTGAATTACAAAAATAAATATCTCATATTTTGTGTAATACAAACTATTATAATTTTTGTAATTATTTTACTATAGTTTTGGATGGATTGGAGTCTGTGGCAATTATTAAATTGAGGCCTACGAAGAGAAAATGGAGATAGGATATTACGTAAAAGTCAAATTTGGTTTTTGTATAACCCACTGGACAAGACGATCCGAAATTTTATGAACCTAAAATTTCAGCTATTATTAATTAGAGGAAATTCAGATAGGATATTACCTAACAGTCAAACTTGGTTTTATATTATCACTGGACGAGAAGGGACTATGCATCCTCATCCAAACTACAACTACAAGTCTCACCGCCACTTGCACTGTTTAACAAGCTTGTCTTAGGTGGGAAAATTCTACATTAATGATGTATTTGGTTGGATGGAAAAATACAAATTTTTTTTTTTAAATTATACAAAATTCTGAATATATTCTTAAAAAATTTTCCTTACGCTCCAAATAAGAATTTTTAGTTGTTTAAAATTTTTGGGTAATTTAAATAAGAATTTTATATAATTTTTTAAGTTTATTGTTTTTAAAAAATAATAAAATTTGAAAAGGGTTTATTTTTGTTATTTTTATATTTTTTGAGGATTATTTAAATTTAATTTTAAAATGAGACATATTTTACATGCAAATAGACCAAAAGTTTAAAAACATTTAATTGGTGCTGTCAATAAGGATGGTCACCTTTTTCATTCGATCTAAAAGGGTAATTGTTTCATCAAGTTTCAAAATATTTTATATAATTATATTTCAATTCGGTATCATCAATGACACCGACAGTACTTAAAAAATTTAATTTTTTAAATCCAAAGTAGTGACAGTCAATGGTAATGATATCATTAACGTTTATTGTTATACATAATTTTCAAAAGGGATCATTTTCATAAATAATTAAAAATTTTAAATCATTTTTATAAAAACCGAGAATATGACTGCTTGATTTTTTATTCGTTGATTAGATTGCTTAGGAGTGTGCTGGAAGAAGGATGACGAAAACAGGATGTAAAACCACTTTTGTTTAATCACCAATAACAAGCCATTTGTCCCCAATTAATTAATTACCATTTTCTCATGTTAATTTTTCTCCTCAAGGATTAGACCATGTAGGACTTTTCTTTTCGTGGTAGTGATGACTCATGACCAACTATCGTTTTTAAAATAAATGTTTATAAAAATGATTTAAATTGAAAAATTATAACGAAAATAATTTGAAATTTACAATGTCAGACAGTGCTGATTATTTCACCGCCGGTGTGTAAGAAAATGAAGCTTTTGATACCAACACCGTATTCATTGGCAAAAAAAAAAAAAAAAAAAACCTTGTATTCCATCGCTGATTATGTTGTATGAATCACGCATATCTTGTATTCATAGAAAATGAAGTTGTTCCTCTTCTCTTTTTTTCATTACTAGAAAATTATAATATGCAGTAACTTTAGTGAAAAATAATGATTTATGTTACATGAGAGTACAAATATGTTTTCAAAATATTATTACTAATTTTTTATATCCAAATATATGTCACGATTATCTTTATCGAATATGAATAATTTTAAAAATTAAAAGAAAAAATAGAGATTAATTGTGCAATTTAACTTAAAATTTTCCTATAAAATGATAGATATAATTACCGCGTCAACTTCTCGTTACATTATTACAGTTCAATGTCTAAAATATAACAAACTGATAATGTTAGTGATCATTAATAATATTTTAAAGTTCATTGACAAAAACATAATTTAAACCATATTGATTTACATTATAAGTGAATTTGTCATTATTAATTATTTTTTAGTTCACAAAATTTAATATTTTATATATTGTTATTATTTTTCTTAATTTTTCCTATATTTTTATAGTTAACTCAGTAAAAAATATTCTTGAATGATTGCTTTGAAAAGAAGAAAAGAATATTAGCTATACAACCAAAATGAAAACTGAACAAGAGATAAGAAACAGTGAAAAATACCATAAACAAGGAGCTAATGACCAAAAAAATCAAGCGTGCCAACCACACAACATGATCAGGGACGGGTACACTGTACACCTTTTAGCCTTGCACAAACAAGTTCCGTGACTCGGACGCATCCACCTTAAATTTCTAGCAGCCCAACTGAGGGGCTCCTCCCCATCGAGTTAACCCTTGCACACTCTGCCACCACCAAGTTTCAGCTAAGATCACCCCATCCAGTATAAAGCTCTATGTATTGCCAAATGAATCATTTATTCTACCTTCCATGCTTTGGACTCAAAGGCAGCTTTATTTCTCGTTAACCATACACTTCAAATGGTTGACGCTGTCCACCAAACCAGTAGAATCTTTTTCCCAATCCAACAGTTCACAGTGATCAATAAAAGCAGAGGTTCCAGAATTAAACTATGAACTGCCCGTCCTCTCCTCTCGCTACTAGATTTCAATTCACTAAAATGATCCCATAGCTCTTCGAACTTTGAGACTGTTATGTGTAACATATAAACACCAAGCTTAGCTGCTGAAGCCTGGAATATACTGATATTTTCTTAATTGGCTAAACTAATTAAAGAGGCTTGGTTTCTAACCATCTAATGCTTCTTATGTTTTAGTTTTTTCCCATACTCGGTTTCCCACGTCTCCATTTGCCTAGTTTTGTTCTCTTTTGCGTCCTGAGAAGCTGGAATGGCTTGAGGTTCAAATGGGGGAGGCAATGCACATGGAGGTTTATCACTAGGAGACTTCACCATTGACTGCACCATGAATTCCTTCCATAAACCTTGCTCCGTGGTTTCGGAGCAGAGCTTTTGGGCATTTGGAGGTATTGTTGGTTTAAACTTCAAGAGTTTAGAGTATTCGTTCAACAAATGGAACATGTAATCATACACATTTCGCATTGTCAAAGCCTCTTCGATAAATTTGCTTCCCGCTTTCCCTATGGCCTCTGCCTGCAAATTTATGGAATGAAATCAAGGCAAGGGTATATATTTCTTCTGAGAACTAAATGATTGAATTCATTGGAATCCAAGTTTTCATTTGCTGGGAATCATATAGTACCTCGTGAGGGTGATTATTGCCCCATTCAACTGCAAACTTAAGATGTTTGCATCTTTTTTTGCGACGAATAGGCCAGAAATGCTGCATCGGCACCATGCTTCTCGAGAAGAAATCATAGTATTTAGGCTGTATCATCAAGGTCATGCTGTCGCATGCCAGTATGTACTTCTCACTTACAGACCATGTCACTCCTTCTATATAAATTTTATATCTTGATATCGATTGTACACAGCAAAGTACAAAATCTCATCAGAGTCAAAGTTGTTTAAAATTGAAATGAGAAGAAAAAAGGGTTTCTTATATACCTATGGGTGCATCGATCTTCCAATTTAGAATGCTTGAAGCCTCCTTGGATTTCTTGACCCCAATCCTGAATTAACAAGTCAGTTACAGAGCTAACCATTTGGCTTGGCATAAGAAAGATAAAAACATAGTATTTCATGAAATACCTGCTTATAAAGCCGAACAGTCCAGTCGTGCTTGGCTGAAAGGTTGCATTTCATAAAACTTAGCCTCCTATCTCTAGAAACTAGTGGATTACCCTTCCAGTAGGCATAAGGCTCCCTCTTTTCCCACTTGATCCTCTCATTCCCTTTCTTTATTGCTCTCAACGTCTCCTCCCATGGCTTTATATTGACCTCTCCCCTGCCACAACAAAGCAAAGCATAGCTAATTGCAGGTGAAAAAAAAATCGAACATTTGGCTTTTTTTTTTCTGCATTCGAAATCTGTTATGGTAATATGAGTTAAAAACATGAACAGGGTATGTAAATAAAATGGGCAAAGAGTCTAACAGTAATACTATACCATCCCCAGAAGGTCCAGTCAGGGAACACAATGTCCAGTGCTGCCTTCTCTCCACAGTAATGAAACACCGGCGGTGTTAATGCAGCATAGCGTCCTTCGTAGTTTCTTTTCTTGATCACAGTATCGTCTCCACAAAAGAACAAAAGGTCCAAGTCGGGTACTTTTCCAGGGTACAACCTTAGAAGCTGCAAAATGCCCCATATTGTAAATACATCTCTGGTTTGATATGACATTCTGTATCTCTCCACATAAGCCGTTCCGTTGACAATTACGAGCCTGAAATCCGCACTTGGTTTCCCCCTTTCAATCATGTCATCTGTAATCCCCGTACTCTTCCATTGCTTTAAATCTTGGTGGATCCACCGGAAGTAGTCTGGGCAAGTTCCATTAGTCGATGATTCTTTGGGCTCGAACACCGACGGATAATTAACTAAATTGGAGCAGTTGAAAGGAAATTCAACGCTCTCATGATGAATTTCAGAACTTTGTGCCTGCCCAAGTGGAATACCCTGTATGATAGGCTGAGAAGCAAGTATACCAAAAAGGGAAAAAAAATCTTCTATTAAGATATGGAAATATAATGTCTGATAAAAATTCACTGAACATGAGGGAGTAAGCAACAGGTTTCGAGGGAGACTTACAATATCCATCCAATTAAGCAGAGCTGCAATAGCAAGGAGGAAGAAGAAGAATATGAAGATAGTAGTTGTGGAGACGAATCCCTTGAGGCGTCCAACACCAGCCTTTGAGAAGCAACCATGAATTGTTTGATCACCAAGAACATGTTGAACATGCTCCCCCATGGAAACTGTATTCACAAGCTCACGCACACAGTACAGTAATTGAGGCGTATAAAGTGGGGGCGTTGGATTCCTGGAGATGGAGCTGCAAAACTGAGATGAAGAGTAGCTGGTAAAAACTTGGAAAAACAAAGATCAAAATTAAGCACAGGTGCTGTTGATGTTGTGGAGAGGAAGAGGTTTCAAGCTAAATGGATTTTGGGTCAAGAAATAGTATTTTTTTTTTTTGTTCAACTTGAGTTGAGTTTGTTAAGATTTGATTTTTATGAGTGAAATTAAATTTAGCAACCCATAAGTTTTTTGTTTTTGTCGAATAGGCGAAAAAGATGATGATGAATTAGCAACCAAGACTTTTCTTTGAAAACATATGGAGGGGCTACTTGAAGAATATATATATGGGTCTATCTCAATTGTTAATTTTTACATCTACCAAGAGAAAAACGAGGCTAATTTATCCATATATGTTTAAAAAAAATTGAGAAATTACGTCATATTTTTTAAAATTTATTGGTCACCGTTATTTTTTAAGAGAAAAATTTTTTTTTTTTTATAAGACGCGTTTTTATAGTTTTTGTAAACAAAATGCGTCACGTAGGACGTGTTTTATTTTCTTTCTTAAAAGCGTGTTTTATGTGGTGCATTTTTTTCTAGCAGATCAATGAAAACGTATCTTGTAGGACACATTTTCTATCCAACGATAACTTCTCAACAGACAGAAATCCAAATGACTATTTTCTTTCCCATATAAACCCTTCAATTCTCATTTTATTCAATTCAAACTTTCAACGGCCAGATAAAATTCATAAGTCACTCAATTCCATGACACCATCGTAAATTCAAACATACCTTAAAACTATAATAATGTTTATCTCAAACACGAAAAAAAATACACAAACTTCTAATTTCAATTTGCAAGGAAAGAAAAAAGAAAAAATATTTTTTAGCAAAGTGAAAAGGAGTCCTACGAGACGCGTTTTCACTGATCTACCAAATAAAACACGTCACGTAGGACGCGTTTTTAGGAAAGAGAAGGAAACACATCCTACAAGGTGCGTTTTCTTTGCAAGATATGTGAATATTATTAATCTTGTAAGACGCGTTTTCTTTTCTCTCTGGAAACAACGTAAATTAATAAATTTTCGAAAAAATAACATAATTTCTCAATTAAAACTTTTCAATATATGTATATGTGTGTGTGTAAATTAGCCGAAAAATGAGATAAGATAATATAAATTAACCGAATTTGACATCAAAATACTACTAATACACCCCAGAAATGATAAAACTGGCATGTTTGTATTTTTCATTGGCATTAATTGATTTGTACATATTGCACATTAGTGTATATGTGATACTTTTTAGTGGTGAAAAGTTTTGGCCTTACGTGGACAATAACTATTTGTCATCCTTTTTATTGTAATATTAATGGAATCTAAAATGTTTCGCAAACAAGGGACATAGGCTCAATTGCCGCTAGCCGCGTTGAATGATTTCAACACTTGGCGGCTTTGCGCAAGGGCCCCGCCCCCATTGAATAAGCTTTAATTTCGAAAAGAAAAAGAAGCCTTAGTGGCTGCTTTGTGCTGGGGATTCCCATTCTATCATAAAGTTAGTTCCAATTTCCATTTACCAGTTGCAAACCATTTCATACTGTTTCAAGAGGTCCCATGCCCTGCCTTGAGTGGAAGAGTTACTTGCCAAGATAGAGTGAAATGAATGAAAATCTACAAGCGAACGTCACAATCAGATGGGTTTGTTTAAGGGTGTTCAAACGATCGGTTTGGTTATTAACCGAATTGAATTAATCAAATTGTATAATCTTTTAACCATTAATCGAATAGAAATTTTTTCAAAAAGATTAATCGAAATTTATATGTTTTTATCTTTTGGTTAAAACAAGTATAAAATATATATAAAAAAAATACATTGAAATCAACCGAAATATATGTTTTTCTCTTGAAAGTTAACCGAAATTTTATGTCTTAAAGCACTGTATAATTAAAAACACTACATAAGTCTTGAAATCAACACATGATATTATTAAATTCGATTGATTACCCAATTTCGAATCGAATTAACCGATAATTGAAATTTAAAAAAAAAAAAAAACATTAACAGATCTCCGGCCAATGAACCGAATTAGATCAAATTAAATTTAACCGAAATTTAAATACCCCTAAATTTACCGATATATATTTTTAATGATATCAAAGTTGGAAGTTTGTATTTTGGTTCGAGATTTCTTTATTCATAACATTGTGCCACAAGGTATTAATGCTGCGAATCTCCTTTTTGTTCCGAAATTTACAAACACAGAATATGTTAGTGATGTCCAACCTATAGGTTGTTGCAACTTCATTTACAAGATCATTGCTCACATCCTCGCAACTAGACTAAAACCGATTTGTTTGGGAATCATTTCACCCAATCAATCCGCTTTCGTCTAGGGGAGGTAGATCCAGGACAACATTGTAATTGCACAGAATGGGGTTGCAAAGGCATTATGGCAGTCAAGACTGATCTCGTTAAAGCTTATGATAAAGTTTCTTGGAAATTTCTTGAAAGAGCAACGGAGTGGTTGGGATTCTGAAACTTTTGGATACAAAGATTTATGATGTGCGTCTCATCTACATCCTTCTCGATTAAGGATAATGGAGAGAAAATTGGAACTTTTATTTCAAGGAAGGGAATACGCCAGGGAGATTAGTTATCGTCAAGTTTATTGAATTTAATTGCAAACTGATTCTCAGCTATAATTACTAAAGCTACATATACACCCCGATGTTTGCCAATTACTCACCTTCTCTTTACGGATGATTGTTTGTTATTCTGCAAGGCTGATCGCACCAATGTTGTAACCATACATGATTGCTTATCTCTTTTCCAATATGTGCCGAATGTCAGAAGATTCCAAGTAATTAAGTTTGCCTTCCATTTTGGGGATGGGGAGAAAGAGGCTCTCGCTTTCCTTAAAGAAGATAAACAATGCTGGAAATCCTACACCAATTGGCTCTAGTTAGAGCCATCACTTTCAGGGATTCGATTGGAGGAGTATTTAGAATCTCAAGACTCCACAAAAGATAAAAACATTGATTTGGAGGACTTGTCACAATGCCTTAGCCTCCAATGAAAACCTAGTTCGAAGACACCACACAAAATCCATGAGTTGTACGAGATGCAGAGCGGGCAGCGAATCTTTAGAACATATCTTATTTTTCTGCCCTTTCACCCAAGCTGTTTGGAGAGCTTCATCCTTTCACTATACTCCGCCTTAATGGGGTTCGGTTACGTTAAGATCAATCAAGAGTTGACTAATTTGGGTGCTTTTTTCGGTACCAGCATCATTGCCTGGTTATGCTGGAATATCTGCAAGGCTCGGATAATGTAGATTTTTGAGGTGTATCTGTCAACCCAATTCAGTTACGGGATGAACCCATGGACAGCTTCCTTGAGTTTTCGGAGCTACTTATTCCTTTAACCGGACTGATACTAGGACTAGAAACCGAGATGTTGTTTGGTCTCCTCCTCCTCTTAACACTAATAAGATCAATTGTGATGCCTCCTTTATGGGTGTTTCGAATGTGGCGAGTCTTGCGGCTAATGTTACCGACGGGATCAAAGCACAAGCGAGGTCTTTAAATGACAGCTTCAAAACCTTGGCGATAAGGTTTGGTTCCTTGTTGATAAATCGCAATGGATGGCAAAATGTCATTATCGAATCTGACAGCTTCACAACCATTAAAATGATCCGCGAAAAGATGGTCGACTATCATTGCGGCCGGACATTGTTTCCCATACATCTAACAGTGCTTCTATTTGTCTCCAACATGTTCTTCGCACCGGGAACGAAGTTGCTAATTGGATAGCAAAGACAACTATTAGTGGCTGTTGCCTCCCTTCCTGGCAATATTGTGTCCCGAATCAACTCATGGAACTTCTGTAATTTGTATAGCTTGATTAGTCGAAGTCTTTATTGAAAAACGAAAAGCAAGCATGCCATTTTATCTCTGAACATAGCTCCACAGCTACTGTAAAAATAGTGAAATTTTGGGTTGGAATTCCAAGAGCTTGGTGTACTCATGTGCATGTAATCATCATGTACAACATACATCTCTAGTAATTTACTGCCACCCGTTTCAAGGATATGTGATAAAAATGAATTAATTGTAGTAAACATCCCCAAATTATGACCCTCTTTTTAAATTAGTCCTTAAACTTCAAATCATTCTAATCACATCCTCAAACTATTAAGGTTATATCAAATAGGTTTTTATGTTAATTTAATGGTTAAATAACACATCAAATCTTATATGACATAATTTAAATGAAAATTATTGTAAAAATTAATATCTTAAACTCTTATTTTTGAGGATTTCAAAACAAATTTTATCATTCTTCTTCTTCTTAGTTTTACTTCATTAAATCTATAAGCCCAAAATAAATCGACAAATAGTAAGAATTGAACCTAAAACATCGAAATCGATATAGCTTTGATTTTGCTAATTCAACCAAACAAAGCCTCATTTGAAAATATTTTTTTATAAAATATATTATGATAAAAAAAATTTCATTCATATTATGACGGTATTATAGTATAATATTTTAGTATGAATTTACCGGCAGCCACTCTAATGGGTTTTGATTAAGGGTGGGTTTGGATGAACGGTTAAGACAAACACAACAACGGTGGTAAAATTATATATTATAATGATACGGTAGCGTGAGACAAAAAAATAAACTAAACGCATCGCACCATCTATTTAAACCTACACTAAAAAAAATGCGAAACATGATTTGTAATAATAGAAAATTTGAGTATTTAGAAAATCCCGTTAGGAAGAAGATGCCGCCATTGGATCACAATCCGGAAATATACATTAGGCCCATCCTTGTAATAAATTGAAGCATCCCCCCTAAGCAAGACATTACAATTCCATGCTGTATTTTCATTTCATATTAAATCATGTTGATTAAAAAGCTTGTAATGTCTAGAAGTCTATGCCTTTAATTCAAAGATTAGTAGTTTATAGTCAAAAGGCAATTCGGCCACTCAAATCACCAACAGCGCAGCACAGCGGTGTACCAATTCATTCACACGAAATCAAATCCCTGCTCAGCTTAGTTGGCCACCAGCCTAGCCCTACCCTCCTCTTTTTTGTCATTTCCCCTTCCATCCCACTTTTTTTTCAGTTGGTCAAAGCAATGATCATGTGTTTTAACTACTCTACGTCGTCGTTTCCTACCACCCGGTTTACGTCGCCCACATTTTAACCGTTTTACCTGTCGGAATGAAAGAATCCACTTCCTACTCTCAATCCTCTCCTTTAAGAGATGGGAACCGTTGGATCAAACGATAATAAAATAATATCCAAAATCAACAGTGTTTACGCGTGAACTTAGCGTAGGATATCAAAATCCAGAGTGGATTCATTATGAGTGGCTGGCTATATAATTTGATTTCGGCAGAACGTTGAGTATCACTTCATTCCAAACGAAATTATCGCCTTTTTTTTCACAAACCCATAAAATTAACTAAGTTATGGCGGAGGAAGTGAAGAAGCAGGCTGAAGCTGAAACGACGGCGACTCCACCGCCGGCAGTGGAGGTTCCAAAAGCTGAATCTGAGGAAAAAACTGTATCTCCACCGTCAGCAGAGGAGAAACCTGAAGAGTCCAAAGCTCTTGTTGTAGTTGAGAGTAAGCTTGGCTGTTACCTCATTTCGCTCTTGTTTTACATATATAGTCTCAACTTTCAACATTGAAATCATGAAAATTTATATGCTTTCTTTTAAGCATTTACTGGAAATTAACACTAGTCTGAGAATTTTCGTTTTTTTTCGATTGATCATTTTGTTCAGATTTTTTTCCTCATTCCAGATGGATTTATCTCTCTTTTTTGTTCTTCGGTGAAGTAACTTTTCATTTATGGTTTGCTGAAATTCTCTTTCAAATTTATATAAGAAAATATTGATAAGTTTCATATAATCGAAACTTCGATTTCGAGTTTCCATCCTTTTTTCAGTTAAAATTCATATAAAGCTAGTTTCTAGAATCTCTTAAACCAACTGATATAAGGAAAACAGAGCTCAAGACAAAACTTTACCTTTAATTGCTGTTTTAGTGCTTTGTTCTTTTGGAATACGATCAAATTTAACACGAAAGGGGGCAAATAAATAAAAAGAACAGTTAAATTTCCTTTTCCAGATTTCTCTGTGCGAGTTTTCTCTGTCTTTCTTCTGTTTACCTTTATTCAATGAACACTGAACAGCTACTTGATCGCTTTGTTGGACTGAGTAGAGTTTCAACTCCGAACCGTATTGAGGCAGACTAAACTTTTTGAATGCAATAATTGAACTCTCTTTAAAAATGACCATATGTCTATGCTGATGTATTTTAATTTCTTTTTCGTATCTGAAAATATATGTAAAACACGAAAACTTGCAGGAAAATAAAGAGTTAAACTGTACTGGTTTTCCATGGGACCTTTTTCCTTTTTTTTCTTTCTGAGCCATATCATTCTTTACTTTTCTCTGTTTATCAAATATGAAACATATCTTCTCTGATGTGATGATACGTTTATATTGTGAAGAATATTATCCGATTTAACACTGAAGATTCTACAAGAATATGGTTAGGCTGGCAAGTTGCTATTGGTGATTTCTTTTCAATTTTTTTTGTCAAGGTGCTATTGGTGATTAGCTTAACACTATTTGTAGATATTGCCCATCAATTATTATGGTGGGCATCTAATAATATGATTATGGACCCCTTTCTTTTCATTATTTTTAGGTGAAATATTAAAGTTGCTTTGACAACAGGACTTGTACTGTTGCTATATCTTGTCTTATTAACTAGCTTTTAAGATTGAAAAAGAAACTTCAATTATGGTGTATCTTTTTTTATGAAGAATTAGTGTCATTTTCTTCTGTATTGATAGAAATTCCAGGTAATCCTCAATTTGGTGCTAGTTTTTGAGCAAGTCTTACTATACCTAAATCTTATCAATGTACTTAAAGAACCCATTTGCGTAATTTTATTTGTTTATGTTGTAAGTTAGATTGATCCAGACATGCTATATATTGAAGTGATTAATCTTTCATCACAACTTTAATATTTTACATGGGCTAATGACGTTTGTCATCATTAGTCATTGCTCAAAATTGTTCTGGTGGTTTTAACATTAGTTTCATTTTGACAGAGGCCCCAGAGCCTGAACCAAAGAAAATTTCAGGAGGATCACATGATAGAGGTGAGTATGAAGTGAGATACTATCGCTTTATTACCATTAGATACTACTTGGTGATTTGATGAATGTGTTTAAGATCTATGAAAGGAGGAGGTTTAAGATCTATTACTTTTATTTTTTTCAGATATTGCCCTTGCAGAGGTTGAAAAGGCAAAAAGGTTGTCATTCATCAAGGCATGGGAAGATACTGAAAAGACCAAAGCAGAGAATAAGTAAGGCCAAAAACCCTCTTCCATCTTTCCACAAAAGACTGAAGCTTATGAAATAGTTGTGTTCTCTCCACTAATTGTAGCTATATACAAAGTTTTCTTTATAGTTTACAATTTCCGTTGTTTGAGGAGATTTATTGCCAAGTTTCTATCACTATGAAAGTAATCTTTATGGTTCTCATGACCATCTATGAGGAGTTTAACTGTTAAATAATCTATTGACTTAAAATTGATGATCAGGTCCCAGAAAAAGCTCTCTGCTACTGTAGCATGGGAGAACAGCAAGAAAGCAGCTCTGGAAGCAAAACTGAAAAAAATTGAGGTAACTGGCTCTCTATTGCTTTTTTTTTTTTTGCAGCCATGCTTTGCATTTTACGATTTAAATCAATTTTACTTATTTGGGAGGTCTGTTATCGATTGGATTTAATTCTAACAAGGTGCAAATATTGGTAGGAACAATTGGAAAAGAAGAAAGCAGAATATGCAGAGAAAATGAAAAACAAGGTAGCTTTGCTCCACAAGGAAGCAGAAGAAAAGAGGGCAATGGTTGAAGCCAAACGAGGAGAAGAGGTTCTCAAGGCGGAGGAAATGGCTGCAAAATACCGTGCAACTGGACAAACTCCAAAAAAGGTCCTTGGGTGTTTCTGAAGTTCAAAAGTTGAAGCAAATGTGATTTTTTACTGTTCTTGTTTGTAGCTACCCGTTTTTCATCTGTATATTTCTTGTCGGTTTCTATGTTTGTTTTGAGTTTAAACAGTGTGTAACATCACAAATATTTAATCTACCATCGTATTTGTTGATTGATATGGAGGAATGCATTTCTTTTTGGTTCTTTTGGACACAAGTTGGGAGGTTTTTCATCTCGGGTTATTTGAATTGATTAAAGCATATATACATTTCACTTAACGATTGACGTTCGAAATTTGCATCCTTCTGATGGGTCAAGCATACACATGGCAGACATTCTCTAAGATCTATCCTTCATCTGTTATTGAGAAGAAATGAAGTGTGATTCCATTGATGTCTGTGCTTGGATTCTCTTAAGGAAACAAATACAGATCGTTGGGTTTTGGTGGGGGGGAAGAGCTTTCGGTTTATCAACATGCAAAATTAAATGGCGTCTGGAATGCTTCGTTCTCTGCTTCCCTCTTTGCTTATTTAGAAATGCTTTTTTCTTGAAGAAGAATCGTGGAATAAAAGATCAGAAGCATATGATCAATTTCCAATCCAACCAAAGACCACGGATTGGTTTTAATCATCTAGGATGTGACATTTGCAAGCTTCCTGGTGTTACATTGATGACCCTGCCAAACTTTGATCAGCAATGGCAGGGACGGAGGGATCTCAAAGTCCGAACATGGTTCTTCTGCACACTCCAAATGAAATTACAAGAGAGCAGCTAGCAATGTCTTAACCAAAATTAAAATGGATGGCAAGCATACACAAGTCATTTCTTTTTAAATGTCTGATGCCTTTATTTATTCATATGACAAAAAGATGAGCCAATGCAACAACATAATCAAAACATAAATTTCTTGCACAAAGCTACAACCCTTGAAACAATTCCACCATGATCCGACTAGCAAAAGAGTAGGAAGTACCAAACCATATGTTAACAAAATCAAAAGCACAACTTTCTATATTCTCTCCTACTATCCTGTCAACGTTTCAGGACTACTGAATTTTGAGAAATTGCTAGTAGCATTGAGGGCTTACATTATGCATACAGCACCAACACCACCTAACTTTTTTTGAACGCACACCCATTTGCCAAGGCAAACACCTTGATAGATCAGCTCCACTGACCCTAATAAACATGCAAACCATTGTACATCATCAACATTTGCAGCATGTAAATCGCCAGTACAAAGAACAAAGAAATTACTCCATGCATGTAATCTAAGACTGGAGACGAGGATGGTTGCTCACCGTTGTTGACCACCATAGGCAAAGCAGGAAACATCTTGAATAAATCATCGACAGTAAATTGCCTGATCAATGTGTGGAGGAATTTGCTTAATTTCAGTCCCAAGTTCTTGTTCAATCCTATACCTGTTACAAAAGACCAGGTAAATTTTCAATGAATCAGGAGAACCTCAATGCATATATTACTATAGCTTCAGATAGGATTGACGTCATGATTTACAAGTTAAAGCGGTCCTCGTAAGTGATCAAATTCACAGCCAATCCAAGATGACCAAACCTTCCTGATCGACCAACCTGCTCATTAAAAGAATACCCATGAGGATTACAAAAAAAATGGTACAAATGTTGCAATTTTTAAGAGAAAATATCTTAACCAACATACTCTATGAAGGTATGTTTCTGAGTTCTTGGGGAAGTCGAAGTTAATAACAACATTCACAGCTTGGATATCTATACCCCTTGTAAAAAGATCTGCAGAATGTATAAATGCATCATTAGGAGATTATTCTTTACATGTTGACTATCAAAGAATGCTTGAGAAGAATAAAACCTTTTTATGCACACGCATCACAAATCAATTCTAAAGAAACTAACATGTGAAGTACATTGCTTGAAATAAATAATTAAAGCCAGCAGCGTTGGGTTCAAATAAGTAGTTATTTTCTAGCAAAACAAAACAAAAGAAATATACAGCCTAATACAGAAAACACAGTAAAAGAAAGTACTTTGAACTATTAGCTATACAACACTGATTTAGTTGTAAAGAATCAAACTGCAGATGAAAATTAGCTCATATCCCATGGCGTAACATACCAGTACAAACAAGGTTCCTGCATGCACCATTGCGGAAATCATGAAAAACTCTGTTACGATGGTCTTGAAGCATTTTTGCATGAATATAAAAGCAAGAGTAGCCAAGTTCTGTAATTTTCTTGGCCAACAGCTCCACCCGATTCACCGAGTTGCAGAAAATGATTGATTGGTTTATTTGCAGCTGGAGATAAATATATATCATCACTCATCCAAACAAAGGTAAAGAGAGAAAATTCAATGAAGTTTTTTATAACATCAAACCTTAGAGAAAAGGGTATTCAGGCAATGGACTTTCTGTCTTTCTTCCACAAAAGCATAATATTGTGTAATACCCTTCAGAGTAAGCTCATCCATTAGATTAATAATATAAGGTTTTTTTAGGTATCTGTCTTTGAAGTCCTTAACAGTAACAGGAAACGTGGCTGAAAACATCAAAATTTGACGACTTGCTGGAAGAAAACGTATCAACTGCTCTATAGAAGGTTGAAACTCCGGAGACAGAAGTTTATCTGCCTGAAAGAAACCAAAAGGAGAACATCATATTTTGCAAGTACAAAGTTAAAAAAATCAAGCATAAACAAGGCAAGGAAAATAATCAAATATTTTCTCCATCCTACAACTGTTTTGCTTCCTCTTTACAGAAACTTATAATGCGCTATTGACTCACACTTGAAATCTAGATCCAAACAAGCAATTATATAAAGATAAGAATTGAAAAGAAAAGAAAAAACAAAATCAGAGGTAAAGAGAATGCAGCTACCTATCTGGACCTTTGAAAAGAAACCAGTAAGCTGTAAGAACAAAATGAAGAGAATTCATATTGTCTCTGCCAATTCAATTGCGGCAAATATTTCAAAACTGTAAACATGAGGCGACCAAAACCTATCCTCATCCCACCCAATAAAAAATGGCATAAACCCATAGAACACCGTTTGCCAAGATTCCCAGATAACTTCATCAAATTCTCTCAAGTTAAACTTGAAAGGCAAAAAGAAAATCAAACTGAAAGAAAAATACAGAGAAACAACCAATTTATTACCTCGTCCATAATAAGCATTGAACAATCTTTCAAAATGCAAACACCCTTTTTAGCAAGGTCGAGAATTCTGCCAGGAGTTCCAACTAGCAAATGGACTGGTTGACACAGTCGCATGATATCATCCTTGAGACTGGTACCTCCAGTTGTGACCATGACTTGAATTTGTAAATGCTTCCCGAGCTCCTTGCATACTTGTGATGTCTGAAGAGCCAGTTCTCGTGTTGGAACAAGTATGACAACTGCACCAAAAAAAATGCATTATGAGTAAAGACAAGAAATTGAACAGATATTGAAAAATAAAAAATCCAAGTGCACTGATAACTTTCTTGTGCCTAAAGTAACACAACACAATAGAGAAAGGGAACTGATAGGTATCTCATTTTAAGCCAAAAAGGTTTCAAATAAATAACTTCATTTGTGCAAGTTTCAGTAAGAAGAGTCAACTTATGCCTGGACTGGCGAAAAAAGTTGCAACTATTTGCAAGAAGTCTTGATGCACTCATTTCACAAATTGGTACAGAAGTTTGACCCTCACTCGACTAAGTCCATACATATCAATGCCCATAATTCAAATTTCAGTTAATAGTAAATGCAGCAAACAGCAGTCATGCATCTTCCCCACTATCTGATTGACGAGCAAATCAAGCAACTAGAAGAAGAATAAAGAATAGAAATGGGCAAGCTATGAAGTACAAATTGCCAATTAACTGGACCTATAACTGATACATGCAGAGGTAAACAAAAAAAATTGAAAAAAAAAGGAAGAAGTAGATGGAAATCTAACCTTGAATAACATTGCTATCTTGGTCAATTTTTTCCAAGGCAGGAACGCAAAATGCTGCTGTCTTCCCAGTGCCATTTTTGGCTCTAGCAAGAATATCACTTCCAGTTAAAGCAATAGGAATACTCTCTTCCTGAATAGGAGATGGTCTTTCAAAACCCTTCTCATAGATTCCCATAAGAAGTTCACGTTTCAGAAAATAGTCCTCAAATTCATTTCCTTTGGTAGCTGTCACATCCTGGAAGCAATTCAATGGCAGATCAGTGCATAAACATGCAATTAAACTGTTTCACATATCTCTAAGTACGAAATGCTACCTCATACCTTGTAAAGAGATATATATCACAAAAATAAAATGATATGCTACCGAGGATGAAATAATACAAGCCTAAAATCTCACTACCTGAAGGTCTCAACATCAAAACCCCAGGTATCAGTGTCCCCAAGTTAAAAGCTTTAGAAAGTGTATTTATAGTTTATATCATAGGATAATAGGAATCAAAAAAGAATAATAACTTGCATCACCAGAATAACGAAAGACAGCAATTTGTCCTTTACCATTCTAAAGAGCTGGAAAGAATTTGTTTAGGTTAAATTTTGCAATTAGTCCCTATACTTTGCGGAAGTTGTGAATTTAGCCCCTGTACTTTAATTTGATCAATTTTAATCCCTAAACTTTTCAAATTGGTCAAGTTTAGCCCCTGTATTTTTCAACATCTGAAATTTAGTCCTGACACAAACACTGACGGTTAAATCTATTTCGTTAATAATTACTAGTTTTGTACTATGGTACAATTGTAGATTTGGCTATATTCACCAATTGGATCAATTCTAAGTCCCTATATTTTTTGAATTTTGAAATTTCAATTTTGATGCAAATGACAGCCATTAATCCATTAACAGGATTTTTGGTGAATAATATGTGGAAATAACAAGCTGACAAGGCATTACACATATGATAATATGTTTAATGCATAAGATTTTGGAAATAGCAACAGTTACAGTTTGGTGAGGACTGAATTTTCAAATTTGAAAAGTACAAGGACTAAAAATGACCAAAATAAAGTGCAGGGATTAAATCCACAACTTTCATAAAGTACAAGGACTAATAACAGAATTTAACCAACTTTTTTTTTTTGGTGAATATTTAACCAACTTTATTATTTTATAAAGGCATAAAATGATGATTATCATGGTAAACCATATAAAATCTTTCAAGCAATTTTTAAAATGATAGTTCTCTTACGTGCAATCTCATTAGCAAGGAAATGGTAAATTCAACACCACAACCAAATATCATTTACAAAAATACCTCTGTTTTGTAGCGTGTATCAGGTGGCGGTATGTTCAGCCTTGCCTTCCAATCTTGTGAACTAAAAGAGGAGGTAAGGAAAGAGGTAAATAAGACAGAAACCATAGACAATAAAGCAGAAGAGAAAACTCAATTTGAGAAAATCACCTAAATATATATTAAGTTTCACTCTACAGCATATACAAGAGAGAACACAAGTCAGAGATAAAACTTTAACAGTTAAAAAGAAAAGTAAAAAGTAACCAGAAAAGCAATACATAAAATAAAATTGTCCATCCCTCATCAAGTCTCTGTATAATCGAGTTCCTCCTAACAAATGGAAATTTGGGACCAAATCAAACCCTAAAATGACTACTTAAGGTGATTAGAATACTCAAAACCTATTAAATCGCCTTCTCTAGGAAGATAATGCAACAAAATAGAATGGAAAAGGAGATTCTTCGTAAATACAAATAACAATAAAAAGGAGAAGAAATGGAAGGGGACCTAGAGTCGACGGCTTCGGATTGTACGGTCTTCTCGACCTCATCGACCACACTGGAGTCATTGCCGCCGGGCAACTGGTCTCTTCTGAGCCACAGCTGTTGCTGATGCTGTTGTTGTTGTTGCTGCTGATGTTGTTGTTGAAAGTGCTGGTGATTCTGCAACAAATTCCTCTGCACGTAGTGTTGTTGCGTAGGCCTGGACTGAAAGCTAGGGTTCGCGTTCACTCCGCCCCCTCGGCCAACACCGATTCCTGGTGGATACCTCCCTCTACTATTCATATCACAACCCTAAACTCCGAAAAAACAGATTCGAAACCCTAGAAAACCGAAATCTCTACACAACTACAAAGAAAAAGAAACAAAGCTAGGGTTTCTTACAAAGGGGTAACGCCGTAAATAGTGGCAAAACCAATGGTCGTCCTAAAAAAAAAGGAAAGAAACTAGTCTCTGGTAGCTCAAGGGGAAAAAGAAGAAGGTTAGATCATAAATTTGAAAGAAAACCGAGGGTGCTATTGCACAGATCTGGGTTTTTTTTTCAAAAAAAAAATGAACGATTTCTGGACAAGAAATCAAATGATTTTTTTTTTGGGTTCAATGAGAAGAAATCAAATGATTTGGGTTTTGGGAGCGCTAAGGTTTTTATAAATGGCTCGATTTTGGTGGCAAAGAAAAAAGATGTTTGATTTTAGAATGAAAAGAGAAGGGGTTGGTTCATAGTCATTCCTGAGCTGAGCTTGCAACGAAAATCAATGAAAATAAAATTAGGGCATCCAGATAGATAATTCTTTTTTGTCCTTTTGTAATTTTTGATGTATGAGCCCGCTTGGATATTATATTTACACATATTGCCCTCAGCAACTAACCGACTTTTTTTTTTTCTAATTTTCTTTTAAATTAACTTTTTAAGAGAACCTTACTTTTTTATTGAATATTAAACAGATTTTTTTATATTTTATTTTAATAAATAAAATTAATTTATGTTGAATAAGATTATTAATTTTTTTTTGAATAGATAAAATTATTAAATTTCAATCTATAATATCTGAAAAAAAAACTATTATAGATTATTATTTTTAAAATTAAAAATTAGTTTTCACCAGAAAATAAAATTATTTAAATTTAAATATATCAATATTTATTTGAATAAAATAAAAAATGCCATTAATTCTTTTTATTTATGCTTTAGAAGAGATAAAGACGGTCTAACGAGGCTTGCAAGTATTCCCCACCAAAGTGGGATAAAAAAAATTAAATACTAAAATATACCTATTTTTTCATTTTGTTAAATACTAAAAAAATTAAAATATACTAAAATTATTAAGAATTTTTTTAACATCTGTCAAAGAATGAATTAAAAAAATATAACGGGAACACATTTTTAGATACAAAATTGGAAATTTGATTGTACTTTACATACTAAATTAAAATAGAAAAAAGTTTAAATACTAAAATGGAAAAGCAAATATATTTTAAGGGTCAAATATAAATTAAGCCAATTAAATAACATAAACCAATAATGCATATGCATTATATATAAATAAATAAGAATGCTTAGGAGGGAAGGTGCTTGGTGAGTCAGGAGTGAGTGGGTCAGGACAACTTTGGCGAGCTCAATTCAAAGCATAAAGCAGCATTATCTATTCTTTTAATTCATTATTTATCAAAACCCAAGGGAGTTTCCTGTAATTACAACAATTATGATCGAAGACCTTTTGCTGGACTGGTATTTGTCATTGTAGGCCCGTTGAAAATACTATTATTATCTGTAGTTTTAATTTAATTGATATCAATATTATTACATATTTGTTGTATATAAATTATTTTTATCATTCAGATTGCAATTAAATTTTTAAGGGAAAAACTTTAGAGATAATTTACCACTGAAATTGAAAAGTTTCAAATACTTTTTAAATAAATAATTTAAATTATTTGTAAATTTTAATTTGAATATATAAATGATATTTATCTTTCATAATTAATATAAATGAAACGCAAATTTATTATTTACCACCTAAAAGTTATTTAGTTTTCTTGTTTGGCTTGGTAAACTAGTTTGAAAAGTTATTTGTTTACTATTATTTTTTACTTAAAAAGCACTTTCGAAACTAAAATGGTAAATAAAGTTTTAGTGGGGAGAGTGTTTATATATAGGAGTGAGGTGCGACATAGTGAGTGAGTTGAACATAAACCATGTTTTGTATATGAAGATTTATAATGAATTATTCTTTAGGTAAAACTCCACGTGCTTAAGAAGTTTTTGAATTGTATAACAAAACTTATGTGTCCATCTAGATATGCAACTAGAAAACAGTCAACGAACTCTCACTCAACTTCATGTGTATGTTTTAATTGAACTTCCGTCATAAATCATATACATTTAGGGTCAATTTACAATTGATGTTGAAAAGTGCTCTGAAAAAATTTTATAGTGTTTACCAGATAAAATGTCTATTTAAGACATAATGTTTTAAAGCAAAAGATTTGATGAGAGGGTGAAAAGATGATTTTCAACCAAGCCAAAAGGTTAAAATTAAAGTTTGGTTTGAAAAGTTGCTTGTTTACCAATTTTTTGGTTTAAAATTATGGTTTGGGTTGAAAAGTGCTTTTCAAACTCAACGGTAAACACACCCTTAGTATAGGATGATTTGTTGTCGATAATCTGATCGTTTAATGTATGGAAGGATCTTTTATTCCTTGTTTAATTTGGATTTATTAAATGATGAATTTTTATTTGTGAAGTTTATTTACGAATATTTTATATAATTGATAAATATTTTATCATTCATCTGATATTTTTAAATATTTTTGTATAAATATATTTAATATTTTTAAAAAATATTGATAAATCTAAAATAGTATAACGAAACAGAGTGATACCTTCCCCATCTCAATTCTTGTAAAAAGGAATCGTATGATCACTACCTCTATATGTATATATTTTGGGTAAAGTGAGATTCATTTAACTTCAAAATCATTACGAGGCTCATGATCAATCCCCCTTCGATCCTTATCACTATCAGCAAGTGAGTTTTTTTCGACACTAATAAATGATTGAACTATGAATAATCACAATACTAACGTTGCGTTGTCAAAGCTTTAACCATTTTTTTTATTTATAATCATGAATTTCATTAAATACAACACAAAATTGAGGTTGGAAAAAAAGAACGTTGGAAATAGTTATACAAAGTTGATCCATTTTATATTACGAAGCATGCAACTTGTATAAAATTATAGAAAAAATGGAATACAAAATCAAATGTGAACAATCAGACAAGAATTTAATGTTAAATTCGATGTGATCTGCAAGCCAATCAAGCAGGTACAATTGCAAAAGCTCTAAGAAGAGATCGTGTATGGGAATTTCATGAAGAACCAATGAGTGGATCAACGAATGGATGGATCGATAATTGCTAAAGTTGATTGTTTCCAATAATCTTTAAAATCACGACTCTTCTTCATTGTCATCTTGATTAGCCGCCGCAGTTTCGAGGTCAGCTTGGTTTTCAGCAAAGTCCGTGGATGATGCGGTGGAGGAGTTCCTCCTATGTGTAGCCGCCTGGAGGACATGGTTGTAGTTCCCTTTCACCATGAAAAGTTGAGCGAAATGATGCTTGCAGTAGAGGATACCATTCAAAGCCGCGTAGGATGAGTGTGTCAAAGGGCACCCTCCGTGAGCGCACCTAAAGCATGTTTTGTGAAAACATTCCCCTTCCATTGCAATCTGTTTTAACCAAACATTACCACTTATTTAGTTACTCCCAAGGGTAATTAGTAAAGTTCAATAAATATTTATCAACCTTTTCTAATGGGTACACCGTTTTCTCGCAAGCAGCACATTTATCTTGGGTTCCAGAGAACAAGGATGAGAGTTTGTTGGGAGTCCTCGACTGTAACATACCAAAGAAAACTTATTAATTGTTATACGACTCGGGATCGACCCAGTGATACGGAAAATGACTCGTCTTTATTGTTGTTGATACTGTGTATCAGCAATATCATCATCATAGTAATCGATTCACATAAATATGCATTTATGTTTTCCCATTTTAATACCAGTAAAATTGAAGGGGGAAAGGGGACATACCGTGTCATTTTGCTTCTCGGTCTTCGCTGCAAAATTCATCGTCAAAGAAAATCAATGCTGTTAGCCTCATCCATGTAGGGTGAAAATGAACGAATTTCATATGTTTGGAAGAAATGGCTGTAAGTGTTGAGGTAATATAAATGTGACCTGTTTGAAAATTCTTGCTGAAATTGCCAGATTCCTTAAATAGTTGCTCAAAATGAGGCTTGCAATACAGGACTCCATCCATGGAGGAGTAGGTGTTCATCTATCAAGGGTACAAAAAAAAGCATGTTGTGTGAGGAAAACACAAAAAGCAAGTTTTGTAAGGAAAAAAGGATTGGAACATACCACAAGGTTTCCGTTGCAATGGCTGCATTTGAAACAAGTTTTATGGTAAGGAACTCCTTCAAGAGTCATCATATCAACCACATAGACAGTCTTATCACAAGCCTTGCATTTGTCCAAAGTTCCCGTGAATGCCATTCTCCCTTAAGCTTGAACTTGTTTGAACCTTGAAAAAGAAGATGGTTTTGAACAAACAAAGGAACTATTGGACAGAAAAAAGAAGCAACTTGCCCTTTTTCTGGGTTTTACGTCTGACAAATGAGAGCTGATACTAAAGCAATATCTTTGCTCTATCTTATAAAAAACTAATATATATCAACTTATAATGTACTGTACTCGGCAAATTCTGATTGACACCCACGTGATTGGATATCCTCAAACTTTGGAAGGTTAAATCTACTGAATTTGGATGCTATATCGTTGGACAGGAGAGAAACTAGGCTTTAAGCTCTTGACCTCTTCAAATGAGAGCCAGCCTAACTATTATTATTATTTTCATATTTCATTGGATTCTAAATTATTACGATTCGTACCATTCAAGTTCATGAAAATGTGTATTATAGTAGCCTCTTCTTGTTGTGTCATTCGGATTAGTGCAATATTATACTGAGTAGTAGTAAAGATTTGATTGTATGATTTATTATATTTATGTTGCGGAAGAATGAATTATGAAATATGATTTTGTATTTTATAAATTTCTGAAATCAAATGGTGTATAATAGAAATTTAAATTTGAAGTGAATGGGTTAGAAAAATGAAAGTTATTATGTGGTTGTGGTTGGGGTTGGTGTTTCTTAATGTCATTTGTACTTTTTCGATGTAATGGCAATTGCAACTTACCTCTATAATTGGGTTATAAAAAAAACTTGGATCTTTTTCATGCATGTCTCGAAGGATTTTCAACATCAATTTATTATAATAGAATGTGAGGAATTGACAAGTACAAAATCTTTTAAAGATTTTTAATGTAATTGAGTTTCTAAAACATCTCTATTATTGTATTCAATATTGAAAAGCAAAGATGAAGACACCCAATGTAGTATTTGTTTCTTCTTTAAAAGGGTATCTCATGTTATGTTCTGTTGTTCCAACCATAAACAATGGACCAATTATGACTCTATGCAAGATGAGTGTAATGATAGAAGCATATGCATTTGACTTGGTTGAGGGATTAAGCCAGCCTGAACTTGGCCCCCAGTGAGATGATGTAGAACTATCATTACTTGCCCTAACTATCCAAGTGCTCTTGGAATTAGTTATTTTGTGCCCAAAGAAGACGCTGAAATGTTCTAGAAAAGAATAAAGAGTGGTTCCCAATAGGAGCTCTTTTGTTGGGTCATTCATTACATTGGAATAAGGCATAACAAACATTAGAGGCAATGCAGCGTCAATAATGATGATGAAAGCTTTGCATTGGTTGAGCTAACTTGATAGTCATAGAAGCCTATCCTTCTGGAGGAACCATTCAGATTGGGGAAGCCTACAGGGATTAGATACTGCTGTGTTAAGGTCATCATTATATGGTAAAGGTTGCTTGTTTCTTTTGCTCTAAATTATACACTTTGGCTCAATCGTAATACCTAAAATGCATATAAATCCGATTGAACTGGTGGGGTTAAGATCACTTGAACTTTTATTCATCGATATCAACCATTAAATGGCAGTCTCGAAGGGGGGCAGATTACTTTCTTTTATAGTACTACATACAGTCCCAAAGAAACCAAGTAAATTGGAGAGATTTGATTTGATATGATATGATAATTTATCCTTGGAAAAACAGGTTAAACAAAAACCAGTCATGTAGAAACATCAATTCGAGCTTCGAAATGATCGATTCCACTTCTATTCTGCTGTTTACTTCTCCTAAGAATAGAAACCTGAAACAAGAAAACATAAAAAACAGATGGAGAGTACATAAATCTTTTCATATCTAATGGCTGTCCAAGCATTGCCAGAAATTAATGGAACTTCATAACTGTACATAAATAATGCAGTATCTTTAACATCAATGAATGTATTATCTACTCCAAAAGCATGTTTTAATTGCACATACCTTTGGCCTTTCCATGCCACTTCCAAAATATCCTATCCCAAAAGACAAGGATGAGTACGCAGCTGCAATTTCTATAGCTTTCAGTTTTGGATGATTTCCTGGAACCTAAACCAAAAATTCACATATAAAAACTAATCCGATAAATGTAATTTTTTTTCCGAAAGATATATTGTGGTTTAATCGAGATCTCACCCTGATAGGAGCATCCGCTTGCACAATTAAAATCCCGGCACTTTTATCAGTAACAGCTTGATTACTATCTTGAGCAACAGAGCGAAGAACTTTCATGCAAGCAGAGGCAGGACCTGCCTGTGAACTAAGCATGAAAATGACCTTATTAGTACCCCAAGTGTTGCAAATTGCAATGAATCTAATGAATGTTTCAAAGGCAGCCAAAATATTCTAAATGGGACCAAAGATCATAAATCTTTGAATTTAAGCAAATAATTTAGATCGAACAAAATCAACTTCTATTATATGATTTATCACTTCTAGTTCTCACCAAGCATAGACCTTTACCGATTTCAACACCCATGCTTGGAATCAAGTAGACAGTTAATGTGTCAAAAGATTGTATCCTATTATACTACTTTGGTATTAATAGAAAGAGATACAAGCAGAGACAACCTAACTCAACAAGGTCCATTTAGGATAACTGAAACTTTCTTCATGTAAAGGGAACAAATTCCTGTTAGGCATATAAATCCGAAAGAATCTTACAGTGACGATGAGACACAGCACTCCCGAGCTGCAAATCCTTTCATTAGGTGTTCTCCAGCACCGCTAACACAACAACCAACTATAAAAGGAGCCCCAAAGGGTCCTTTTGAGGAGGCCCAACAGCCTGCACCATACATTGCTGCTAATCCCACACGACCGGAGACCTGTCATAATTGTGGGAAAAAGTGTCTCATAAATTATATAGCCTCAAAGAGCAATGAACTCAGAAATACAATTTCATCCAGTAATTATCACCTTCAGTGCAATACCACCACTGGAGGCTCCTGATGCTATATTTCCTTCAGTGTCAACACAAATGACTCCCACAGTGTCCATGATATTGTCCTCTTCTGATGGGCTGAGCATACGTGATTGACCACCACTGTTGTCCTCCAAAATATCACAAGTTTGAGCATGTGAGCCTGACATACAGATGCATAATTTCGGTTAAAAATATTGTCCAAGCTTATTGATATGAAATACATCTCCAAAATTATGGGGGGCAAATCTTAAATGAAAATGATCAAATATAAGTACATGCAGAAGAGACTCAAAGAAACATCCACCAATTTTGTAAGCAATCAAATATCGGCGAAATCAATACAATTCACACTACTAAATTATAGATATACAGAGTCTCCACTGCTAAGAGAAAATCATGAATGCTAGTACAGATGCCAAGATTGTTGAAACACCAAGCAATCAAATAACCCATTAAATAACACAAGTTTGAGATTTGTGAATTGATTGAATAAAAATTTTAAAATATATAAATGGGTGCAAAAACAAGAACAGAATGAGTCAGTTTTAATATCTGAATGCAACCAAATACCTTGTATTGATGCATTGTGCTGCGCATTACAAGAATTTCCTTCAGAAGAAATATCAATCTCAGCTTTGGCATCAAGAAGCATTGCTTTGTAGTGTTTCCATTGTGCTTTTGCCTTTGGTGCCACCAACCACTATTTTGAAATAGAAACAATAAAATTTTACTAAAGGTAAGAATAACCTATTAGAAAACTTACACTGAATAAGAACTATTAACCTAATGGAAAAATGAACAGAAGACTGCAGAAGAACCCCAAACCTGATCAGCCTTAACCATATATTCAGGCAAGGCAATGCCATTAGATTTTGCCCATAGGCGTGCACCTTCACCAACCAAGAACCTTGAAAAATCGTATACAAGGCCAAAGTTAGGGGGAAGAAATAGCAGCAAACATAAAAATGAAAACTTGACAAAGAGAAATGTTAAAATAATTCAAAAATAGCAGATAAAAGCAAGGAAACCAGTTGTTTATTTACATGGGGGGTATTCGACCCAACAAAGAAGACCCTTTCGTTTGTTCCTTCACTAGCAAAGCGGCAATCTGAATAGCATTTGGAACACCTGGTCTAAAACTTAACAAAATGGATTCTAAGTAACTTCAAGAAAAATACAAAATTTGATCTAAGGGAAAATAAAAATTTACCAGGCACAGCTCCAACAGCCCCAAACGCTCCAGATTGACCATCCATAAGACTTGCATCACATTCAACATTACCATCTTCAGTTAAATTAGAGCCTCTGCCAGCATTTGTGCTGGGGTCATCCTTTTAACAGAAAAACAACCATTTTTTTAATTCAAAGGATCCTACCCAACGACCAACATATAGCTATGAAAATGAAAACGAAAAAGAAAGATAAAAATTGGGTTTCTACCTCGAGCACTTGAATAGCCGCTGCAACAGCATCGACAGATCCACCAGGACCTTTACGGAGAACGGAAGCAGCAGCCAGGCAAGCGCGTTTCATAGCCGACCTTAAAGCTTTTTCATTGGAAGGGGCGTGGTATCCGGCGCCGACATGGACGGCCACAAAAAACCCAAGCTTTTGGGGTTCTACCTCACCCCCCATTGATGACTCCATTAACTTGGGATTGAAAGAATGGGTATGGGTGTAAGGTTTACAGGGTAAATTGTATGAAGCGAAATTTGGGCAAAAGAGGGAAAGACCCAAGTCCAAAGTCTTGTTAGTTGTTAAGAAGGACCATGATAAATTGATAATCACTTTCGCCTTTTAAAAGAAGTTTGAGGGTTCTATGAGAGGTTTTGGTCTCATTTTATTAATTGGCTTCTCCTTGTTGTTTTTTTAGCTGAGTGAAATCATTAAAATTAACCCTATAACCATTATTATCTGTAATTAGTTTCTTTCACAGTCATTCAATATAAAACAAACACATGAGCCAGCATCGACTTGGCAATTGTTCTTGCCGAATATATCAAGTGGAACCTTGCTTTGCACCGCAAGAAGAAAATACTATTGTTCTTGAACAAATATTGTAGGAATTTTGCATTAAATCATTGATTCTAAGATCACTCAACATTGAGAAGTTGGTAAAATCTTTGATCAAAAAGATGAGGCTTCCTTCCTAAGGAAAAAATGACCTGAAGGGCCATCATTTGACAGCAGTGCTAGCCTTGCAACATTTTCAGCACCTTCAACGGCAGTTAACACCCCAGTGTTGCAAGTTATATCAGTCTGCACAAAGCCTGGGCCAATGGAATTGACAAGGAAACTTGGGTACTTGTTAGCTACAATCCTTGTGTAGGCATTCATTGCTGCTTTAGAGAGTGTATATGCTGAGAAATAAGTAGGCCAACCTTGATCTTTTAGTGATCCCTCTTTAAAATCTTTAAGAAACTGTTTTAGGACTTCATCCACTTTCTCTTCTGTAACACTTTCAGCATCACTCAACACTTTCTTGGCCCATTGACTGGGTATATTCTGAACAAACATGACAGATATTGTTAAAATTTCATCAACTACTACTTACGATTCTATGGGTCCAAAAGAAAAGTGAGCAGTCGGCCACATGCTGATTTTCAACATGAAAATATTACCATAATTTTGTACATCAGTTGGTTGAAAAACTAGAGTTATTTATCGGGAACCAGGATCCTGTAGTGTACCTTCAATAACCCCATAATGGAGGAAACATTGACAATCCTGGGGGAATCAGATAAGTGAAGCACGGGAACAAACGCTTCAACCATTCTTTTTGCACCGTAGTAGTTGGTTTCTAAGCATTCTTCCGCCAACTCAAAAGTTTGAGTTGCAATCTCATACTCACTGGCTTGCTCTTCACTTGGCTGCATCATAAGAGACCACTAATGAATATGCTAATTCCAGATCAAAGTAACTATCAATTAATCATTATTAACATAAATGCAGAATACTTACAAAGTATCCAGCAAGTTCAGTAGCTTTGACAAAAGCCTGTTGATGTAGAATAGCTCCAAAAATTCCAGCATTATTAACCTGCACGTGGTTCCAAACTAAACAACTTGGTAGAAAATATGAGAGAATACAAATTTCAGATCTAAAATGGAGAGCAGACATTTGAAGAAATGGGCGGCCAATGATTTACCAAGATATCAAGTTTTCCAAATTTAGATTGGACATAATCAACAAGGGAAGCAATGCTAGAAGGGACTGTCACATCAAGTTGATGGAAAACTAAATGATCAGACAAGCCAGAATCTTTCAATTTTTCAAAAGCTTCAAGTCCCTTTTTCTCATCTCTAGATGTCAAAACAACCATTATCCCTTTTGAAGCCAGGTTCCTGCATAGCTCGAAACCGATTCCCTTGTTTGCTCCTGTTACAACTGCTACCCTAAGAGGTAGAATTTTTTTTTTTTGATGGAGGTAAAAGATTAATAGGACAAATAGTACATACAGATAAAGAAAAAACCATGAAAGCGAAGGATACCTTTTGGCAGCAAGAAAGGTTGAGGCTTCTGCCATTCTTATTCCAAAACCAGAAATGGGAGAGCTTGACGGGTTAGTTTAGAATGAGTTTTCACATTAGGAAAAAACTAGCTAGATAGTTCTTGTCCTTCAATGGTTAGTGCTTCGGCATTTGACTTGCAGGTTAAACCCATTCTTGATAATTTCGGGTACTAAGCCAAGCAAACAATAAATTGGGTCCTTTCATCCTAATTGGCCAATAAGGCCGGTGCACCCTTATTTAGAAAAGTCAAAAGCCACACAATAATATTAATGGCTGCTTTTTTTTAGCTTTTAAAATCGACTTTTCAATCCATTAAAAAATTGAAAATATCAGCAGTGAAGTTTTAAATGGATTTTTAGTAAGGTGAATTACTTTTTTAACCTCAATGCTAGATATGATACATTAATTGCTTCTTTTTTCTTCCATAATTTTTCTGTTCTGTTTTATTTCCTTCTTTCTCCCCTTCCATTTTCTTCCCTTTTTCCATTTTTAAGCTGATTTTTTATAAACTCTTTCGGCAGCCTTTCTTTGACACTGTGCACCCATCATCTCTTTCTCTGATAAGTGCCCACATCAAATTTTTTTCCTTTTTTTAAGATTTTGTTTGTTTCTTCTTGTCTTGTGCTTTCTTTCCCCCTTCTTTGATGAAAAAACTGTAATAAATAGATTTGGGGCTGTGTAAAGCCTGCTTACTTTCGTAGCAAAAAAACTGGACATCATAAAAATGAAACATATGAAATCGTTCCAGAGACCACGGAGGAATCGTCTTGCATAATCTTGGTACAATCCTTTGCTAATTTCTCATTCCAATATTTTTTTGCTTTTCTAATTTAATATGATCCCTTCAAATACTTACGATTGAAAACTTTACTATAACATATTTTTCTATGAAGTTCTTATCTGTTTATCAAGGTCATGCACATTTTTATGTATTAATCTGATTTATTGAAAATTGTACGGTGAAGAAAAAAAAAAGAAGAAGAAAGAAATAAAATTTGTAATGGTTGTATAACATTATATATTTAAATTTGTAATGGTTGTATTTTAATATTTAAAATATAGTTTACATATCCAATTAAATTTTACAAATAATTAATATTAATTACTTAAAAATATTTAAAATTAATATTTCATATATTAAAATATTAACAATAAATTATAATAAATTATTTTTATGTTCTTGGTAAAATATCATAATATTAATTAATTTGAATATTATTTAAATATATAATTATTATTTTATAATATTATATCTAAAATACACATTTTATTTTTCAAAAATACTTTTTGATAGCTATGCTAAACAATTAAATTTTTAACCAAACTTTTCGAAAATACTTATTAATCATTGTAGGAATTACACAGTTAATGTTAATCAAAGTTTTGAGAGATCTTATTAATATTTATAGAGTAAATAACACTCGTTTCGAATTTTTGAAAGTTTTTATATAGTTTTTATATTTTTAAGTTATTTAAAATGAATTTTTAAAAATTATTTTTTTAATTTTAAAAAATTTTCAAATTCCAAATTTTTATTATTTTTATTGCAAATAAGAAAAAATAATTTTCAAAATATATTTTGTAATTGCTTATATACTTTTAAAGAATTTAGATTAAATTGACAAAAATTATAAATCATGAGATTTAAAAGATTTATTCTATTTTTTTTATAACAATTACATCAATTTTATGGACAAAACTGATGAAAGGATTGAGATTTTTAAATAAAAAAATATAAAATCTCAATGTTTTAAAATTAAAGTAAGAAAGAGTAAGGATTTTTGGTACATGTAATCCTAAAAAAAGTTGTTTGAATGGCCAACTCAAACTTCAAAAATAAAAAATATTTTAAAAATTTATTTATCTATGACAGCACTTTAACTTTATTTTTATCACTACTTTAATTAAAATAGTATCAGATTAACTTGTGTACAAATTTTAATAACAGCATAGATTCTCATTAAATAGAAAACTTGATCGGAGGAGACAAATCCAATTGAGATATTTATTACCACACTGTAGCAATTTTTTAAATATATTTAATTATGAATTTTATTGTTCAATTCTATAAAAATTGAAAAGCTACTTATATTTTAATTTATTATTAATTTTTATTAATTTGTTATATACAAATTCCTTACATATAAATTACTAAAATGCTAATTATTAAATTAATTATTTAATGATAAGATTTAACAATATTATCCAATTGAAATAATACTTCTCAAGTTTTAAAAAGCAAAATTCAGAATTAGACTAAAGTTTTTAAAAAGAGAAATTAAACATAATAATTTTTTTTGGAAATAATGATTAAACCTTTTAAAACTCTAAAAAAATGATGCAAATTTATTAAAAGAAAAAATAAAGTGGAATTATTATTATATTTTTCTGCCGCAGAACTTGGGGTCGGAGCCCACAAAGAAATAACCCCGAAAACTCCAAATCAAAATTGTGAGAAAAATGAATAGAGACTACTTCTGTTGAACGAGTGGGCTATAATTAGGGTACCACATGTTTCGACGTACGTATTCCACCGTCTCCTCCTGCACCCATTCAGAGTGAAAATGCAAAAACAAATAAAATTACATGACAAAAACCTATTATTTCTGTTTCTATCTTCCAAAAACAACTTATTTCAACTGTGAATAGACTTGAAATCAGTGTGCATGTTTAGTAAATTTGCTGGTTTTCTTTTTTAAAAAAAGATAGCAGCTTAATATTGAAGAATAAATTATAAATACTGAAATTCAAATCCAGGCTTAGTGAATACTTCTTCTTAAGGCATTGAGTTTTGTATATTTGCTATTTTACCATGAAAATCTAGTAGAAGTTTACTGGGGTGGGGGCGGGGGGGACGAAGTAAAAAGGAGAGAGAAATTCCATACTTTTGACATGTAGGCCAGTTCCCCAGGATCAACATTTCCATATCCTTCCGCCACTTCCTCTGCAACAGCAGCTCGCACAACTGATGCCCCAACCTCAGCTGTGATATCTCGAATACTGCAATAGTACACGAATAGACTGAACTCGATACGGAAATGGGTTATTTTCAAAACAAGGACCTCAAAACCATTGACCTTGCTAAATCATAAAAGTTTAAGCATTTAAAAACCGGGTGTCCATTGAAATTTTGAGTGTATGAACCAAGAACATAACAAATAGTTTTTTACCACTTTGAACGACAAGGAAAAGTTACCAGTGAAAGCAAGGAAAGGTTACCTATTGATAGATGGATACAAGATGCCCTTTTCGATTTCTTGGTCGGTCATATAAGATGCAAGGCTGCGTTGCAAGGATAGCATCTTATTCACAACTTCCAGAACAAGACTGTCTTTTAATCATAATAAAGAAAGAAAAAGTTCATTTTGATAAAAGCAGAACTGAATAGTAGACTTATGTAATCAATGAACATTTTACAAATTAAAACATACACTGGTGAGTGGTTAAGTTCACACCGACACTGCTTTTAATTATTAAAATCAAGAAACATGACCTGTTTGCGCATGCTGAAGTACAAGAGGGTTAGTCTAATCAATGACTTGTCTAATAGAGCTTATAAAACAGAGATCTGAAGAATGTTGAATGACATAGGGAGAGACAAGCCTATACCGACATTTTTTTGGGGGCTTTAATTTTGCATCACTAAGAGCTAAAGTCCCCATGCAGTTAGCAAAAGTTCTACAACAGCCAATTTGATATTACAAATGATAAATTGGATAGTTATCTAAGCATTAATATTATGAATTCTAGACTTCAAGCATTATCAAAAGGGAGTGTGAGAACAAGAATGAAAGTAACTATATCATATTAATCATATACAATACCATTCAGCAGCCGCTTGCAACATATCATCGGTTATAATACGAGCACCTGAGAGCAAAGCTCCTAAACCTATCCTGGATTTAATGCAACAATTGTGAAACCAATATTAAGATCGAAGTATGGTGAATAAAACAACTATAAAGCAGAAAATAACACCTACCCTGGGAACAAGTACATGTTATTTGCCTGATTTACATAACCCACTTTGCCATTTCCTGCCAACAAGCAAATGACTAAGTAAGATGTAATAATAACCACAACTGGAAAAACCAGAATCATGTCCACAACATAGCCAATAAATGCTCCCTTACTAAGGAAAGAAGCACCAGAAGGTTGTAAATTTATATATCTTTTAGACAAGATATGAAAGATACCAAGCTGGACATTTTCAAAAGGGCTTCCACTGGCAAAGACTATGTTTTCTCCAGCATGCTTAAAAGCTTCAGCAGCAGTGCATTCAGCTATTCAATGGAAATGAAAATAGATGTCAAGACAAAATATCTAGTTTTATAAGAAAAACCAAACTGCATGGCAGGACAAGAAAAACAAACCGTTCATTGTGGGATTTGACATAGCAAATATAGCAGGTCTACTTGAACCAGATTCACGCAAAGCCTTAAGCACCTGCTTTTGTGCCAACACAGTGGTGAGGAAGTTGACACGGTGCAGAATGTAAGCAGTAATTATAAGAAAATAAACATAAATTACATGCGAATAACAAAATAAAGATTATATATAAAAGAGAAATATAGAAAAATAGGAATTTCCACCTCTTCATTGAACACACCACCAACTCCAGACAAACCAAGAAGCACATCAGGTTTGACCTTTTTAACCTGAAATTTGGCTCACGACAATTAGGTTATTATATATACATATATGTAAAGAGCATCCATAACTTGTTGAAGACTGTACTTATAAAAACTGTAGCATAAATAAACTTTTTGTCACAATACACTCCAAATTCAGTACTGTTTGTTTTTCTTCTTCACGCACAAGTTCTTATAACACCAGCCTCGCAATTATACATGCAGCTGCTGCTGCTGCTGCTGCTGCTCAAGCACTAACATTGAACTTACCACTTCAAGTAGAGAATCCCCATCTCTAAGTCCCGCTATCTGTCCAGGATCTTTCGCAAATGGTACTGCTGCTGGATCAAGGTTTTTCCTTTCTTTAGTGATGAGACCCTTAACCAACAACAAACAATAGACCAGTAAGTATGTAACCACCACATGAAGAATGCAATAAAAAATTACCAAAGGGTCAATTGACATGGACAAAATTAGAAAATTTTGATTCCGAGAGTCAAACCATAATGATTTTCTCGTAGAAGTAAGAAATAAAAATAAAAATAAAATTATGAATGAAGTAGATATCATATATAGAAATCCGCAGATGATTTTTCTAGTAAAACAATTTTACATAATTAGTTCATAAAATCCACATCTTCATTACACAAGAGAAAGACATTACATATCTAAAAGAACATAAAAGGCTTTGCACAAATAGGATGAAAAAAGCTAGAAAGGAGGTACAAAATTGTACATCTTTATCAAGCACGAAGAAGTTATGTGCAGATGTTTCTGCATTTCCTGTCATCCTTACAACAGCTTGAACAGCCATACTAAGAACACCAAGCCCTGCACTGGAAGCCAGAAAGGAAAGTTTCTATGAGAAATAAAGCTGTGAGGGAATGGATGCAAGGAACCATAGAAAAATTATGATGACAGATTGAAAGACCAAGCTTTATCTATAAGTTAGCCAAATACCTTCCAGCTCCCACCACAACAATCTTTTGGTTTGGAAACTCATCCAAAGATCGACCTTGTGCTCTTACAGTTCCTAACAATCCAGCAAGTGCAACTCCAGCAGTTCCCTAAGAGAATTAAGAAAGCACAATTTTCTAATATTGGTGGCATTCATAGTGATGCTGCAGCAATCTAAGTAGCAGCTTGCTGGGCCAAGTGCTCACCTGTACGTCATCATTAAACATGCAAAACCTTTCCCGATAGCGTTTCAGAGTTTCAAAGGCCCACTTCATTTGAAAATCCTCAAACTGAATGGGGTAACCATCAAATAAACATCATGGTATAAGCATAAAACAAAAGTCTCACTTCTGAAAGAGAGAAACCTGTACAATAGCCTTAGGCCAACGTGTTAAAACCGCTTCGATGAACTCATCAACAATTGATAAATATTCTTCCCCTTCTAACCTAGGTTGTCTTAGTCCCAAATCTGTCCAAACCGCCCCCCCCCCCCAAAAAAAAAATAATAATAATAATAAAACATGTCAAAAGAAGTCTCCACAATCGGTAAATAAAACAAAGTAACACAAAGCATTTCATATGTTCCATTCTATGAATAACAAAGTAAATAAGTACATATTTTACTCACAAAGTGGGTCTTCAATTAGCTTTAGATTGTTAGTACCAACATCTAGCATAACCGGGAGTATCTGTCAGAGACAGATATTGATTTAATAATTAAAGTTCTAACACAAGACAAGAGAGTTACCATCACAAGAAAAAGTTGAAAATGTAAAATACGATAATAACATGGAACAAACTTTTTCAGCAAGATAAAATCCACACACACACATATATTTTGCTCAGCCATAAAAATTATTTTAATAAAATTAAGTCGACCACTAGAATAGTGGGATTACATCATCGAAACAACAACATAAAACAGCAACAAAAAACAGAAATACCCTTATAAAAATAGGAAAACACCAGTAAACCAACAACTCTAAAAGAGAACCAAGCAAAAGATCACCACCACGCATAAAACATACAAACAAGATCAAATGCCAACAATCGCCTTGGCATTAGCCATTCTGTTGGTATCGAAATCAAGATCCTCCATCAGCATCTCAAAGACTTAAACCTTAGTGTGAAAAACCAACTCCTTGATACCATCAACAAAGATTAGTAATTACAAATAATACCCAGAATCTCAAACCAACATCCCTTTGCATCACACTTTATAGCTAGGGAGCATTACTAAACATAATACAGCCATATGCCTAAACACCACCACTCTGATAGATAACATGATCGTCAAAAACAAAACTTCATATTCAAGCACACAAAAAACCACACAATCAGACAGTCAATGCAGCGAAACAATGGAAAAGAATCAGCATTGACCCAAAAAATTCAGACCATATGGCTATAGATATTCTAAGATTTTGATCCATGCAACAACAACATAACTCCTTTAAACATCTCCAGATTCATAAAATAAATAGAACTGCCTCCAATCCCAACCCTTCAGGCATACCATCTTTTAAAATCAATTTCGCCAGAACACCAAAAACCACCTAAATCAATAAAACCATAATAGCCACCTATGACCCTCTCTTTTGCTCAAGCATCATCAACTCTGAAATTATAACATTATCAGAGCAGCTAGCTTTAAGGCCTAAGCTCTTACCTCAAAGCCGTGCTTCCACATATATAGGTGCAAGTTCATAACTATTGTCCACTTAGCCACAAATATAAGTTCACATGCATATAAGAGAGAACTACAACTGATGGTTAAATATCTCAAATACAGTCAACACCCAAACACATATATGAAAATGGTTGATACAGGCCTAACTAATTGGTGTTAAGTACAAATAAAAAAGTATAAGCCAAATTATAAGTGGCAGGCATGCACATGCATGCAAAAACACAAAAAGAAAAAGAAAGATAGGCCATACTCTTTGTGGGTTGAGACCAGCAGCCGCAACATACATATCAAGTTTTCCTATTGGTATTCCTATCCCGTGAACTCCAAGGTCACCAAGGCCAAGAATTCGACTGCCATCTGTCAAGACTATCATATCAACCTGTAAAACCAAAGCAAATTGAACATAATATTAGATCCTCGTGCAGTAAGCAATAATTCATAACATGCACAAACTTACCTTTTGAGCAGGCCAATTATATATCATAGGCATCATCTCTCCTTTATCCTTTGCACTGAAATACATTCCACGTGGGCGTCTAAATAATCCAGAATAATTTTGGCATACTAGTCCTACAGTTGGGGTGTAAATTATTGGAGCAAAATCTTTGATGTTGTCGATAAGGACCTGGAGCAATATTGAAATGATATTCAGAACATAAATGTTTGTATCAATATATTACAAACTGGAACGAGGAATAAACTTACCCTGAAATACAGTGTTTCATTCCTGTCATGCAATCTGTTTAAGATCCTCCATTTTGCTAATGCAACATGGCTAGTATCTGATTCACTCATAGTATTTTTCTCTAAGGAGCGGTATGATTCCACTACCGATTAAAAACAACGTCAAAATTAAGGCATTGTTAGAAATGTGGACAAGATCAAGCAGGCGGGAAAAAGAATTCCTAAAAGAAAAATATACAACAAAATGAATTTCGAAAGCTAAATAAATATTAACGAGCTAAATAAGAACATATATTAGCCTTTCATTTGGTAAACTTACTCGAAACATTAACACTTCCAAACTTATATCTAAGAATGTTCTGCAAATATTAAATTTACACATATCAGAAGGTTAGGTATCACACTTACAGAAACGATCATATTGCTGTTCAAATGATATCACACGTGGCGGAAGGAGACCACGAAGCCCGAGTCGGTTCCTTTCCGTCAAAGGAAAGCCAGTGTCCTGAACTTAAACAAGAAAATGAGAGCAATAAGAAAACAAAAGGCAAAGTTCACTTTCAAGAAGCAAAGGAAAAAAAATACTAAGTGCAAACATAACAATTTCATCAGAGATCATAGCAAAAAAAGAAAAAAAACAAATTGCTATAGTAACCTTATTGATCCAAGGATCATGAAGAATATCAGCTCCACGCTTTTGAATAATACAAGGACGAGGAATCACCGACGAGAACAAACGCCTCGATCGGCTTAGTCTCGACGCCACAAATTTTGTCAGATTCCACATTCCGATTTCAATATCCAAATTCACCACAAAAAGGGAGAAAAAAAAACCTCACTACTAAAAAGAAAAGATGAAACAAGGGTGGTTTCGTATTTAGCGTGTGTTGAGTTAATATATATATATATATTGACTCCAAGTTAAAATTTGAATCCTCCCCTTGAAAATGCAATGTCACTTACCATTGCATCCTATCACTGTGTGCACGCGCGAGAGAGTATACGTGGAAGCGGAAAACAGTTGAAGTTGTTGGAAAAGAGAGAGCGTTTGGGAGAGAATGCGGCTAGGTAGGACTAGGACAGCCAAAGCTTATTTCTTTGGAATATGAATACCTGAGCTTGAATTTGTTTTATTTATTTCAAGTTAATTAACTTATTTTTTAAACAAAAATTATAAAATTAAATATGTAAATAAATATTGACATCATCCAAACTACAAAGGAAATGAATTCAGATAAAAAAATTAATTTAAATCCATAAATCCTCTCTATATATTATAAATAAATAAAATAACGTTAAATACCTAATATTTTATCATTGATTTGTAATCTTCATAATTTTGATAGATTACGTTGTACTGAAGGGCCCATATTTGGACAGTTCTACTAAAAGGGATGACCAATTCAATAGGAGATTTTTTTTCATGTGGAAAATCAGTACCCTTTTGAGTTACAATTTTTTTTTTGGAGAGATTTGAGTTATTATTTCCCCAAAACAATTATCTTTAATGTTATAAAGTAACAGATAATTATTTAGTGCTAAAATTTAAGTCTTAATTGATATTAAATACCATGGTAATTACCTTGTGATGAAACTTTTAGATGATCACAAAAAATACCCTGTGATGAAATTATCACAATAAAAAGGAGATGGAAGGCGAAGCCAAAATAAATATTTTTTTTTATCAAAATTAAGTTGTAATTTTTATAATAGTAAAAATATAAATTTTAAAAGATTAAATTAAAATTTTATCATTTTTAAAAGGGTTAAAGTGTAATTTACTTTTATTAATTTAAAATTTAAAAAATTTCAAAGAGTCTAAATGAAAAATTTTCTATTTTAGGAGAGGTCGGGCCCTGCCATCCCCCTAAATTTGCCCCTGCAACCACTCCTATGTTAGAGATGAAATTCTTCAACCAAATATCTTATGATGTTAGACATAGAACAAGAAACTGACTCAGCTTCCATGGTAGATACAGCTTCTCGTAAGACCATTTTTTACGGCTCTTGAATGTTATAAACCAGTGTCACTTCGATATCTTCTCAACATTCCAACCGCAAAACAAAGTCAGGTCTTATAAAAACCCGAGCATACATCAAGTTTCTAGCAACCGAAGCACAAGGAACATTTCAGATATGTGCTCTTTCAATATTGTTTTTCTTCCCAAATCTTATTAATGATATAAAATGTTTCACTCATATCTTCCATATCAAAATGTTGAAAGAGAAATCGTTTCACCCATACATCATTAGTTGCAAGCAAAATGTCATCTACATATAAAATTGAAAAGATAAACTTGCTCAATTAACAATGTTTTCAACAAATCCAAATGAAGAAATAACATTGTGAAATTTCGAATACCATTGTTAAGTAGCCTGTTTAAGTCCATAAATAGACTTCTTAAGCTTGTGAGTAAATCTCCCTATAATCTATTACTTCCCTTTTTGAGTAAATCTAGTATCAACAAATCTATTACTTCACTTTAGATCTCTGCTAGATGTCCCTCTTGCTTGGTAATGGTGGCACGAACCAATTGGCTAAACATGGTAGATGCCACCTCTCAAATGAACCAACTGGCTAAACTATGAATTCCAAATACAAAGATCTATAGTTAGAAATGTAACACTGTAAACATTCTCAATTCTTATTACAGCTTTGAAGGTATCTGAACAAATGAAGAGCTCTTTGGCTTTAGAACAGAGAGAAATAGAGAGAGGATGAATTGAGGTGCAACAGCCACCTTATCTTACCACCGGTATGGCATTCCGGGTACAAGTTTTATGCTTAAACTTGTTCCTCAAGACAGCTATACTGGTGTTCTTTAATTATCGACAACAAATACCAGCATAACACAATTTTATACTACTTTAGAAGCCGAGTAGTTCAATCTTACTAAACTCACAAACTTGCTTCAGCTGCAAGTGTCAGTTTAACACCATCTTTAAATGGAGTAGGACAAATATTTAGCTTCTGAACCAGCTTGGTGATATCCATAGATATATCAGCTGGGGACTTAACACCACGGTCAACCTGAGAAATCAGCACTTCAGTTACTGCAACTCGGCTAAGAAAATCAATCCAAATTAAAAGAGAGTAGGATTTTGGAATTGGAAAGGTTTTCTCCATTACGAGAGCATATTCTAATGGAATATAATGAGGATGGTGAGAATTTCAGAATCACGCGAATGTCTGCTATTGAGTACAGAGAAAACCTCCCTAGAATTAGATACCCTTGCAGGAAGGATGAATCACTGGCCCTTAAATTAGGGATTAAACTATAGAGTCCAACAAATTCCAGTAGAATAACAATTTTATTTTCTGAGGCATTCGTAGTGTGTACTTACAGATGATGCAGACACTGGTTTAATTAATGAGGAATCATATCCTCTAATTTGTGCCACAGCTTCAGCCATTTGAACACGGGAAACCCTGTCTGGTCCACCAACATTCAGTAGCAACTGCATTTTCTTACCCTCTTGGACAAGCAACATAAGATCACAATAATTAAGTCATATATATAAGAAAAAGAAATACAGATGAAAATTTCTTTGCAGAAGTAAAAGCACCACAATGACTTGGAAAAGGGAGCAACCCCAGTTAAATAGGAGAAAATAGACAACAGATGCACCAAAAGAAAACAAAGCACTGATAAATGATGTTATCATATTAAAATCTTCTTTCAGAATTGAAACTCTGAAGCAGGAGACACGAAAGGACTAAAGGAGCATCTCACAATCTGATATCAATATTATCTATAGATGCACCGATAATAGGTTCATACCTGATAGCCATTTCTCAATCAAAGTCCGAATGATAGCCACAACATCCTTGACATATACTGGACAACTGTACTCATCATAAAAGGACTCCACTTTATCTCCTTTAGAAAGGACACCATCAATCCACCGCATCATGTTCGGTAAAAATACAATCTTGAATGGTAACTTATATAATATAGTGCTAATGCAATCTGTGTGCTTAACTACTCATAAGAATTTCCGTCATACAAGAAGCAAAATGAAGTCAAGTGTTATGTAAATCAGCATGGATGTTCTTCGTTCCAATCAATGTCTACTTAACCCCTAAATTTATTTGGATGGAAAATGGAAGACTCAAATGCCCTGTTATTTTCTACAGCATTTTCGATTAGCATCATATGCTAAACAATGAGAAATTATGTTTCTATCAAAAAAAAAAAAAGTGGAGAAGAGAGAAATATAACAAAATGGAATTCAGCTTTGGAACCTGAATAGGAAGAGATTTAGTAACAGGTGAGACAGTTTGAGGCCCAAATATAATACTACTTAGAATAGCAAAATTTGACCATTTCTCAGAGATGAACTGCTCAGCTGCTAGTTTCGACTTTTCCATAAACATTAACGGGAAGAGCTTCATCTTCCTCCTTGTAAAATGATTTCACTCCTTCATACACTAATGAGTAAAACCCACAAATCCAAAAACACCAAAGCATTTCAGACCTTGTACCAATCAATTAGAATTCATTAAAACCAACAAGAATATCCCTGACCTTGATCTGTCGAGAGATGAATAAGAAGAGTATTGTCACTTTGGGCAAAGCTTGACAACCAAATCACAAGAGAACTAGGCACATTGATAGACATAGCGGCATCAGGGTCATTCTCGCAAGCGCGAGGCACCGACAGGGCAGCGCAGTTAACAACCACATCAGGCTGCCATTGCAAGCTTTTAACAGGTTAAGATTTTGCCCTTGGTTAAAAGAATGAGTGGGTTTCAAAGAATCACCTGGCCAAATTGTTGAGAAATGGAATTGAAACCCAGTCCAGTTTTCAAATCAACGTGGAAAGCGCAAGAGGTGGGAAAGGCAAGGAGCAGAGGCTGAGGAGGAAAGGAGTTGTAGGTGAATGCCAAGGCAAACGGGGTAGTTGCATGGATCTCTGAAAAGCCTTGCAAGAGATGTTGCCCCAAATAGCCGGTGCTGCCCACTACTAACACTTTCTTAGCGCTCATTTCCTCCTTCCTAGATGATTGCAATTTCGGATGAAAAGAGCTGAAAGGTTCAGGCTTTGTTTGTTTTTAATTAAAAAGGTTGAGGCTTTGGATGGGGGACTTGGGTTTTCATTTTGTAGGTAAGAAGGTTCATCAAGGTTGGTACTTCCGTTGGTTGGATTCTGGAGACTGAATGAAGAAAACCCAAGGAAGGAAGCTTCTTAATATTTTCATCTCTGTTTCACTGTCGCATCGTTGGATAGCTATTGTAATCAAAGACGGCAATGGATTGCACGAGATCCAAAGTTGTAATCCCTCTCAGTTTCAGCAAATACCGCCAATTAAATTAAATAATAAAAGCCATACTCACTTATTTCAACCCCAAACCTCAAAAAAAAAATCATTACAGTTATTTTTCTTAAAATTTATAATTTTATCAAATCACTTTAAAATAATAAAAAATTAATATTTTAAATTTTGCTGACGTGACCATATTTATAGAATTACAGCAAGCAGAAAAACGAAAAATACTGGTAGATACTGAAAGAAAAGGAAACCAGTTGAAGTTTGATGATATGAAGTTAAGTCTGCATTTCTCACAATTGAAACTTTCAACACCCTTCTCAGCACCATGGCTTCTCAACTACTACCCTCTGGCTCTGAGGAAGCTTGGGAGTTGGAGAACAAAGATACATTCATGAAGATAGTAAATAAGAGACTTATTTGATCTTAAAAGGCCTACATATCTTTAAAAAGTTATGTCAAATGTTAGCTGACATTTTTTTGCACCAAATGTTTTCAAGTAATTGTTTTTTGCATTTACCTAATGGAAAATTTTTTATTTAAATTTTTAAAATTTTAAAATTTTAAATTAATAAAAATAAAATTATATTTTAGTCCCCTAAAAATATTAAAATTTTGATTTAATCCTTTAAAAATTATATTTTTACTATCATAGAATTATAATTTAATTTCGATCCCTTAAAAAAAAAAATTTGGCTTTGCCCCTATTACCACCTATTGTTTTGAGTGAACTATCATATATATATATATATATATATAAGTTGTCAAAATGAAGACATATATGAGAGTTTTTGATCATTGGATGTGGGTGAAAATAAAAAGAATCACCCCAACTTCTGGCAAATCCAACTCTGACCCAATTAAAGGGTCACAGTGAAGAAAAGGCAAAGAAATACAAAGCCAAGAGTTGAATTGAGTCGTTAGTTTCTTATGAAATTTTCATTAGAATCACAATCTGTGAGACTACAAAGCAAGATTGGGGCATGCTCAAGGAGGAGTTCCAAGGCAGTGACAAGACCAAAGAAATGCAAGTGCTCAACCACAAAAGAAAATTAGCTCAGATTACATAAAAAGGAGACAAAAGAGTTGTAGAAAAAGTTCTTGTTAGTTTACTTGAGAGGTTTGAATCCAAAATCTCTTCGCTTGGAGACTCCAAAAACTTGACTAAAATTTCTTTGGCAGAACCAACGAATGTTCTCGAGCCTTAAGATCAAAGGAAGGCTGTTGGACATGAAGATTCAACAGAAGGTCCGTTTGTAGTCAAAAGGAAAGGCAAAATGCAACTGAGGACAAGAACAAAAAAAATTTTGGAGATGGAAGAAATAAGAATCCTAGAAACAATGGAAAGAAAGGTAAATTTCCACCATGTTCACACTGCTGGTACAGACCAAACATACATTGTTTGGTTTGTTTCTTCTCAGAAAGGACAAAAACTGTTTAGTGACCGGATTCTGGAGATTAAGGAAGTTATTGCATTGCACCCGAGTTGAAAGTTGTAATCAGTTTCAGTCTCAGGTCTAGGACTGATAATCAATTAAAAACTAAAATGATTCTTTAAATAAAATCATATTTTTCTTGGATCCGGATAGAGTGGACGAAATATAATTTCTTGCTTAATTTTCCAAACCTTGGACAATAGTACACATTTTACTTCATGAAAATTTATGAGTCCGGGATTAAAGCCTATGCCAAACCAGAAAAAAGATATTGGCGGTCAATGAATTGATGAACTTTTACAAAAGCAAATTTATAGAACACCAAGAAACATGAAAAATATTGCAAGTTACTGAAACAAATGAAAGTCACTTGAAGTTTGATGGTATGAAGTTAACTCTGCATTTCTCACTATTGAAACTTTCTACACCCTTCTCAGCACCATGGCTTCTCAACTACCTTCTGGCTCCGAGGAAGCTTGGGACTTCTCGATGAGAAACTCAATTTTCTGGCCCACCATAGGATGTAGCATTAGTTCAAGGTTCATCAAGGGGAAACAAGCATTATAAAAAGCAAAGAATATATAAATATATTAAACCAAAAAAGGTCATTAAAATACAGCAAATATAGTAGCATAAGTTCTACAGTTACTCCAAGTTGATGAACTGCTGAAAGCAATTAACCTTGGGGGCGATAACTTTCATTTTCAGGTCAACTAATTATTCTCACGACCGAGTATGCCTACAAACCTTTTCTAAGTGCAATAAAGAGAAATGAGATGGTGCGAACCTTCACTGATTTACTGACTTCGTCAAGTTTTTGCATAAACAACTCTCCAGGCACCATTGCTCTGCGCTCCATAGAAGAATGACGAGGTGAAGCTGTCATCTGAAAAACATATGCAACAGTAAATAGTAAAGCACATAGCTGGGAAAGAAATTTATGAAATACTACTAAAGATACATGCAGAATTTGGCCAAGAAAAAGATACACGCAGAAAGGTGTTAACAAGTTAGCGATTCATTTTTCATGCGATAAAACATATATACTAGCATCCTTGTATTCGTTCTTGTGAGGCCGTGTTTAATCTGTATGTTCAGACTTCAGACCTTCAAAATCTGATATTTTGCTACCGCTGTGTTTGACACCTGAACATAATTTTCTTTTGTACTCAATAGTCATACTTAAATATTTAAAAAAGACAGTTCGGATAAGCCCATAACAAACCACCAAGGCCCACCTTTCTCCTATCAGAAGAGAATCTAAAATAATCTATTACCATATGACCTTACATTCTTGACAGCAGAGTTGTAGATTTACAGGTGCCACTTTGCACCAAGCGTTCTAACTAAATTGGAAATTGCTGCATTCTAAATCCAACAAACTTGAAACTGAAGACATATTTGTCTAAGCACGATGTTTTCTCAAGCTTATAGAGAAATAGCATGATCAGGTATAAGTTATTGAGGCTTCAAGTGAACATTACCTTCCAACTTTTGGCTGGTGATCTTAGGATCGGTTGTCCTTCTGTGAATGATGATGTCATTCGAGATGCAGTTTCCACTTCACCAGTCACAGTAGAAAGTTTCCAACCTCTACCAACTTCCTGTATAGCCTTTGCAGCTTCTCTTACAATGACCTGCAAGAAACATAAATTTGTGGTTTTCATTCTCCACGAGGATGCCTTGCATGCACAACAGCAATTAAGCAAATCATTTAAGAATAGTTCATTGCACTTGTTTATGAGAATGAATCTCATCATTTTTCAAAGATTATCTTGGGAAAAAAATAAAAGATAAAAAGATATCAGCATAAAAAATCAATTCCATTACCCTTCTCAGAAGTGCAGGGTTTGCAACCCCTTGAACCTGTAGTTCATCAACAGGTGCAGCTTTTCCATGGGCTATGCTTTCAACTCTGAAGGTATGGATACCGTACACTGATTGCAACCACCCTGTCAAAACCAAAACACATTTATCATTCTTCTGAAGGAACCACTTTATGGAAAGTGTATGGCTCTATGCCCAATTGCAGAAAAAACATACCATGAATCAGGGTAAAATAAAAGTATTTTAATCACAAGGCTCTAGAGTCCCGCATCATAAAGAATGAACAAAGGATCAAATATTCAAAATCATAGACAAATTGACAGTCAAGCGTTGTTACTCAAGTCAGTTGCTCAATCTCAGCACTTAGGCAATAATAAGTGGAAAAGGGAATCGTAAATACACATTATTGTTCCTTTCCCCCTGGCTCAGAAAACAATAAGACACAAGTAATCTCACTCACAAAATTACCCACCACATAGAAAAAGGAAAGTGACTATACAAGAAATCAAATATCTAGCAAGTGCAGAACAACTACCTTGTTCAATTATAATATCAATCACCTTGGAAAGAGGTACATGCTTCTCAATTGTTATTGAGCCCCAAAAGGGTATGAAAGAGGGTCTCGAAACCTTAAAAAATAATAAGAGGGAAAGGATTAAACTCAAAGTAAACCTATTTCTCATTGATAACCGCCATGAATTTAAAGTAAGTTCGGGCCCTATATCTCTGCGAGCAAGGCACTATATCCATACCTCGTAAACTATTTCACTAGGTGTGACATAAAGCTTGCGTGATGAAATGTCCTTCTGAAGCACATATCTTCTAAAGGGCAGGTAGAGCAACATGATGATGCCAACACCCCAAGCCAAAACCAGCAATAACGATATAGAAACCCATATGATGGTATCATACTGAAGATTATCTCTGGCGAGTTCTTCAAAAGAAGCTGCATACAATATCGGTTCGGAACTGTCTAATTTGAAATCATCTTCCAGCGATTCAGGATCAGCAAGCAGCTGGTCCCTTGGTGACCGATGTTCAGATTGACCCTCAGCATGACCGAACAACATTCTCTTGTGCGCTCAAACTAATAAAAGACGCAACACGAAGCATCAAAACTAATCCTATGTTCAAAAAGTGCCACAAATTAGGAAAACATGAAAATTACAGAACAGTTTGAGGAAGTAATAGTCCTTTCAAGCCGACAGAAACAAAGCAATTAAAAAAGTTCCCCAAATATTTTGCTTAATATAACAAGAAACTTGCACTTCATCATGTCACCTATCTCAAATGTCTTACCACTAAATTCAAATTCTGCTCGTTCTTTTGGCTGAAACTAGCTACTTACCTAGCCCTCCTTTTTCCAAAAAAAAAAAAAGAAAAAGAAATCTAGGGAACCAAATAGTGGGTACAAATTCGAGAAACTACGAAAAGAAAGGGCAAGTTGGTGAACCAGAATGGTAGAGAAAGAGAGATACTTGTTATTACCTGGAAACCGAGAAAAATGTTTTGCAAGCTCCAACGTTTATAAAAAAAAAAGTAGGAATTGAACCTTTTAGGGTTTTGAAATGAAATTTGCAGTTTTGGGAATTTAGTGCAATTTGGAAAACAAACAACCAGACTGAGATTTGATGATAGATGAAATGATGATCGTCGAGCAAACCTCCAAAACGGCACCAAACGTTCAACTAGAATGTGTAAGAGAGAAATGAGAAATGATTGGGTGTGGGAAGTCGTACCCTATTCTGAGTACGTGGCAGGCAGAATAGATTTGGTTTCCAAGTGGATCGTTGTCTTCGGCAGTGGACCCACCAACTAAACCTCGTTCTGATCTTCCCCTGAAATAGTAAATAAAATAAAATCTTGATCCCCTACAGGTGCCTTTCACACGTAGGATTGAATGAAATTCAGTTTGATTTTAAAAAATTAAAAAATAAAATTTAAATTTTAAGTTAAATGAATTGATTTATTTGAGTTAATTCGATTTTTTTTTTAATTTTGAATTTGAATTGAATTGAATTTTTTAATTCGGATAAATCGAATATCAAACTATAATATTTTACATTTTTATCTTAAACCTCCGAATTTTTTTATTTTTCCCTCAAAACTTTTATTCTTTCTCACTTTTCCGCTAAAACTTTTATTTTTTCTCACTTTTCCGTTAAAATTTTTACTCTTCTCTCGTCCCAGTCTATCTACTCCAAAGTCATTCCCCTGTTTTTTTTTTTTGAATATTTTCCTTTCAAAATTGTACTTCCTCCATTTATTTTATTTTATTCTCCAAAAACCCTTAAAATATTTTATTTTCCTCTTAAAACTTTCACCCCCCTCCATCCCAGCTCTAATTTAATCCAAACCCATTCCCCCTATTGTTTTAATATTTTTTCTCTAAAATTTTATTTCTTAATTTGCTTTCCCTCAAAATTTTACTCTTCAAAACCCTCAAAACTTTTTATTTTCCCCCTAAACTTTTTATTTCTTACCCTTTACCCCAAATCAAAATCATTCAAAAAAATCCCTAAACCTAAACGGTAATAATTTTATTTATATATACTATTTATATTATTAAATTAAAATTTACATTTTATACTATTTATATTATTTCATTGTTTAATCATATTGAATATTTATATTGAAATTGAATTATTAATAATGCTATAAAATATTCGTGTTAAAATTTTATGTTGGTATCAATTTCACATTTTTATTTTTAAAATAAATTTTATTAAAAAAATCATATTTTTACATTTAATATATTTTTAAATTTCAAAATATATAGTTATAAGAATCAAAAGATAATTGAAGTAACAACGCAAGCAAAAAAAATAATTTGTATATAAAATATTAATAAATAAATTATGAGGTGATGAAAATTAATAAACATTGATTACAAGAACGCAAAATTATTTTTTAAAAATTTAACTCGAACAAATATATTCGACTTGAATTCTATCTCATTCGATTCAATTTGAAAAAATTTCAAATCAAATTAAGATGATAAAATAAAATTCTCATCAACTCAGTTAACTTAAAATTTTTTTATTCAATTTAATTCGATCGAACGCTCACTCTTATTAACACGTGCCTAAGTTACACATACGCCTCTAGTTCATCTAAGCTAATACGTCAACCCTACTTTATTAATGTTAAATTTAAAATTGTAATTTCTTTATTTCTCAACGGTTCTATAATGATATATTATATTATATATATATATTTTTTAATTATAAACGCAACTTTTATAGCCAATGATAATGTTTAATTATTTGTTTGTTGTATAAACTTTAATCCATTAAGTATATATATAAGTAGTATTATGAATAATATTATATTAATACGTGGGTGAAAAAAAATATATAATAAATATAAATATTCAAAATGCACATAGAAACTAATTTGGTTACAATATCAAATTGTTTAGTTGTTTTAGGCTCAAAACTTAATATTACCATTTTTATTGATTTATTATATTCTTTTTAAAAAAATAAAAATAACCTCATAGAAATATAATTTAATTTATATATAAAAAATATTTTAATTATTTCATAATCGAATTAGTGTCAGATTAACCTATGAGATCAATTCAATAAAAATGTAAATGATTTAAATATTTGTTATTGCATAAAAGTTGAGTGATTTCTCATGACTATTCACACAGTGAGAGTAGAAATTCATGAGTAAACAAAAAATTAATAATTTTTACATTATTTATTGCTCTTTATTTTTTTATTTTTATTTTATAATGGATGATAATATAAATAATGCTCAAAATTTATCTTTTTGAGATTGAGACTTGACAATTAATTCTGTTTTCGAATTTCACCTCTTGCTTGACCTGACAGAATAGAAAAAATTATTTCATTGATCAAAATTAGTATTTTCAGAATCGAACCAATAAGATCAAAAACTAATCGAGGTACAATACAAAATTAGGGAGTTGAATTGATTGACCCTTGTATTGATACAAACCGATTGAACCAAATTAAAAATAATAATTAAATTGATCTTTTCTATTTTTATGAATTTTTTAAATAATTTATTTGACTCAGTTGGATGAACTAATCAAATTAGAAACTGGTAACTTGGTAAGTTCAACCATTGATTTAGTTCTGAAAAAAGAAAAAGAAAATGAAAAATATATAAGAGAAAATAAACCTTTTTTTTTTGTTACATCTCTATTTTTAATTCGTTGTCTTTTTTTTAATAACTAACAAAGCTATCATCTTAAAAAAAATAGTTTAAGTATTACTTATGGCAAAAAACTGTTTAAATAGTAAAACGAGAAAAAATATAATTTAAATACCAATACGTGGGTTAATTTAAAAAAAAAATTTAATAACTTGGAAAAAAAGTAATTTTAGGTACCATTTGCTACAAAAAAAAAAAAAGTTGAGGCATCAAAATTTTATATCGTAATTTCATTGTGGATTATCAAACCTATTTTTAAAAAATTTAAGTTGTTGAAAATATTAATTTTTAATTGATTCAATTTTTTTCAACACTTCATTAAACAGAGCCTAAATGTATCATTGAAAAATAAAAAGATTGAAATTATAGTATTAGATTATAAAAATAATAAGTATGTCAAGAAATCAAAATTTAAAATTTAATAAATGAAAAAGATACAGGAACTAATCTTTATTTTCTTAAATGTAAAAAATTACGAGTGAAATTAAGTTAAATCCGATACTTAGAACAAAATTAAGCTATATACGTGTGCGTGAGCCGTGAGATAAATAAATAAACCTTAAAAGCAAAGCAAGATAAAAACTAAAAGCATTGCTTACAGGGAAAAAAAAGCAATACACTATAAATATAAATTTTATTAATATTTTTTATACAATATTTATTTGTCATTAAATAATTTTTCTCCATCATACCCACAATATAGGTAAATAAATAAATATTATATCTAAAGAAAAATATATCAAAAAAATAGTTGATGTTTATACTATATATAAAGAAATTATTAATTTAAAATATTTTTAAAATGATAGTAATATTTTATTATATAATTACATATTTATTATTTAATTTTATAAATAAAAAATTATTAATTAAAAATAAAAAATTTAAAAAATAATATATTTATTAATTAAAAACATAGTTTATAAATCTATCTATTTTCTTAAATATCTAACAAAAATAGACATTTTCATAATTTTTATTTTATTTTGACATATTCAGCAAATTTAGCCTTCTATAAAAGGTGGATAAATAAATAGCATATTCTCTTTCCTACCTAACTTATCCCATTGGTCAAAACTGTTCTGTTTCCTCAATTCTCATTTCCCACAAAATTCAATCTGGAAGTTGCGGGAAGTTCCATTCAGAATCAGAAAAGAAAAATACAGGTAACTCATCTTAACTTTTGATTTTCAGCAATCTGTTCATTCTTCAATCTAACAGAGAATAAGAAGGAAGATTAGATTGTGATACTTGAAAAAGGAATCTCTCTGAATTTCTTTATTCTCATGATTCCGTGTTGAGGCAGCTATTCTCGCATCTCTCTATTTTCCCCCCCTCTGTTGAAGCTTCTTAGTTGATAATTCGGGTCATTGATTAAGATCGTCAAAGAATCCTGTATTTCTATTGTTTAACTCCTCATTAATATGATTTCTTGGCGAGGAAGGACCTCAGTATTAATTCATTTATGCTGAATAGGGAGCTAATCTGATTATTTAAATGCTAGCTTAATTTAAGCTATGGATAGGAATATGGATACTTTTACTTCTTCCATCTTGTGGATGGATTTGAAATTAGCTTTATTCAAATTCCTATTTAATTATTAGCTGTTATATTTTAGGCAAGATTATTTTGATTTCTCGACTCTTGTTCCAAATTTCTTTTGCATTTCAGCTAATACTTGTGTTTTTATTGATGCAGTTGTAGACATTACTTTGTGTTTTGGAAAAGCCAACCTATCTATTTTATAAGCTGCCTGCATTGGTTTCGTGCTGAAATTGTTGGCTAAAAACTTAAATTTGATGACTGAATGGATAGAAAACAGCATATAGCAATTTTTACCACAGCAAGTCTGCCATGGATGACCGGGACTGCAGTTAACCCTTTGTTTCGAGCTGCTTATCTTGCCAAAGATGGAGAGAGAAAGGTAACATTGGTGATCCCTTGGTTATCCTTAAAAGATCAAAAACTAGTATACCCAAACAACACCACCTTTGGTTCACCCTCAGAGCAAGAATCGTTTATTCGTCAATGGCTAGAGGAGAGGACTGCATTTATATCTGGTTTCGCTATACGGTTTTATCCTGGAAAGGTAATTGTAGCAGGCTTTTGTTTACATAGTAGTCTTTTGTCCAGGAAAGGTAATCATATCTAAACTTTTCCTGAACTATTAATGCTTTTATTTATTTGGTAGGCTTGTGGGCACATTATCTTTTATTAAACATTTTCTGATAATTCAAAATTCAAACTTCCTAATGTTGCTAAGTGATGAGTGGTGAGTTAAAAAGTTAAATGTACCTAATTTTGAGCTATCTGTATCTATCAGAATGCCAATCTGGTAGAACCTATCTGTACTTGTGCATCATTTTGCTGTATATCTCCAGTGTTATTTAGACATTAAAACCATCATTGAATTTGAGCAGCATAGTAATAATCTGATGGTATTTTTTAACCCCACTTGTGATGCAGTTTGCTGTAGATAAAAGAAGCATTCTTCCTGTAGGGGACATCTCAGAAATCATCACTGATGAAGAGGCAGATATTGCTGTCCTTGAGGAACCTGAGCACCTTACATGGTTTCATCATGGGAAGAGATGGAAAACTACATTCCGCCTTGTCATAGGAATAATACATACCAATTATTTGGAGTATGTGAAGAGAGAGAAAAATGGAAAATTCCAAGCATTTCTTCTGAAATATGTAAATAGTTGGGTTGTAAGCATCTATTGCCATAAGGTAAGTTTCGTAAATAAGTCTTGATATTTATAGGATTAAACAAAGTTTGCAATCTTGCGTGGAAGAATAAACTAGTTAAAACAGTATATATTACTCAAGGAAGAAGAACATTGTAATTTAGTATACCTTGGGTGATGCATTGTTCTGAACTAATGGGAATAGGCTCACTGCCACCATGTGATAGAGAGGATAGTCTTGACTGTTGACGCTGGTGATAGTGAGGGAAAAAAAATAGAAAAGCAGAGGGAGAGCTGGGAGGGAGAAGAAAGCTGAATTTCCTTGTCTCCATGTATTGTACATATAATAATTAATTTCGTTGAATTGCAATCATGATGTAATTGCAGGTAATTAGGTTGTCCGCTGCCACCCAGGATTACCCCAGATCCATCATTTGCAATGTTCATGGAGTTAATCCCAAGTTCCTTGAGGTAGGCAAGGAAAGGTTTGAGCAACAACATAGCAGTAACCAGGCCTTCACTAAAGGTGCTTACTACATTGGGAAGATGATTTGGAACAAAGGCTATGGGGAGCTACTTAAACTACTTAATGATCACCAAAAGGAGCTCGCTGGTCTTGAGATTGATCTATACGGCAATGGAGAGGACTCCGATCAAGTTAAAGAAGCTGCTAACAAGCTGAAACTGACAGTTACAGTTCATCCGGGTCGTGATCATGCTGATCCTTTATTCCATGAGTAAGCCTCTTTCGGTTCTCCCACCCTCGTGCCCCCTTCTCTTGAACTGGGATCAATTAACAATAATTAAGACTTGCTTTCCTTTTCAGTTATAAAGTGTTCTTGAATCCTAGCACCACAGATGTTGTTTGCACAACGACGGCCGAAGCATTGGCTATGGGAAAGATCGTTGTTTGTGCCAATCACCCCTCTAACGACTTCTTCAAGCAGTTTCCCAACTGTCGAATATATGACGATGACAATGGTTTTGTTGAAGCGACATGCAACGCACTCAGTGAGAAGCCAGTACCGTTAACTGATGCACAGAGATATCAGCTGTCTTGGGAGGCAGCCACCGAGCGGTTTTTAAAGGTTTCCGAGCTGAACCAGGTCTTTGCAACAGAAAGGGAGAAAAATTCGTCAAAGGAATTTGCATCAGTCTCCTTGAACCTGTGGAAAAGCATGGAGGACACTTCAGCATATTTTCACTATCTGGCATTAGGATTTGAAGCAACTAGAAGAGCATTTGGTGCGATTCCAGGAAGCCTGCAGCCGGATGAAGAGCAACGTAAAGAACTTGGTTTGGCAACGTCATCCAAACATTCTTTGTAAATCATTTCAGAACATATTTGAAATGCTAGAAAATTTCAACCCTAGCATTTTTATTTTCACACACATGACAGTACTATGGCTAAAGTTTTAATATAAAAGTTGGTTCACCAATAGTGTAATTTACCCAATATAAAAAATGAAAATGTACCTTGTAGAAAGAATGTGTCATTTCTCAACTGAATAAGAGAAATATAGATAAAGTATAGTATAAATATAGTAACTCTTTCTTTAGCAGAACATTTCTCCGTGAAGATTTTGTCTATTATACAAAACTGATTGTTACATACTTAAAACAATAGTGAGATAATTGTTGTAAATCTATCAAAGAATTCACACTATAAATTTTTATCCAATAAAAAAAGTGACAATGATATTAAAAAAAGAAAAGAAAATAGGAATTAAATCAATAAAATTAAAACACATATAACAAGTGCATACATTATTGTTTTAATATCTTTATTATATGTGTTTAATTTTAAAGTTCATAAGTACAATAAGTTCAATTAATTAGTATGAGTTATCAAATTAAATTAATTAATTTATCATGAGTGACTAAATTCAAGTAATCAATTTATAAGTTTATAATGCTCCAAATTCATAGTAGAATATTTAATTAGGAACTTAAATAATTTATTGAATTGATATATTGAATTTCATTTAATAAATTATGATTAAAAGGTTTGTTTATATGAAAAAGCTATAATCTTATTTAAAATTTTAGACATTGTTATAGAGAACTAATTTAATAAAAAATGTATTTCATAATTAAAAAGATTGATGTTAATTTATAAGTAAAAAACTATTATAGAGAGTTAAAATAAAACATAAAAAATTTAATTCTACTAGAAATTTAAATATTTTAGAAGGTGATTATTATAGAGAAGATTAACTATATCTTAATTGTTTTTAGGGCTAAAGATAATGATTTTTTAACATGAAAATAATTCCTACTATATTATTTTTAATTATATTTTAACACAACAAAACTTACATTACAATTAGGAAGAGTGAAAACTGACTTTTATACAATTAAATCTAGAATGTCGATACTCATTTGTTTGAAATCCGATTTTTGTAAATTTAAAAGTATAAATGTAAATACAAATTCTAAATTAATAAAATTCAACTATTACAACACAGCTGGATATAAAGATATTTGAACAAATAGAATCAAATTAAACATGAACAAATTAAAAATTAGAAAAATCTAAATAAAATGGATTAACTTGAACTAAAACTCGTATATAACACCACCGCATGTAGTGTAATATATGTTGTTTCAGTTTTGAAATAGATGATTTAAGGATTTGGCCAATATTTAATTGGGGTTTTTTATAAAAATAATACAAAAAAATATTATACATTAAAATAATATATTCTCCCCATTATTTATCAAAATGATATATTTGGGTAGATGGCATTACTGTCATGTCTGACACAAGAATTTTTTTATTTGTTTAATATTAAACAACACCGATAAAAGTATAAACCCAATATTTAAATACAGAAATGGTATAGTGGAGTGGTGCCTACCTGGCAGGCTGCACTAATCCCACATTGTAATTTTTATCCGATTTTTTAAGGTTTTTTACATAAATAATACAAAAAAAATTATACACCAAAATATAATACAAAAATTAAAATTAATAACTTAAATAATATAAATATATATTTTTTAATCCATTCAAATTATACAAAATTTGAAAAGTAAAAAAATATTTTTTATAAGAATTGTAGAAAATAATAATATAAAATTGAAAATTTGAATTAAATATTCAATAAGACTAATTCAAAATTTTTTTTAAATAAATAATATAAAAAAATGTTTATTTATCAAAATTATACTCCCCCATATTTATCAAAATAGTATACTTAAGTTAGTGGTGCACATAATTTTTTTTAATTTTTTATATTTTTTATATTAAAAAAGAAAATAAAATTAAAATTTGACGGGTGGTGTCTTTGGGGTAGGCGGCACTAGCGGTGCATTTGTCAAAACTATTTAAAAATCCCATCAGATCAATTTAAACACAAATTATTGAGTAAAAGAAGAAAAGAAGAGAAGTAAATTTTAACAGCAAATTTTTGAAGAAGAAAGGAAACAGAAGGTTAGCAAAAAATTTTAACTGTAATTCTATTTATAATAAATATTTTTTTTTATTATTTGTGTAAAAAATCCTATTTATTTCTTTTAACATATGGAAAATCAATTTTTCGTATGCGTTTATTTCGATAGAGAAAATTTGACAACAATAATTGGATGTGTATTTGAACGTCGTCAACAACTAGCAATGAGATTTAGTAAAAATGTCTCGGTTGATAATATGAAGGCAAAGATTAGTGAAAGAATTGCTAGATGTTGTGGGAGAAGAATCTCAAAACTTTTCTATAGGTTTTCAGTTTCAACAAATCCTATCAAATTTACCGAGATGGAACTCGTAGACGATAAAGATGTGGAGACAATGATCGCTCTTTATTGTGGGAATTAGAGTAATGAAAATGCACCGATTCAGTTATTTGCTGAGCTAACTGATGTTGAGAGAGCTGAAGATCCCACTCGATTAAGTATGATGGCTCCGACATCCTACGTTGATAATCAATATGTAGCTTACGGGATCAGTGGCATTAATATCGATCTTAATGTTGCACCCGATAATGATGCGGATGGTGATGATGGATACGATAGTAGTGATCCTTCTGATCACGAGGACGATATTGATAATGATCCCGACATGGACGAGGTTCTGGATGATATCGATGAGGAAGGCCTGAATGACGAGGTCCCGGATGGTCGAGGTATTGTGATGCACAATTATCCTGTTGGGGCACACACGTCACTTATAAACCCTGATACGGCATATGCAGCCGATTTCGAAGAGTATCCTAATATAATACCTGCTCACCGATTGGCACTAACACCAAAACCTGAACAGTTGTTCATGGGTTAGAGGTTTGACTCGAAGGAAGAGTGTGTATTTGTCGTTAAGCGGTATAACATGAATTCGTCAGTGGATTACATAGTCGTCGTGTCTAAACCGATATTATATATTGAGGAGTGTTGGACAGAAGGTTGCAATTGGCGGGTACGAGCTGCATTTATCCAAAAGTCGCAAAAGTGGAAGATAAGAAAATTTGTTGGGCCTCACACATGCAGTTCAACACGTTTGTTAGAAGATCACCGGAAACTCGATTCTAGAATTATCTGCACACATATCATGCCAATGGTGAAGGACGATCAGACCATCAAAGTTTTTACGCTGATTGTCGAGATGCAAGCATGATTCTATTATCGAGTTTCATATCGAAAAGCATGGATTGCGAAACAGATGGCAATGGAACAGTTGTTCGGTGATTGGGATACATCGTACAATGAGCTGCAAGGGTGGATGGCTGCAATGCGACAATACGTGCCCGGGACTGCGATTGAGTTGGTAACACAGCCTTATTATGGTCCGGATAACAATTTACAACCGGGAAGAAGAATTTTTCAGTATATATTTTGGACGTTTAATCCCTATGTTAGAGCATTTCCTAACTGCAAGCCATTTATCCAGGTAGATGAGACCTGGCTATACGGGAAATATACGCAGAATCTACTAATTGTGGTGACTTAAGACAGGAACCAGAACATGCTCCTGATAGCATTTGCTATTATGGACAAAAAATATATGGAATCATGAGAATTCTTTTTAACGAACATGTGGAGGTACGTTGTTCATAACGATAATATTTGCATCATCTCCGATAGAGGGAAGAGGATTATTGCCTCCATTAGATGTACCGATGTACCATGGAGATCGGTTTATTGTAGCTGGCATATTGCAGCCAACTTTCAAAAAGAATATAAGAATGCAGACTGACGAAGACGACTTGTGAGAATGGGTAAAGAAATTTTGTTTTAAGTTATATTTTTTATGTTTTAATTCGAGAGTGTAACTTATGTTTTCTTAATATTCCTACAGCGTATGAGTTAGAACCACACCGATTCCAGCAAAAAATTACCAGACTTGAGCGTGACATGGAAGGTGAAACGAACAAGTTGTTGCGAGAGTGGTTGGGTACCATGGCGTCGTGGTAATGGACTCAAAGTTTTGATGACGGGTATCGATATGGTCAAATGACGACCAACCTGGCAAAGTCGGTTAACGGCGTGTTCAAGAGAATACGACATCTTTCGATTTCATCCGTGTTCTCGACTACGTTCTACAGGCTGGGTACTTTAATGTCAGTAATGGGGACGTGACAAATCGACCAGATGAACGCCGGACACGTTTTTGTCGAAGCAGTCAGGAATGCAATGGATGTAAATCGTCAGAGAGCGAGGACGATGAACATTGAAATATATTCATGATAATTTCAACGATTTCAAGTTACAGAGACCATTGGGCGAAAATCTGGTATCCCACCTAGGTTATACGGGGTTGATCTGCACAACAGACACTGAGATTGTAGGAGGCTCGATACACTTTGTTATCCATGTGCGCATGTCGTTGCAGCTTATGCTAAAGTGTCGCTCAATGTTGAATAGTTCATCGATCCCATTTACACTCTTTAGCGCACGCTATGTATTTGGGAAAATGAGTTCTCTATCCTGCCTGACTTGTCCACATGGGAGGTGTCTCCGACGACTTTCGAGCTTATACCGAATAGAGGTTTGCGAATGAATTCGAAAGGTCATCCGAATGTTTCCAGAATCCGCAACGAAATGGACATTATGGAGAAAATAGACGGCAACAAGCTGTGTGGAATATGTAGGCTAGCTGGGCATACTCGACGTAATTGCCCCCAATGAACCTACCATATTAGCCAATCATCTGGATCGGGCCCGGCTTAAGCTATTTTTATTGGTCATTTTTCACTTGGAATTAATTAAGTTTATGATTGAATTTGGAATTAATTCTGTTTAAATTTGAATTTATTTAATAATTTTTATGTTTGAATTTATTTAATAATTTTTATGTTTGAATTTATTTAATGAGGTTTAGCGAATGACATTAAAGGATCATAAGTAGTTGTTGTGTAGAAAAAGAAAAAAACAAAATATTTGCATACAAATGATGTTTTAGAATATACCTATACAAAATATTTGAAAACAATAACAAAATGGTAATACATGTAGTATAAATAAGAACATAAACATATTTAATTGTAAATGAAAAATAATATATACAAATGAAAAAAAAAATATACAAATGAAAAATAAATTTCAAAGGCCCATCTCATAACATTTTATGGTTCGATGGTGTGGTTCTAGGAGTAAAACGTTGTGGTGGTCGACGAGTACGTTGCGGGTGCTCACGACGTTAAACGTCATTATCTTCCACACCTTCGGGTGTCATTGATGATGATGAGCCATGACTAAAGTTCTGCAGCGGTAATGGACGAGGAGAAGTAGAGTACTGCAACGGTCTAAAAGGAGTAGAGAACTGTGGTGGTATCAGGCTGAAGATATCAAACATCAAAGATGATCTCGGATCCTGCTGACCAGTACTGGATCTGAGAAACTCCGAATGATACCCGTGCCTTAACCAACTCGTATTATATGTATTCCCTGACCACCTTGGATGATACGACTCAGGCGTCGGCTCGGTGTTACGCTCCGGCTTAAGAGCAAGCTCCGGATAGTACTACGGCTCAGGCTCAGGCTCAGGCGACTGAAAGTGGTGCCCACGTGATAGCATGAACGGGGGGACTAACATTGTTTGCCCACCATATATATATGGTTTCCCCGTCTGAAAATACCACAGTCTATACTCTACGGATACCTCAAAAGTGAAACCGTGATCCATGTCACATTGAGGTATCTGCTCCGCCCGTTTCGCCTACACCGCAACGTATCTTTTGTGCATTTGCCCCCAGTCCATTCCCGATCTCCTATTCTTATCGATACCATGAATATCTCCTAAATCGACTGGTTCTCTCGGGATGGTTTGTATGTACTCGAATTGTCGAAGTACTCGATCCCCATGGTACCACTGGACTGTCTGAAAGCATATAACTGGTGCATCAATGCACCATAAGTGCGAGTGGTTGCGGCAAAATCAGGAATAATAGTCGCCACCTTAGGGACTGAATAGGGCATCCAAAGGAACTGCAAATTTAAATAACATTGTTATAGTAACACGACTCAATTAATATTAATAAATGAAGATGATTCATGTAATTGCATGTCACGAATAACTTACCATCTCCTCTGCATGTGTCTCGAGCATCTGCCGATATATCGAAATCGTGAATAACCTCCCGATATTCAGATTCCCACGCCATCTACGAAAAACAACTTATTAGATCAAATTTACACATAAAAAAATCAAATAATTGTAGACAAAGATTAGATGTTATCACCTGTTCACAAGTGGGAAAACGTATGGTAAGTGTTTGATATTAGCCAAGAAAGGCATCCGATATAAGGCCCACGATTGTAACAATATCAGACACCTGTAAATGCCAACGGCAACAGGCTTTGTGCATTGACAAAGCTCACGATACAACATTACTAGTAATATCAATCCCCAACTATATTGACCCGCTTCATTAAAATCGGTCAATAGGGATAAGTACATGATGTGCACTCTATTTCCACTTGTCGTCGGCATCAGTACACCCCCTATAAGGTGCAATATATAAGCCCGAGCGGCACACATCACATCAAATTCGATGGCATCAACTGGTAGATGGTGGAATCTTTCCCTCAACCATGTGAACTTCAATCCTGTGAATCTCGATTCACCATCGCCGGGTGAGACTCCCAATAAGCTTTCACAAAGGGCCGTCGGGTTAGATACCGTCGATGACCCCGTAACGGGCATCCTGTCGATTGGAAGCCCAAGCTACAGTGCAACATCCTCTAGTGTGATGGTGCACTCACCACATGGTAAGTGAAACGTGTGGGTCTTTGGCCGCCACCGCTCGACCAAAGCGAAAATTAAGTCGTAACGCAAATCGAATGTTTGGATCAGTGAAACAGCTCCAAATCCAGCTGCAATCAAGTATGCAATCAAGTATGGCATGATGCATTCGTCCGGTTCATAATTTATCCCATTCACGCGAGCCCTTAATTTTCGGTACACATCTTGAGACTATTAAATTACCGATATAGTTAATATAACTTAGTTTAATATCGTAAATTAAATGAACTTTTTATAATGTAATAAATAACAATTTATTACCTGTACATATACAAGTGTCGATATGTGGTTATCATTCTTAATTAACGAATCCATATTCATATCTGCAATAAAAAAATTGAGATTATCAATTTGTCAGAAGTAATTAATACAATTTTTAACTAGAAGTAATTAAAATTCTTGATATATATAAAACAAATAATTATATATTGATTACTTTGATAAATTAAAATTTTAAGTATTGAATTTACTATTACATTTTGAGGGTTAAGTGTTAAATTTATATTAAAAAATTATTTCGTAATTTATTAAAATATAAATATCGAATATAAGAGTTTTTTTTATGAAAATAAATATTAATTTGAAATTATTTATTTTTATTTTTTAAAAAATATTAAAATAATTACTACATTTATATTTCTTTTTTACTTTTTAAAAATAATAACCACGAAAGACAATTAACCATATTTTAATGTTTCTTTTTTAAAAATATTAAAATAATTACTAATATTTCTTTATTTTTTATTTAATTTGTCATTTTAAAAATTTCAATTAAAAAGGTAAAAAAAAAATACACATGATAGTTAGAATTAAACCAACCGTGTAAGGGATGGATCAATTATTGAGTTATATATATATATATTGTTTTAATAAAAAAAATGTTTAAAAAAACTGTCAAAATTATCAAATTTTATTTTTTTCTTTTCAAATTTTCCTTCCAATCTGTCTCTTACTCAATTAATTTTCTCTTCAAAGCAACTATAATAGAATTATTAATTCGGTCATCTACTTGATGAATGCTATAGGAAAAATGGAGAATGAGATGAAATTTTTGTTGTTTATACGTGAGATCAAATTCAAATTTTTATATTTACAATTGTGATTATTTTAAGAGATTGTTAACTTATTAAATATTATTTATAATACAAATATTAAGAATATTAACAATAAGTTTAGTTTAATTTAAATTTTTTACATGATTAAATAACATTTAAATGGATTTTTTAAGAATAATACAAAATTTTAAATAATAATTAAACTCTAAACAACATACCTTTTTTTTTTTTTCTTCTTTCCTTTCCTTCCTTCTTTGTTGCTATCGTTCCACCCTCTTCTTCTTCTTTTTTTCCTTTGATTTTTTTCTTTTAGTGTATGTGCGTGCATTGTGTTTAAGGATTATTTTAAGGTCTCCATATGACTTCTCTCTCATGCAGCAGCAGGCAATAGGAGCAGTAAGACGCAATAAGTAACAAGGACACAGCTATGACAATTTTGAGAGTTGATGTTGCTTGTCAGGTAGACAATATTAATGCCGCCTATCCCAATAATACTAAATCAATATTTAAATATCAGGTTTGATTCAAATCCGTATTAATTTTTTTAAAATTTTATTATTTAAATATTTATTTATTTACTTAATATTAAAAAAAATATTTTTATGTCAGAAATAACATTGGCGCCAAGTCACTGCAGGGCGTGGGGGTATATCAAGAAAAAGTAACCGCCACTGACGTTGCCGTTTTGACCATAGACCACCATTCTTTTGAAAAACCAGTAACGGCTGGTTTCTGAGTTTGAGTTTATACCAAGTGCTAAATATTGCCATTCATGGCCTCAAAATTTGTAGCTTTCCTTTTACTCCCATTATGAATACAACTCATCTGCTTTTACTCTTTTTTGTCTCATATAAACTGAAAATTAAAGAACCAAACTAATCCTAGTAAAATCAGAGCTGGACTCAGAAGGAATCAATTTCTTTCCTTTTGAATCATCTCCTTCCACGTTTTTCCTTCTCCACCAGCATTGTCTCCACGTGTTCTGTCGGGAGGGGTTCTGTTCTTCCTCAATGGCTTCTTTATTAACCCCTCCTTCCCATCTCCAGTTTCGCACTACACACCTTAATTTCCATAGACAACTTAACTTTGGTGGCAATGGCTGATGATGATATGAAGCTTCAACAACCAGTGGAGGAAAGCAATGTTCCTGACATCCCAAAACCTGAAACTGAGGTATATAATCCCATTTTAGTTGGTAATATGGAATGGGTTTTGATGAATTTGTTTAATTGGTTCATTAACTAATGGATTGTTTAGTTCACTATAGTATCCTATATCTAAACACGTAAAATTGGTTAAACAAGAGCTTCAAGGCAATGAACGTTGAACCACCAGCGTCTTGGGATTGAATCGCAGGCAAGAATTTCCTGCTAGTGTGTGGCAGTGATTTGCTTCTGCCGAAGTTGTGTGAGTTGTAAAAAGAACAAAACCAATGAACATAATTCTACTAATTGCAAAATGTTCATATGTAGCCACCTTGTCAACATTTTATCTGAATTTTGTTGCTTAATGTTTTAGATCATAATGGAAAAATCCAGTACCTGACTAAGGAATCTTATAATCTGCTATCTGTACTTATCAAATCGTCTGAAATCTATTATTGCATACTTGTTACTAACTGACTTTGGAGGTCATATACTTTTTTGAGACCAAGGAATTTTTTAAGGCTGTTCTTCCTATGTTAGGGTATGTTTTGCTTAGATGATTTGACATGCGCAACGTGGTTTTGCCTTTTGCTAGTAACCGGTAACAAGTTGGTACAAGTTTGTGGGTCATGATTTGAGGATAAAATAGGATTGCATTCTGATTAGAAGAATATGATCTTTTATCAAGTGCATTGTTCAAATACTAGCATGTTTTCTGCTGCTTGAGTGGTTAATATCTACCAAGATCTGTTGGCTTTAGACAAATAAATTTGGAGAACCTTAGATTGCATGTTTGCCGGCTCAATGTGAGTCTTGTTCAAATGCCCGGCACGTGTCCTGTTGCTCATATACTAACACGGATTAAGATCTGTCGGTTTTGTACGGATAAATTTGGATACATGAGTAACGCTTCTTGCTTTTACCTTTTATATTATGATTAAGTTATGTCTAGAACACTCGTTCTAGTAATCTAGTTATTTATGTTGGCTAGTGGCATGTGCTGAATATAGGTTACCTTAATTTGTTCGATATGGTCAAAGAGAATCTATTGACGATTGCATCATTTAGGTAACGTCATGTGCCGATCGTAAGATGACATAATTTCTGTGGTAATTTAGTTTAACTGTAACTTGAAAGTTCTGAATATTGAAGCTAATACAAAACTAATCAGCAAACACAACAGGATTTGAGTCAAAAGTGGATCTATTAGTACTCTTTTATATCAATGAGTTTCAAGGCAATGAACATAGTTGTACTAATTGTAAAAGTTTCAAATGTAGCCACCTTGTCAACATTTTATCTGACTTCTGCTGCTTAATGTTTTAGATCATAATGGAAAAATCTAGTACCTGACTAAGGAATTTTATAATCTGGTATCTGTATTTATCAAATTGTCTGAAATTTACTATTGCATACTACTTGTTACTGACTGATTTTTGTGGTTATATAATTTTTGACACCAGGGAATTCCTGAAGACTCTTCTTCCCAAGCTAGGGTATGTTTTGCATTAAATGCTTTTTACATGCGTGGATTTGTTTTGCCTTTTGCTCGAAACCAGTAATATAATTGGTAGAAGTTGGTAGGTCATGAGGATAAAGTAGGATTACATGCTGATTAGCCAAATATGAGTTGTTATCAAGTGCAAATATTAGCATGTTTTCTGCCGCTCAAGTGGTTAATATCTACTAAGATCTGTTAGTTTTAGACAAATAAAGTTGGAAATTCTTAGATTGCATGTTTGTCGGCTCATTGCAAATCTTGTTCAAACAGTAGCACGTGTCCTGTTGCTCATATACTAACATGGAGTAAGATCTGTCGGTTTTTATACAGATGAATTTGGACACATGAGTAACGGTTCTTGATTTTACGTTTCATGTCACGTCAAAAACACTCAAATCTATTAATCCTGTTATTTATGTCGGCCAAGTGGCGTGTGCTGAATATAGGTAATCTTAATTTGTCCGATATGGTCTAAGAGAATCTATTGATGGTTGCATCATTTAGGTAACGTCATGTGCTGCTCGTCAGCTGACATAATTTCTATGGTAATTTAGTTTAACTGTAACTTAAACATATTTTAACTTCTGAAATTTGAAGCTAGTACAAAATTGATTAGCAAACACAACAGGATTTGAGTCAAAAGTGGATCTATCTAGTTATTCAGCCAATGCAGAGGATGGAACCCAGTACTCTTTTATACCAATGCGTATGTATTAGGTGATAACAAACACATAATGCTCAATTAACAAATTATAAACTTAAATTGGTGAAACAGAGAAATAGTTTTGAAGTTGGTTTATGATAGCACACTGAATCTAGTGTTACTTTTTTTCTTCTTGTCTCGGTCTGCACTAATATTTGCATACATTGGTTCCAAAATCTGATTTGTAAATGATTCTTCATTGACATACTTGAATAACACAAATGATATGGTTTCAATGCATCATCCTCATAGGTTGTCATACAAACTTTTTGCAGGGAAACCTTTAAAACAATGACATCCCTGATCCCTGACTAGTTAATTGATGTTTTCTCTCACATATTCTCTTTCTCTCTCTGTATTGACTTAGTATTTTTGTTTGAATCTTTAGGACCGCATTCCAACTCCTCCAGTGAGTCGTAGACGTCCTGATATCTGGAGAGAGCAACGGTGGAAGGATATTTTAAGCAAAGAGGAGCGGACACAGCGTTGTTCACGCTGCCAGGAGATAGGGCATGCTCATATTCATTGTCCTTATCCGTTCTATCCTGTGAAGGCAAGTTACATATTCTATAATTGTTTTCAATTTCCTCAACATTTACTCATTATCTGCTTCTATTTTGCTTAAGCATTGTCTTTTTGATTGCCAGTTTTTAACAGACACTTTTCCCGTGCCAATGGTCTGGAGACCTCCAAAAGGGAAATACCGATGCAGTCGCTGTGGTCGACGTGGACACAACCGCCGCACTTGTCATGGACCTGTTTTTTATTAAATAGGTTGTTTATTTGTGTTTTCTGCCATTCTGAACTTTTGGACATCTTTGTTTCCTGGGCTTTTCTATGGTGTTTTTCTTTTAAACCATTAAGACAAGGGATATTTATATCTGTTGTTGAAATAGGCAATATATCGTCGTTTTCCGGTTATCAATATGCATTTGAGAAATATTACTCATGTTGCTGGCAACAGCAAGGAATATGAAATTTATCACCACAATGGTGGCACATTTTGGCAATTATTCCACAAAGGTTAGGCTGAAATAAGCTTTTTCAAGTATGCTAGAAGCTCTAGGATAATGCTAGCCATGTTTAAGTTAAATTCCAAACATACAAGGAAAGAAACGGAGAAAAGATACATATTTTTTTTGGGCAAAGAAACAAAAGAAAAAAGTATTACCTGGTTTCATTCTGATGTCACACTATTTATTACAGAGCAACCTATGGCAAACATGACACCCCTTTGAGCATGGCATGGTGCTTTGAAGAGCCTTATCTTTGTTTTTCTCTTAAACTCTACCCAGCTTCTGATGGAAACAACATGAATGAAATGGAAAAGAGAATCTGGTTGATTGTTTTCTATTTTGGTCTGATTCATCTCACCCCACTTTAACCAAGCTTTCTGCCTGCATTAGTATGCTGAATGCTTAATACTATTGCTTTAGTGATGGAATGATTCAGTTTATCTCTTACTTTAGGCATGCATGTTTTATAAAGTTATGAAACTGAGTTGGTTTTTTGACTAAACTGATAGAATTCTAGCAGTATGATGGTTTATAAAGTTGTAACTCCTTGATGAAATTGGAAAATCCAAGTCCCATTCCTTAGTTGGGGTGCAATATTCTTTTGAAAGTGGCAAGAGAGTCCACTATTGTTATAGGATCATTATATCGTTAGTCTTTAGGTTGGAGTCTGAGCTCAGAGCAGGCTCTATGATGCTCGCTAGTTGAGACCATTATGATGAAATTAGATATCAATCTTAATGACTATCTGATCAGCCAAAGAGTCAAATGATGATGATGATGATGTTTGGAGGTCTTGCTTCACCTCCATGATTTGATCTTAGAGTTTCTGTATAGTTCATGCCGCAGAATGTTACTGCAGACGACCACTACATACTATATGATGACTGTTTACCCCTTTTGGGGCTGCTGCGTTTCAGCAACCAATTGTTTATTGCTATTTTAGGGGTTTGAATATGTGAAAATAGAGCTTCACAAGATGTCCCCCTTGCAGGAAAAGTAATTCCAATTTCCCTTCCTTAAAAGAGATGTTAAAGTATTAGCACAACATAAAAAATTAATAAATATTGATTATTATTTTTTTTTCAACTTTTCATACATCATATAATTTTTAATATTATAATTTTCTTTTTAAGTCTGATTTTGTTATACCTTGTGTAAGGGCTTCACGAACTTTACAGCGTACCTTGCGAACTTGATCTTGTATCTATAACCTAGGGTACTTTGCGAACCCCAACTCGACAAACCCCAAAAATTATGAGAAAGTCACGTGGAGATCCAAAATAATTGATTGTTAATCGTCTTAACATGTTTTACTTTAAAGTTTAGACAGACTCAAACTAAAAAATGTCAGTTTACCTTTTTCCTAAATTACAAGTTTACTTAAGACAAATCGACAATTTTAGTGTGTTTATATAGTAATTGACCAAATTGTAATCTAAATCATATATAAATGACTAAAGTTGGAATTTACCAAAGAACTTAAAATAAAGCTAAAAATGAATACTGGTAAAAGCAAATGCGTCAAGTCGTCGATGCTCAATAGACACAGAAATGGCAAATCGCTCATCTGCTTCTCCTGCTTCTCAGGAACCTCAAGCACTGTCTTCTTCCGATGGTGCCACTACGGCGAAACCTGGAGAGCCATCTACAGCGTACGCATCTAACGCTATGCTTTTTCTAGAAAGCGTCGGGATTTCCAATCCCATCCCGGACAATTACAGTTCAGAAGACTTTTATTCTGATTTCTTATGTAACCACCTCAAGACCGACACTGTCCGACGTGGACACGTCACCTGCTTCACCACCGTCAAGCCCGCTATGCTCGTAATTATTTTGGATATTTTCTCTCTATTTTTTCTTATCGGACTCGTTAGATGAAAATTTTCTTTTTGGGGTTTTGCAGAATTCGATGGGTGGGTTACACGGAGGGGTAATTGCAGCAATAGCGGAAAGAGTGGCGATTGCGACAGCTAGAACGGTGGTGGGTGAGGATAAGGAGCTTTTTCTTGGTGAATTGGCCATTTCGTATCTCTCTGCTGCTACCATAGACGTGAGATTTTATTTCCTTTTTTAGGGGTTTCAATTTCTAATATTGGTTTTCGTTAACCCTTAGTGTAGTTTCAATGGAAATGGAACTTGACTGTGATTGTGCCTGCCAATTTGATGTTTAAATGATGCTATGAACTTTCACATCTTATCTGACTGTTGATTGGAGTTTGTTCAGGTCTGACGTTTTCTACATTTTATTTACATTCATTTTTAATGAACTCCCCCATTGCAATATGCCTAAACACAGGACAACACACCTTTACCTGTGTCCGCATACGCACTGAAGGCTAGTGCCGGACATGGATACTTCAAATTGCTTAGATAGGAGCTTACTTCCGCATTTCACCCTGCATTGCTTGACCTTCCATTGCAACTCAATACTTTATTTGCATTCTTGACTCTTTCTTTTGCGGTTTTAGTGAAGTTCATGTTGTTATCTTTTCAATGTGCAGGCAGAGTTGATTGTTGATGGGTCTGTAGTGAGAAGTGGAAGAAATACAACCATAGTTGCGGTCGAGTTCAAAATAAGGAAAACTGGGAAACTGGTCTATAGTAGCCGTGCTACCTTCTATAATTCACCCATTGCGAAGCTATGAACTTCCCCATACTTCGTCCCTCTGCTGATAACCAAACTCCTGTGAGACTTATAGTTCTTTGTGTTGGTGTTGCCGCGTCAATAATAATCATGTACCAATAATCAAGAAAATATCTTGTTACTTTGTAATTCTTGATCAAATATAATGTAGACCAATAGGAATATAGATTAATGCGTCAAATTGTTACACAAAATTATCAAGTCTAAACGATCTGTTTAATATGCCTAATTTAGGGATTAACAAAGAGGGGACCTAAAATCGAATCTGGTTAATTCAGATCAAATAGGTTTTCCAATAGTTTCTGGTTAATTGTGCATGCTAAACAGCTAATGCACTTTTATGGAAAACCTTTTGAAGCCCATTACACAAGGTGTTGAAGATCAAACAGGTTGATGAAAGCAGATGCAACATTATCCTAAAAAATGGAATAGAAACAAAACTATTTGAATGCAACATTTCATTTACTAATCTAACATTCTTAGAAGCGTCAGCTTTTGGTTTTTTACTTATCAAACTAAAGAATTTGCTCATCGATGAAGACAAGATCATAATGCTCTAATATTAGGAGAGAGGATTAATGTATAGACCAAAAAGTTTGCATCATCATAATGTTGCTTGAGCTTTTTCACACATCCGAACCACCTTTTTTAATCCTTGCTGGCGAACAAATACTTTTGTGACCGAGTTCTTACAACAATACGCGTGTAGAAGCCTGACATTGGCCAAACTGGTCTCAGACGATTACAATCCTAAGAAATATTAAGAAATTGCACTGGTTTAATTCCAATGAACATGGTGATTGGTGAGATGTTATCAAAAGGATTATATAAATGGATCACTTTACCAACAATATTTCTCACGAAAATATGGCATTAACAAATGCCTCCGCATCAAAAGGTTGAAGGTCTTCAACACCTTCACCAACACCGACAAACTTCACGGGAATGCCAAGCTCATCAACCACACTGACCTGAGGTAAGAACATAGATAAAATGTGAATTGAAAGTTCAAAAGCAACCCTGACACCCTCCCACCTCTCACCCCAAAAGCAAAGAGAAGCTGGTTTAAGAGAGGGTACCACACAGCCACCTCTAGCAGAACCGTCAAGTTTTGTCAAAATAAAACCAGTTATTCCAACAACCTGACACAAGAATTGAATGTTAATACAGCTGAAATAAGATGTTAGCATTTGACAAGTTTGTCCTAGTATCTTGATGAAGGCAAGGGTAGGAAGAGTGCCTCATTGAACTCTCTAGCTTGAGGAAGCATATTCAATCCGGTGTTCCCATCAAGAACTAGTAGTATCTCCTGCACATGTTGTGGTATTGCCTTAATTAGGATAACTCTTTGCTATAAAAACAATAATTTGAAAAGATAAATACATAGCTCAGCATATTCAATTCGTTTCAAATTCATTATCCTTGAAAGTACTTTTGAAGATGCTACTAAAAGCTATAACTAAATCATTGAAACTGGTATTAAGAAATCACCCATTCTCATGTCATGCTCTTAAGGAATAAGACAAAAATGATGCCCAATGTAAATGAAGATGTGGAATAGAGGCAGATAAAATAATGTATCAAAGATAAGCTTTGTCTGGATAGATGGGTAAATGCAAATCTGTCACATTGCCCGGACATTTTAATGATTTAAAGGTCAGGAATAACTTGAGCTTACATTAGGTGCACCACGAACAACTTTGTCAACGGCCTTCTTACATGCTATCAACTCTTCCATCAAGCTGTAATTGGTGTGAAGGCCTGCAAAATTAATAAATCATGCCAGTGAGAAACAGTTTCGAGGCAGAGAAAGTAGACAAGAACAAAAGATGAAGGTTTCATAATACTTACGTCCAGATGTGTCACATAAGACAACATCAAAACCTTGCTCTTTACCTCTTTTCACAGCCTGCGAAAGCACTATTCAGAAAGCATTTTAAAACCACAAGTTAACAGTACTGTAATGCATAACAATGATAAAAAACAGCAAAGCCCCTTTTCTTTTCAGTCCTACTCTATTTGTCTACCTGATGATGCTTTGGCATTCTCTTTTTCAGCTACAACTATCTCACAACCAGTTCTCTCAGCCCATATCTCTAGCTGATCACTAGCAGCTGCTCTGAATGTGTCCCCTGCTGCCATCAATATCTGCCAAGATCTCAAACCATAAGAAAAAAATTACATGCAAGAACCATTTGTGAATAAGCATGTTTATAACCATAAAGGCCTTCATCACATTGTAGTAGCTAAAGCATTTTATGCTTTTTAGTAGCTCACTTTTGCCCCTTCATTCTTTAGTCTATAAGCCAGCTTTCCTGCAAGGGAATCATTAATTGGATTCTTTTAGAATAAAACGTCAGACATCAATTTGTTTAGATAAAAGTTGCTCATCAATTAAGATAATCGACAGAACCCCATTCCCAAATCTTAACTCCCTTAACTCTATAACAATTAAGACATTGCTTTTTAGCCTCACCAAGTGATGTTGTCTTGCCACCTCCATTAACGCCAACAATCATAATCACGGCTGGCTTCCTGATAGCATCAAAGAGCGTTCAGCAAGAGGAAAAACCGAGACCAGTTTACAGCAGGATGGAACATCAAGAAAATTCAAAAGACTAAGATGAGAAACCTGAATCCAAGTCGAAGCTCGGTGTTACTCCCCTTTGTTGTTAAGAGATCCAACACACTCTTCTTCAATGCATCCTAAACGCACAATTGATTCACATTTTTCAATATGTGTAACCTCATAAAATAGAACACTTTCACTAACTAAATCCAATAAAAGAAATTTAAAAATATTATGGTATTTCATGTATTAACCTTTATTTCACTTCCTGATTTAAGCTTTCCACTTAGAATATCATCCCGCAAGCTTTCCACTATTTTAATAGTAATTCTTGGCCCAAAATCGGATACCAACAAAGCCTGCAAAATCAAACTAAAAATAAATAAATTCATTCATTATCAGATCTTTTTAACTGCTTTAATTACACTTTTTCAATAGCATTTGAACAATGAATAGAGAAGAGAAAACCTCTTCAAGTTCATCGAGGACGCGATCGGTGTCGGCGAGGTTCCAGTATAATAAGAGTTCGTCGATGACGGCAAGGTTGTCTCTGGTTTTGGAGAAACCTGAGAAGATCTTTTCGACGTCACTCTTGGCCTTTTCCTTGATCAACCGGCCGAGCCGAGTGAAGAACCCGGTCTGACTAGCCAGGACTTTGAAACGGGAAGCGATTGGCCTGACGGTTGTGAAAGGACTGAACCGGGTTCGAGGGAAGTTGGAAAAGAGCGGTGACTGTGAGGGTTTGAAAGTGAGGGAGAACTGAGTAGAAGAAGCCATTTCTATGGCTCTCGGTAAACTGAATTGTGTGAGATGAAAGGAAGGACTCGGAGTGGATAGCATCCTCCCAACGACGTCGTTTATGATGCAACGGTCTAATACAACTGGGTGTCAAAAGAAAATCCAATTTTATTTCTGAAATCGGCTTCAACCGGACTTTAATCCGTTAGCTAACTTGTGTATCTTTTATCCAGTAAATATATATTTTTACTATTTATTTCAATAAACAATATTATTTTTACACTTTCATAATAAAGTGTTCAACAAATAAGATGGTGCAAGAAAAAAATAATGGGTTATCTATTTTTGTCTTAAATTTTACAATTAGGTATATCTATTTTTTTTTCCCACATTAATTCTAAAATTTAATAATTTCTTTTAATTTGATTCTTTGATTATGTTAAAGTGTCATGTTGTGATATCATCATCATTTAAAGCTTTAAAAATATATAAATAATTTAAAAAATATAAAAACATATATTTAAAATTTCTAACCTTAAGTGATAAATAACTATTTACCTAAATTATATTCTTCAATATCTTTTTAAAATATTTAATAAAATAAAAAAATTAATATAATTATCAAACACATATTAATATTTAAACTTTTAAATAATTTATTATTTAAGTAATAATTCATTTCATGATAAAAGAGTCATTAGAGTTGTCTATGGGTTGGGTTAGATCAGGCCAATTAAAAATATTAGGCTCGAATTTGATCCGATCTAAAAAATGATCTTAAAATCTTGTCTAAACTTAATCTAGATGAAAATACTAAAACTCGAGCCCAATGCGGTTTGTCCGTATTAAAATTTTTTATATAAGAATAAATTTAAAAAAATATAATACATCAAGTACGTTAAAAATATTAAAATAAATATTTCCAAAGAAATGGAAAAAATTAAAAAAATATACTTAATTAACATTAAAATAAGTACAACTTAACAAGTAAATACCTCTACATTAGTAGTAAAATTAATAATAAAACAAAAGTTATACAATATCCAAATAATAACAATAAAATAATAATAATTAATTACAAAATGATTGCAAAACAATAATAAAATAGTAGCAAAATAATAAAAAATAATAATTTTTTTTTTTTACAAATTCAAACTAAATCGAAATTAAAAAAACCTTATCGAAACCTAACCCGTTTAAAAAATAAACCTTAATTTTTTTTATCTAAACTCAATTTTAAAATCTATATTTTTATTTAAACCTTTTCCCTTTTCAGATAAGAATTTCTTATCTCGTACATTGAATAACTAGAATAAGCATCGAAAATTCTTACAGGAACACATAACGAGGCGAAAAGGCATTAAAGCACAAAAATCCTCCTCGGTGTTTCATTTTTGCAGGGCCATTAACTAGGTGGAATATGCAATGAGGAAGCTAAACAAATATGCCTTTATGAGCTTTTAGGTGGTGATGCTCGTAATATGGAGATTAGTCAAGCAGTGGCGGAGCCACGATAAAGCTCAAGGGTCTGCACCCAAATTTAATTTTTTTCAATTTTATTTTTTTGTAAATTTATATTATGATTCTCTTAAAAATATAAATAAGTCTTTTAAGATTTAAGATTTTTACAATTTTTTTTTTTGAATATATATTATAGCACCTTAAAATGATAAATTTTTAATTTAAGTTTTTTATAATTTATAAAATTTTAAATTAATAATAATAAAATTACACTTTAGCCCCTCAAAAATGATAAAAATTTAATTTAACCCTTTAAAAATAATAAAAAAATTCAGGGCACAGACGTTGCAAAAGAACTTCAGGGTGCAAGATTTATTGTATGCGTTGTTGCTGCCCATTTGCTCCTCTATTGTGAAATGGGAAGCACCCAGTGGAGATGTGTTCAAGCTTTATGTGGATGTTGCCTAGAGATCAACCGATAGGAAAGGAGATTGAGAAGTGATTATACGCAACTCGAAAGGCATGGTGAGAGTTGGTTGTGCCTCGTGCCTTTGAGTCAACCCACTGAAACTCATGTGGTTGTTGAGGCCCTTCTTTTTGTTAGAAATCATGGTTTTCATCAGCTTATATTGTTATGCTCTTATTTCCAGGTCTAATAGTCTGACTTTTGGACTTTTCTTTGTATGGGTATGGTCAAATCTTTGAGGGGCATGTGGATTTTGTGTTGGATCTTATTTTGTTTCTTTCCATCACATGCCTAGGCCGGCCAATGGAGTTGCCCAAGGCCTTGCCTATTGATCTCGAGATAATATGGTCACTTGCCCCTACACATACAGAATACGCCATCAACAAATGCAGCAAATACACAGCATGATACAAACAGTAGCCAGGCATTAAAACCCTAAAACATAGCTAAAACAAATCTTAAAAACCACCATGCCAAATCACCAGAATCAATAATCCAATCCAGGGGGCTAAATGTGAGAACCCGTCATTGCAAGCCAAGCCAATCAATTCCCATCAGGATATCCCTTGGAATGGACTGAATCCAAGTCTCAACTTTGTCAGCATTAAAACACCAGCAGCAGGGATGCAACTCGATAGAGAAACAAAAAGACAACCACAACACAATCTCAATTAAATAACCCAAAGCAAGTTATGAGTTGTACCAATCTCAGACTTGACCAACTTATCTGTATCTTCATTGGCTAATGTCGGAATCTGAGACATGAACCACCTCCTAGCCAGGGAGGGGTCCTTGAGTGAGTGGATGATATATATTTCTATAGATACAAGGAGCCTTCCGAACCCACAACAACAACACTGATGCAATCAAAATTAGATTTCCCTTCAAAAATTTTGAACCCCACGGCTGTAGGGACAACTTTGGTTGAGTCTGCAATATGTTTAGGTAAAATCCATCCTTTCCTGCAAGGTGATCATGGTTGACCGATTAGTTGACGTAAATTTCTACTCCAAAACTTCCTGGCAAAAGCGCTGGAGAAGTGCAGCAAAATACGAATGAAAAGCCCCCGTCATTTTCAAACATTTTTTATTACTTGCACTTCGAACAGACATGTTCTTGTTTTTATGTGTTCCGACCACCAGTTTTGACCTGCGCCTCCGCCCTCTAGAGGCATTTATTTTATCAAATTTATGGACCTCCAGTTTGGTCCAGTTCCATCACAAATACATAAACCACTAATATCCGCTCACGACGCGGGCTGATGTAAGTAGCTATACCTGTAAATCAATTGTTGGTTCAACATTTTATCACTAGAGTTTAATTTTTGTTGTTTTAAATTTATTTATTAATTTTAATTTATTTATCAAAATAAATTTATTTAATTTAAACAAGTCAACTTCAACCCCATTTTTTTTTTAAAGCAACTTCAACCAGACTTAATTGTAAACGAATGGATGTTTAAAATAATTTTAACAATCACGAATCCAGCATTAATAAACTAAAAAGTTCATAAATGAACATTTATCAGTTTAAACTCAGTTGATAACTCAACCTGAATACCATCTTGACCTCAACAGTTCGACTCGTAAAACTGTTTAGGACATTTATGATTATATCAAAAAAAATATTTTTTAATAAAAAAATAGAAATTATTTAAGAATTAACTTAAAATTGACGGCAATTAAAAATTTAGAGTTAATTGCATCAAAAATCTCTAAACTATGATGTTCTGTCTAAACTGGTTTTTACATTTTAAAATATTCTAATTACATTTTTAAGTTATTGAGGTTATATCAATTAGATCCTTTCGTTACAAAAATGCTAATTTAATTGTTAAATGACATATAAAATCTTATGTGACAATTTAAAATGAAAATTTTAAGAAAAAATGAAGGTTGTAAAAAAATATATTTTAAAAAAATTAGTTTTGAGGGTTTCAAAATTTTCTTTATTTTTAAAAGCTATGAGATAATATTTTATTTTTATAAAAATCATTTTAAATTTAACTACATAAAATTTGACGTTTAATGATTAAATTAAGAGTTTTACTAACAAAATGACATGATTGATATAACATTGATAATTTAAAGATATGATTAAAATAATTTAAAATTTAGAGACTAATTTAAAATAAAAATAATTTAAGGACTTGAAAAAAATGTCTAAAATGTTTTTACTTTTATAGGCAATCAGTTTTAACAATTGTTCCCTTTTTTATCTTTTTAATTAATTTAAGCCTTTACACGCATGCTTCCAGGTTCTTTCGTTGGCATTTGCAAAAATATACGTATCACACGCGCGCTTCTTATTATGACTTTTAATTCGGTGTATAAATTTTCAAGTCTATAGTCAGCAGTGACGGAGCACCCCTCTTTCCGCCGCCTTTCTCACCGACTTCATTTCAGCAACCATCTCTTCCTTATATTATATAATATAAACCTCCATCCTCTTCATAAAAAATCCTAAACCTCCTTTCATTCTTCTTAATAATCTTCGCTTATTTCTTTTCTTCTTCATTAATTGTTACGATGGAGACAAAATCTCGCACTCTGGAGATCACAATTTTGTCAGCAGAAGATCTAAGAATCCATAACAAATCGGTTAAAAAGAACGCTTTCGTCGTCGTTCAGACCGACAGTTTTAACTCTAAGACGACGAAGATGAACGGAAAAGGAGGGAGCTCTCCTTCGTGGAATGATAAACTAGTGATGGACATGCCCATGCACACACGCTTCGTCACCCTCCAAGTCAAATGCAAGTCCTCAGGTGGTGAGGATAAAACCGTCGGACTTGTAAGAATACCGGTGACGGATTTTATCGGAGGGTATTCTCCCGAGGCTTGCTTACAGTTCTTGAGTTACCGATTAAGAGATCCAAAGGGACTCAAGAACGGAATCCTTAACTTTTCTGTAAGACTAAAAGAGCCCTTACAAGCTTGTTCTTCCCAGGCTGTAGGGATCCCCATCGACGGACGAAATTATTTTGGAGTTGTTACTGGGATTCCCATTTGTAATGGCTATCCATCTACTTCTTTCTTCAGATGAAGCCATCTTTATTCAGTTGTATCAAACCCAGTCAATAAAACTTTTTCTTTATTTCCCCCGGACGATTCCTAATATTTGTTTGATGATACAATATTTAAAATTATTTATAACTCTTTTATAAATTAATTATTTATATATTTTTCTTAACTCTTAAATAAAAAAATTAATGCGTTTCAGCGCACTCAAATTCACATTATTCTCTATTAATAATAATAAAAATACCAATCGAATTAAAATTCAATTAACTTCTATTACTTTATTTAAAAATTCTACTCAAATGGGATCATTTAGCAATGATTACTCCGTTTCTACAAATAATGTTAATTATTATGAAGATTTGGGTGTAAGAATTAAAAGTTAAAATGATATTTACATAAAAAAAATTGTAAATGGGCGTCGGCCAAATGCAAACAAGTGTTTTAAAATGATAATTAAAGTATTTATTATCAAGATTTGGGTGTAGTGCATCATCCATTTATTAATAAGTTTATTAGTGAATGGTGATTGATAAGGGTTTCACATCCCCTCCTCCTATCCATTCCCATAATATACAAAATTTTAATACAATTGATTTGGATTAAGCCTATGCCAATCTCAGTTCGGTGATCAACAACTGGGCGATATCCTACAAGTGTATGTTCCAAGTTGAAGTCAAAACACGTGAGAAGAAAAGAAAGAATAGTTTTTTTCACGTTTAGAAATCTCAAACATGGCTTTTGTCCCTGGACTAAACTAAGACAGTTAATTTCATTGCAGTGGGTTTAATTTTTTTTTTTATATTACAGTATCATTATAATATTTAATTTCACTGTTAGTAATAGAGTCAAAAAATTATTTTGAGGAAGGGAATAGAATTAAATTATATATTGTTATAATAGTAAAAATGTAATTTCATTATTTTAATAGTCTATATTCTTATAAATTAAAAAAAAACTGAATTTTTATCATTTTTAAAAGGTCAATGTGTAATTTTATTATCACTAATTTAAAATTTTATAAATTATAAAAGATATTTCATTTTAAGGGGTCAGAGGCCCTGTCAACCTTTGGCTCCGTCACTATTATTTTTATATTAATCGCAAATAAACACATTATCCATTCAAAAGAATCTTTAGTGAAAAACAAGGCATTATGCGTATACAAGGGCTATGTGGAAGTGGAAGTACATAATTGAATTTGATCCAGAAACTGAAAGAGATATAGGAAAGAGACCAACTTCGATCTGTCCTATCTCGAAAGCTTCGTAGCAATTTCAAGTGAAAAAGGGTTATATAGCATGGCATCTGCCAGTGCGGCTCTTGATAGCTTCTACATCTTAGACGGTCAATGCTGGGAAACTTCCCCCACTATTTCAGCCTTTTATTTGTATTCTTACTGCCAAGTTAGCTTAGCCCATTATTTAGTCTCTCTCTCTCTCTCTCTCTCTTTTTTAATAATTAATCAAGAAACTTCCATTAAATATATATTAAACCATGAATGCATCGTCCATCGGCAATCCACCAGCCCACGTCATCGTGCACTGATTTGATTATGTTAGGTATGTATTTAATTTTTATATTTAATTAGATCAATTTCATTATTTTTTTAATTTTAATTTTAATTCAAACGGCAATAATTAAATTTATTCGATTAAATTTTAATATTAGTTTTATATGATGCATAAAATTGTACATGAATTAATTTATCTATTTTTTAAGTAAAAAAAAAAACAAAATACAATATAACACTTAATATAAAAATTTTCATGAAATTTTCACATATGTTTGACTCATAAAATTTTGGAAATAATAAAATGAATTAAAATTGAGAGATTTATGCATCGATAGTAATGATAAAATTACATTTTGATTCTTTTAAAAATGATATTTTATTTAATCCTTTAAAAATTATAAAGATATGAATTATTAAAATAATAAAATTTCATTTTTGCTATCATAAAATATATATAATTTAGTTCTATATCCCCAATAAAATTATTTGATTTCACCCCTATTGATATATAATTTTTATATATTTTTAAAAACAAAGTAGATAGTTATTTTTCCTATTGATGAGAAGCACGTAGACAATAATTGGCCCTTTATTTTTTGATAAACCAAATTTGGCTTTTTAAGAATGTGATTTTTTACCCAAAAAAAAAAAAATCAAATTATGATTTTCTTTTGCCTGAATCAAATTACGATTAGTTATCCTTCTTTTTAATTATTAATTTGCTAATTATCTTTGGTGAACTAAAGTAACAATAATTATATTTTTTATTTTTTATTATAAATATTTTAATAATTTTTAATTAAATTAATGTTAAATTAGACTCTATTTTTAATTGATAATGAAAATTCATATAGATTTAAGTCAACAGATAATAGTCATCTTTCTATTATCAAAATGGAAGATCTTAAACAGATTGCAAGACATGTTTAGGTAAAATCCATCTTTTTTGCAAGGTAGTTCCGGTTGACCTAAATTTTTATTCTAAAAATAAAAACGTTATAGAAAAAGAATAATCAATCGATATGAGAGTATCGATTGAATATTAACTTAATTAATATAAATTTTATTAATAATATAGAAATATATGTATTTGAGTTATAGATTAAAAAAAGATTATGAACAATACTAAATATTATATTAAAAAATAAATATAATTAAAAATTATAATAAAATTATTTAAAAAAATCTTCCTTTCCAACATTTTTTAAATGTTGTCGTTTCTGTGTGTTCCGAACACCAGTTTGGACACTCTGCAGGCATTTATTTGATCAAAATTTATTAGCCAATAAATATTAAACAGATAGATCCACTTCTGTCCATCCCAAATACTTATATAAATCACAAACTCATGCTGACGACTGGCCGCTGATGTAATGTAAATCCATTGTTTGATGGAAGTTTCAATTTTTTTTAAAAATTTATTTATTTATTTTAATAATGTTGTAACTAAGATTTTATAATTCATTTGTTAAAAAACAAATCGAATTGATGTTCAAAATAAGTTTTTCCAACATAAACCTATTCTATTGATTGATACTCGGTTCATAAAAAAATATTCAATAAATTTGGTAACTCAATTTTTATAATCTTCTTTTAAATTACAATAAAAAAGTAAAGTCTTAACAACAATACGATTATCGTAATTTAAACTCAAATCACATCTAATATAACAAAAATCTTGATCATCAAGCTAACACATGAGTTTCGATTTTTATAAAATTTCAACTGCATTTTAAATTTTGAGAAAACTGAAAAAGCAATATATTTTAATGGCCAAATTATGTTTAAGTCTTTGCTTTTTTGTCAATAAAAGTAGAGTTAGATTGTATTTTACCCCTCTACTTAAAAAATAAGTAAATTAATAATTATACATTAAATCAAAAAGTAATTTTTTTTTGTTCAAATTTGTATCTGTTTCTACTAATAAGTGATCGTGTGATTGACGGAGCAATAATAAAATAACACGTGACATTTCATATGTACTAATATAAATGTGACATTTTTTTTCGTCAATAAATATTTTAAATAATTGTAAATAATTATAGAAAATTATAAAAATATATTTAAAAATTATTAAAGACAACATAATGAACTTGAAAAATGGTTGTCAATGCTTAAATGAGTCTAGACAATCATTTGTGCAAATTTATTTTAGAATGATCTCTTAAATAATTATAAAATTTATAAAAAAAAATGTTTAAAATTATTAAGAAATATAAAAAATTATAAAAAAAATTATTAATTTTTTAGCAAGTAATAATGAAACTTTATTACGAAAGGTCACTATTTTATATATATATATATATAATTATAAAAACAATTATTAATTTTTTTAGCAAGTAATAATGAAACTTTATTACGAAAGGTATATATATATATTATTTTTTTTTGAATTATAAAAAATTATCAAGAATTATTAGAAAATAGTAAATTAGTATTCATCAACTCGTGTAACTAAAAATATAAATTTAACTAAAACTCAACGAGTAGTTTCAATGGAAAAAAAAATGATGTTTATCTTAAGAGACTCGAATTTGAACACTTGTGTATTAGATGTGTGTGCGTTGTCAAAATGTTGAAAAAAATATAAACAGATATTATCATATAGTCACACCACTCTATTAAAAAATATATATATAAACTTAATTAAGAATATACATATATGTATATATATTTGACTACTTTAAACATGTTATATGTGCGTATATAATTTTTATAGTTTATAAAGAATTCGTTTTAAAAAAAAATTAATAATCATTTATGATTTCTTATAATTCTTAATAGTTTTAAATAATTTAGTATATTTAAAAAAAAAAACTACTCTAAAATTAACCTAGAATGATTGTGAATGAATCTAGACAATTATTTATCTAGTTTCATTCTGACATTATTTTTAATAATTTTAATAATTTTTTTATAATTCTTAATACTTTTTAAATAATCTTCAGCCTAGCACCCTTATTTAATGGTTTCGGTTTGGGGTGTTGTTAGAGGTGTTTAAATTTCGGTTAAAATTAAATTAACTGATCAGATGATTTAATTCGGTTAATCGATCGATTAACTAATTTAGTTCGGTCGGAAGTCGATTAAAGATTTTTTAGAATTTCGATTAATGATTAATTTGGTTCGAAATCAAGTAATTAACCGAATTAATAGAACCTAATAAATAATATTGTATTATTAGACTATTACTAATTCAATTAATTCGATCAAATGAACATTATCAATTTTTTTATATGTTTTATATTTGTTTTAACAAAAAAAAAATATAAGTTATGGTGAATTCGGTTAACCAATCGGATTAATCGAAATATTTCGGTTCAGCTAATTCTTTTTTAAAAAAAATTTCGATTTGATTAACGATTGAAAGATTAAAAATTCAATTAATTCGATTCGATTCGATTAACCTATTGAATACTCCCAAGTGTTGCCATCTACAATATATGTGCTTCATATGGACGCTTTCATCATGCAAGCAGTACTTTCATTCCTTTTTTTTTTGTGGGGGGGAGGGGGGGGGGGGTTGTAACAATTGAAAAGCATGTGCCCCTTTCCAAGTGATTGATATTATAATTGAACAAGATACTTGTTCTGCTCTTCCGACATATCCGGTTTCTTGTATAATTATTCTCCATGTGCTGGTTGATTTTGTAGTTGTGTCTTATTGTTTTCTCTGCAAGGGAAAAAGGAACACTAAATGTGTCATTTTGGAAACTTTCTACTGTGACCGATGAAGTGGACACTGTATCTCCACTGACATCATCTTCCCCCAATGTAATCACTTGAAGCCTCAAAAATTTGAAGGCTACATCTATCAATATGCCTACTTGTCTTGTAAAAATTGGTTGTCAAGCTTTACCCAAAGTGACAATACTCTTTCTTATTCATCTCTCGACAGATCAAGGTCGGGGAACTTTTAATGTTGATTGGTATAAGGTCTGGAAAGCAATTGCGTTTTTGGATGTTGGTTTTACTCTTGGTGTATGAAGGAGTGGAATCTTTTTACAAGCAGTTCATCTCTGAGAAATGGACGCATTAGGGTATCCTACGTAGTATTATATTTGGGCCAGAAATGGACCCTTTGTCTGCTGATGGTACTACAATGCTTGTGCTGCCCTTCACTGAAGATGAGGTTTGGAGAGTGGTTTGCATTAGCGACAGGGACAAAGCCCCTGCTCTTAATGCTTTCAATTTCCGGTCAATGCTGCTGGGAAACTACACTTGATCCTTAGTCAATGCCAGTCTTGATGCTCATTTTTATTTAATGCTAAGTTAGCTTAGCCCATTATTTACTTTTGTTTTGAATAATTAATGAAGAAAATTCCATTAATCCGATAATTATGAATTACACGAGGTCATTTGTGCATTAATTTGATTACGTTTACATTTTTTCGGACCCTGTCTACCTTCATAGTGTTGCCACAAGTATTTTAAATTTTATCGATAAAGCAACAAGCACCAGTGGTCTAGTGGTAGAATAGTACCCTGCCACGGTACAGACCCGGGTTCGATTCCCGGCTGGTGCATTTGAGGATCTCTGTATGACAGTTAGGGTTTATCATTCTCATCTGATCTTAAAGATGAAAACGGGAGTATCTGAGCTTTTCTCTTTTTTAACTTTTACTCAATGTTTACTGTTTACATACATGATGAATTGGCCAAATTCTATTCAACTTCAATATGTAGTATATTAAGAATTTCAAAAACACTCCAAATGGAACACAAAAAACACATCTGCCTTTGTTGCAAAACCTGTTCTTAGCTGATGTATAGTCATATAATTACATTTACATACAAGCAGGGAACTGCAAACAAGCAGTGTTAATTACTGCAATTTCGGGTTTTCTAAACCTCTTCGCTCACATTTAGAATGTTGAACTTGCAGAGAGGACATGTAGCATTGATGTACAACCACTTGTCTATACAGCTGCAACGGAAATGGTGACGGCAAGGAAGTTTGCGCAACTCGGTCCCATCTTCATAAGCAGAAAGGCAGATGCAGCATTCCTGTATTCTGATTGGCACATAAATTTATGTCAAAATCGTGAAAATTTATTCTTCAAAAGGCCAGAACAAGAAGTGTAAAGACCGAAGTACAAATGGCAACAACACTACTTTTCAAATGCCAGATGTAAGGCTACCAGTATTTGATTCAGTGCCGGATTGCACAACAGTACAGGCTATTTACAGCATCTTCATGTGAAAGAATCCGTTCAGTAGGAGTATCGGTGTTAGATTCAGTCATTATGTTATAAATTTCACCATGTACTTTTTCGAGATCAGCTGTCATTTGAAACCTGTACTTTGGCAATCTATCGATTTCTTCATCTGTTGCTCCATCCTGTTTTTACACATTGAAGATGGTTTAAAATATGGAGAACAGCGGGGAAAGTTCAACCTTGTACAGAGATTACGAAGGATGCGGCATATATAACATAATCTAATCACGTTGATGCATTCAACAGTGAAAGCCATTGCAGATTATGGTCCATAGAGTCCAAAATTACCCGGTCTGTAAGAGCATACAAAATTGCAATGATACAAGACAGCAGCAAACAGCAAGACCAATTAGGCAGGCAACAGCAACACAGATGAATACAAACACCACATCCAACGCAAGAAATGTAACACAAAGCCTGCCCAGTTAAGAACCCATGTTAATAATTATAAAAAAAAAATTGATAATAATAGAAAAAACTTCATCTTGAAATGATATAGTAATAGTACCAGTAAAGCTTAGGTGCCTGATGTGTCAAAACTTGTCCTTTGGCAATTACCCAGTAAAATCCAATTATCCACCAAAGAAATGAAAACAGTGTATTTGCAGACTCCAAGCTCTTGGCAACTCTGCAAAATTCATAAATATTTATTGAGCATAAGCAATCTTTTGATTCTATTCCTAACTTCGATATGTAGTTAAGTTACCTGGTTTCGTCTCCACTATTCAGCTCCTCTGTTACATTATCCTCGGAATCCTCTGCTTCACTCCCGGACTGAGAATTGAGACCCAAATCCGGATCCTCGTTGCTCTGCAAGCCCTCAACCCTCCTTTCGTTTCTTATTTTATATTCTACTGCTACGCAAGCCACGTGAAACAAAAACACTGTAAGCCGTAACCCCAAATCCAGAGCCTTAAGGGGACGCTGGGCTTTTCTTCAAGGCTGAGTCCCAAAACAATAACTGCCATTAACACAAACGCCGTATTCCAGAGAATGTCGAGGATTATAACGGGCTTCGAGTAGGCCCAATCGCTTTGACGCTCTTCGAGTTGCTCCGCAGCGGTTTCTCGCACGCGAACCGATGGCTCACGGAGCATCAAACGACGACTGCTGGCGCGTCGGAGGAGCCTAGCGGCTGCTCCAGGTAAAGGTGGAGGTCGACGACGGAGGATGCGGCGGCTGCGGAGAAGGTGGTCGGATATGGAATGGGTCAGGAGGGGTGAAGTGTCTACCGCATCTGATGGAGGTGATATCTGAGGTAGTGCGTTCATCTCCTTCAAAACAATAAAACCTTCCTGGAAATTAAGGTTGGAAGAGAAAAAAAAATCAATGAAGCAATTACTTCGTAATAATGATCAAAGACTCGACTTTAATGAGGAATGACTTTAAAGAAAACAAAATAAGATAATTGAATGAAAATTGGGAAAAAGAAGAAGAAGAAGAAGAAGAAGAAGAAGAAGAAAAGGTCTTAATCAAACTTGGCAGGAATTTGAATTTTGGTGGGTTTATTTGGATTTATGTAGAAAAAAATTGAAACTTTGAATTCAGATAACAAGAGAAAAAAAAAAGGTACTCTCCATATTATAAAAAGGCAATAACTTCAGTACAAAAGACTTGAATTATTAGTGTGAATGGGAGACAGTGGAAATGGGTTTCGAAGACGACAAATCATGACGATGAAAATACAATGATAGATAGCAACAGCCAACAGCTTCCTATTATATTATTATTTTTATTACTGTTGTAAAATTTTCTCTGTTTTGGTGGATAGCCATGAATGAATGAACACTCAAAAAGAGCAGAAGAAGCCAAGGAGATGGAAACAGACAAGACCAAAGCGTCCCATGTTATCGGAGCATCTCGATTTCATCTGTTATGATATCCAAGTTCCCGCCAAGTAGCTTCAGCATCAGGCGCTCCATGTAACTGTCAAAAGGACCCCACCCTGTCTCTTTTTCCATCAGGAGACTGTGACCCGTATTTAGTATTTCGACCCTCGAGATATTTTTATTTCATATTTTTTACTCTTAATTCCGTATCGAATTTTAACCCTTTTCTTAATCTTCTTGTTTGTGTCTGGTTTTGGGACTTGGGACTTCCATTGCTGCTGGATTTGAAGCTTTAATGACAAAACTAAATTTCAAATTCCTGGACTTGTCTTTCAAGTCATTTCATCAATGCATTCACGTGCGAACAGTTCATTTTGCAAATTCCAGCCAGTCAAAGATTGGTTCCAATCGGGTTTTGAATGAATTATCTAAATCGGGTCGGATTAATGAAGCTCGGAAGCTATTTGACAAAATGCCTGAACGGGATGAGTTCACCTGGAACACGTTGATAGCTGCGTATGCAACTTCCGGAAAATTAATTGAAGCTATACAGCTTTTTAAAGAAACCCCAATAAAAAGTTCCATCACTTGGAATTCACTAATTTCAGGTTATTGTCTACATGGTATGGAAACTGAAGCTTTTGATTCGTTTTCCAGAATGCAACTTGAGGGGCAAAGGCCTAATCAATACACAATGGGAAGTATTTTAAGGTTGTGTTCAACATTGGGTTTGCTTCAAAGAGGAAAACAGGTGCATGGTTATGTAATAAAGACACAATTCAAGTCGAATGACTATGTTGTCATCGGTCTTGTTGACATGTATGCTAAGTGCAATTGCATTTTGGAAGCTGAGTATCTATTTAAAATGATGCCCAACAAGAGAAACCATGTCATGTGGACTGCCATGGTTGCTGGTTATTCTCAGAATGGAGTGGCATTCAAAGCGATTGAATGCTATCGAGATATGGTGGTTGAAGGAGTTGCCTCTAATCAGTTCACTTTCCCGAGTGTGTTAACAGCTTGTGCAGCGGTTCAAGCTCATAATTTTGGCGCACAAGTGCATAGTTTCATTGTTAGAAGTGGTTTTGAAGCTAATGTTTTTGTTCAAAGTGCGTTGGTCGATATGTATGCAAAATGCAGGGATTTGGATAGTGCCTTTATAGTATTAGAGAATATGGAGGTTGATGATGTTGTTTCTTGGAACTCGATGTTAGTGGGGTGCGTGAGGCAGGGCTGTGAAGAGGAAGCTCTCTCGTTGTTCCGGAAGATGCATGCTAGAGATATGAAGCTGGATAATTTCACATACCCGTCGGTTCTAAACTGTTTTGCTTCAAGTAACGATATAAACAATGCAATGTCAGTCCACTGTTTGATCATTAAAACAGGATTTGAGGCTTCCAAGCTTGTGAACAATGCTTTGGTTGACATGTATGCTAAACAAGGAAACATGGATTGCGCTTTTCAGGTGTTCAACCACATGCCAAACAAGGATGTTGTCTCATGGACCTCTCTAGTGACAGGGTATGCACGTAATAACCATCATGAAGAAGCTCTCAAGTTGTTTTGTGACATGAGATTGTCAAGCATTGATCCCGACCATATCGTTCTTGCCAGTGCTTTGAGTGCTTGTGCAGAATTAACAGTTCTGGAATTTGGGCAACAAGTTCATGCTAACTTTGTTAAGTCTGGCCTCCAGTCGTCCACTTCAGTGGATAATTCCCTCGTAACAATGTATGCTAAATGCGGATGTATAGACGATGCAAGCAGAGTATTTGATTCCATGCAAATCCGGGATGTGATAACTTGGACTGCACTAATAGTTGGTTATGCCCAGAATGGTAAAGGAAAGGACTCAGTAAGGTTCTATGATCAAATGATTGCTAGTGGCACAAAACCAGACTTCATTACTTTTATAGGCTTATTATTTGCTTGCAGCCATGCCGGTCTTTTGGAAAGTGGTCGCTTGTATTTTGCATCAATGGAGAAGGAATATGGAATTAAACCAGGTCCTGAACACTATGCTTGTATGATTGACCTCTTGGGTCGCTGTGGAAAACTCATTGAAGCCGAGACGTTGTTGAACGAAATGGATGTGGAGCCGGATGCAACTGTGTGGAAAGCCCTTCTTGCTGCATGTAGAGTGCACGGCAACCTGGAATTGGGGGAAAGAGCAGCAAAGAACCTCTTTGAATTAGAGTCCAAAAATGCTGTGCCATACATAATGTTGTCTAACATGTATTCTGCTGCCGGAAAATGGGAAGAGGCCGCAAGGATTCGAAGAACAATGAAATTGAAGGGGATCAGTAAGGAGCCTGGGTGTAGTTGGATCGAGGTAAACAGCAGAGTGCACACCTTTATGTCGGAAGACAGAGGGCATTCGAGAACCACTGAGATCTATTCCAAGATTGATGAGATCATGGTTTTTATAAAGGAAGCTGGTTACGAACCCGACATCAATTTTGCACTCCATAACATGGATGAAGAAGGGAAGGAGCTTGGTCTGGCCTATCACAGTGAAAAACTGGCCGTGGCATTCGGACTTCTGAGCTTGCCACATGGGGCTCCGATCCGAATTTTTAAGAATCTTCGAGTTTGTGGTGATTGTCATACTGCTATGAAATACATATCTAGAGTTTTCCATCGTCACATCATCTTGAGAGATTCGAATTGTTTTCATCACTTCAAAGAAGGACATTGCTCATGCGGAGATTACTGGTAGATAGGTTTTTAGTCTAACCACGTTCCTAGTTCTTCACACACCTCGTGATCTTCCGTTATATTTATTTGTATTCTACACAAGAGTGAAGGCTGAATTTTTTTCTAGGGGAGAAATTAAATTTTTTTTTATGAAAATAAAAACACAATTTCATCCTTTTAATAATTTATATTTTATAAATTTTAAAAAATTAAATCAAATTTTTATCATTTTTAAGAAAATAAAATTACAATTTTTTTTTTTATTTTTACTAATTTAAAATTTTAATCAACCTTAATCAACCTTAAAATTTTACACCCTGATTATACACATTTTTGTATTTTTTTAACCAATTTTTTAAATTTATAAAATCCATAACATCTTCATCATTCAATGATCCAGAAACCAACTATTAAAGTTAATTTAAGATCTTAAAATTCAAATCTCATTGTACAACTTTTTCTTATAAGAAATAAATCAAAATAAACTTAAAAACAGATATTAACATTTTCTTACAGATTTACAAAATCTTTGACTCTATAATATTTACCAAACCAAATAAACCTTCTATCACTGAAATTTGAAACTCTGTAGAACTGGGAAGGAAAATTATAGTGGAAAAAGTCGAAATTTCTCTGGTTGAAATTTCAGTCGAAACCTCCACTCTAAAGAGTAATCTTCTTCGTTAGTGGAGTCAGATAGCAAATCAGATTGTAAAACGAAAAAGAAAATCCCAAAACCTCAACACTACCAGTCCTATAATCATCCCACCTCAAAGCACCATCTGAATATCCATTGTAGGTGGGGTGGTCCTTGAATGGGATAGCCTCCTAAATCCTGACAATATCATTTTGGGTCTTCACTTGGAACAATTAACCTACAAAGATGGTCATCTCTGAACTAGAAAGAGATAGGGCAACGTAGCTTGTCAGCAGTGGCAACCTAGCATCATCCAACACCAATTTACAATACTAACAGATGCCGTCCCATTCGATCATTTATGTCCTTGCATGTTCAGGGATCAGACGTTGTCGTAGTTCATCAGATGCACCAGCCAGTTCTGCATAACCATTTACATATGAGCACCTAATACATGGCAAATTTTAAGAGAATCATAGTGATGAGGTGAAACTTGTTTACCTTTAGCTGTGAAATTGAATAGCGGAGGTAGGGCTTGCCCGTTAGGCAAGCATACATTGGGGTCTCTTAAATTATCGAAGAAAGGGTGTGCACATGCCTCCAACTGAAAGCCAGGAAGTTTCATCTCATTAAATGCAAACATAAAGGATGGTTACTTACAAAATTAGAAGTTCCCAATCAAGGTCGAGGTCTAAAGAACAAATGATATGTAACTGAAAACAACAATAATATATTGCAAAATTCTCACAGAGGTGCAACGTATGTTTGGTGAATATTGAAGCTGTCTTGATACAAGATCCACCGCAGCAGGGGGCAATTGGTTGTGAAATATCTGAAGTTGTAATTTGAATAAGATTTCCATTTTTATGTACAAGTACAAAAAGGTAACTGGAAGATGATCCAATCAGCTCACCTTATGCCATGGTTGAGCTTTGAACTGAGGGAATTTAAATTCAGTGTACTTTGCATTCATGCATTTAATTTCTTCTCTGGTCGGTGTTCCCAGTATCTAATTAAATAAAGCAGGAGAAAGTGAAAAGATGAGAAAAGTAGAAAAAGAAAAGCAGAAGTGAACACTTGTGGGGAAAAAAATGGCACAGATGAACACCTTAATAATTTCCACTAGTTGATCGACACCACTTTCACCAGGAAATAGCGGCTGCAAACGGAATACCAAATATGAATTATTGCACAGAACAGAGATTCTCTTCAAAAGATGAAACTTTTACATACTACAAATGGATGCCATAGATAAGCACTCCAAAAGTATATAGATGGCAGTATAGTTTTGCAAAATGTGCTTTCATGTAGACTTTTAGGATGTCAAAGGCCTGAATAGCATACTAAGAAACTAGAAGGGCTCAAAAGATTAATGGCATCAGTGAGACATTGCAGACATAGATGACCAAAGCAAAATGAAACAATGTTTAAATGCAGCAACACATATCATGAATGTGCGGAGCAAAGAATGCTATTAAAGCAATACTAGAGCCATGCAAAGTAATAGAGAGATAAACATAACATAAGTTGACATCAATCTGAATATAAAGAAACTTTACTTTATAAACTCACATGCCCAAGCAGAAGCTCAGCCATGACACAACCAACAGACCACATATCAATAGCAGTGCTATACACCGTCGCCCCGAATATAAGTTCTGGAGCCCTATAATATCTTGAGCATATATATGATATGTTAGGTTCACCTGGCACCTAAACATTGCAGAGTAAATCTTGTATAAGTTTTAAACGAACAAAAGACTTTGTAACTTTCCAAAACATTGAAGTATTGAACATACCAACATTTTTGCACTACCAAAATCACATATCTTCAACTGGTGAGTTTGGGGATTAACCTGCAAATACATATCAACATAAGCTCTAACATGCTTCAATGTTTGGTAATAAAAACTTTATCAAAAGAATAACAAAAAGGAATGTGTAACGGATGGAAAATGGAGACAGGTAATATTATATTTAGAAAATATTAATAATTCATTTTAGCAAGCATCTCATGGCATTAGGAGTACTTTTGTTAAAAGTCCTCTTTTTTTAGTTTCCTTATTTTATTAGAAGTCCTATTTTAGTTTTAGTCTCCACTTTGAAAGAATAAACATATATAATCTCTATTTTAAGTAATAAAAACAAGTCAGAATTTAATGCAATTACAGAGGTTTAATACTTCTCTTTTGTAATAAATCTAAGGTTAAGAGCTCCCTTCAATGAGTTCCACATATTCATCATAGGTTATCTCGTGGAAGAAACCATAACAAGGGGAAAGCCCATTCAATTGAAGAAGACTTTACCGCGAAAGTAGCTAGATCCTTAATTTGTGAACTTAACACAATGACATGGTAAAGCCGATAAAATTTCACAGACAAGGACCACATTATATCATAAACATACACAATAAATGCTTTAGACAAGCAGTATGCGTGACCACCATGAAAAGAGAGTGTCACACATTATAGCGCGTTCAAGTTGATAACAATTTTGTCAAGTAAAGGTGAACCATAATATCAACCTCCACCTTATAATAAAAAGCCAAAAAAAGCCTCACCAGTAAATTTTGAGGCTTAATATCACGATGACATACACCAACCACATGATGTAAATAATTCAGAGCACGACAAATCTGCAAAAGCAATATAGTTTGTCACAATATGCACTGCGAATACATACAGCTGGCATATATTAGCAAAGCAGAGCCAAGGATCACCTGGTATATATACAGCTGCACATGAAGAATGGGCACATGATGATTCATTTTGGTGTAGTGCTTTGAAACTTGGTAAACAGTTTCCGGTACATACTCTAGAACAAGATTAAGATAGAGCTCATCTTTGTCAGTGTTTGAAAAGAAACAGTGCTTCAGTTGAACCACATTAGGATGGTCAAGTATACGCATAATCTGGAGTTCCCTATTTTTGTATCTTTTATCCTGCAGAACCTTCTTTATAGCAACAGATTCACCTGTTTCCAAGCACTTGGCCTACATTAACATAAAGTCTCATGTAAAACTCAAACAGACAGAATATTCTGAACAAATGCAGATACCAAAGACAAAGGGTTACAAACAAGAAAAGGGTTAAGAGCCAATTAATTTATACCTGAAAGACAACGCCAAATGAACCTGTGCCAATCACACGCTCTGCCATGTAAGAGATAGTCTGAAGCCCAATATTATGCGTTAATTGCAGCTTAGTCCAAATAGAATTATCAAATGAAATGAACCACCATGCATGTAAACCAAGACTCTGACATGATAACTTGAGCAAACTATTGAACTGTGTTCATTTTTTGAATAACAATTACAACAGCCAGCCTCCACAGGAAAACTTATCTCCACCCCATCAGGAAATAAAAGGGCATGGAAAAATTTACAATCCAGATGAGCAGTTATGTACAACAAAACATCACCCAAAACAATCACCTGTTTTGGTTGCCCATCCCGACCACCAATAGTAGCTGAAATTATCTGACCTGTTTCTGTTCCATTTCCATTAATAACAGGAGCCTCCACATCCTGTGAAATACAAGTTACAAACAATAGTTTAGAAATAATCAAGAAAATAGATAACTGTAGACAGCTTTAAATCATTTCATAGAATCAAGTAACATTTTCCAAAAAAGTTGCTCAGAAGATCTCTTGTAGAACCACGAGCCATAGCCTGAGGAATAAGTAGATTGCTTCCTCGTTGATTCAATCCATAGCCCTCATTAAGGCTCAATTCAAGTCATAACATGGAAAGAAAATGATTATTCCTCATTGATTCAATCCATTTCTCTTGTTAAGGCTCAACTCAAGTCATATGCATAGAAGGAACATTATAATTAACTTCAATTATATCAACAGCTTCTGACTTTTTAAGTTTGAAGAAGTGAATAACTTCTTAGATGGTATTCCAGCTTACCTGGTTATAAATTTAAAACAAGGTGGATATGAAGACAACATTTAAGAGGGACATTTCAACATATACGTAGTGATAACTCTAAGAGTATAAGACCAAACAATCACCTTCTCATCTTGGTCAGCTGTTTTCTCATCTCTAATTCTCATTTCAAGCATTTCATTAGGGAGCAGATCAACATCTGGCTTTTCGGTTCTAGCAACAGAAGTTGCATAGGACGTACTTGCTACAGTTTCCAGAGATGAAGATGCCATATGTTTCTCTCTATCAGTGGTACTCCTCTCAACAAAATTTGATTCCTCATTTACATTGCATTCTGATTCTTGATCAAGCTTTGCCCTCTTGGTGCCAGTATCCCCACTCTGATGTGAAAATAAAAATCAATCATAAAACCAAAAATAAAGAAAACAAGCATCCTCATAGTAAAAGAAAACTTTCATATTGCTATCTTTGTATACTAGTCTCATTGTAGATCTCATATGTTTTCTTTTCATCAGAACGGAATTTTGTATATACAGAAGGTAGTGACTTTGAACGATGAAGTAACAGTTTAAATTGCATAAATATTACATAAAGAGACACAAGCAAGTAGCTCATATGTTTACAAGACGCAGATCAACATTCAGTTCTCCTCCTTTAAACAACTCTTGTCACTTGTATAAGATCTTGTGGCTCATTTGGTTATCTAAAGGGCAACCCAGATTAAGCTCAAGAGTTCAGGGAGGATAGACAGATTTAAAAAACCCCAGTCTGAAACTTAATGGTCAAATCTCAAATTAAGTGGAATCCATCTTTTCTATTGTAGTTTGCTTTACTACTCTGCAGTAGGTGTAAAGGCAATAGAAAGAAACGATGTAGAGGCTCAAATGTTTCTAGACTTCAGTCCATGATCACATACTGAAGTTAACATCACAAGGACCCAACCATTTAGGTAAGTAACATGTCTGCAGCATTTTACCTCTATAATAAAGCCCCTAACAAGAAAAAAGAAAGTTCGTTTAAGACATTTCCCATTCTCAGGAAAAACCAAAATTGGTGATTTGACCCATCACCAACCTAAAAACAAAGCTCTACAGAAGATGCAACCATTGAAGCCTGACTTTACATAAACCACCATGGTAAACATAGAATCTAAAACTAAAGGTTGGCTTATGACAATTACACGCATAAAAGCATAAAAATGACCTTATGCTATTGATATCAAGATATCCTAAATCAGAAAATCAAAGAAGAGATCCACCAACATTGATCAATAAATGAATAGAACACAATCAAAGTCGATACAAATATGCAAGACAATTCAAAAAGCACGGCAATAAAACCATTTCAGAAACAAAAGCAATGAAGCAAAAAGCAAAAGACTTAAGATACCAATGCCATTCCTCTCGTCCTTGTTTCAACCTTCAAAAACAATTATATTTATAAATAATAATAAAAACAAACAAACAAACAGAAAGAGAATAGTAGTTAAATAACCAGCTATAAGACAAAAATAATTACGCAACGAGAACAAAATAAATCACATAAATAGCATTAAACAAATAATAATCCAGCTAAATCTAGATATGAATAGAAAAAACCATAACAAAAATATATATTTTCTCCATTTATCTACGAAAGGAGAAAATTGAATAACAAAAAAAAAAATTCAATATTTTCGATGAGCAAAACTTATAAAAGAAATCCAAAAATCCATTCCGTTTTTCTAGCCTTTCTATGAACATTACAAAAAGAGAGATTAGCGCCAAATAAATCCATGAAAAAAAACAGAACTTACGGGATCGGAAGAACTAGAAGAACGACCGGAAGCAATGCTCTTGAGACGACGCATCACATTCATGATTTTAGAACGTAACTTCTTGAAGCTAAAACAACGATTATGGCCTTTACAACAGATTTGAGAAGAGAAGAGAGAAAACTTGCTTTCTCTCTTCTTCTCCTCCGTCTTCGGTCCTATAACCAGAATTACAGATGGTGGCAAAACCAACCCAAAAGGAAATAAAACAAAACTAATTAATGTAATCAACAAAAATTATAACTTAACTACATTTATTTTAAAACATTTAAATAAACATAAATATTTTTTTTTAAAATTCTCAAGTTCTCTTTTTCTTTCTTTCTTTTCTCTTTGAATATCTAACAAAACTCAAATTAAATTTTATATTTAAAAGAAATCAAGAAAAGGAAAAAAGAAAAACTTTCTGTCTATAGAAATTCTTTTGTTCCATAAAACCCACCAAATGTCTTTCCTGGTTTCATTTTTCGTTGGTCAAAGCTGGACCAAAAGCCAATCATACAAGCCTAATCTATTGCTAACTTCAGTCAAACAGGAAATTTGAGCCGTGGATTCCTCACAAAGAGAGATCCAACGATTGGGTACAACAAGAACTTTTGGTTAATTACAACTCTCCTTTATGTAAGGGAGGCTCTTGTCCTGGAGACAGATTTTTCATTTTTCCCTTGACGGGATATTCGGGGGACCTTTGACCAATCTTTGACGCATCTTTTGGCGGTTAAATTTTATATTAATTTCCTTCGAATTCAGAAATTAATAGACTCCAATTTTTAGTTTTAATTTCCTTTTCTACATTACTATTGTGGGTTTAGGTCAGTCTACGTGTGGACTCCTTTTTTTCTTTTAATATAATAACATTACGCGTGATTATTTTTTAATTTAAATTTGAAGGTGCACGTAAACGCCAAAAAATACTATGCTTAAATTATGCGATTTCCTAGGTTTCACCATTATCATTCAAAATTATTTACATCTATTTTCTAATAATCTAATATTATATTCGTATCAATATTTTTATATTGAAAAGATTTAAATTTAAATACAACTTTTAAAATTCAGAATTAAATTATTGATATTAAATTATTAAAAAATAATATATTTGTTTCATATATTTTTTTTTATAAATTATACATGTTTTTTAAAATTATTAAAAAACTGTACAAATAATATAAAAATTCAAGACAAGAGTTGAAGTTGAAAACTCAAACTATATTTTCTTTTTATTACAATTCAAATATTTGACAGCTTTGAACTCAATTTTGAACGTTATTGTCTAGAAAATGAGTTTCGTCCTACGCATAAAGATGATAAATCATGATGTTATATAATTAAAAAGTAATGTACCAAAAAATATTTATATATAAAGAGGGGAAGGCTCGCTATGCACAGAAGCTGCAAGGAAGCCACGATGCAATCGTTGGCCCATCTCAAACTCAGTCCAATGGTTGCGCAATCTCAATAATTATGGACCAGAAGCCCATAAGAATATTAAAAACACCACTATTGGTTTTAAAAATCTACGCTTAAAATTATATTAAAGTGCTATTTGATAAACATATATAATTAAGGATTGGATATAAGTATATTATTTTATAATTTCAATATTTTATATTTTTTGGTGAATAACAATCGGTGGCTAGCGTGACTCGAATCCAGGTCACACATGAGACGGTGAACATCCTTGACCATCAGGCCAGTACGTGGGATTCAATATTATTATTATTATTACAGATAAAATTAAATATAATAATTTAAATTTTTTATTTCTTTATATAATTATAAAATCAATTTAACCTTTTTTAACATTAACTACGTATGTCACGCATTTATTCAGTAGCTACTCCTTGTAGATTATGTATGATTAATCTTTTATGGGAATGAAATTTAATATTCTATTTTAAGGGTTGAATTTTGGAGAAGGGGGTGTGTAGGCAATTTAGTGGGTTTTTTCCTTCATTTGTGGGGTTAATTTTGTTCCTAAATTATGTGTCCAGTAGCAGACAAAGGCGGTGCAGCTTCTGACCACGATACCATTGCATGAAGACGAGCCACAATCATGTCACCCCAAAACGTCCAAATTTCACATTTTATCTCTCCTGATGTGAAAGATTGAACGGTAGCCTTTTAGTAAATTCGACACCTACACGTGTTCTGTTGTTTGGATTTCAAATTTTTGTCCCATTTTTTTATCAAAAGAAATTATTAATATCCAAGATTTTGTTTAAAACTATCGTTCTCAGGTTGTGACCCAAGGTTCCCCCACATAATGTTTCAGCATAAAACCAAACCATACATTACCCAAAAAACGCCGCTACTGTTTCGGCCCTCTTCTTTTCTTTCAGTCAAGTAACCTCCGGAAACGTGGTGCCGTTTCATTGGCTTAGTAGACAATGCCAACCCTAAGCAAAGCTTTCTTCCAAAAGCTCCTGTTCCCTCATTTAATGCCCATTTGCAACTTACACCTCAAACCCAATCTAAATTGCACCGGCAGCGCGTTGGCTTTACTTGCCCAGCCGCCATGGAACAAGGTTCCGAAACAAAAAACACTTGGTTTTTGGATAAACTGAAGGTTCATATTAGTACTTTAGCTTGAAAATTTGAACTCTTTAAGTAAAAGATGTTTTTAATACAACAGTAACTAAGCAGTTGTTTTCGAAGATATCCTTGTTCTTGGATATTTTTGAACTTCATTTTTTTTCATTTTCCATGTTGAGCCATCTCAAGGGTCGACCTGAGTCAATACCCGAACCACCACCCTTGCATTTTGCGCTTGAGTCACAAGCCTTGAATACGATCCATGCAAGGAGTCTCCAAGCGCGGTTCGTTCTTGACTCAACACCCACTGAGTTACACGCAAACACTTCCTCACACAAAAGAGTCAAACGGCAAAAGCACACTTCCTTTTGATTTTTTTTTAAAAGGACTAGAACAAAAAATAAATAAACTAATAAAGAAACTGGCCTCAGGATCACGTGAGCCTTTTCCCTCAGCTTTCACAATGAAGGGCAGCTTTAATCTTCTGGGCGGTGCATGAAATCAGATTATTCACCGTCTCCACCGATTCCACCGTGAGTTTGGCCGTCGGTAAACTGTTGACCAGTATCTGGAAAGCCACCGTGAGAAGGGACCCACCCTCTCTTTGAGCCCCGCCCCCACCACCGCCGTTCCCGTTAACCTGCCCATTAGAGGTAGGCCCATCGGGGACGATAGCAAAACCCGAAGGTAAGAGAGCCACGTAAGCCGAATCACCTCCGTTCATAACCACGTGCATGGCTGGGATGTCAACAGGCGCGTACACTACAAGCGATCCCGCCGCATCGATGCATGTCTCCTGCAGTATCAGCATGCTGCTCTGGTTTGCGTTCATGGCCTGCACCCCCCTCAAATTAAAAAAAACCACAAATTCAAACAAAATCTACCATTCTAAATTGTATAGTATTTTGGTACCAAGTCTCACTACGCTTACGACAACTGCACCAGAAAATAGTAAAAAAATCCAAATCTTTGACTTCTTAAAAGTTTATAAGGAGTATTTTTTTTAAAAAAAAAGGAGAAAAAATAAATAATCGTTTTTCACTCTCTCTAAATTGTCTTCATAGATACTTCCAAATTTCGAGTCGTCTTTTCAGTTGTCATAAGTCACTAAATAATTACCCTCTTAGTTCCCCAGATTTTAATTTTTAATTTTGCACTAAATATAAAAGGAAAGAAAGGCGAGGGCGTGAGAATATTTACGCTGGCACGGAGGAGGGAGACGCAGTTGCCGTGATCTTGGCCTTTGGCGATGTGGGCCATCTCTTGCATGGGACCACCGTTGGACAAGATGTCCCACTCGCTTCTCAGCCGTTCATCACGCAGGAAATCAAAGAGTCTTTGAGGTGACACTGGCAACCAAACTGAAGTAGCCGCGCTCAACACGATGCCCGGTGGCTCACCGGGGTCGTCAACGCTCTTTCGGGTCATTACCCTAACGTCCTCATCCACGTTCCCTACGCTCAGCTTGTTCCATTTATGAACCGTGGAGGCACACACCCCAGCACAGAAATTATCCGTCATTCGTTGGGCTAGCTTTAGCATGCTTCGTCTCCCACTTGCAGTTATCCCTACAACCAACAAATTAGTCTATGCACATATATATATTGGATAAATAAGTCAATCCATATTTGGAAACATATATGGGTTACCTGTATGATCCCTAGTGGGAACAGAAGAGGACATAAGAATAGCAAGGCATTCGCATTGGCGCTGAAGGGTGGCCACCCAGCGTTGGGCACCGAAGGCCATCCCCGATCTTAGCAATGGGCGGTAGAGTTGGTGAACTTGGCTCTCCCCATATTCTGCATGTTCCACCCATGTCACCTGGGCAATTTTTTATTACATATCGTCAGTCGCAATTCCATGCAGAATTTTGACTAATTACACCAACAATCATTGCTATAATAATGATTCCTCAAACTTCTCATTATAAAAAGGAGTTATTTAAAAAAAATGCTACTACTATGTGGACGTTTGTATGCTATCTTTGTTAACAAAATAATAGTACTGATTTCCGCAATAGAAAAATAGTAGGCAAATCTTGGAAATGACTCAAAGATTGGGCTCAATGAAAGCAGTGGTATCTCTCTCACTGTGACATTGTCCCTTGTATTGAGGCATTAAAAAACATGGAAGAAAATAAAACAATTGAATAATGGAGAAGATAAACTTTTTAAAGATCTTGAAGGAACAAAGTTGTGTGTGTGACATCGAGATGTGTAGCGATAAGGACTCAAATCAAAGGGCTGAGGTCCTGGGAAAATAGCTAGTGTATGGGATGTTGACAAAAGCAAGAGGGTCCTCGTCAGAGTAGGAAAACAGCACATCAGGCGGGGCTGGAACCAGGTCATACGCTGCTACATGCCTTAAATGTAGCTGGCTAGATGGGAGAATCGAGGCAGAATCAAAAGATTGGAATAGAAACATCAAATCAATAGTTTATTCATTTAAGAGATGCTTATTAATGTTAAAGGTACACAAAATTAAAAGAGTAAAGGAGGCTTCCTGTGATATATTTACATTAATATAATATTGGAAGCTAACCTCAATTTGCTTTATTTTATTGTGTTTACGCAAAAAACCCAGTTGTTGAAACTTTAAGTTTTAAACAAATACTTTTTTTAACATCAGAAGAAGAATCAAAATCAATGAAATAAGTGTGGAGGAAGGTTCAGATTCTCCTGTAAGGGGGAGTTAATGAGTTGGTTTGAAGCAAAACCAGGCACTGACAGTGTGGGGTTAAACTGAGAAATCGCTAGAAATTAAGCACAAGATTCTTTAGATGCATGAGCCCTAAAGTTGGGGTTTGGGAATGCAAATTCCCGTGGATTTCATGACCTGGTATTTTCTTAAAAATTAATTTTTTTTTCTAAAGTCCACTTCCTACTTTATTTAAATATTAGTGATTTAGTATACCTTGGAGTAGCCATTGGGCATATCTTGCACAACACAGCCAGAAGGAAGCCTCCTGCAGTACACAAATGAGGGTGCACCCGAAGTTTCTCGGATGGTGTCAATGGACACATCGACCACAGCCCAAACCCCTTCTGCATGTTGCTTGCAGAACCTTAGGAAGTTAACCTCGCGAACTGGAACCAAAGGAGAAAGGACTTGGAGCTCAGCATGCATCTGTTTGAGCAAAAAGTTGTTTATATTTGAGGAATGATGACATAGACATTTGCATTAAGTATGGCTTGAAATTAATTAACTTACCAGTTGAAGTGCGCCGCTTCTGGTTCCTCCCACACCACTAGATATCACTTCAGTGGTTGATGTTCTGGCAATCATACATGGAAACATCTCCAACCAACGATTCTATCAGAAAAAAACAAGGGGGAGAGAAGGAAGTTGAAAGTTAGTAGTTCCCATGGCACAAACGTCTAGAAAAGTGCGAAGAAAATGAAATGACCGAAATTTCTCAACCATATGCCATCTAACCAAAAAAGTTGGTTAAAACAGGGAAAAAGAAAACCCAAACCTACAAATTAGTCCTAGTGAGAAAGTTCAACAGTTGGCTCACCGAGTCCATCAAGGTTTCAACAAGGGCCAAACTGTTGATAATCACCACCCCAGACTCTCGAGAAGCCTCAGTGACAAAGCCGTTGGATTTCATGCCAATGCAAGGACTGAAAGTCCTCAAGTACTCATCTTGGTTTAGTATTTCTCTCCCAACTTCCAAGCTCCTAGTCCAAAGTGGTTCATCAGTTTGTGCCATCTTAACCAATTCATCCATTGCTGACAAAGCAAGTTCCAAAAATATGGATCTTTCCACCGATCTGTCGAGTCCTATCACTGCAGTTGTTGGTTTGCTAGGAGGAACCAAAGCATTTGACATCCCACCTCCAAAATCAGGCCCTAAAGGCAATGTTGTAGCCACGGTGCTTAAAGCTCCGAAACCGTTGCTACCAACTCCAAGCTCCAAACTTGAGTTGGGCAATGAAGGTGCAATTGAAGTGGCTAGTGTTGAAATGGGACGCTGCAAAACCTTGCCTGCCAGTGCACAAACTCGATCTAGCTCATCTTTTAAACGAGCGTTCTCGATCCTAAGGTGTTGTTCTTCAAGGGATATATCACCGATAATCGCCGGACCGCCGCAATTAGTACAAATGGGGTTCCTCATAGCGTCTCTTATAGACATGTTTTCAGCTCGAAGCTTATCATTCTCTTGCCTGATCAAAGAGTTCTCATGGCGTTCCAGTTGGGTCTGGAAAAGAAAGTGTTTTTAACTTCGCATAACAAGCAAAGCCCCCCCCCCCCCCCACAAAGGAACAAGAGAAGAAGGATATTCTTTAAAACGTACCTTCATTTGGGTACGGCGGTTTTGGAACCAAAATTTAACCTGTCTGGTTTCTAAGCAAAGCCTTTTGCTAAGCTCCAATCTCTGCTTCTCATCGGGATGAGGGCACTCCTTAAAGAGACTAAAACCAAAACCAAGAACAGCAAAATTAACTTGTTAAGGTGATGGCTCCAAAATAGAAAGAAAGAAAAAGAGAGAAGCTTGCTTTGAAACATGAAATCATACGCTTCAAGCTCTTGGATTTGCTGAGGAGTGTGTCGGTGGTATCTCTTCTTCCTGGGAGGCTTGTCGGCGGCGTCTTGATCATCTCCCGAAGCTCCATCCATGTTATCACTCCCAGATCTGCTCTCATGTTCTTCTTCTCTACTTCTTCTCCCCACACTTCCCTCCAAACTCTCACGCATTATCCTGCTCCCATGATCTCCTTGATTATCTATATTCGGTTGCTGCAGAAAACATCACACAACCCAGATCAGCCCCGACCAAAAGTCGACAACATCAAGAAAAAAGAAGAAAGGAAGAAAGCTTTTCATTAATCAATAAAGAAAGCATTGCTGTCATCATTACAAGAGCAAGGGAGAGCCCTGGAGAGTTGAATATGTTCTTGGGAAGAGAAGGAGACATAAGCCGAGGCTGCGCAATAGCAGTAGCACCGGTGGCCATGTTATTGCTATAAGGGATGTCTGCAACCATTCGTGCACCCCCAAAGCCTCCACCAGTGCTGTTATCTAAAAATCTCCCAAAACTCATCAAATGATGTCCTTTTTTTCTCCCTGTTCTTTATTGTTCTATACTTATCAAGCGCACAACTTTAATTTCTCTCTTTTTTTCCTCTACAAATTTACAAGCACTCTTTCTAACCACACTCCCATTTGACTGATTTGATTCATCTCACACTCTCATGGAATGGAACCCAGATTTGCTGACCAACATATACATAAAAAAAAAAGAAGAAGAAGAAACCTACGGAAGAGAAATAGAGGAAACAAAAAGGATAAAAAAAGAAACTCCGAATGTCTCACAGTCCCTCTCTATAAACAAGTGATTGTAATGGAGAGAAAGAAAGAGAAAGAAGGCTCAAGCAAAACCCTTTCTGCTTATTACAGCTTAGCTCTTCGTTCTCTATCCCTCTCTCTCTTTCTCTTTAAGAAAAAAAGGAGAACCTTACTGGGTTTTTTGTTTTAGGTCTGAAAAAGAGAAATAGAAGGCAAGGCCTTGAAAATCAATGGACTGAGCGTTTCAAAGATAGTAACTTGGAACCCTAGTTTATGGCTGAGAGTGTTATGTTAGTATTATTTATCTTCTCGTGTCTCTGCATGCTTGACTTCTACACTGCTACTAACATAAAGCTTTTCAAAAAGACATGAAAGTCATCTCCCCAAACAACTAAACTACCATATGAAAGGGAAAATGAAAACCCAAAGCTTGTTTCTAAAGGGAAAAAGAAAAAAAAAGGGGAAACAGGTGAAGATAAAGAAACCCATTATGTGGACTCTTTGAAGCCTTACATTTTCATACCACCAAAAACAGGTTGGTTGACTCTTTTTCTTTGCTCTTCAAAACACTGACGTTGGCAGTAAAAAAGTTATCTTTTTTCTAACTTTCTTTTACCCTTTTAGCCTGTTCTACACCTTTTTTATTTTTTATTTTTTTACATTGACATGAGACAGAGTTACAGATTTTCTGCTCTTTTTTTTCCTTTTCCACTTTCCATAGAAATTCAATGCATTGGGATCTGTAAAAACACTAATTTTATGGAGAAATCCAAAGAAACAATGACAAATGTTAGGTTGCTTTTGGTTTTGCACTCACAAAATTGTATGCTTTCTCAAATTCGAATATTACGAATAAATAAATAATATTGAAATTTCAATCTTTATTATGAATTGAATTTTCTTTTTAATATATCATTTCAATTCATATCATCATACAAATACAATCAAATCACATTAAAAAATTATGAATATCTCAATTATCATATCATCAATTCCTTTTAAGAGAAAAAGTTAACAAAGATTTAAGTGGTGATTAATTACAAGCATGGCATAATTGTTCTACAATTAATGATAATCCACTTTATTCACCTTTTTCTTTTCAGCTTTACACCTTATTTATTGTCAAAGAATAATGTTTACTCACTCAAATTTAATTATATTAAGCTATCATTGAAATAAATGTTTGCTCAATAAAGAGTTTTTTGTATTGGAAATTGCTATAAATAGTAGTTATTAGTATTTTTTATGTTAATAGCTCGCTTTGATATTTGACTGTCAAAGTAAAAAAGAACTCTATGTATTTTATTCATGGTTACAATAAAATAAAATAATTTGTAATTATGAAATTAAGTGAGATAGTAAGAATCTCTTTTATTTTGACTAGTGATCGAAAGTTCGATCTTAATTCTGTATGGGACGATTTTAAAACTCGTGATCAACATCTATCCTTTTAATTGGCTCGTAGAATGCAAAAAATTAATTATTGTGCTCTATCTGATAAATAACTTGAGAAATCAATAAAAAAATATAAAGGTAAAAAATATTTCTATATATTTATATTGCATTAAATCTGAATACATGTGATATATTTACAAAATACACTATATTAAATCAAAATATAATTTGTCAATTGAATCTTTACTCCGATACGCATCAACATTATTATCATTGCAGGAGTACGTAGATTTGAGTATGTTGAAATGCCTTTATCTTTCTATTAAGAGTTGAGGGAGGATATAAATAATTTTAGGCATTAAAATGTATAAAGTTTTCTTATATTATCCAAAAAAAAATCAAATTTATTCATAATTAAGAAATAGCTAAATAAGTTGGAAAATAAAATGATGTGAAGCATTAGAATTTGTTATCAGTATAGTTTAATAAATTGTATTAGTTTTCAAAAGAAAATTCCATATATAACACAGAATTTTCTTTTTCAAAAAAATACAAACTTTATGGATATTTATTAATTGATGTTATATAAGATGAGTTTTTAAATAAAATAAAAATTTAGTTTAATTTCGTATGTATTATATAATTATGAGTACGTATAGATTTTGATCAAATCTATTTTTTTTGAGATGATATCTAAAACTATTCATAATTTTTTTTCAGTCCATAAATAGAAGGATAATGTGATTCAGCGTACTTGAATTCACGTTCTCCTGCATTAATAATAATAACTATACCAATTGAACTAACGCTCAATCGATTTTTATTATGTGTTTTAATGGGAGATAATGTGTAAGTACTCTATTTAATACCATTGATTATTAATTTGCAAGTTTATATATCAATTTAATTAATTTTGTTCATCATTAAAATTAAATACCCAGGGAAATTAAATATCCAGGAATTTTCTTTTGATACTTAAATACCTGGGCTTGTTTTATTAAATTAAGCCATTCTTCGAGTAAATTAAAATTAAAAAAGGTAAAAAAAAAAAAAAAAAAAGTAAAAGGGTTCTAATCATCATCATGTTTAATTACAATAAAAAATATAAATTTTATACACTGGAAACCACGTATTTAGAATATAAAGATGTCTAAAATAATAAACAATAAATAATGAAACATATGGTTTGAAATCGATTTATAATAATACATTAAATATGTAGATTTTAAATTTAAATGAACAAATCGATAAAATTACGAGTAAAACGAAATTAAACATGCAAATACATCATACTAAGAATATTAAACGCACTACGGTTGTTTATGACAGTGTTGTCATCAATCTTGAACTTGTGTCGAGTTAATTTGTGACACCAGCTCAATACTATAAATTCTACCACACATGTATACATGTGGAAACTACGCATTCAGAACACAAAGGTGTATTTAAAAATAACAAACAATAAATAATGAAATATATGGTTTGAAACAGATTGATCATAACACATGAAATATGTACGATATTAAAATGAAAAAATAAATTAAATTGTGAGTAAAACGAGTTAAACACGTAAATACATCATATTAAGAATACTAAATGCATTTCAAGTGTTTAAGATAGTATTGTGATCAATCTTGAGTTAGTATCGAGTTAACTTGTGACGTCAATTCTATCAACAGCATTATCAATTTATACAATAAAAGAAGGAAAAAAAAAAGAATACTAAAATTAAAATGTATAAAACATATTCATCAAAAGGTTAAAAAACTTGTCAATATAGATGGCATGGGTTCAAAATTTTTTATTTTTTATTTTATAAAAAAATGCTAAAATACCATCAAATAGTATAATTTTTTTTAAACGTGGAAGGATATTTTTGTAATTTTTCTAATCAAATCGATATTCAATTCAATTACTCGTGCATCTACTAACTAGGGGTTTAAATAATAAGCATATACAATTGATGGAGGAATGAAAGAATGCATAATAAAATTAAAATGTATTAAATACATTAAAATAAACATTAGTTTCGTGGTAAATTTAAAATTGTATCAATGTAAATGATACAGATTTCAAATCTCAATATGCAAATTTCTATTATTATTTAAATAAAAAAAAGTTAAAGTATCCTTGAACAATATAATTTATTTTAAATATGAAAGGACATTTTCATAATTTTCATTATCGAATGGATACTCGATTGACTTATGACACCAAATACACAAAGAATTTAAACAATAGTATAAATAATGATACTGTATCAAAATATTACCATGGGAATAAACCAAACAAACTTAAAGTCTCAATGCTTATTTAAATAAAAGGCATAAATCTGAAAGTTATATATGAACTTTAATCTAACGTGCAGTTTTATACACAAATTTTGATTTTGTGTTTACACATGAAATTTCGATTTGATCAAATTCTCATAAATTATTAACATAACATCATTTTATGTTTATATATTACATAAAAATTTATTACATTTATCAAATATAAAAATAAATGGATGACGTATATGGTTGAATCAAAATTAAAATTTCATATGTATAATTATATTAAATTAAAATTTAAATATTAATTTAATGTTAATGTGCAATTTTGAGAATTACTCCTAAATGAAAGGTGATGGTTGATGAACCTATGCAGATAAAACATAGATTAAATTGATGAATATTTTATTGCTTTACATGTGACCCAGAGTTTGGGTGGTATTTGATTTAATTACACACATGGGGTTAATAAAAATGGCCAACTGTACAATGAATTAAATTATGATGGCTTGAATGCCTTGTTATCGTCGAGTATCTAAACAATGCCCCCACCACTAAAAGCTCTCCTTCACCCACTCCGTGTTTGCTAAAACAAACTTCAATTTCACATTCCATTTCCATTTTCTTAATCAATCTGCCTCTGCAAACCATTTTCTTAATCAAACGTATTCAGCTGATGCAATCAATTTCTTTATATATTTTTAGAGGAAAAAATATGGAAGTAGATCGCATTGCGAAGTCAATTTCGGATAGATATGAAAATCTGTACAAACAATTCGTTATTTTAAGTAGTTTAATGATATTTGTATTGGGTTTTGTTGATCACCAACAAAAAAAAAAAAAAAAAAAAAATTGGTAGAAATAAAAATTTCGCTTTTAAAGGTTCATCATTTTCATCCTTTAAAGTCCCGCTTAAAAGATAAAATTAAATTCTACGTATATTAATTTTATATGAAAAATAAAAATATAAAATAATTATAAAAATATGATTTACTTTTTAAAAAATATTTTATGATCGTTTATCAATTGAGTTGTTGTCTAGTTAACTCGTGGCTCTAATTCGAATAACAAACTTAAAATTCATTTGTGTAAGTATATATAGAATTGTAGATTATTAATGTTAGCAGCTGTTTGAAATCTGTGTATTGATCTATTGGTTAAGGGTGTTCACCGTCTCGAGTGTAATCTGAGTTCGAGTCGCACTAGTCACGGTCTGTAATTCATCAAAAAATGTTTAAGAAGTGTTTTGCTTTGGGATGAAATTGAAATATTTGAAGTTTACATATGAAATAAAAAATAAAGAGTAGTTTCCTCGTCATTGGTTTGATTTTAGGGTTCGAAAAGGTTGAGAGGCAGCAAATAGAAAAGGTCTTTAAGCCCACATGCTAGTGCTATGTTTTGCCGACAAAACCCACTCACCTCATCGAATCACCTGTCTTCCCTTCTTGTATTATTTTTTAAGACATGGGAATGGATTATAATTTTTTCAAGTTATAATTATCTTTTAAATCTTTTAGATGTGATGGAATTACCATCAATCTACCAAAAGGAATTGAATTATTGTTTTTCAACGGATAGATTAATTAAAATGTTAAATTTTTAAATATAACAGTTTACATAACAATTTACGAGTGTTTCATATCGATTTTTCAAATCATTTTTTAAATTCAAAAGATTTGTTAATATAATGTCCATATGAAGTGTACGCATTGATTCAATTTTTTTTTTTTTTTTTATGAAATATTCACAATCAGATTTAACTTAAAAAAATCAAATAAAAAATGTTGAGTAATAAAGAAGAAGTTAATCATTATTAGACCGTTGTATAATATGCAATACGATCAAATTGTTAGGGCCATTGGGATTGGTTTAGGTTAGATGTTTGAACAGTAATGATATAGCTTCGGCATCAGAGAAAAGAAAAAATATGGAAATGTAGTTTAGAGGGTCGAAGCAAACATAGGATTTGTTCTTAGTTTCAAACTGTTGACCAAAAGCAAGTCGAAGAGATTAGAGAGGTAAAATGTACACCACCCTACCCTACCCTACCCTACCCTACCACATTATTATAGTTATTTAGGGAAGCAGTGTAAGTTTAAAGTGTGAAACCTAAACCCTCCTCAAATCAACCTCCTTGGAGATTGTTACTTGCTTGTTGTACAAAATGAGGAAAATTACTTATTATTTATATTATTTTTTAATGGATAAAATAGTAAAACACGTGTTAATTTCTTCAAAAAGTGTAATTATCAGATTTTTCGTAATTAAAAACAATTTAAAAAGAAAAAAACAAAAAAATTATAAAAAAACGCACACGCTTAGCACTATGACATGTGTGATGTTGAACCTTTAACCTCAATTAACCAATGAAAATAAAAAATAAGACTATATTTAAATCCCTTTAGAAGTCGTTTCTCAATCGATGCGAGATTACTTACTTTGCATTACTAACATATGATTCACGACTTTTTAGAATCATGACATTCTCTCTCCCTCCAACAGGAGATTATTATGTCTTTGATACCGATGCTTGTTAGGTTAAGTGGTAAAGATTTTGATAACACTTAAACAAAATTTCAAATATTTGAATATAAAAAAAAAAAAAAACAAGGATAGAAGAGTTTATATTCATTTTAGAGGTCCGATCTGACTCGACTTTAAATTTAATTACTTCTTGAAAAAATATCATTAGTACCGCATCAGTTGTAATTCAAAGTTTCACGGCTTCACAATTTTATCCACAAAATCTCATATATATCGATAAATTCCCTCTAGTATCACAACAACCTAATCGTAAACCCTAAACCAACATTGAAAAAAGGTGGGTCGCAAATTGAAACCGATAAACATTGAGATGGGAAATTGATGAAGTGTAGAAATCAATGCAAGGGGCAGATGAGAATGGATGGGAGGTGGGGGTAGGGTTGCCATCACCTACATAATTAAGCATAGTCTCATTGGGTTGTAAATTATCTGGTCCATCAAAGTCTTTGGGAGAGACCAATTCCACGACTCCAGCTTAGTAGTCCTGCACATTGCTGATTTCCTTTGACTAACATGTCTTTGCATTCATACATGCATGCATACACACACACATAATTTTCAGAGTTAAAGGCAATGCCCCACCCACCCGTCCCTCTTATTTAGCCGTTGTATTAATGTCACTCCTATATTTCTAATGCCCACCCAATCAACTTCAAGTGTACATTAAAAGCAATTGATCTGTTTTGGTTGCCTCTTCTTTCTTTCTACATACGAAAAAGGCTATCAAAACAATTTTAAAGGTTTCTTCGTGAAATGAAACTTTAAAAAAAAAAAAAAAAAAAGGGTCCTTCAAAGTTGAAAATTTTGGTTTTAACCCTCCTTCCCACTTTCTAAAGCTTCCTTGGAAGGTATCCTGCCTCGTATCTGCCTGTTATTGATTGAAGTTTATTAGTAACGTGCTAAGTTAGCAGGCTTCGGTGATTGGTTAAGGCCATGAATAGTCATAAGATGGAAGAATATTGAAGGTTAAATACTGAAATCTGGATGAATTTTTTAGGGGTTGCTCATATTATAGTTACATATTTTTAAAATGTTGAACAATCCTCGGATGTTTTAAGGGTTGCTCACGAAAGGGTCAAATATTTTAAAGATAGTTGGGAGCAGTCACGCGTAGACGGATACGTCCATTACTAGAGATATACGCGTCTTTGGTTTTGGAAGTACGGAATTAAGGGCTCTAAACCTAAGTATACATGTGGTAATGTTCATGGTTTTCAACATTAAAGTGAGTAACATGCTGCACATACAAAACTTTCAATCTTGGCGATTTACAAACACCTCCCTCATGTGTTTGGAATTCGACAGGTTGGAACTTTGACCCTCAGCAATGGGCGGGGGTGGGGGACAAACCCTACGGTTCATGCTACGTAGAAGGTAGAAAGATGGATAAATGTGGAAGCAATTAGCCCCGCCCCATGGCGGCCTCTACTATTTGCCCAAAAAAGCTGCACCCTAGACCCTGATGTAACACAGGCTCTAACCTTAGTTGTCAGATGTCAAATTGGTAGCTCACGTTATTAATATTTCCATGTCTTTATACGAGGATCTTCCTTCAACCAAAGGTTTTCCTTGAACAGTAAACTGACAACACGATTAATGGATACTAGGATCCATGTTTGGTCAAAAACCTGATATTTTGCAATTCTGATTCTGAATTATTATTACTAATTATAATTTGCTTGGAATGGTGAGGCAATGTACCATAATGAGGGGGCTTTAGCATTGTTGCATTTGCATTTAATTTGGTCCACTTTCTCAGTCCCCACACCTCAGTTTTCTTCAACTGGCAGCTCCATGTGTGATCCCCCCATTTGCCTTTTCTGTTCACGTTAGCCAACATTATCCCCCATATAATACCAGGTTGCTAAAGAAATAAAGATTTCATCTTTTCAAACCATTGAAGATGGAATCTGACTTCAAAATTTTTTGGTACAACAAAGGCATGCCCATACCCATAGCCATTCATTTCCTTTTCCACCGTAGCCTTTTTTTTTTTTCAAAGATTGAAAATTTGAGCATACCCCTTTTCCTTAATTTCAACTTTTTCCGATGACATCAACTCACGCAAACTATACCCTAATTTCAATTGTTTTTTTTTTTAAAACGGTACATAAACTATTATTTTATCTCATTTTACCTCAAAATATACATGTTTAGAAAAAAAATTACGATATCTCACATTCTATAGTTTAAGCACCACTTGGAAAAAAAAAACCCTTTAATTGCCACTTTAAAGCCTTTTGGTAAATATGAAACCTATCAACAAATGGTGCCAGCCTGGTAAAATGAATTCATTCCCAGCAATATTATGATAGCATTTAACAGTTAACAGATTTTTCAGTCACTGCTAGTTTTACTCACAAAACTCAAACCCATCTCTTGTTCTTGCATCTCCAGCCATCCATGGGGTAAGTGGTTAGAGACGCAGACCAAAAAAAAAATGTAATGAGTTATGAACCTTTGAGAGGAAATGTGTGCATCATCGCCTATCATAAAAACAAGCATCACAATGGTGATGAGGCTAAAAAAAGCAGCATCAAGTTAGTGACAACCTATATAGGCTGTCAAATTACAATAATTTCTTACAGCCAATATAAATAGCAATTACCACTGGTCTGCGCCTTACTGCCAGAAAGCTGTAGCCTTTTGATTTATATGAATATATATATTGTAATTCTACAGTTTCTTCATATAAATATTACCCAAATAGGGAGCAAGAAACAAGATTGGGGAAGACAAGTTGGCTTCAGACAATAAACAAAATTGAAATGAAAAGGAAAATACCTACATTATAAAGAACAAGTCTGTCTCAATGGGATGAAGTTAGCTTCCAAAAGGTTTTTGTTGCTACCAGGATTTTCTCTCTCCCATGTGATTCAGGTTCCTTGTCATTTATGGTAGCCGTCCACCTTACTGCGTGAGCTATGCGTGCCATTTTGTCGATTACTTCAGGTGAATCTCGAATCACAACTGTTCCTTCAGGACGCAACATTCGATCCATCTCCACCATTAGGTCCACAAGGTTACACCTGCAGGAACATTAGAGTTGATGATGAAAGATACTTTTTGGTTGAAAGATGATGACAAACCATGCTAAGAGTTAACTACAGAGTGATCCATGCAGTAACATTGCATGAATCATTGATTCAATAGAGACACAACAAGAAATGACTATCATAAGATACAAAGGTGCAAAGATTGTTTTTTATGCTTAGCTTTGCATTGCCTTTAGAAGTTGAAGCTTAAAAGGAGGAAAAGAAAAAGAAAATAAGGTTTGTTAAGTCACAATAAAGTATAATATAAACAGGCATGCAATTTCTCGCATAACCAAAATGATAAGTGCAGAAACTTCGGTTGCTCATATAAATGCAAAGAGAATCGAAGGATGATGTCAAGGTTATATCTACCTGCTCTTGCTTGAACCAGAAAGCTTTATTAGTGATTCAATGCCAGCTACATGGATAAAATCGTAAGTACGTGGGTATGTTGAGAAAGGTTCACACCTGCAAACAGCAATTGAGCTCATCAGGTAATCACAAGTGTTTTCCCTATAAGACTAAGCACATCACATAATCCCACAAATAATGAGGAATCAAGAAGACAAGAAACCACAACAATCATTTTAAGGAGAAGGTTAAGGATTACACAAGTATCTAGTTTGAAAGTTAAACACTGCACAGTACAAAACTATTGCTACAAGTGTTTTCCCTATAAGACTAAGCACATCACATAATCCCACAAATAATGAGGAATCAAGAAGACAAGAAACCACAACAATCATTTTAAAGAGAAGGTTAAGGATTACACAAGTATCTAGTTTGAAAGTTAAACACTGCACAGTGCAAAACTATTGCTACAATTGAATAATTACGCATCCAACTAAATTACCTAAATCCAAGCTAGTACAGTTTCCAAAGCAGGTTCGATTAAACAGGGAATAAGTAGTAGAAGTTTGCTTTGGGCAGAAAGGAATCAACATGGTGTTTCCATGGGGAAGATTGTCACAGATAGTAGATGACAAGGCACTATAGTGTACTCTTGTTCCCGAACGAGGAACAAACTGTTAGTATTTTCAGTAAATAAGGATAAAATTCCTACAGTAACTCACCAATCATGGTATACTCCAATAAGGCCTCTGTCATATATTACACCAAGAGTTAATGGCTTCCGAGCAGGAACAACATTCATCACCCATACTGGATCTGATACAAGTGCTGCTGCAAAACCTCCAAAAAATGCATTCATGTCCATGACGTTGCGTACTGCTGGACTCCCGAGCTTCAGATTCAGAGTATTCTTATAATAGGCAACTCTCCTTGTCCACCTCCTTGTGTCTGCCCGAAACAAATCAATCCCATTTTTCATGACGAAGGCCCTTGAAGGAGCTCTTGTTAGCCTGTCTGGCCACTTTGGAATAATCCCAACAGGATATTCTCCATTCACAGAAGACGTTGTAGTCACACATCTTCTTAACTTAAAGTACCTACATGAATAAAAGAGAGAATAAACTTAGAAGAACACAACGTTCCAGTTCTAGAAACAACAAAAACGCAAAGTATAAATGGGAACCAGAAACAATCGATCATACAGCTAAATTAGGTTGAAAATCATGTTGAATTCCGTTTGGAATTTCTTCAGGACAATAAAGGTGGATGTTATCAGAATTATAAATTCTTCAAAAGGCTATTCATGACAAGTACCATGCATTACTGGGGTCATTTGATTCATCACAAGATTCAAGCCCAAATTCATTTTGGTTTGGCAGACACGAATCCCCATCAGGCTTTTTCCAAATGACTGTGTTCCCGTCCACAGCAATCAACTCATAACACAATGCTCTTGCCACAGCCTGGAGATCTGCCCACTCTTTATCTTGCTTAGGCCACTGTACAGGGGGTCCAGAGATGACCAAATATCCACCTGGACGTAGTAACCGATCCACTTCAATGAAATAAGTTGCATCTGCAAAAGCCATATATATTCACGTTAATGCCAATGAAAGAGATAAAAAAAGAATGTATCAAAAACACTCCAGACATAGAAACCCACTATAAGCTGTGAAAGGGATCAGGCATCGAGAGCAGTGAATGAAATCAAACGCAAATGCAGGAAACGGGAGTCTGCGAGTGCCAAGCATTAGAACAAAGGCCGGTATTCCTCTTTCCAATGCAAATTGTATTTGTGCTTTGTGGGAATCTCTAGGAGCAAATGAGAGTGCCAAAATGCCTTCTGATAACAATGAACCCCCAAAACTTGCAACCTGCAAAAAGATTAATAAGGTTGATATTCAAACAGTACAAAACTGGAGTATAAGCATAATAAGATAACATGCTACATATGATATTAATCTACCCCGCAACCCATATCAAGGGCAGTCCTAAGAGTTCCACCAGTCAAGGGAATATACTGCGCAAGTTTCTCGATATATGGAGCGGCTCCATCAGGAAACATTGTTCCACCACCAGGGAAAATAAAGTGAGGGCCTTGCTCTTTCATCCATCCTTGGTGACCTTTCCTATCGGCAATTTTGTTGTGTGGCATATTGGAGTGCCATATCTGACCATTAAACAATTAAAACTGTTTTAAGTAACACTAATAATTTAATTCCATTCCTAAAAAGGATTGATTAGTGGCAACGAGGAACAATCTTACATAAAGTTCGTGTTTAACAAACGAAAAACCCAAGAAAACCATAAAAGAAGAAAAGAGAGGATATAATACCTTGTGCAAGCTTTCAGGCCACTGAACAGGAATCTTATAACCAGGAGGAGGAGGGATCAAGCAAAGAGGCATTTCATCAGGCAAAGGACAATGCCTTTCTCTATATAGATTCATCTCCCTGCTGAGCTGGCTGTTACGCCTGGGGTCCTCACAGGGCATATGATCAACGGAATTGGCAGGGCAGGCTTCGATGGGCTTGTGGTGGTGGCCAAGTTCTACCAAGGACACCAAGCGATGCCGTTGCCTCGGATCAGAGGTGGAAAGCAATAGGGCTTGCCTACCAGAGGCAGCCATGGAATCCCCAAGAGGGGTGAAGACTAAGAGGAAGAACAAGAGTACGAGGCCGAAGAATATGGCGGTTATGATGTCCAAAAGCCTCCATTGGCGGGGATTGCGTTTGGATGCAGGTAGATTTAAGTGACCCATGCTTTTGGATCTTCGGTATGAGTAGTTAGTTTAATGGTTGGTTTATCACAGGATTTGGTTGCGGATGCAGATTGGATAAAGGGTCTGGTTGAAATTGTATGAATGAAATTGGAGAAGTGGAGTAGGTTTTAACTTTGTTGCAGAGGCAGAGGAGGAGGAGGAAATTTGCAACTTACCAAGTGAAAGTGCAGGGAATGGAATTAGAGAGTATGTGAGATTAACAATGCTTTGGGTGAAAGCATGGGATTGGGATTGGGATTTGGGAGGGTGAGAGCAGAGAATGAAGCGTGGCGTACGCGGTCGAATGCGTAGCTGTCCACCTGTCGCACCGCAAGATTGGCCTTTGTGGAATTCTATTTTACTTGATAGTTCCGTGGAACTTTGTCGCCTGGGATTTGTATAAAATAATAGGGCAGTCATTAATTTCTTAGTAGATCATGAGGGTTTGAACTTGTGGAAATTAATGCACTTGTTTTGGTGTCAGCCTCATATGCTAGCTAAACCATGAAACTTGAGAGTTACGGTATGTATTTAGTAGGAATATTATTTATTTTTCATGTTTTTCAATTGACAATCTTTAATCACTCAAACGACTTGTTTTAAGAAAGAAGAGAAAAGAAAAGAAAGTTGTTTTTTTCTTGTTTGAAGATGTATTATTTCTTACAAAAAAATAATTACTCATCATTTAAATTTGTCCTAATTATTCTTTATCTTATGTCAAACTATTATAAAACATACACAATAATTAATAACCTTTTTAACGATACATGAGTAAACTAATAATAATGCAAACATATGTAAAAAGCTTAATAGGCACCATGGTCGGACGCCATTCAGAGTTTACTTCATTCAGGGCCATTACCAGCAGCAAACACGTGAAACGAGTGTCCTCTAAAACCTAAAAAGCTAAATAGGCATACGTAATTCGAAAGGCCTACTGTAAATTAATACTCACCAGATTAGAGGGGTAACACAATGAAAAGGGCCTAATAACAGTAAAAACCAGGCACCACGCCCTTGGCCAACACTGGCAAAGATCATGCAGAATTAGCCAAAAAATAAACAGCAGGGAATTTATCAACATAAACAAGTAGTAACTAACAAATAACTCTTCGGATAACCTAGAGAGACTTGCTTCTTTCAAATTGCACTGAGCAGAAAATATTTGAACAATGTAAAGAAAAACAAATAATGTAACACTTGTGAGATAAACTTGGAGTATATACAGAAATGTGTATCCCAAAACCCTCAAAATGCAAATCCACCATCATGGATAGCCAATCTCCTTTTTAAGGTCTTACAATTGTGCCTCAGCACATCAAGAACCTAGGCCCAGCCATAGAAGGAACCTTTTCAAGAAAATCTTGATAATGCTTCAGTCCAGAATTCAGATTTTCCTGGAAGCCCTAAGATTGTACTCATGCTTGAGAAGATTTGCTCTCAGCAACATTGCCCTCACATCCCAATCAAATTCATTGCCAGTCTGCAAAACCCGCTGGAAAGTTGCATTTCTCTGATCAGCATGTCGTGCATAAAGAATTTTGTTGTGCGAATCGATCCGAGCCTGCAGATACATTATAATCCTCATCATAAAAGATGCATTACAAAAAAAAAACCTTTATCACTTAATTTGCAAAAGTCCATTTCCATTTGAAATGGCTCCTTCACTCCAGGGAGCTAATGTATAAAGAAGGATTGACTCTACTTCCCCCCTCTAACTGTTTTCAATGTTTGGGAAGGTTCTGGTTGAGAAATTAGGAAATTCACTTTAAATGTTTTTCTTCTCTTCACTATAAAAATATGGTCAATGCCAGTTCCAAACGAAAGAGTAAAATTGTTCTCATTTATCACTGAAGATATACAGATTAATTGACAAATTAAGTTCAAACTGATATTTGAAAAATCATGTACAAAATCATGTTCACATGCACCAACAAGGCTTAAGAAAGCAAGACAGTGGTGAAAAACAATACCTGTATCTGGTTGTCAGTAATTAAGGATTCAAGTTCTTTCTCAAGTCCTGCAACACTTGTTTTAAAGGCATCAGCCATCATTCGCATATCAACAGACACAAATGGGTGGGTATACTGGATAAGGGCTTTGCTCCGGATTTGATCATACAGGGTCTCAACATGGTCATGTATATGGATATCAAGCATCAGATTCGATTTGAGGTTTCCAAGATATTCCAAGCAGGAAGCATAATGGCTGCAATAAGAAAGAAGCCACAAGTTAAAAGTCAGCCAGTCTCATCAATCAAGCACTCATAAGGACTTGCTGAAACCCAGAGTCACAAGATAAAAGATTGTATATTATAATCTTAATCACAGAAAATTCACTACAAATTAATTAAAGATGGATAATACCTCGAGTAAAAATCATTAATAAGCTCCCTTACTTCAGGTACCAACTCTAAGAAATTCCGGAAGTTGATATTGTCTATAACTTTGTTCTGCAAAGTAAAAGCATTCAATGAATAAGAAATCTATAAGACAGCTGTAAGACAAGGCCAGAAAACAAATGACAGGGAGGGGGCGAACTGAAGAGATTCATGCCTTCAGTTCAGTTCGATCAAAGCTTGCAAGTGCACAAAGCCCACCATAAGTAGCAACATCTTGAGGAGCAATGACTTCACTGTAGGAATTCCCAAGTTCAGGGCCCACTTCCAAAAACTGCATCCATAGAAAAGACAATCAATACAGCAATGAAATAGTAATTGCTTGGAATAAAACTAATTATAAAATCTTACTTGTTCCAATTCATAAAAGTACAACAATAATCAATGCAAGATAACCAACAAAAGGAACACTCAACCTCAAAAACCAAAGCAAGCAAACTTTAAATTAATCAGGCCCAACAAACTTTAGGGACTGCTCAAGATAAAGGCCGCAGGACTAAACCTTCAAGGCATACAACAATTATACTGTATTAATACCATCGGAAAGGACACTATAATACTAATTTTCTATCGAATACATCAATCTCTCCTAAGTTTTCTACCATAATGTACTCCATCAAACCCAACACCATAAGAAGATTTCAGGTTTACTTTTAGGAGTGCAATGTTCCAAGAATACCTAAAATGTAGCTTGTTTATACTTGCTTCATCAGACTTTTTGGGCTCAAGATTAAGTCCCGTTTATTTTGAGTTTATAGGCCAAGATTTTAAACCAGATCGTGTGGCTTGAATTGAATGGCTTCTAAATTTAAGCTCTAGAAAATACCAACATGTAAATAACCAACCCTTTCCCGATAATCACAAGGAAGTACCATTGTCTTCTATGCATTTCAGTCATATCAAATTGAACAAGTCTTGCCAGCATGATACAATCATAAAACAAGCAACAATGGCAACATTCGAATTATCCAAGGTAACAATTTATAAACTGACAAACCTTACGAGCAGCAAGCTTGTACTTCTTAGCCTCCAGATGAGCCAATCCAGCAGCACAACGTAGCTTAGCAATAGTTGGAGGGTCAAGTGCCTCAGGTGTTTGCTCAGCCTTACTAACGTAGCTTGTCACATGAGCAAATTGACCCATCTCAATGCTCACAAGAATTGCACTCAAACACATCTGAATAATATGCTTTGACGTTGTACAATAATCGCGAGTTCGAACATAGCTTTTAAAAGCATCCCCCAGTGCGCCATGAGCATAGTAAAAATCTCCAAAATCATTGTATCCCATTCTTATACTTTCTTTGATTAAATTCGTCTGAGAATAAGAAATCAAACAAATAAAAATAAGTAAGCCCTAACTAGTTTCTAGAAAATAATTTGAAGTAAGAAAAATTGAATTACCCTGTAGGCATTGAGTTCGCTCTCGAGTTTTTCTTTCCTTTGGTCTGCTTTTCGATCAACCATAGCGCACCACGCGGCATCCATCGAATATTTGGGACCCAATCGACCGTCGATTTTCTGGACCACTTCACGGAATAGCTGAGTGTTCTCCCCCTTCTTGAGCTCATCGTAAGCCATCCTTAGGGCCTCCGATTGCATCCCGGAATTTTCGCAGTGGTCTGCTAAGAATATGAGCCGCATGATCTTGGTACGGCCCGAGTAAAGCGCAGCGTAGGCCTCGATGTCTAGCTGTTCGCCGCTAATGATGGGGCGGTTCTTCCGGATCGTTGTCGAAGTTGAGGATGACGGCGCATCGTCAACGCCCTCAATGCCGTTCGCGTACATCTCCTCCATCAGTGATTTCGGGGCGTCCTCTTCGCCATCCATTGCGAAAAAATAACTAGAAACGAAACGATGTGGGAATTTTAGGGATTTTAAGGCTAGGGTTTATCTGTTTCTGAACTGGTTTAGCATATAACAGCAGTAGTGACGGAAGATGCTGGGGGTAAGGGATGAGCTGGCAAGTGACTTCTTATAGACATTTGCTTGCCAACGTAACGATGTCGTTTTTTATCTGCAACTACTAATCTTCTCAACATTCACATATCCAATGAAGAAATTCAAATTTGCTATTGTACAAATATAAATATATCTCAAGTAATTATAATAGGATGATCTACTAACTCAACATTCACATATCCAATGAAGAAATTCAAATTTGAATACTTACTAAATATTATTTTGTTACCATACAAAAATATTACATCAGTTATATCGATCGATTGAGTTTTAATTTAATTGGTATGATTATTGTTGCTGTGTAAAAAGGTATGAGTTTGAGTGCGCTGAAACGCATTATCCTCTTATTTAAAAGTTTGGTAGGCGCTATTGGTAGTTCTAGGTAGGGGTGTTCAAACAGTTAATCGAACCGAACTAGTAAAATGAATTAATCGAACTTTTTAATTCGTTAACCGAATAGAATTTTTTTTTTAAAAAATTAACAGAACAAAAATATTTCGGTTAACCGAATTAACTGAAGTTTATATGTTTTTTATTTTTTGGTTAAAAAAGTATAAAACAAATTGATAATGTTCATTTGATTGAATTAATCGAATTAAAATTGCATATAATTTGTATTATTAATTATTAAGTTTGGTTAATTGCTCGATTTGAATCGAATTAACTGATAACCGAACTTTCAAAAAATCATTATCCGATCTCCGATTGAATTAGATCGATTACTCGAAATTTGAACACTCCTAATTTTAAAAATTATGTCATAATGGACAGATATGATCGGAACTTATAGTGAGATTATTAAAAAATATATATTAGAGTAGATGGAGAATTAATCAAAATAAAATATAAAACTCTTAAAATTGTGAGTGATTGGGAAATTCTTTTTTATTTTATTGCAATTTAAACAACTTCGCTATATATTCACACACACACACAAAAAACTTCAAGATATTATTGTAGGTTGATGCAAACGGACAAAAGGTGTTCAATATTTTCACAATACTTTGAAATTAATGTTTGTATTGAAATATTTTTGTGTATTAATGAACATTAACTTTTTATACAATTCGGTTTTTTTTACATTTTTTTTTATACCTCAATTTTTACATTATGAAAAGTTGAAATTAATTTATCTCGAAAAAAAATTCGATATGAACTCAGCTTCCATATTAGTTAAATATGATTTAGGTAATTCTATTGATCTACTTATTTTAATTACTCTCATTTCATTTTAAATATTCACTTGAAGGCGAAACAATTTAAAATAATAAATTTTGATTGACGAAATATCGTGAATAAAACATATTTATGAAAAATGGTTAAAATAGAAATATTATCACAAAGAACACAATGGTAAGATTAATTCAAATTTATTATACTCCAAAAAGGTATTCAAGAAAATGAATTGTTTAGAGAAATATAAAAAAAAATCTCTATAATGTAAAAAATACCTTAAATCTATATATATGACAAGAATTTGTGAGAGAGGTGAGTAGTTTTAAAATATTAATTATAAAATTTGGGCATCGAGTATTTTAAATTATTTAAAAAAAAATATTAATATTTATCTTCTTTTCTCTTTCAGTAAAAAAAAAACAAGAAACAAGAAAACAGAACAAACATTATTAATCCTTAATTATTTTGTGATAATGGTGATGCAACCCAATACTGCTTAACAGCAAAGAGAATCTTGGTTCTTTCATGGGGCCCATCTTCATGATCTACAATTCTTCCATCCCATTGCATACCACCCATCATGTTCTTCAATTTCACCAACACATCTACATCGTCTCTGATTATTACACTGCCCTCTGGTCGTAAAATCCTATCCATTTCCAAAACTATATCCTCCATTTCACATCTGCATTACAAACCATTTAGTTCCATCACTGATCCAACAAAAACAAAACAGTCTTACATTTGGGTTTTTGTTCTTACCTGTCTTTGTAGAGGCTGAAAATGGAATCGCCATGAATGAAATCATAAGTCCTAGGATAAGTAGACATTGCTTCACACCTATGAAGAAACAAACAAGCACATGAGAAATGGAAACAAAAAGGATGAACAAAAAGAGAGCAAAAGGAAGATACCAATTTTGATATGTTCCGATTAATCCACGTTCATATACGACACCAAGGGTGTTGATTTGATCAGCTTCGACAGGGACAATGTTCATAACCCAGACAGGGTCATCAACGAGAGCTGCTGCAAAGCCTCCCAAATAAGCATTCATGTCCAACAAGTTCCGGTACCGACCGGTCTCTGCCAATTGATAATCTATGGTCTTGTAATATTCGACTCTCTTCTTCCATAGCTCTGAATTTTCCACAAATACCATCTCTGTAATTCCTGGTAAACTCCCACTACTGATCCTTGGAGGGATTGCATTCAATCTCTCAGGCCATTTTGCTAATTGCCCACCAGCAATTTCCTTTATATTCGATACGTGAGGCAATGGGTTTAAACAAGTCTCCAATTTCTTGTACCTGCCCCAATCATAATGTACATGCTTAATTTTTTGTCTTGGAGCAAAAAATGGATTGAAAAAAGATCTCACCACGCCATGTCGGGATTTTGAGTTTGGCAAAAAGGCGGCCGCTTGAAAACCTTCCTGTTAGCTTTGCAATGGACATGATTAGTTGGTTTTTGCCAAATTGCAAGGTCATCTTTTTGTACTAGTTTTTTCCAGCATAGACTTTTAGCCACAGTTTCGATGAGGGATTGCTCCGAGTTCAGATCATCAGTCGTCCTATTCCAACCTTTCCAATGCTTTTGCCAGTTTATTGGCGGCCCCGACAGTATCCAATAACCCCCAGGACGAAGAACTCTATCAACTTCAATCAAGTAGAGCCCATCTGAACAACCAACATGAACCAAAATCATTAGGCTTTTCTTCGAAAACGAGAGACAAAGGGGGGTTTATTACCGTACTGGCCCCATGGGATTAGGCAACGAGAGCAATGAGCCATGTCGAAAGCTCTTGAAGGGTAAGGAAGCCTAATAGAGGCCATGACTCCGATTATAGCCGGCACCCCACGTTCAAGTGCAAACTGAACCTGAGCTTCGTGAGTGTCTCTTGGTGCAAACGACATCGCTAGGATGTTCCTTGATAGAAGGTAAGCTCCCCAACTCGCAACCTTTTTGTCAATAATTGAATCTAAATTATCATGCTTATAAAATAATACTTTTGTCATTAAGTCAAAAGATCATCAACAATTCTACGTAATCTTCTTCAATAGTACCACTTGATATTTAATACAAATTCAAAGCACTAGCTATTTAATACACTTCTTAATTATGTTAATTAATTTTTGGTTTTGGCCTAGTTGGGCGATAAGGTCTTGTTGAACCAGTTTTGTTTTTCCCTTTCTACACCGAAATCTTACCAGAAAATATTCTAAAAAATGAATATATATATACAGATAAAAAGAGAAATTTTGACAATGAAGGAACACTCATCAACCTACTTTTAAAACATATTCTTACCTAAATTGGCTAAAAACAACATTTATGACAAGTTTTTATTTGTATATTCCATTAAAACCCATTGCCCTATAAAAGTGCATGCCTGGTTTAGTTACTTTCTTGCTGGCAATATCAAAAACCCAGATTTCTCTCCCAGTGAAATCATCCCACTAAGGAAACTTCAATCTGAATAATTATGAATTTCTATTTTCTGGGTTTTTAACTTTTCTGGAAAAAAAACACATCCATATTAGCCAGTACAAGAATTTCTTATGTAAACTTGCCAAAAACTAATTAATTTTTTTTTAATTATTACATAATATACCAACTTTCCACCTTCCTAAACTAGCAATAGCATCATTAGCCGGTTCAAACTGAACCAGCTGCTCCGGTTTGATTGAAAACATTAAACATGAACGTAAACACTGGTATTAAAAAGGATATAAATATAAAATAAAGAACGTACCCCGCAACCGGTATCAATGGCAGTCCTTATTGAACCATCTTTTAGATTGATTAACTTGTCGATGTCGTCAATGTAAGCATCAGCACCGTGCGGGAACATAGTGCCACCTCCGGGGAATCTGAACCGGTCTCCTTCAACTTTAATCCAGTTCTGATTCTTTTTCTCGATGGTCAATTCTTTGTGCGGTACGTTAGCGAACCATGAAAACTCTCTACTCTCGGGCCACCTGAAAGGCACCTTATAACCGTACGGAGCCGGGATCCTACACTTCAACAATTCGTCCTTTTCTGGGCAATGTCTCTCTCTGTATATAAGCATGTCCCTGTCAAACTTCAACGACCTCTGAACGTCCTCACATGGGGTGTATTCGGAGAAGGAAGGGTCACATGGAGGGAATTGAGTAACACGCGCCGTCTCGGAGGGTGTGTCAGGAGGGAGGTGGTGAGGCAAGAAGTCGAGTTGGGTGGTCTTAAGGGAAGAGCAAGGGACTGAGGATAGGAAGTCGGCGGAGGAGGAGGAGGAGATGGTGCCGACGGAGTGTTGCCAAATTCCGATAAGGTAAAAAGTAGTGCATAGAATAACTACGAGAGTGATGTGGTAGAGGGTGAGATTTTTGGTATTGAATAATTTGTTTTGAGAAAGCCTTCTTGGCATGCAAGCCATTGCGGCCATTGACGAACTCAAACAAATCAAGCTACCAAAAAAAAAAAAAAAGTCAAAAACGGACAGATGAAACATAAAAATACAGAGAAAGACCACACACACACTTATAGCATATATATAGATATATAGATATGGAAACACGCTTGCTGTTGAAAGGGTTAAGAAAGAGGAGATATAAGTTTTAAACTTGTAAGGAGAAAAAGAGGAAGAATTAATTAATACAATTAATATTAAAGTTTCCATTGTTGTGTTTTTTTTAATTGATACCTAAAATATTTTCATTTTTCTTCATTTTTAAATATGAATAAAATAAAAGTAATTTTCAATCATAATAAATTCATATATTATAGATGTATCAAATAAAAATCTTATAATTAATAGTATGATATTTTTAGTATAGTGTGTGTTTTATGATGAGATTATGAGAATATATTTTTTTCTCTAAATTTGTCTTTCCTTTGTTATCCTTTATTTAATGCATTTCCTTTTATTGATTTGGGTGTCTTAATTAATTATTTAACTTCATCATTTTAAAAAGCAGAAGAAATAATAATTTTTTTAAATGAATAAATTATAAATTATATTTTATTAACATGTGTAAAAGTATTTATAGTTTCCTTCTTAACTCATAAATAAATAAAAAATATGTTTACATACATTCAAATTCATGTTCTCCGATATTAATAATAATATTCATATTAATCGAATCAAAATTTAATCAGTAAAAATGTTTGATGTTCCCTATGAAGTAGAGTTTTGGGGATTCAAATGACACATTAAATACACAATTTATAACCAAGAAAGAGGTTTTTATATTCAAATATAATTAATGTTTTAAGTTGAAAAAGAACAAAATTAAAACTAGTTTTGAAGTTACGAAAAAGAAAGAAAAAAAAAGTAATGGAAAAGCGCGTGAGTAAACGAGGAAGAGGCATTGACATTGGATAGTCAACTCGACGGAAGGCATAGCAACAGCATAAATGTCCTCGCAATCCCAAAAAGTTCGTCCGAAGTTCTGTGAGTACTCGAGATGCTTTGCTTCCCTACTCTTCTACTGATTGTTAAAATTTTATAAAAATTATAAAAAACGATTTAATCATCAATTCAATTAATTTTTTAATTGATTTAATTAATTTATATCGATTCATTATTTGAGCGGTTCAATATTATTTTTTAGATTGACACTTCAATTGATTTTTAAATCTTTTAAAACGAGAAAGTTTCATTCAAACAATAGTATTTTTTTTTTGTCAAAATATATTGTTACTCTTTATACTTTAGTAAAATTCGAGATTCAATCACTATACTTAAAATGTGACATATGATTAACATAAAATAAATATATTAATTTGATAAATTTTGACAAAAGCTAACAAATAATGATTCAATTAAAATTTTTTAATTAAAAAAAATAAAAAAATTTAAAATCTTAGGCTTACTTTTCTTACGGTTTTTTTTAATCATGTATGGGGCTCATCAATAGTTTCCTTCACTTTGGTTGATTGAGTTAGTGGACTCAGTGATCTCTATTTGTATGGGATTTTGTTTCTTTTTGTTGTAATCTTTTTATAATATGAAATTATGATATTGAAAAAAAAATCATTAAAGATGTGTTTGGAAAATATAGTGTAATTATCAGGAAATAATTACACTATCATGCAATTATAAGAAATTATAATAATTTAGATCAGTCAAAAGTCTAATTATATTATAAACCCAACAAATTGTTCCAATGAAAAAAATGATGTTGTTCATCGTAGAGGTCTCGGGCTCAAGCGCCTGTGTGTTTAAAGTGTGTGTGCATTGTCAAAAGATTAAGAAAGTATGAACATATACTACCATGTAATCACATCAATTTATTAAAAAAAAAAAGTGCAACTACATTATAATTGCTTATATTTCAAATAATAGTAATGACTTAAAAGTAGTTTATAAAAAATAATTTAAAAAATACTATAAAAAATTTATTTATTATTTTTATTTATTTGCTTATGAGATGGTGAAAATTTTATGTAACAAAACTTTCAAAAAATATATAATAATTAAATATGATTTTGATTGAAATGATAAAGTTAAATTATTAAAAATACAATGTTTTGTGATCGAATAGTGTTAGTATAAATATTTTTTAGATTTTATATGAAAATGTAAAATTACCCTCGAAATAATATATGTTACTTTGTAAAAATAAAAAGCTTTTTATTAATTTTACAATTGAATTGAAACATGATTTATGGGGACACTTAATCAAAATTTTTAATATATATAAAAAAAAATTTATTTAATCAAAACTTGATACACATTATATACATTCCCCAAATATGAAATATGTTGATTGGATTGATAAATTATCAATAATAAAAAAGTTTATGAAAAATTGTAAAACTCTTAGTTTCATACTATATCAAAAACCAAAACTGGAAATGTAAAGGATTATTTTAAGACCTAATAAGTCTTGTGTGTATGATATCTTCCTCCAAGCCCCTACTTTAACTAATCTTTATTCAAAATAGAGATATTCAGTCTGGTCTTAATAAAAATTTAGGCCTATCTATTAGGTTTGGGTTTGATCGAAAAAATGAGTTTAAATTTTTGCTTAAATTCGATCCGGATAAAAATATAAGCATGTATTAATTTTTTATATTATTTTTATATAAAAATTAAAAAAATAACACATTAAAAATACTAAAAACATTAAAATAAATATCTCTCAACAAATTGAAATAAATTAAAAAAAAACTTTATGCTTAAATAACAGTAAAACATGTACAACTTTAACAAGCAAATGCTTCTAAAATGATAGAAAAATGAATCATAAAACAAAGTTATACGATATCTAAACAATAACAACAAAATAATAAAATGACAGCAAAACAGTAAATTATTTTTTAAATTCGGGCCAGACCAAAAAACTTTACCCGAGGCCTAACCTGTTTTCTAAATGAGTTCCTTTTTTATGCCATTATGATATGCCGTTTTATGGTTTGTTGCAGCTTGATGAATTGCGACCTAAATGCTATTGGCAACCCTTAAAGTGTCTTCTCCCCTTATTCTTGGCCAGGGTTCTTGAATAAAAGCTTGAATATCCTTTGTTACAGTCTGCAAAAACTTGGAGAACAGGAGGATATCTATACCTTTCAACAGGATAAAAAGACATAAAATCTCTCCTTTGAGTTGTCTGTCACTTTGTGCTGCAATATTAAACAAGGATTGCTAGCTATTGTAGTATGCAATGCGCTCATGCTTTTAGCTTTCATTCTTAGGTCAGCGTTTTCAATTGCTAGCTTTACATAGAAATTGGTTTTGTGCTGGGATTAATTACTTAGACTACAAGGAAGGGGCTTCAAGACAAAAAATGGTAGCTTCAAGGAAAAGCCAATTAGTTACCGCTATGATTTGCCATTCTAATTACATTGGACTTGAAATGAAGGATTTGGTGTTTCCAGCTTTCGGAAAGTTAACAGCTAGCGAGAAGCTTCAGCAGACTGTAGAAATTAAGAGCTGAAGATCTGAAATCTTTTACCATTTACCTGTAAATGAATTGATGGATCATACTCCGGGAGTCTTATATCCTTTGCCACCGGAAAATGGCGTTTTTTCTGGCAGGGAGAGTTGCCACCAGAAAATGATCTATGTCATCAGTTGAAACGCGGTGGAGGCAAGGGAAGCCGCGTGTCTCTGCTCATATGTATTTCTTCTGACTCAATTCCACACAGGGAGCGAGTGCTAATTGTTAAGTCCCATAAAACAAGATTTAATAAATCTTAATATATAAAACAAGATCTACTATGTTAGATGATTAAAAACAAAATTAAATGCGAAAGCGTGCTTGAATAAATGACATTTTTTTTTTAATATGATATATTAAAAAAATTACGTATATTTGGAGATCATAATTCGAATATAATTTTTGTCTATTAATTTTAATTTTTAATCAATTCATCATCAATTAAAAATTAAAAACTTTAATTAAATTAAATCATTTTTAATTTAAATTATTTTTGTATGATAATTTTGAATTTTTTTTTTCATTTAAACAAATCGAAAAGCGAATCTAATACGTTGGTGCTTCGCTTGTTTAATGCGTGAAAGCAGTGGGTTGGAGCAAAATGAGGGCGGGGAACAAAGAAAGCCCTTTAATAATGAAGACAGCTGTTGGATTGACCGATCCAATTACTTGCTTATGTAACCTAAAATGGAGTTTATAAAATGAAATTTGAGAGAAATCCAATAATAAAAGATTGCTGAAATGAGATGGAAAAGACAGGTTGGGGTGTGTTATTTTGGCAGTCGTAGAAAAATTTTAATGAAATACGTATGCAAACATTTAAAAAAGCTTTGTTCATCACCATTATTAAACAAATCCCATAACCTGGGCATAAAAATGGACCCACTCCACTGGTTAGACCCTGTTCACTTTAAAGTTTAAACCTTGCTTATCCCTGAAAATTATGCTGCTAAAAAGACTACAGTAAACTTCTGTTTGCAAAAGGTAAAATGGTAAGAATAATCTTTGTTTAATTCAGATTATATTTTAGTCATTTATGTTTGAAATATTATGATTTAGTCGCTTACATTATCATTTTGTTATGAAATGATCATTCTATCTGTTAAGGTTTGTTATCTTCCAAACGACAATTAAAATGGATTTTAAATGTTAATATGGATATTCAATTAGGATGAAAAAAGTTAAATTTATTTTATGAAAACATAATACAAAATTTATCATAAAACTCAATTTTCTCTTGTTTAAAAAGAAGTAACAGTTGAGATTTTTTTTTTTGTTACCATAAGAAAAGAGAAAAGTAGAACAATATAGAAGAAGAAAAAAAAGAATTAGACATATCAATCTTGATACCTGCTTGTTATTGTGATTGTTAGAATACACAAATAAACAAAGATGAAGCATATCTTTTTTATTTGTCATATAAATAAATAAAAAATATGAAAAGTTGAAAAAAAAAGAGATCAAGATTCTCTTTTCGGGTTCAAAGATTAGTATGATGTATTAATTTTGATTATTTTAAAAAATTAGATTAATATTTTTCTTTAATTAATTTAGAAACTTCTATTAAATAAGTTTATTTAATTAAAAAATTAATTAATTTATTTGATTGAATATTCACGTTGGTATTTAAAATTCATTGTAACGTCATGGTGAATTGCTGTTTGGAAGATAATAACTCTTCAAAACAGAGTAGCTATTTCGTAACAAAATTATAATATTAAGTAATAATATTTTAAATATAAATGATTAAAATATAATTTAAATAAAATAAAAATGATTATTTTGATAGTTTATTAGAATAATTTTAAAACAGAATGCGTGACTCACGGGGAAAGCTATAGCGCGTTGGAACAGACATCGTAAGAAGTACCTAACCTAACCTAACCTAGGACTAGAACGGCGAGGAAAGCTACTGCACCCCTACCCTTTTAAATATTGAAGTGGATAAGATCTCTCTGAGCCAGCTAAGACAACCTGAAGCTCTCTTGTCTTAACTTCTCAACTCACCCCCAAAAGATTTTATTTTCTCAACAGATACTTTCCCCCGTTTTCCTTTTCTTACAAACTGCAATGCTGATGAGTGTACACAGATTTTATACATCGTCACCTTTATTTGCTTACGACGCTTGTTTCTCCGTGTAAGCTTTCATAAAGTTCCCAACGCATATTCAGATTTCAGGGTTTATTTTGCAGTTGTTTTTGTCAGATTTCAAATGACAAATTCTGTTCGATATTTCTCTGCACATCTCTGTTTTTTCCCTCTGGTATTTGGTTTCACTTGACGACTGACGTCAACTGCAGGTTCTATATATTCCTTGTTTGTTTAGATTCCTCTGTGTCTTTGGGGAAACCCAGATTCCGAATCAAAATCTGGGTTTTGGGGGTTAAAAGGTACATAATGGGTGCCAACATATCTGGAGCTATGGTGGATGGAGCTGAAGGCGGTTCTCCATTGAAGCCGAGACTTGGTGACATACCAGAGAGCTGCGCGGCCTTGGTTCTGGCCCTGTTAGACCCACCTGAGATTTGCAAATTGGCTCGAGTGAACCGATCTTTTCATGGTGCTTCGTCGGCTGATTTTATATGGGAATCGAAACTGCCATCCAACTATAGGTTCATCGTGGAGAAAGTGCTAAGAGATACAGCTTTATTAAACCTGCAGAAGAAACAACTTTACGCCCGGCTATGCAGGCCTAATCCCTTTGATGCTGGCAGAAAGGTAAATATTTTTTCACAGTTGTTCTTTTACTTTCCCTGCCTCTCCCCTCCTGTTTTTTTTTACGTACTGTTGAGTTTGGACTCGTATTCTATTGGCAGGAGATATGGCTAGATAAGAATACAGGTAGGGTTTGTTTATCAATATTTTCCAAAGCCTTAACCATCACAGGGATCGATGACAGGAGATATTGGACTCACATTTCCACCGAGGAATCAAGGTGTGTTTATCGTTCAATCTTGGGGTCTTGGAAATCATTGAATTTGATTGATTCGGTATGCATTAATGCAGATATCCTACAGTAGCATACCTACAGCAAATTTGGTGGTTCCAAGTGGATGGAGAAGTCGAGTTTGGATTCCCAGTGGGGACATACAGCTTATTCTTCAGGCTCCAGCTGGGGAAATCTTCAAAGAGACTGGGTCGGCGTGTTTGTAACTCGAAGCACATCCATGGCTGGGAAATAAAGCCCGTACGATTCCGGCTAACAACTTCAGAGGGCCAAAGTGTTGAATCCCAGTGTTATTTAGACAATCCTGGAAACTGGGTCCTTTACAGAGTGGGAGATTTTGTCGTACAAAATCCTAATGCGTTCACAAACATCAAATTTTCGTTGACCCAGATCGACTGTACTCACACCAAAGGAGGCCTGTGTGTGGATGCTGCTTTAATTTACCCGACTTAGCTAAAGAGATTAGATCATGTTCGTGAGATTTAACAACTTTAAAGCTGTAAATATCGAATTGTAGATGTAGTAAGCTTTGAGTTTTCCTGGAAAAATAGATCTACGTAAGTTCATCTTTTTTGTTCATCTAGTGTAAATCTTGCTTTTTATTTTTATTATTGTATGAGCCTTTCCACCACATTATTTATGATTTTTTTCAATTATTTAATAATAATTCAAAAAAAATTTCATGTCATTAATATATAATTTTGTTAATTTTTTATCCTAAAACTCAATACTCTAAATATAAAATCTTAAATCTTAAACCATAAACTCGAATCCCAAACATATAATTTCAAACCCTTGAACATTGAACCCTAAAATCATAAATTATAACTTTAAACCCTTAAATCTTAAATAAAAACCTTAAACTTTGAATTTCAAATAAAAAACATTGAACCTGAATTCTGAATCCCAAATTCAAAATAAATTCTTAAACTTTAAATTCCAAACTCAAACTTTGAATCTCGATTCAATGTTTAAGATTTAAAATTTAAAATTCAAGTGAAATAATTACCAAAATTTTTTATCAATAATATGAAAAAAAGCAAATTTTTTTTTTTAAAACACTTGGTCGCACAAATATAAAAAAACTATTAACTTATGAAAAAAAATAAAATGATTAAAGTTTGCAAAAGAATAAAAGTTATTTTGTTTATAATTTAAAAAATTAATTATTTTAAGTAAAATTAAAGTTAAATTAAGTTAGCAAATATATTAAATATAAATGAGTATATAATAATATTTTATTATCTTTAAAATTTATTGATGTGGCATTAATTTATTGGTATTTAAAAACTATACTTTTTAGATAATTCTAATATAATTTATTCGCATTTATTTTTATTAGATGCTTTTTAAGTGAAAACAAAGGTTGTTTATTTAAGTAAAAACACAAGCGAATTTATCCCTTTAATTTATTTATTCAGAAAGTAAATCGATTTTATTTATCTTTCAAATAAAATCCATTGTTTTTATGTTCATCAAATTATATTCGTGTACTCGTAAATATATGTGCATTTCATGAGATTACATTTAAATTTAGAAGTTAAAAGATTCTACAGTTACATTGATTCCTAAATTTTATTCATTTTAGTTTCAAATTTTGGTAAAATTTTTAATTTGGTCCTTAAATTTGAATTTTGTTTAGGAGTGATGTTGTGTCACTTTAAGACTGTACCACATCATCATTTTAAAATTTATAATTTTTATATAAAATATAAATGATAATTTTATTAAAAAATTAAAAAAAATTCAAGTGATGTCATTATTCAATTTTAAAGTGCTATATTATTTACCTTAACAAAATCCAAATTCAATGATCAAAATGAAAAAATTATCAAATTTTAAAATTAATTTGAATAAAAAGAATTTAAGATTAAGGTGAGAAGAATTGATAAGTTTGAGGACTAAATGTTAGTTTATTCCTTTAGAAAAACGTAGGACAGTAAATGAAATAATTTATTTAATATTATTTAGAAATAAGAGATAAAAACGACTAAAAATATTAGGGGAAAAGGGAGAAAGGCTTGGGGAAATTTGCCGCTTGAATTGATGATAACCGGGTCGGGTCTATAATATTTTGTCGAAATTTCGGCCCGAATTGATCATGTACCTTCCATTTAAGCGCCATCGCTCTGTTCCAATTATCTCCAACAACGACAACACTCTCTCTCTCTTTTTCCCTTCCCTTTCTATGGCTAGGGTTTCCTTTGCTTGGGAGGTTCTCGATTTAATGTTGTTCTTTTCTCAGCAAAAAAGGTGCGGATCTTTGCTTTGCTTTTCACCTTTTTTCCTTCAAAAACTCTCCTCCCTTTCTCTTTTCCCCCAATTTTTTTTTGTTTTATTTTCCTAATCCATTGAATTTGGTTGAATTCTGGTGCATTCTTATTTAAAATATTTGAAGTTGCCAGTTTTCATGTGGTTTTTAAGTTTTATTTCTCGAGATTCGAATTAAACTCAATTGATTGGATTGTTGGTTCTAATTATGATACTAAATAAAATTAGCTGTTATGACTAGGTTTTATTTATCAGTGAATTGTAAACCATTAATTGTACTTCTATGGTCTCGAAGGAAAATTTGATCGAACCCCTGCAAGATCTCGTTGGTTTTATGGGAATTATAGTACTCGATTGCATTGATGTGTGTGTATTTTTTAAATATTTGGTCTGATTTAATCACACCGTATTTACTATTTTCTTTTAACAACACAGTTTGATTAGATGAAAAGATACTGGTGAAAACAGGGTATTAAGTGGATGAATAAAGCCTGAAGATTTTGTTTTACTTAATATCTGAGCTAACATTTTGTTTATTGTTGTGCTAAAGCAGGAGTTGAAGGTCAGTGATGCATAGCTGCTTGATAACTTTGTAGCAATTTAAAAGGAAAATGAAAAATAGTCTCGATTTCTTGAATTTACTCAATTGTGATGTATCTCTAAAGATTCTTACGAATTTAGAGGATCCATCTGATCTTGTTCGTTTCAGTGCTGTCTCACGCTCCTGGCGACAATTTGGTGAGCTAGAATTCTCTCTCTCCATATAAAAGCTAGCTTATGAGATGAAGAATGTATTCATCTCTTACTTTATAAAGTTGGGAAAGTTCTAATGGGGCATAGCATCAATAAATAGATAATATTCTCAATGCAGTTTGGTTGTTGTGATTTCAGTTTAGTTTAGTTTAGTTATTTTTCATTTGGTCTTTTGTCTTCCGTGCCTTGTTTCTTGTCCCATGTTTATCTATTTAAGAAATTTGTATGTTTGAAGTAAAATAGTTTTCAATAAAACCAATAGGCTATAATCCTCTCAATTCAATGCAGATATTTGAAATGCTCAAATTCTTCTTTTCAGATGCTGCCTTTGATGCAAATTTTTCTTTTGTTCCAAAAAGTTTTGATTGATTAACTAGCTGATTGTTTTCTGCTAAGTCTTCCTCATTTCTCATTTGTGCATCTTTATTTTCACCACTACTGATCTTAATAAGCTGATTTATTTACAATCTAGTCTTCTATTCTTCTGGTGTGGGTTTGGTGTGCAATTCTCTTTTACGTTAAAGTTTGCTGAACTCCTAAGAACTTACTTCATAATCTGCTAACTTCACTAAAGAAAAGAGAGTAATCTACCTAAGCGACTTTTAAAGTTGGAAATAAAGGAGACAATCATAAAGTTGGAAATAAAGGGTTTGGTGTCACAATTTATCTGTTCATGATGATATTAATCTTGTCACTCTGGTCTTTGGCTATTTTGCATGACCAGTTTACAGTCATTGCTGACTTTATGAGTTTTCAATGGTTTGCAGTGATTGAAAATGGTCTACTCAAGCATCTGTGCCGGAGAATGTTTCCTCAATTATCCAGAGTTGATCATGTCAACGAGCTATGTGGCACCACAAAAGGGCTTGCTGAAGCTGGATCTAGCAATTTTATGGAATGGGAAGCTTTGAAGAGGGAGCATAGAGTTTATGCCTTTTTTGCTCGAGGTTGTTTGTCGTTTGCTCTCAGGGAGTGCATCTATGAAGCAATCATCGCTTCTAGCACTGATAATAATCCGGATGAAGGCATACATAATACTTTGGAACCGAGATATAGGGTGGCACGGAGAGCTTCATACTGGTCAAGCAAAGGACAAAGTAACCCTGCAGTGCCAGAGACTTTGACATATAGATTGTGTGCTGATTTATGTGTCATTACTGAAATCAATATAAGGCCTTTCCAAGGTATTAATTGTTTCGATTTTCTGCTAACTTGGTTCCATCTTTCATCTATCTGGTTTTATATTAACTTGAAACTTTTCTAATAAGGTACATATTCTTTTCAATCCAGCTTACTTCCAGTTTGGTAAACCCATATACTCAGCTAACTCTGTGAGATTTCGCATGGGTCATGTCAAGTCCTGCATGGACAATATTGTGAAAGAATCATGCCAGGATTGTGGTAACGACAGGTCCTGCATGGACAATATTGTGAAAGAACCATGCCAGAATTGTGAATACGAAAAGTTTGCATGGACTTACACCTCACAAGAGTTTCCGATGGCTCAGGTAAGCTCAAGTAGCTGGGTTATATGGCTTCTTTTTTATTGGCTTTCTCTGCTTGTTACTACAAGAAATATTAGATTTGGTTATTCTGCAAGCATCCATTGCCAATACTGAAGATGAGTGGCTATATATAATACTAATACAATACTAATACAATACTAAAGTATCTCTTAGTAGTACCATTTCTGTTTTCAGTTGTTTCCATGTTTCAGATGCATGCTCTGTGAAGTTAATACTATCTTATTCTTGTAGTTCTGTAATAATTCAAACAGGAGCACTGATGACAGTGGATTTTTTTTTACGTAAACAGGAAAATTGTTTGCAGAATTTCAGGCTTCCGGAACCTGTTCTTTGTATTGGTGGAATATTACAGATTGAGCTGTTGGGTAGGGTCCAGAGACAGGAAATGGATAACTTATACTATATATGGTACCATCAAATGCACCCTCTGTTAAACCTAGTTTGATACTAACATTGGTGCAACGGGGTAATGAGTAGAGATCTTTTTTATAAGATTTATCTTAGGGTCCCATAAATTTCAATTATATAATGTTCGTCTCTGGGTTTATTTAGTATATTTTTGGCCATTTTGCTATGTCCTATTTTTGATGCAATCTGTTGGTTGGGATTATTGCAGCGTGTCTCATGTTCAAGTTGTGGGGCGGCCATTATCTCCTGCATTTGGTGTTCAGACGTTTGAACACACTGACAAATTTGTGCTCGAGGCACTGAGTTATAAACAACCAACTTCACCAGCACAGTCCAGCTCAGCACCAACTTTGCAGATGCGTGTGAGAGACTTGGAGCAGATTTTGAATTTACTGCGGGGAAATGTTGTCGACGTAGTGGAATATGGATATGAATGGGAAATAGAGGATGATGAATCAGATGAGGAGGAGGAGAATGAGGATGAGGATGACCGAGAATAAAACTAGTGCTGTTTTTCTGTCCCCGTTGAACTTTAGTTACAGGTCACATGGAAGCTAAAATTTCCTGTAACACTAGGAGTATGCCCTTTGGAGTGTTACCTGAACTTTGTTCAGGATTTAGTTATTCTGATGTAATATGCTAGTTTTAATCAATATATAAAAGCTTTATCCAAGTTCTGTTAGAGGCGAGGCTTCCACGTCACCCCACTGTATCCACATATAACCCCGCTGACACATCAATACTGTGCCATTTCTTGCTGGAAAACTAGAAGAGTCTAAATAATGCAAAAAACAAGGCTATGCTAAGGAATGGGCGAGAAGACCTTGTATTTATATATGCTGCTGTTTGGTTCCTTTTATCATATTGGGATAATTTACCTAGATGGCAAAATCCCCAACTCAGCCGTAGGTAAAGTGAACCTCACAATTTTTGCTGTGGGTTTCCACTAAATTGGGCAATGTTAACCCAAACTGATCAAAATGGTCATACAAACAGAGTAGACAACGTAATTAAAACATCCTAAAATCAAATATATATTAGTATTATTTGGTTGAAACAGATGGCGCTACAATGGAAGACAATCAGGTCAGGTCGCCCCAGGTTTACAAATTCTTCAAAGCTTACACCAATATCAACTTAAAGCACAAGTTCAATAAAATTATTTAAACGATAGAGATGGTCAAGCTTGTTGGGCAAAACAAGCTTCCAACTTCAAGGTGTCTTTGACTTGGGCGGTGACGGAAGTAACTGCAACACAACAGAATATCATTAGCCTCCCAAACCAGTCAATCGAACCAAAATTTTCATATGTCCTTTCTTGTTACACAAACAATAGATGTAATACCAAGTTCCCTATATCTCAGCGCCGTTCATTAACACAGATAAAAGTTGCCAATAATTTATCATCACTTAAATGTAGAGTCGACTCGATGATTTGAGTTTTGGATATAAAATGTCCTACCTCATAACTTGAGCTATTTCCCAAAGGTATTCACTTCTAACATCCAACCAACCAGTGAAAAAGAAAGATGTCCACCATAAAACTAAAAAGATGGAACCGAATACCTGATAACAGGAGATGAGAGATGAAACGAATCCAAAGGCCCCTGTTACTCGAGGAGTGACTTTCTTTGGTGCCAATTGAAGAAGCCCAACTGCTACTACTATATCCATTCCCGCTTTAACAAGGGCCAAAGTCCTCTCATTTGAGTTTTGGAGCTTCGCACGATACTCCTCATTCTGTGTTTATATAAAGCACAATAAAGTCGGAAACTATAGAAGAAGACTGATTATAAGGACACTTTAGAAAAAACACATATCGAGCATACCGTGTACTTGTCACTATCTTTAAGTCTCTTTTCCAACTTTTTCATTGATGCAGATAGCCTTCCAAGCTCCCCAAGCTGACAAAAAGATGGTAATGTGTTTTGAAAAAGGGGATAGAGGTAATGAACATCTTAAATATTAATAATAACAAAAGTAAGCAGCAGACTCCTCAAATTAGTGAAGAGTAACAAACCTCAACCAATGTGGTACAGATTGATGATCCCATCCAACAGAAAAGGGATATTCGTCCAATCAACTCAGCACGTTCTTTGTTCTGTAAATGCCTTTTTTCCAGTTAAAATTTGTAAATCAAGACAAGCAAAATTAAATATAATACCAAAATGAAATGTATTACAAACCTTATAGATGCCAGTTCTGCCAAGCCACACGATTTGATCGAGAAATAAGAAAGTTGACAACAGTGCATTCTTTGACTGAAACAAGAATTAAATTAACCCAAGAAAGGATAATTAAGTTAGCTAAGTCGAAAGGGTAGAGACATTTTACAGGAAATTGGAAGATTATCACACCTTTCCTAGCAGAACAAGTGGAAGGGGAGTTCCTTGAGGAACTGGGCTAATAAGACCATGCAAATCGTTCACAAACTGCAAATTCACAGTGAACCAAGTATCAGATGCCTTTTGTAGTACCAAGAATCAAAGTTTAGTTCGATTAACTCATTACTTTCTAGAAACAAAAGGAAAATATACATCTTTATTCCAAGTATTAAATACTAACTCGGAGTGCAGTACATTCAATGGTAGAACAAAAAAGAATAATCTATTAAGTGAACAAAGTTCATCCTTTTTCAAATAAACCAATTAGTTACTTTTAGTATTTGACATTGTGAGATACCTTAAAAAGACGGAAAACTTTCCGTGCCAAGCTGGTTGATTTGTCAACATTTTGTGCTGTGCCAGGTTGCCCATCACTTAAGAATTTCGAGCCATACTGTATAGCCCTGCATATCTTATCCCTTGCTTCAGCCTTATTCAAATACAAAACTACAAGGGCAAGTTCTGCTCTAGTTGCATCCAGTGTACTCATCCTTTATCTGCACGACACCTGAAAAAGCCGGGATAATTACACTCTCATACAAGCTTAAAGGTCAAATGCAAAAGCATGAATATGATCATAAGATACAAGCAGAGAGAATGTTGTCTCTTAAACAACCAAGCTCTAATTAATGGCATGAACATGCTATAAGAAATTTGCAATCCCTAGCTAGTATGAGAGCTCTAACTAACAGCTTAAACTGAAAAACCATAATCCGCATTTGAATTTCGTTGGACTCAATCACTTAATTCTCGAAGACATGCAGTGCAAAGCATCAAACTCTTTTCACACAGTTACTATTGTCTCAAATTTCGTTGGGCTCAATCACTTAATTCTCAAAGATATGCAGCTAAAAACATGCAAAATCAGAATTAGCTGAGCCTAGTACCTAATAATTTAGCTTAGTTTTCAGGATTATATCCATATGACAAACAAGATACCCAGAATTAAAACTTCAATTTCCCAATTTCCTATCAACCAAGAAGACCCTATCACCATGGCAAAAAAAAGGTCTAAATTCAAAAATTAATCAAATAATCAAAACCCAAATCACCCAAATTCGTAAACACAAAAATAACCAAAAGGAAGAACATAAACTGAACTTTAAAGCAAGAAGTGCCCAGGAAAAAAAAACATTTCATGAAAGTATAAGCACAGCCATAACAACAACATCAACCTACAGTCAAGACAAAAGCAAAGTCTTTTCTTCGTACAGCTAAAAACCAATACGAATCAATAAAAAAACCCTATGGGTTTGGTAAATTGAATAAGAACTACATACAAGGAGGAGAAAAGAGAGAGAGAGAGAATGGAAATAGTACCGAAGAAAGTGCCTGATGATCTTACCTCAAAATCCACAAACTTTTCTCCTTGTTTTTATTAAAAAATCGTTTTTTTTAAGGCAAGCAAGCAAGCAGATTAGGGTCTGTGGGTGTCACGCCCTCTCCAGCGTCAGCTCAATGTGTCGTTTTTCGATACTCTAATCTTCTGATAAAGGCTTGTTCGGTCCAGTCTTTTCGAAAGATGAAAAAAATAAGCCTTAAAACGACAGGAGCTTCTTCCTTCCAACAATGAGTTTTAAACCGTTGGATTATGATGTTTGGGCGGACCCACTAGCATAATCCCTGATGGTGTGAACACAGAGTAACAAATCGTATAATCGATAGATGAACGAGGTTTTCGTAGAGCGGTTGCTTACTACTTACTTACACGCATGCCAATTGTTTGTTTTTTTTTACATAGCCAGCTACAGCTCCTACTGTTCCATATCAACTTTGCCTATGGTTATGCCTTTTCCACGTTCTGGATCATTGAAGTTGTTGACTTTCTCCGGATCATCGAAGTTGTTGACTTTGTTCGAAGACTCCACAGGGATGGCGGAATGGTAAAATTTTAATTTAGATATTTTATAATTTATAAAATTTTAAATTAATAATGATAAATTATATTTTGACCTTATAAAATATAAAAAATTAATTTAATTTTTTAAAATTTATAAAGATATAAACGATTAAAAATGATAAAACTATATTTCTATGTTAATTTTCTGATTCCGTCACTAGTTCAAAATCTTATTTGGAGCAACAAATATAAATTTATGTATTTATTTTTATTTTCTTGGTTTAGTTAAGGGTGATTTGTGCAAAATTTTGGAGATGGGTTTTTGCATTTGTTCGGGAGAAAAGTAAAATTGACGCGATTTATGAAGGGAAAATGGTAATTTCAATCCTAATTTATAAAAGGACATAATAAGTAATTTTTTTTATTCATTGTTGGATAAAGTTGAAAAATGAGAGGAGAATAAATCAACATTTTGAAAAATGCATTTTCTCTCATCTTATAAAATTGTTTGTTTTTAGTTATTAAGATGAAAAATGATAGTGGGTGTTCAAATTTCGATATAAACATAATTAATCAATCGAACTGATTTAATTTGGTTAATCGACGAAAGTCGGTTAATAATTTTTTGAAAGTTCGGTTGTTGATCAATTCGATTCGAAATCAGATAATTAACCGAATTAACTGAACTTAATAAATAATAATACAAATTACATGTAGTTTTAATTCGATCAAATTAACATTATTAATTTTTTTTTTTTTGATATGTTTTATATTTGTTTTAACCAAAAACAAAAACAAAAAACATATAAATTTCGATTCAATTAAATTTTTTTTTTAAAATTGATATTAAAAAATTCAATTGATTCAATTAATACTAATTCAATTCGGTTAACCATTTAAGCACATCTAATCTCTCCTAACTCTTTTTCAGTTTCTTTTAATGCCTGCTTTTCAATTTTCTATTTTTACTCAACGAAACATAGGTTGGAAATGTAGTGTTGAGAGAACTTATGAGTTGGTGAGGATAGATGAACTAATACAAAAAGAAGGAATAAATGGGGTGGTTGTCATCTGCCACTAGTAGAAGATGGGTTTTGAATTTGCCGGCATAGCATGTTAATAGTGCTTCATTTGAGGGCTTCCATCGATTCTGACAGATACAAACACCCAAAGTGGTGGGGTTTACAACTTTTTGGTGCTTTAACTGCTCCTATTACCATGGGTTTACCAACTTGTCATGTTATTCTTCCCATCTTCAATGTCTCGGCAGTAAATGTTCAGTACAGAGTCATAGGAAGATTGATTTCATGGTGAAATCTGCCATAGCCTCAATCACGTTTAGCTCTTTTTTTTTTTCTTTCAGCTTCAACCAAGGATGGAAACTTCATTTTGCTCATGAAAAAAGCGAAAAAGTAGATATCTGTCTCAAAAATAAATGAAGAAACATAGATGGAATCAAATCCAAAAAGCTTTACCTTGAGTTAGAAGCAAGAGTGGGGAGTCTGTCTGAAAACAACACGTGATGTGAGCATATGCCAATGTCTGACTAAAACCATTCCATCAAAGGTCCTTCCCCTAATCATAAGCTCTCCATAACAACAAAGCAAGCAGAATCTAAAACTATCAGACAACATCAAGAAGTTTATGATCTATGTCCGCAAAGATCCAAGACACGAGGGAAATCTTACAGTTAGGTTAAATATAAAAACATTGATAGCATATAACTAGTTTGTTTCATACAGACAATGAAACATAATACAACGAAGAGGTAGGAAAGAAGATGAAACAAGAAAATGGGGAATTTTCATTATACAAAACGGGAGAGTTTCTTCCAATTTCTTGCCCCCTACTTCCGGTTAAACAAACATCCAAGTTTTCCCCTTTCCAACCTCTCCAGTAGCTTCTTGGCACCAGGGGTTTCCATCTCGGAAAGCTTCTTGAGATACCCAATGGCTCCATATGAGATCATATGCTTTTTGCATTTCTTACTTGATGAGAGAGATGCCAGGCAAGACACTGCATACTTTTTTGCGGTGTTTTGGGGACTTGGATCAAGCAACTGGACCAGATTTGGCACGCTTTTATCGTCCTTTTTCACTTCCCTGGAATTCTGGGACACAGTTACCAAGCTTGAAAGGGCTTGAGCAGCTACCTCTCTAGCACTGTTTGATTTAGCCTCAAGCATCCTAATAAGAAGAGGAATGCAGCCAGCTTCGCCCACCAGCTTTTTTGTTTCATTTGTTCTGCAAACTTGACAGATGGTTGATGCAGCAGCTTGTTGTGCACCCAACGATCCGGATTTGAGCACGTGAACTAATCGAGGGAGGAAGCCAAGTGACACAAGAACTTCCATCGATACCGAGCCAACCAAGTTCCTCAAAGCTCGAACTGCTGATTCTTGGGGTAAAGGACCATCAAGGTATATCAATAGGCTTCGAATTCCACCTTCTGAAACAACAGACCTTCTCAGATTCTCATTGCTGGCAGTGAGATTTTGTAAGCATTCTGCAGCATACTCCTTTGAACCCAACAAAATTCCACAATCAAGGAGATTGATCATCACTTTTATGATTCCTTCCTCTGCTAGCACTTGTCGAACCTCGGGAACAGCTGATATGTTTTTTAATGTACTAGCAGCTGCAGCCTGTGAAACCGAGCCTCCAGTCCGGCAGATTTCAGTTAGTGGTCGAACCCCGCCATGCCCCACAATTGCTCTGGCTGTTTCTGTTGTCATCGATAACCTCTGCAGCGAAATTATTGCCTTCTCTTTACCAACTGTGCTGCCAGATTCAACAAGTCTTATGAGAGGAGGCAAAACACCTTCCGAAACAAGCCAGCTCTCGCAACTCCCAGATTCTGCAAGTGAGCAGATCGCAGTCACAGTCTTTTCCCGGATACGATGAGAAGTTGCTGTTAACAACTCGACTAAAGCAGCGATGTTACTCCGTCCCATAACAGACAACACACCCTTTTCATCCTCTTTCATAATCTCAACAAGGCTGTCAAGAGCTTTGTGCTTTGCTTCCAAGTGCCCAATCTGAAGACGGGCAAGCAATTCCTTTATATGGCCGTGTGTTGCAGTCTCCGATTCTGATGACAAACCAACTAAAGATACAGGCAAAGTAGCTTCACCAAGTACACCAGTCTTAATCAAAAGTCCACAATCCCTTAAAATCAGATCCAGTTTCCCAGACAAAGCATCGAGATCACTCTGCATCTTAAGCTTCCCCTCATACTTCACCTTCAGGCATAAATCTGCCAATTCAATGGCTTCCTTCAATGTCTTTGACACAACCTGCAATTGCTCCTTGCAAAGAGCATTTTTCGAAAAGAAAGGATGGCTCGACAAGTCCGATAACCGTGAAGGAACCTGCTCCAATTTGAAAATTATAACCTTCCACCTACCAGGGAACCCCTTCACCTTGCTTGCCTTATCAATTGCCATGGGAACAAGTTCTTGAGCGTGCCATAACCATTCCTCAGCAGACTTACCATCAGCCAAAACCCCATTTCCAGTACCTTCTCCCATGATTCAGATATGGATTTTGATCCAAATGACCATTAGAGCTGTATCAGATGAAGTTGATAGAAAACCCAAAGCTTTAGCAATGAGCCAGATGAGGAAAAGGGATAATTTAATACGAAAGAAATGATATTTATGATAGAAAACAGAAAGGCAGGCAGTGGAGCAGTTGCAATCATCAAACATTTCAATCATAAATTAACCAAATACAATTAAACAAAAACAAAAGGTCCAGCACCAAAGAGTTTCGGGAATCTTGTGTAACCACACACACAAAAGCTTGTTTACTACAAGATGCCTACAAGAGTCCTTTGCTTTATCAAGTGATCATTAAATGCCAACTAAAAAATTTATGATCTTTAAAAAAACATGTAATCATATGGAAATGAAATAAGTTACTTTTTAACTACTAAATATTTGCAAACTAATCAAGAAGCCATCAATGAATAATTCTAGAAAGTACCCAGAATACCCTTTTTGCAATAGCCATGAAGGACTGTAATTTGAGGGTAGATTTGTAACCAAAAAATTAAACTTTTAACCAAGGAAGCCCTTGTACCAGGTGTTGGTCGAGAAATTTGATGTCTCGACTTGTGATCTAAAAGACAAAGGTCAAGAATTTTCCAAGCAATGAAAGCCAAAAATTTGGATCCTAAGCTGCATTCCTAATTATAAACCCATAATAGTGTTAGCTGGAGAAGAGACTTCCCTTTGAAGAGAAGATAGGTCATAACCATAGGAGTCACTATCCAAAGCTGTGTATTTCGAGTGTATTTAAATTCTCCAAGGTGGAGCAACCCCACTAACATATAGTTTATTCTAAGAAAATTCAAAGCAATAAATTCTAAAACAAATACCTCAAAAATTGCTTTGACTTTCCTTGTATTTCACAGCACACTCTAGTCTCCACTCACCACCATTTACAGCCACCAATTAGTCAACAATAGTCAATACCCTCTGTGCGAGGGTAAGAGCCGAAGAAAAAGAACAGTAAACATACATTCAAGTCCAATCAAAACGATCGATTTCAGGGATATGAGAACTAGGAGAAAAAGAGAAAAGAACAAAAGTAAAAACCATTTTTTCCCTTTTATGAGGGAAGGGATCAAAGAAAGTAAACTAAAACAACTTCAATGACCAATACTGGACCAACCTTTACGACTCAGGGACTCCAAAGCTTGTTCCTTTTTCTCCACCAAGCAACCCAACTGTAGCTTAAGCTTCAAACTTTTCTTTCACTTTCTCTCTCAATTCCCCAACCCAGAAAACAAATGCTTCTAAGAATCAGCAACACATCATGGCTTAAACTCTTTCCTTTACTCCAAATTTGAAACCTGCAACGCACAATCAGATTTCCTTGAAGAAAAAAAATACCCGGAACCCATATTTTGTCCGTGATGGAAGATCTTAAACTTTGAAGACAAACCAAATTCAAAACCCATTTAAGCATTCGAGGTTTAGGAAACGATCACAATCAAATTCAAAAATCAAACCACCTTCCTCTCTCTCTCTCTCTCTCTCTGTCTGTCTGCCTCTCTTTATAAATAATATATAATAGAAGGCACTGTGTCAGAGTGTTTCAGACTCTGGTTCTTCTATCTGTAGAAAAAAAAGCAAGTTTTTCTTTTTTTAACTATTGCCTGTAGCAGGAGCGTTTAAATGTCGAGCAAGTTTGAAGATCGTACGGTTATTATACCGTTGGTATTGGTTACAATTTTTACAAATTGGTTTCCATTTACGTCGAGTATTCGTTGTTCCACGTGTGCCGTTGGTAGTGGTTTTGGATTAAATTAAAAAACACCCATTTCATTTGTGGGGATAGGTCTGAATTTTATCCTACCAGGATGTCCAAATCTTCAACCATAAAATAGACAACAGAGGTCAAACTCAAAATCCGTCTGCATAGCATATTCAACCATAATAAAACAAACATTTTATGCATGCAGATGGGAGAGGTAGGATGCTTAAAGTTTATCAATGGTGGTGGTTAAGAATGACTACAATCTTATTCCATTCGAAAATTTTAATAAAAATATAAATTTTAAATTAATTAATTTACGTTATTCGAATTAATTCAAATAAAAAATTAAAAATTTCGATAAGAAAAAAAAACGGTCTTTTTTATAAATATTTATATTTTTTAAAGTTAAAAATCAAAATCATTATACTATTTATGCTGTTAAATAATCGATTCATGTAAACATAATATTAAGTATAAGTATTAAAATTCATTAATTCGACTCAATTTAACTCGAAAATTTTTAACTCGATTTGATTCAATTTTAAAATATTTTAAGTTAAATTTAATTACTAAAATATAATTTATCAACACGAAAAAAATTATTCAATTTAACTCGATTTGATTGAATATTTATCTCTGATGGTAGTAAGATAAAATATGTATATATATATTTAACTTACATTATACCGCAGCCTTTTCGAGCTGAGACAAGTAAAAAAACAAGCACGGTTACAGGTAGAGGGAGGATTAGCGTCGGACGCTGTCGTTTGTCGCCATGATGGGACGCTGTCGTTTGTCGGCTATATCTCAAATATTTTGCCTTTTGGCATTTTGTACACCAACCTCCACAAACACCAAACAAAAAGATACCACACTGTATACTTCCCTTCCTATTCAGATTTCCTATCTTATTTTTAACCAAGAAAATGTTCAAATATCTGACCAAAAACTATAATCTAGGTAAAGGGTTGTTTATGTAAATATATTAGCTTTGCCGACAAGTATTTGGTCTAATGGCTAAAAATTTTTATTAGGCATCACGTTGAGGATTAATCGCTTGATCTTGAATGTATCAAGAATATATATTATCAAAAAAGATCTTGGATTAAACTGCACAGATCCTTGAACAAAATTACAATCCTCTTTGTATTATAAAACTCATCAATTTAAACTCTTTATTAACAGTAATCTTGAACATTAAAAGTACTCAATAATATTCTGTCATTAAACAATTTTTTGTTTATTGAGTATTGTTCTGTGTATTTTTTTAGATTGATTAATTCTATATATTTATATGATACAGTCATTGTTCCTAGATATGGTATGATAGGTAGATCTCCACGCATGATGACACGTATCTTACTTTAAGATTAACACATGTATACTCAAAATAGGTTCACATACACAAGATTCACACCATGTGCAGACGAACTCATATTACGCGGCCCCATCTTGGGTTCACTCACATTTCGCATGTGTAAACCCATATAAAGTGCGGGTCAAGACCCGATGGACTAACGAGTCAGTGGATCGGTAATAGTAAATATCGTAACAATATTGATACTTTAAAAAAATGTAGTAGTATGTTTGTGGAGGAAACAGATTAGCTTGTAAGTTACATAGAATATAGACCACAATTACGTATGCTTTTTAATTGAAATTGAAAGCTTACTAACCTTATCCATAGATGGTGAACCGACCAGATCTCGTGAATCAGCTGTAGAAAGCAATGCTCTTTCGCTTCTATATGATGGGGCCTGAGTATCTATGATTTCTTTTGTTTTTTCAAGAGCAAAATTGGTCCTAAATCTCCAACATTGGAAATGAATATGCTAGTTGGATTTGCATATAAATCTTGATATTTGTTTGACTAATCCATTGCTTGGTATTGGGTTGACCTTCTCCTTCGTGGTAAAAAATAAAAAACACCAACTTTGATTTGATGCCTACTAGTGTGAGATCTGAGTGGACCTCTTTAGCTCCCCAAGAGGAGTAACATGTCGGGTTGGATGTACATTTGATGTGCTAACAAAGCATCAGGTCCTTGCCTCATTTAACTTGTTTATGTTGTTTTGTTCCATGTCCATTGTCAGCTTCAAATTGTTCCTTCTTTGCTAGAATACTGTAGCCCAGAGCCTGATTATAGAAGGCGTGCGGTTGTTAACGTGTAAAGTTTTGCAGTCATGCCAAGTATTTGCATCATGCAAGTTGCTAGTGATGATTATTTGTACATCATGAATGTTGTAGTTATAGAACCCACACCAGAAGGGGACCACTCATCTGCTTCCACTCTTAGATCAAAACCAGATTATTTAAGTCCTCAAAGCCCCACCTCCAAAACAAGAAGGTAAATATCATCCTTATGAACATTATTAACCATATGATTTGGTTTTGCTTTTTGACAGGTAATGTGCCATTTCACAACAGGCTTCTCTTAGCTTAACCTGTTTGGGTCTAATTATGCCAAACTGAAACCGGTCTCTTTGACCAAATCTAGATGTCCACCGTACAATGCAAAGGGTTCAAAGAACTTGTCATTTCTGTGTAAGCTTTTACTGTTTCTTTTTCTTTTTTAAAGAGGATTAGTTTATATATTCTTACTATAAAGTACATCACGTGCTATATAATGTAATAAAAATAAACCAAGTACAGCATCATGCATATGCCCTTAATTGTAGGTGGGCCGACTAAAAGTTGGAGGAACTACCATAGAAGAAGAAACCCTGAACCATGATATTAATCCCCAAAAAAATCATTTGATCTGCAACTAATTGGTCATTAAAACTCGTTCCCCCGTCTCTGTCTCGGCTGAGTGGAAACCCAATCCATTCATTGCTACAATCCAAAACCCTGGAGCTTTTCCAATTTAAGGACGGGATCGGCTCACCCTCCACATGAGACAAAATGATGTCAACTGGGTTCTGGAATTAGTAGTTTCTAAGTGGAAAGTACTGGCAACAGTGAAGTGGTCACTCACTCTGCGTCTTGTCGACTGCTTTTGGCTGTCATAACCATGATACTTCGTAGGTTCTTGCTTTATTTAGCCTTCAATGAAGATAACCTAACTCCATGTCTCCCATCAAACTATGTCCGCTAAGGCCTATGAGTGTGAGATTCTTAGTGTACTTCTTTGGCTCCACAAGAGGGATGGCAGGCTGTGTCCATTGCAAGCCAGGTCCTTGCCTCTTGACCACACCCGTCAACTTTTTTTTTTCTTGTTTGTCGTTTGTCTTAGCAAGCGTCTGACTTGTACGTTTGTAATGCTCAAACCCACCTGCTTCATTAAATGATAGCAGATCCATTCATGGCAGCGTGCACCATCAAACAGGCATTCGAGAGAGGAAATCAGCACCATTCAGATAGCACAGTAAAACAAAAAAAAATGAATAATAATGATCTTTCTCGCACAAAAGTTACTACATACAGATTTGTACAAGCACTTTTCAGTCGCGATGTGTCTATGCATTCAGCATTCTAAGATAGTCGTCTATTATTGAAATAGCAGATGAGCGGTAACCAGAGCCGAATAGATTGTAGTGATTTAGGTAATGGTACAACAGATAAAGATCTCTCCTTTTTTCAAAGCCTGGCTGTTTAGGCATCACCTGGTAAATTAAAGCAGCATGAGAAAGTAAAATATGAAGCTTAGGTTGCAGTGATGAGATTCTCTACAACCCTCATAATATCGTTTCTGGTTAGTTAACTCAACACAATCAAGATTTATAAAGGGTAGTCAATCCTTAAGGTCTAATCTTCAGCAGTTTCACGGGCTGCAATGGCATTGAAATCAAACAAGCTTAGTACAGGTTTCTATGGCAGGAGGTAGCTGCTATAAAAACCTTTCAACTTTTTAAAATCAAGTGCTAGTGGCCCTGAAAGATATTAACGTCTTCCAATGCAAAGAACAATTGCACAGGAATTTGATCATTGTTTAGATTTACTGAAACAGTAATGCTTTAAACAAAAAAAAAACTTATAAAGCTTTTTGAAAATAACAGTACCTCAAAGTAAGAAGTGTAGAAAGATCCTCCAAAGCCAGCGCACCATGACATTCCAAATTCAGCTTCATTGTGTCCATCTGTAAGAGGCACAAAGATATACTAAATTATTTCTTGGAGCACGCAACTCCACATGAATTCATACCGCCACTGATATAATAGATAACTCCACTGTAGTTGGCCTTAAATTCTCTTAGATTCAAGCACAATGTCATCAAAAAGCATACTAGTTGAAGTGTATGTGTATACCAATAGAGTAGTTTATCAACACAAATTGCAACTTACAGTAACAAGCAGGATCAAGTATAACCGGCTCGCCATTCTTGTCAGAAGTGATATTCCCACTCCATAAGTCTCCATGTAACAAGCATGGCTCTATAACAATGTTTTCAAAAAGAGGTGCCATGTTCTTTATCAACCTTTGTCCTGTAAATAAGATTTCCATTGTTATTTGAAGTGTATGACATTTTGCTTCAACAAGCTGGTCTTAAAAGTCAATATCCATCTCATTTGATTTGGAATTCCTAAAAGTTGATACTGTGGGTAAGTGTTCGTGGAAAAAAAAGTACACTTCCATATGTTCTTGAACCGTCTTAGTAAACTGATATTTGAAGTCACACTAGTTTAAATGCAACTATAAAGATGCACAGACAACCACAATCAAGGAGATATATTCTGGCATAAATCATGCAAGTACTCTAAAATTGCTGATTCAGATACATGTAAGTTACACTTAATTAAAAAATGTAGCCATGGGTATAAATATTTGGGACACCATTTTTCCAATGCAGATAACTCATTATCTGTATCGGAGTATATATAGCGAGTCATGATGTAGAACAGAAAGTACATAAGAAAAGTAGACAGCAATTTAATGGGGCAAGAATAACCTCTTTGGTAAATGGTCGAATCACCATACTGATCCTGTGCCAACTTGAGCTGGTAACCTAATCTATGCTCTCCATAAAACTGAATCCAATCAGAGCACCAAGTATTTATCTGTGGAGTACTACAAAGGTAGCACATATTCACTCTTTAAAAAAAGAAAATCTTAAACATACAGACCATCTTGAATTCTTCAATACCATCAACACTAACATGGCAAAACCAGCAAAATTATTGTATGACAATAGAAGAATGACCAATATGATTGAAAACAATAATGGTGTTTCAGAAATTGAACCTGCCGACAGTATTATTAACAGGAAAACCAAAGCCTTTATCTGATTTCCCAGCTTTATGCATTTCAGCTAGCTTCCTTCCCAGCACAGACTAACAGATAATAAACAGTTAGGAGATAAGAGGCAAATCACTATTACTGTTAGCAGTAATTAAAAAAAGGGCGGGGGAAAGGAGGGGGAGACTTGAACTGGCTCACTTGATTGCTTCGAGATGAACCGAATTCAATATATTCCATAATGATGTATGATCCACCATTTCGTAAGGGTCCAACCTACAATGCGTAACAGAGTATACAATTTTCCATGTAAAAGAATAGCATAAGAGAACTTTAAGAAACCAAAATTTCAGCATCAGAGTAAACTTAGACTCTTACCTTAAAGGGCTTTGGCACACGAATTGTTCGAGTTTCATACATGGCGTCTAAACCGATAGCTTCTGCATCGAACATTGATGGACCGATACTCCTGATCCATTTTTTGCAACAACATGCAAACTTTCATTCATTTGACAAACAATAATTCATTAAGCTAAATAAACTACCTAATGCTATAACTCAGATGAATTATAAATGCCTAATACATCAAAAGTTTCGAACTTTGTAAAACACACCTGTTTGTTTTAACAAAGAAGGAACCAGCATCAGTGTCATAGCGATTCGCAAGATTGATGCAACCACCACCTACAGGACGAATACCTGTAATCTGGGTGGCTTTTCCTTCAGTGAGAATCCATTCTTGAACAGGATCATCACTCAATGCTGCCACTGTAGGGTAATCATATCGTAAGCATTCTCAACCATTGTTAAATTAAGTCCTTTCAAGAAAAAAGTAAAGTTTATAACTTCTACAGACAAAATTTTCAATTATTTTCTCAGGCCCTAGTATTATTTCCACAAAAAGTTCAAACCTGCCAACGCTATGGACAAATTTTCACTTTCACCCATTAAAAGTTGTGAAGATTATTGTATTTTGGTCTAAGCAGAACCTTAAAGCAACTTCTAGAAGTATCATATATGAAAATCTTTCAAAAGAACATCAAATAAATGGTGGGTAATGGACTCGATTAGTTTTCAAATGAAAAGAAATAACGCATTCAATCAATACAAGGGAATTCCTCAAACCCCCAATGCTTGGTCCTGAAACATCTAAATTCAACCAAGTCCTGCAAAAAAGAAAAGGCAATGGTAATGTTGCTTACTGGCCAATGGTCTGCGTTTGGTGAAGCCGATTCGAGGAAGACAAGGCATAGACGGTAAAGAAACGCTGAGAGATATAAGTCCCACGTGTGCCACCATTATCTGGACGCCGGAACACTATAATCTCTCCCACAGACAGCTGACTGGCGAACAGGTCCTGATAGTGTCGAGTTGTAATTGGGCCTCTCTGTTTAAAAGAATTTTGATCTGTTCGGCTTTGAGGTTAACCCTATTCGTTAAAACTTTAGACCCGAAGTTGTATGATAGCCATACAAGTTTGTCCTTACAGCATGTTACAAGGGGAAATTCAAGATTTTTTTCCCCTTACAAGCATGCATAAATTAATATACTAGATTATATCAGACGAAAAAATTATTTTATATAAAAATATTGTTTAAAATTTATTTAATATGGAGTGATAAAAAATTATATATAAATTAATAAAAATATTCAATCAAAATTATATAAAAGTATGAAAACAAAAAAAAAAAAACCATCATAATAATATTATTTATCATTTAAAAAAAAGATATATTAATCTTTTTCTAATTGAGTTGATGCCCAATCAACTCGTGAGACTAACTCAATTAGAAATTTTATAATAAACTAGGTTACAACACATCCACAATGTGAGTGATAACAAAATTATATAATGAAGAACTCAAGTATAAATGTAAAAGGGTAAAAACACAATCATAATAATATAACTTGTTATTTTATATAAAAAGATATTGTAGTAATTCTCTAATTAATTTGGTATTTAGTTGACTTTTAACAACAATATTACGAGCATAAACTATAAATTCTATCGCACGTGAAAATCATATATTTAAAATATAGATATATGTAGGATCTAGAATCGTTACTATTGAGGGTTTTAGTGAGGAATCATAAGGAATATTGGATGTTTGGGTATGGGCGAAATTTGAGAGTTAACTTGGTGTTAGAAATTTAACTTCAAGCGACTGTGGATAGACTTCAATTGGCATGGGAGCAAAGCATGCGTCATTTGGTTATTGAGAGTGATAGTAAAACGATGGTGGATTTAATATTTGGGAATGAGAAGGGAAAACTCTTGGCTGAGGTTGGAGATCTGTAATTGGATGGCGAATGACTGGTATGTTAAGCTTCGATTTGTGTCAAAAACAACTAATATGGCAGCTGGCGCTATAGCTAAGGATGTTAGGAGGTGCACAATGGGGTTTTTTTTTCTTCGCTCGCCTGTCACTGGTGATGCAATATGTGATCATACAAGATAAGTACTAAGTAAGTCTATTCTTAGTTTTTCTATCGAACCTTGCAGTTCAACTTCCTTTTTGCAAAAAAAAAAAAAACGTATATAATAAATAACAAAACATAAAGTCTAAAATCATTAATGATAGTACATATGTAGTGTGTATAAAATTAAAATAAAAAATAGTTTAAATTGTGAGTCAAAAGAAATTAAATAAGTAAATATATTAAATCAAGAATAATAAATGCACTTTGATTACTTATCATGATATTGTCATTTTTTATATCACATCAAAAAATTATCATGCTGGTGTTGATAGGAAATTATTATTATTTTCGTCAAAAATGATAGTAAAATTCAATATTGAAAATCGTATTATAAAAAAATTAATATCAAGTTGACTTGTAACACTAACTCTATTAATGACGTTATCTATACTAGATTTTATCACACACAAAATACAGGTGGGAGAAAATATTTTATGCTAAAAATTATTCAATAATGACTATAGCTGAAGTGATAATGAACTTGAAATTTAATCTTATTGAACACATGTTTAATTGTCGAATTTGTAATTTTTAATTCTTTTATATAAATATTATATAAAAGTATAAAAAAACGTAAGGGTCATTATAATAACATTAATTATAATTTAAGAGAATGAATATTTTTATAATTTTATAATTGAGTTAATGATCTAATTAAAAGTGATATCAATTTAGTAAATTGCTTGAATAATAATAAAAATATATATGTAGAAGACAATGTGAGTGAGGAATAATTTTATGTAAAAAATTGTCACATAAGACAATAATGAAGCTTTGATTGGATAGCAAAATTCAAGAGTTTTCATGTTTTGAATTCAAATATTTTTCTTAATTTAAAGTTTTTTTTTAAATATTTTTTTATAAAAAGTATGAAAATAGTGAATACCCTATAGTAGTATATTTTAGTTGTTTAAAATATTTTTTTAATAAATTATTTAATTGTATTTGTGTCAAGTTGATTTGTTACATTAATTTAGATACACACTTAAATAATAATATAAACAATAAATACAAATGATATAGGTGACAACATTTGTATAATATTATTGAAATATATAAAATTATTAAAATAAAATTTTAACTGAAGTGATAAATAGAAGATTTTATAAGTATTGATATCATGAGTTCAAAATCCACATTATGAATTTTTTTTTTGGTTTTATCAAAAATATTAAAAAATGTATAAATATTATTATAATAATATAAATTATCATATAGATGTAATAATATTTTTATAATTCCATTAATCGAATTAGTGGTTAATTGATTTATGAAAAATTAGATAATTTGTGAAATAAGACATATATGTCGTTTTTTTAAAAAAAATTAAGGTATTGCATTGTTTTTAAAAATATTTAAGGGAATAGATCGATTTCATGAAAAACTCGCCTAGCTGAACTTGCTTTCTAGATTTTTCTCTCATTTTTTTATTTCGTGTTGTTTTAAACTTTTTTTTTATGGTATATCTTTTTTTTCTTAAATAAATTGATGGAATAAAAAAAACTTAAAACAACATGAAATAAAAAATTAATTTTATTAAAAAAAGTTAAAAATTGTAACTTAAAATAAAATGTGTCTAGCTGGATGAATTTTCAAAAAGCTCATCTAACTGAACAACGTACTTTTCATAAAATCGATCTATTCCCTTAAATATTTTTAAAAAAAACATAGAACCTTAAGTTTTTTAAAAAACGGTATATATTCCCAGATAATTAAATATGGATAAGTCATAAGTATAGGTAGATAAATATGGATACACACAGTGCACCCAATCCAACTCTATTTTGAGAGGGGATATATTCCAAGCCTCAAATGGCGATGGCTGGCTTGTGGCTGGCTTGTGGCTACACAAGAGTTGAGTTGACCCACCCAATAAGTAGATCTCAGTTTCCTTTGCTACCAAACTTTGGCAATGGCGGATCCAGCACTTCGCCACCAAATCCAACCCATCAAAGAAATAGCCATAGACTACACCCCAGAGGCCTGCACCCACTGCCCTGTCTCCAACTCCATCACACTCACCTTTGATCACCGTGGAGGCGCCAGGTGGCGTTCCACCACTCGCTTCCTCTACGGCACTTTCACTTCGCTCATCCAATGCCCTAAAGGCAACACCAGTGGTCTCAACTTCAACATTTACCTTTCCTCACTCGAAGGCGACAAATCGCAAGACGAGATCGACTTCGAATTCCTTGGCAAAGATAAAACTATTGTCCAAACCAATTACTACACTACAGGTTTTTAAGTTTTTAGTATAGTAATACTGATACATTGATTTCAAGGGTTTTTTTTTATTTTTTTTTTTACCTTTTTCTTTAGTATTCAAGTACTGTTTTCTATGAATTGTGATGTAGGAACTGGGAACAGAGGGCAGATTCATGATCTGGGTTTTGACTGTTCTGATGGGTTCCATGAATACACCATCAAGTGGAATCCCGATTCTATAGAGTGGGTTATTGATAGGAAGGTGGTGAGGAAAGCAGAAAAGAAGGAAGGTGAGGCATTTCCTGAGAAACCCATGTTTTTGTATGCTTCAGTTTGGGATGCAAGCTACATTGCTGAAGGTCAATGGACTGGACCTTACATTGGTTGTGATGCTCCCTATGTTTGTCTCTATAAGGATATTCAGGTGCCTCTCGCCACTGCTGTCGAGTGTTCTTGTGATTCGTGATCTGCCTTCTTATTTTCTGCGACTTGTGTTTGTCTGAGTGGATTCGTGTTTGTTGGAACTTTTCATTCTCGTACTGATCCTTTAAATTGTGATTTAATAGGATCTTTCTTTGGGGTTTGCCTCGTTATCTTTTACTCTTTTATATATTCGTTGTGAGCTATAAATCGTACTCTGGTTGGTGACGATATTCTCAGTTATGCCCTAAGAAAATCATTTTCAATCATAACCTGGAAATATATATATAGCTGAGGGTCAGAAATGAAATTATTCTTTTTATTTAAGAAATAGAAATGTTTTGATTCGATGGAAAAGAAGTGCTCCGCAGCTATCAGAAAAACTCATAAGAAACCTCCCCAGTGACACAACTGCTTAACTAAAGAAAAACAGCGACTTGCTACCGACATTTCTCTAAGTCTAAACTACATTTCCATACTCCAATGAATAAGAAAAAAACAACTACAACAATGTGGTCATGACCCAAGCACAAGGCACCACTAGTGGCGGCAGTGCAATTAACAGAGCTAGTATTTTCGCTACATCAAGCAACCCAGACGGCAAAATTACTTATGCTATGTTAGATGCTACCCAAAACTCAATTTCCTACTCCTCTACAGCCTCCTTTTGCCACTGGTAGCAGCAGAGAACTCTCTCCTCTACGACTGCCATAAGGATGGCAGGCAGGCAGCAAGCAAAAATGCAAGCTGATGGTGATAATGAAGCCGAAGCCAAGAAAATTTCAAAGACATCAATCCGAGTATAAGTTTTGAGCTTTGAATCTTGTCTACAATTCTCATGGGGTTCACCCAGGGCTGAAACATGAGAGGAGCAGAACAGAGTGCTTTTCCTTTATTATTATCAAGGCAGTTTGGTTATATTACCTTTTAATTTATTCAGTTTCCTTCAATTAACAAGAGACTCTTTTGGTTTTTCAACTCGTACAGGGCTTATTACCTTCATCAAATATAATGCATAGATACAGAGTTATGGAAACCCTCCCCATTGCAAGTCAAAAATTAAAGAAGTCAAAATTGTGCCGAACTTGATGTTATAAGATACAGAGTAGCGAACAGTACAAGCTCCTCTTCCAAAGCACATTTTCTCTGTACACTGGGTATTAAAGTGTACTAGTAAAATCTAGGGGAATCTACATAGATGTGTTAAATATTAAGACTATATGAATTAAATATGGGCCGAGCTGTTAGAACAGAACTTGAAAAGAAGATATGGCAGTCATAACCATCATTCCCTGGATAATAACTTCTGCTGGAGGCTCTGCTTTCGAGATGGGACTGCGGATATCAAAATGACTTGTTGGCACTGTCCTCCATTGATGACTTCATGTTAGATTGTGTTTTCTTCTTCAAGGTAAACCATGTCGTGTACAAGACTGCATTTTGTGCCCATGGCAAATGGCTTTGCCAAAACTAGCTGTTATTAGGGCCATTTGCAATGTCTAAACAATTCAGAACGGCGTGGGACTAGACTTTTGCAATCATGTTGTACAACTTCACAAAATCATCTAAGGTGAGCTCCTCAGGTCTTGACTGCATGAATGATTCGAGCATCAATTAGCCCAGGGCAGAAAATTGCGGCCAGTCAAACAAAATTGCATATAAAATAGAAAGGGGGAGCTAATTATACTAATAATTAGAAAGTGACAATTTTCAACGAAACTCACTGTCGTTGGAAGGCCAGCATCTCCAAGAGCTCTTTCTATCTCATTAGATGGGCATATGTGCTGGAGTGATCTCCTCAACATCTTCCGTTTTCCATTGAATGCAGAATTCACCTGTATTTTTAATAACAGTTACTAAGAAAAAAACTACAGGATGTCACTTAAATTTAAGTACTAATTTAGGTTTTATCATCCAAAAAATATATGAATATCATCTCAAAACGGGTTAGAACTCAAGTATGAAGGTTTCTACTTTAAGTTCCTAAGGTCGTACATGGAAATATGATGAGTTTTACTAAAAATAAGTAAGGCTGCCTCAACATAGGAATCAACCAACCATAGAGAAAAAGCTTTTCGTGGAGGCCACTGAAGGATAGTCTGGAGCTTGTTTCAGCCTAAATGTAACAACAGCTGCATCAACCTACAGAAGCATACAATTGAAGCCTTAGTACCATCCTTTTAGTAAAGTAAAAGATGGTTCAAGCCGACCCTGATAGAGAAAGAAGGACCTGTTCCAGGTGAAGCTAGATTGGTTTAAGTTGAAGCTCAAAATAACAAAATATGGTGCCCTAATATTAGTTAGATAACTTACATTAGGTTGAGGAAAGAAATTTGTTCTTGGGACTCTAAAGTTGTATTCAGGCTCTGAAAAAATAACATAATATAAAGATGACATTAAATTTTTGAAAACAATATTGATCTGGAATACATCAACAAAATTCTTTCCCATTGCATAAAGTTGAAAGCTGAAAAAACCAACAAATTCATACCAAACAAAAGCCTTCAGTAAATCAAAAGCACATGATGCAGTTTAAAAGCAAAGATTAAGTGAACAATGAATTCTAGAGCCCTAAATATTGTAGAAATACCAGAATAAAAATTAACAAAGACGTTGATGGGTCGGTACTCAGATGTCCGCAAAGAAGATTCCACCAATCGCACAGCTGTTTCCTCCTGGTATTTTTCACGCATTAAAGTTAGTAAACCAGTTTGAAAACTAAACCCGAACAGCCAAAAACAATGAACATAGAGAGACAAAAGATTTTAACATATTCAACCTCACATTTCTACCTCATAAAAAATTTGAAAATTTTGATGAAAAATGCTAGTTTTACCATATCAATAAATAAATCAAAAGGTTCAAATAAAAACTTTACAGACCTGAAGCAAGAGAACAACTTCAGAGAATATATCACCCATAGGAAGAAGTAGTTTAATTACATCCGTACTTACGTTAAAGGGTAGGTTAGAAACTACCTGCAAAAAGAACAAGCATAAACTAACAATGGATAAGATTGGCATGTCAATTGGGGGGGGGGGGACGATATATTTATTATTCACAAATCGACATTCTCTTGATTAGCATTTAGCATTGAATTAAAGTCTAAAAATTAATCTAACTTAGCTTCAAATGTAAAACCATTCAAAAGACTGACACCTAAACGAAGCACGGTTCTTACTTTGGCACGAATCAAGCTCACGTTCAAAGCCTTTCTACTTTCCAATATTGGAGAAATATGAGTACGAATGTGACATTTGACAAAATCCTCTTGTAATACCTACAATTTTTTTTCACATAATATTAAACGAGATTCAAAACCCAATGAAGATAATCAATAGAGAAGTAATATTTGTCAGCCAATATACTGAATTTACCTTGAACTTGTCCGTGGTTTCAAATCTTTCTCTTACAAGATCCACCATATGAGGATCCTACATCACCCAAAAAGAAAAAACTAAGCTATAATCTGTAGTAAAATTTATTTCCAGTAATTGCAACGTAGAAATGAGCGGACCTTTTCAATGGCGAGAACGGTGGCGCCGGAGTTTATGAGAACATTGCTCAAAGAACCAGTTCCCGGTCCGATTTCTAACACCACGTCACCTTCTTCTACATTAGCCGCTCGTGCCAGCAGCTCGTTAATTTCAGAATTCAACATGTAATGCTGCATATATTAAATATTACTAAATTACTTAATTTACCAAAGTTAACCCAGTGCATTAAAAATAGGATAGAAAGGTGGGGCGAGTAATTAGACCTGGCCGAGGGATTTTCGTGGGAAGCGGCCTTTGGAGTTGAGAGCTTTGAGAGTGGCGTGGTAGTCGTCATCTTGGCTCTTCCTCGAAGCGCACACTACATGCAACGATGCTTGTTGGTTTCGTACGCCAGCGCTGCTTTTGGCCGCCGGGACTGTAGCGGTCGGGAGGGAAGCAATTGGCGGGAGAGAGTGGAAGAGCTGAACCGCAGTGGTCATTTCTTCCTTGGCGAGAAATTTGGAAAATTAAGATTACTTTCTATCTCCTAACTTTTTTAATTCCAAAGTTACCCCATATTAAATATGTAATTTTCCGTTTTGTAACGTCTCTCGAAAGTCAAAACTACCCCTACTTTTAAGATAAATTACAGAATTTGTCACCCAACTTTGATAAATTTTTATTTTGGATACTGAAAATAAAAATAATACAATTTAGGCACTGCCATTAATAAACATTTTCATTTTAATCACTTAATTTTAATAATTTTCATTTTGATCATTTGGCGTTAATTCAATGTTATTATACACTTATTTTAGTCATCTAATTTTAATAATTTTTTATTTTAATCACTCGTTTTATCATTTTAAAACATCTTCTTTTATTTTTTTATTTTTAAGTTTGAGATGGTTCAATAATGGAATGAGTTTAGTAATGTTGCAATAATTTCCTAAATCCCTTCTATTTTTATAAATTGAACAATATATCTTAAAATAGATGTTTTCAATGATCTTTATGTAAATAAATATAACATTGCTTAAAAATTCTAAAACTTTTTTTTTTTTTAAGTTGTTTGTTTCTTATATTTTTGTTTTTGCCTTACGGCGGTGTTAGTCTCTAGATTAGCTATTGTCTGCTTTTTTCTCTTGTTCAGTAATCCTCTTTTTTCTTTTTTTTTTTCTCATTCACTCAATATGTCTTCTCTCCTTTCAATTTACAGATTTATTTTGTGAATATCTTTGTTGTTTTCATAAGTTGTGATGGACAAATGACAATATTTATCATCGTTGAAACACCAACAACCACCGACAGTTTCTTTTAGAAAGTGACTAATTAATCGTTGATTTCTTAATATGTTTCTGTTTTGAGAGTATTTCAAAATAATAAATAATTTCATGAGTCAATTTGAACTCGTGTTGTCTTATGTTTTACATGTTTTTTTGTTTGATTTTCCATTATTTAATAAGTCTTTACTTTTAAAAGTGTTTGTTTATTCATGTAGTATGCTTTTTAGTATTGCTTATGCATGTAATATTGCTTTTACGATTGATTTTAAAGTTAGTTTTATCGTCGTCCTCTTTAATTTGGTAGATGCTCGGTTATTTTATCGATTTATGCCTGTCACATTAGACCATTCGGGGGTTGATTTTCTTATTGTATTAAATGATTGTAATCACTTATGATATATTTGTACTTGAATTGTAACAGAATCAATTGTCAATGTGCCGTAATATTTTATTGATGCTGAAGTTAAAGTTTTTATTGTGTTGATGGAGTTTACTGTTCCGTGCATACAACGAATATTATTACTTTTTATCCAAATTATTTAATAAATTAATGAATTTCATTTTTTAAAAAATACACCATGCTTAACGGGGAAACCGAACCCATGTAGATGTTGAAGAAATCACTTTGCTTTACCATTAAACCACAACTTCTCATAAATGTTGCTTCTAGTCAAATCAATAGAATTTAACCTCCCATCCCAATACATGTATTTTTAGAATATAATAAAAATTATATTTTATTAAAACTTTCGTAATCAATGTTTCACAATCAAATTTAAAATATATCGTATTTTCGAATAAGATAAAAAAATAATAAAAACTTCATTACACCTTAAAACCTGAGTTTTTTTTTTTTTTTTTTTTTTAATTTCAGAAAAAGTGGACAACACATTAATATTTAAAGAATAGCAGTTAAGTTCTTACTTTTACTTTCGAATTGAGTGGAAGCTTTTGCCGTCTATCACGCTGGAGTGGCAAATTAGCCCACCGCCCGCCCATTCGTCCATTTCGCGTGGCATGCCTGTTACCTAACTTAGATTACGCTGCTGGGGCTATTATAGGCCCATCCCGAAGAGGAAAAACCCGAGGAACGAGAGAGGAAGGTAACGGTGGATTTCGCACTCACAATGACGATGAACTGAACTGAAATGCACCTCTCTCTCAGTCCAAAATCCTTTCATCTCTTTCCCTGTCTTTCCAGATCTGTCAAAATCGCGGATCAACGACGTCGTTTCTTATCCTAATCCGGTAACTGTTCTGTTTCATCCTCATTCTGGATCTGATCATTACGCTTTACTTGATACTATCACTAATTCCTTATTCCGGTTAAATAGGAAACCGTATGCTGCATTAGTTTTAGTATAATTTTGCTTTGTTGTTTTTGGATGAGAAAATGAAACTGGAGTTTGACTGTCGCAGGATGTAATTTGAATTAGGATCATTTAGAAAAAAAAAAAAAAGAACCAGGCAAGCTCATGTTTGAAAATCAGACGGCAATCGCTTCTTCTCACAGTCCTCACCTTCGGAAACCTGGCTCCAAATCTGTTTCTTCTGACCTAGGTAAATTTTTCATCTGTTTCAGTAATCAATTGACCTCCGATTTAAACTCATCTAACAAGATACGAATCCTTTTTACCTTTTATTTATTGGTTAGGGGCTGGTGAACCTGGAAATAGTGGTCAAGAGGGTTACGTGTTTCCTTTGACGGTAGGTGAAATGAAGGCTTCTAATTCACCCATGCACACCACAGCCATAATGCCTTCTCCTATCTTTCTATGGAGATTTAAGGTTTGTTTTTTTCTGGAGGTTCTTCAAATCAGAATTCACGATTCACATTTTCTTAAAAACAATAAACTTTGAGAACTTCTAACGGTAGTGGTTTTATAGGTTATATGGTTTCTGATATGGGCCTTCACTTGTTGCAAGGTCAGTATTTATACAGTTAGCTAAATGTCGTGGATGCTTGTGAGAATTGGTCTTGAAAATTCTTGATTTGTTCTCCTGAAATAGATTGGATGGGATTCAGTCATGAGAATGAGCGTGGACTTGCGAGACTTGTTCTTGTACGAGGCATTCTTATATTATAACCCTCTCCTTCTTGTGGTTAGTTAACGAATATTTGAGTTTGACTAAAAAAATGTTATTTGATGTCTGTCAAATCTTATTTCTTGTTTTTGCAATCGTAGACTATGATGGTTTGGCTATGGGGAGTGTGTTTATGGGTCTTCTCACAAAGCACTATTAATTATGCAAAAATATTTGACCTTGATTCAAACCACCTTACTCACAGAGAAATATGGAAGGTACTTGTTCTAAACGCTCTTCATGTTATTTGCGTTTTTGCACTTCATATACTTTATGATTGTGGTGTCACTATTAAAAAAATGTTCCTATTTTAATGTCCTTTTTTCCCCTCCTGTTTTGCTGCATGCAGTGTAGCATATGGATGACAGTTATAGTGCCAACTAGCATGACAGCATACCTTTATCTTTACTCCCATGGAGAAGTAGCATTGGCAGCATCGCAACCAGTGTAATATCTACCATGTTTCCCATCATTATCTTTTGTTTTCCTATAATTTTAACTGCATATATGCAAGACATTAGCTTTTGATTGTTTCAACCATTAGATTTATTGATTATGTCTTTACTACTTAATTATTAGGTGTCAGTTTCATTAATATGGGATGCCAATAATGAATTTTTTACATGTATGAATGCAAATGTTTATGTGACTGCTTGTAGTCTTCTCTTCTAGTTTTGTAGATTGCATTCTGTAGGCTTACCAGGCTTTTGATCATGCCATAAGTAATTTGACACTTTGATGATTCTGACATTTGAAATACAACCTGCAGGTGATCCTCTATGTTGCTGTTGCTTTGGTTTTGATATTCCCCTTTGACATTTTCTATTTTTCATCTCGTTACTTCTTGCTAAGAACACTCTGGCGTATAGCTCTCGCACTTCAGGCTAGTTTCTATTGTAGCTTTTTAAATTTTTTGTTTGAGTGCTTGAGCTTGCAAGCTGCATTTGCAGATTAGAATTTCCTCATGTTGGGCATATTTTTATCTTTAATGTTTGAAAATTTCCTTTTTAGTAACTATTACTCAGAGTTTTGCTGTGGCTGACATGCATTTACACTTTTTACTTGTTTAATTCTTGTATAACAGCCAATTTCATTTCCTGACTTCTTCTTGGCTGATATTCTGACCTCCATGGCCAAGGTATGAACCTTTAACCTCATTTCATCTCCTTAAGCAAGTTGCTGTTTTCGTTCTCCTAAAAATTAGATTGTATCAGTTAAAGGGCCTATGAAAATATTTTCTTGTACTTTGATACTCTTATGGAGTTTAGTGCTGCTTCGATGTATGCCATAGAACCAAAGTTATTGGAGCTACTCTAAGTTTATGGTATTAATTTGGTTTTATAAGGCTTAGCTAAAAAGGATTGGTTTTGTAAGTGGAGCTTTATTTTTTTTTTAATTGCTTGTATTCTTTATTTTGTGAAGGTATTTTCAGATTTGGAGCGTTCAGTCTGTCGAATGGTTCATCGCCAGGTAATTTTAATACTGATGATTTTCAAGTAGGTTATTTATAGAAGGCTAAGAGCGCTCTCAAATGTATTGTGTTGTGGTTTTTTTCTTTCATCTCAAACTGGCTAAAGATAAGACCTTCAATGCTCTTCTCAACAGCCTATCAGTTTCGTGGATTATTAATATTTGGAAGTTCTATGAAAAACAAGTTGATGATAGACCAATTTCGAACATGGAGGAAAAGGATCTTAAGGAAAGACTTGATGAATATGTGCAGTCATTACTCTTGTTTCTGGTTTTTGTGGGAGTTTAGAACCAATTTAACTTATGTTGTGTGACTTGTGTCTGTAATGCTTTAGAATACAACTGTTTTTGAATTGATTGGATGAGGTCTTCTAATCAAACTAATGCTGGTGGTTATCGGCTCACTTTTTTATCTATTTATTGAAGATATACAGAAACAATGAGGGTATACTGCGTGTCTTTCTTATTAAGTATTAAATATATTATGCTTAATTTGGATTTGGTCCATTCATATTGCAACATTGAACTGTTGAATCTCTTTGAATTGATGCAATGTTGATCTCCTTGGATGAATAAGATCAGGATTCTCTTGTCATGTAGGTCGCAACAATCGCATGGTTTGAAGCAGACTCAGTTTGTGGCAGCCATTCAGTTGCAATTCCACTAGTGCTTGTTATTCCTTATATTTGGCGGCTACTGCAATGTCTGCGGCAGTACAAGGACACAAAAGAGAAACCAACCCTTTTTAATGGTAATACATTTAGGTACCTGGTGCTTACTATTTTTTGGATAATTAATTTACATTTAGTCAGAATGGATATTGATATACAAACTGGTGAAATGTACAATTTAATGCCTTAAAAATATTTTCCTTTTGGATGGAACATCATGGAACTCTGTCAGTGATTTCTGTTGCTACTTCTCTCTCGGTTTATCTCATATTGGCTAAGTGACTATTTGCACCTGAATTCCTTTACCCATTTCAGTTTATCAGCTTTCTTTTTTATTCTAACCCAATTTGCATGTGGTTTTCAGCTTTAAAATATTCAACAGCAGTCCCTGTGATTTTTCTCTCGGCTCTTAAATATCATGTTTCACCTGATAGGTGGACATATGTTTATCGTCGCCTCTGGCTTTTTTCAAGTGTTGTCAACTCACTCTACTCATTTTATTGGGACATAACATGTGATTGGGACCTTAGGTGTGATGATATATTCCTTATATAGCTTTTGATTGTGAGGTCACATTGGCATTTCTCTTGCACCTAATTAAGTTCAATTTTAAATTTGGCATGTGCGGCAGTGTCTTCACCAGAATCTTCAAGTTCAACAAACCAAGTTTATGCACCAATCTGTTCTATGGACGAAGATGGGTAAGAATCTTTGGTGCTTATAAATATTCACTGATATTCATTTCACGACTCTTAATAGTACATCAGTAGCTATAGTTCATATGCATAATTATTTTTTTTCCTTTTCTGAAACTTGGTAGGTTTATTTTTGGGTTATCGGAAGCAACTTGATTTTGCGTTGCACATGGACATATAAACTGTCTGCTCATCTCCGCCACAACTACTTGACTGTGTTTATGGTCACTGCCTTGGAGATGCTAAGAAGGTTCCAATGGATATTCTTCCGAGTTGAAAATGAATGGAACAAAATTACTAAGTCTGGTTTTCAGATTCCGATGGTTGACATGCCAAGAGAGGAGGAAAAGTTACTGGGCTCAACCAATCACAATGTGTAGATGATCATGCAAGTCTCTCTGGCTGGCTTTAAGTAGCTTCAAATTAATTTCATTCTTTGCGCTGCTATGATCCATATTATTTCAGGCCTGAAGCAGTTGCTGCGTTTTGGTTGCCCCTGTTTGACATTGATGATATGATATATGATACATACAGACATATATAAATCTATAGGTTTGGACTTTCATGCCTTACGGCTTCTTGCGCAACAGTTTCGATTTTGAAAGCGGTTTAGCTTAGATGTATGATACGGAGAAAAAAAATACTGATATTGGAGATTTTTAGAATTCTTAGATTTAAAGTAGTTTTCATTGTTCGTCACTATGGGTAGTGTTTCAGGTTTTTGATATATAACAATGCTCTGTTATGTTGGAAAAAGGAATAAAATTTGAGTGATGTGAAAGGTAAAAATAAATTAGTATCAACTAAAAAGTTACCTAACTCATTGTATTTAATTTAGGAATTTCGTTACCATGATTTGTTCAGAAATTTCGTTCAGAACTAAAAGTCAAATTCCTTTAGAAATTTCGTTAAACATTCCAACGCTATATGCACCACAAAAACATGGATAATTATTTAAAATAATGTAACTAGTTTAATTTATAAATAACATTATTAGAAAACTTTATAAATTATTTTATTAATGCCAATCAAATATCTATATCCTACTATTCAAAACATACATAATTTTTAAAATAATTTTAAATATTTTATTTATTTAAAATCATATTATTCATTTAAACTTTAATTATGTATAAAGATGAAAATGAAAAAAAAACTTTACAATTTTACCTTGCTATTACGGCATTTTGGGATTGACCGATTGATCAAAATGCATTTTTGTATTGTTTGTTGGATTCTTTTTGAGGTTTAGGGTTAGAAGAAGTAAAAGATTTAGAATTTTTTTATTGTGTTCGATTTTTTTTAAGATTTTAAGGGTTTATATAGTAGAGATCGAGTGTTTAATTTTTCATCATGCTTGTGTTGTCATGTCGTGTCGGGAATCTCTACCCAGTCGAAAAAGATAATGTGACGGAAATTCTTGACTAAATTAACATTAACTTTTTCATTTTGGACAAAAAATTGTCGATTTGAACTTTGATCTTTGCACAATTCTTTTTCCACTCTAACAAACATATCATTTAAATGATTAATTTTATGTAGATATCATTTCAATTTCATATGATTTGAATAATTTTTCCTTCTTTCTCTTTTGACAAAGAATGTCCGGTGAATTTGATAAAATGAATTTAATTTTATAATTATTATATGCGTGAAATTAAAAATCTTTGCTAACAAGGTTTGGAAGTTGGCTAAGCGTGGTTATAAAAATAGTCACTTTTATTTGCCTCAGGTTACATTTTAGTCATTTATGTTTGAAATGTTGCGTTTTAGTCACTTATGTTAGTATTTTGTTACGAAGTGATCACTGTGTCGTTAAGTTTCGTTATCTCCCTAACATAATCCTACGTGGCAGTCCAACTAGATGTTAAATGCCAACTTGAATTTCCAAATGGAATGAGAATAAATCTTTAATTAAATAAATTTAATTAATTAAAAATTTTAAACCCCAAACCTTAACTGAAAAAATCCTAAACTCATTTTCACTCCTCTCTTCTTCATCTTCATCTTCGACTTCTTCTTCTTCCTTTTTTATTCCAATATCTTTAGTTACAAATCTGTCTTAAAGCTTGAATATTTAAAACCCATTAACCCAAAGATTTCAAAGATTCAATATCTTCTTCCCGTTAAGTTTCTTTGGGTTAATGGATTTCAAAGATTCAAGTTTTAAGACAGATTTGTAACTAAAGATGTTAGAATCAAAAGGAAAGAAGATGAAGACGATGAAGACGAAGAAGACAAGTGTGTGAAAATGAGTTTGGGGTTTTTTTAACTAAGATTTAGGTTTTAAAAAATTAATTAATTAAATTTATTTAATTAAAAATCTATTATTATCATCCCATTTGAAAATCCAAGTTGACACTTAAAATCTAGTTGGACTGCCATATAGGATTACCGTTAGGGAGATAACGGAACTTAATGGCAGAATGATCACTTCGTAACAAAATAATAACATAAATGACTAAAACGTAACATTTCAAACATAAGTGACTAAAATGTAACCTGAAACAAACAAAAGTGACTATTTTTGTAGTTTACCCTAATTTTAATTTAATCATGATCATAATAGTAAATAATAGTAATGGTATTTGTTTATTTTTTAAAAAATGGAAACGCCATTCGCCATAAATTGTAGCTTTTTAAAACATGTTTAAAAATTTAAAATATAATAATTTCAAAGTCTTTCTTAACTGTGTTGTTTGTTTCGAAAAGGATAGCATTTTATTAAAACGTGTGATAAGTGAGTTATAGGGAGGAATGTTGGGGTGTTATTACATCAGACTGTTTGTTTTGCAGCCTCAATAATTGAACCAAATCAGATTGGAATTGAAGGGAAAGTTTTTCCTTTGTTTTGGGGAAACCTATAACAAAGAGCATGGAAAGCATTGCGTTCTTATATTCATGAATTTATAAAATTTGAAAACCTAAATTCCAACGCTTTAATAAATAATTTTTTTTTTATGAATTACAAAAGTAACATGACGCGATTAGCGCGACTTGAATTTAAATCATATTTAAAACGATAAATCTCCTAATCATTAAATCAATACATGAGGTTCACACCAACTTCAACTTTAAGTTATAGCTTTCATTGTTAAATAATTACAACATGCAAAAATTGACACACAATCAAAACTGCACACAATAATGCCTATCTTGCCAACTAGACTTGATTATGCACCCATTCAAAAATGGGAGGGTTTGAACAAAAATATAAGTTCGAAAAATAAGTTTGAACAAAAAATGAGACTCATTTTCTAAATAGATCAGACTTCGGATAAGAGTTTTTTTGACTTGGACCCAACCCGAGCAGATTAACTATTTTTAATAAAAAAAATTATATTATTGTTTTGTTGTTGTTTTTGCTGTTTGGGTTTTTTTTTGTGTGTGTGCGTTTTAATGTTGTTTTGCTATCGTTTTTAATATTATTTGGATATTGTAGAACTTATGTTTTATTGTTAATTTTGCTACTATTTTAGTTGCAATTATTTTAATATAAATTTTTTTTAATGTATTTTCAATTTGTTTGTTGTTTTAATATTTGTTTAAATATTTTCAAGTATATTTGATATATTATATATTTTTAAAATTTTTTTTGTATATAATTAAATAATCTTTAAAAAAAATTAATAAGGATTGAACTCGAGTTTCAATTCTATAATTTGGATTGGGCCTAAACAAAAGTTTAGACTCATTTAAAATTTTGTTGAAATTCGACTCGATTCACGATCAGTTCTATTATCAACTAAGGATAAAGTAATTAGCTTTTTTTTTTATCAATCCCAAAATGTCAACCATAATCCGAGACCTTTTCTCTATTCTTGTTAGTTTCTCTATCTATCAATCATTTTGCTTTTTTTTTCTCTCTTTTTTTTTTACATTTTTGCTCAAGCTCGATATGACTTGAAATATGAGCTCAAAATTTGGCTTAAACTTGCTCATATTTACAAAAGACTAATCCAAGTACATTTTAGATCCACTCATATTATTTTTTTTAAAAATATTTATATTATTTTAATTAATATTCAATAATTTTATATATTTTTCTATTTATCAAAATTTTTTATATAATCATCTTAACATTATTTTTTTAAATGGCAAAAAAAATTGAACTCTAATGCAAACTAGAAAGATTGGTGTCCACCATAAGTAGCTCCCTAACAAATGGTGGAGGATCATCCATCAAAATCAAACGTCTCAACACAAGATTAACAATTTTCGTCAAATAATCCGCAACAGTATTCTGAGCCCGAGGAATATGTCAAAGACGAACTTCCCAAGGGCGGATGAGCATACCATGTATCAGCCTTAGTTCCATCATCTTAGTTCCATCATCTTGCTATCTGCAGCGCCTCACGCAAGAATGGACTCAACTAGCAACCTATTGTCATATTTCATCTCTAATTTTTGATACCCTCTATCCCATGCCAAGCAAGCCCTTCAAGCATCGCCCTTACTTCTACTTGAAATATAGATCCCTCTCCAAATGTCATTGCAAATCCACACTGCCAATCCCCTGTAGCATCTCTAATAACACCTTCAATCGAGGCACAATTCTTTGAAGAGAAAACAACACCATCAATATTGAGTTTAACATAGCTCTCTTCAGGATGCGACCAATGTGGATCTATTTCCCTTGGGTGTGCAAAGGTCGGTTCAATCCCTAAATTGACAAAACTCCTCGTCCAATTTATTCTTTTATCAACAAATTCTTGTACACAGTTGTGATCGTCCGAAAATACAAACATATTTCGATTCTTTCACATAAGCCAACAAACAACAGAGAAAATAGACTTCCAAAGGAGCTCATCATCAAAGCAAGTAGTAGCATTTCCTAAGTTCCATTTGAGCTAATCTTCAAGAGATAAGGAGAAAAAAGGTACCTGACTCTGCCGTGGTATAAGCACCATCCATACTGCCTGTAGAAGCAAACAATCCCTTACCGCATGTAGACTCATCTCAACCTCGTCTCCACTTCGCAAGCAATGGCTGTCTTCTCAATCATAATATTATTTTAATGTTTGCATTAAAATATTATTATATATTTAATATATGTTTTATTTTTTAATATGTTATAAATTACATAACATATAAAAATAATATAATATAAAATATTATAAATTTAAAAATCAGTTAGATTGAATTGGACTTGAATATTAAATATTCAAGCCCAAAATCGACTCATATTTTAAATGAATTTAATTCTTTATAATTAAATCCAATTTTCAAATATAATATTTTTATTAAAATTCTCTCAAATTTCAAACAAACCTGAAACCTGAACGAGTAAGCCGAACAAATCTATCCCCCCCCCCCCCCCCCACTTTGCTCCACAAACAAAGCAAAACAAAAGTTAAACGTATTATAATGTTATTCTTCTTTTCAGTTTCCGATGAAATGACAAAAGCAAGAAACAAGTAAACAAAGAACTCAAACTCTGAAGCAAAGTCGTTTCGTAAGTGGTTCCTTCTTTTTAGGCCCCTTCCAAAGAAGGTGACTCACGTAATACTAAATCGTGGCCTCTTTCTCAACCCCCTCTCACCACCCCACCACTATAAACCGCCAACACTGCTCCTCACACCACACTCGTGTCCTACATACCTCCCTTGCAATATAAAAACCCTTTCCCTTCACTACTCAAAACCCTATTCAATCTCCCATGGCTACCAATCTTTCTGAGAGTCAGAGTTTTGAATTGACATCCATAGCTGAGGAAGAAGCTTGTTGGTGCTGTGTCTTTGTGTTGGTAACCCTGTTATTGCTCAACTCTTTCAAGGAAACTAACTATACCATAACAAAGGATGAGGATTATAGTGGGGAAGGGGTGAGTCATCGGGTGTTGGAGCGAGCGTGTGATGAAATCTATGTGGTTGCAGAAGGAGAGACCCTCCACTCCATTAGCGACAAGTGTGGGGATCCTTTTATAGTGGAGCACAACCCTCATATTCATGACCCTGATGATGTATTTCCTGGACTTCTCATCAAGATTACTCCTCTCTCTCTGCCAACTCACTCATTCAGCCTCTAGCTTTCTTCCTATTTATCAATCACCAATTCCAAGGGAAACAAGGGTTTTTCATGATTTCATCATTGACATCCATTGCTTCAAGCTTTCAACTTCTTGTTATTAGTAATTCCTGTCGCTCTTAGAGCTTGCTGTAATCCTTCTCTTTTCAATGAAAATGATTTAAGATTGAAAAAAGAAAAGAGATAGAACCAAGCAAGGCATCACAGATTAAAGAATACAATGAAAACTACAAACAGTAGGAACTTACATCATACATTAATCCCACAGAAATTAGCACATAACAATGGTGACATTAACAACACGAGAGTTAAACACTACAAATTTCATTGCATTTTCATGAACATCAAAGGCAAAAGCACTGGCATGCTCTTTTCTATGTTTGTTAACATATAGTAACTATACCCTTAGATGTTCATACTATCCACCGTGCAATGTTGAGATAAAAACTACCACATCCTTCTCTTCTAAGGTAGTATCAAGCTGGCCACTCAACTCCCAATCGCAGTCATTTACAAGGACAAGAACACCAGGTCTCCTGCATTAACCACAGACCACCGTCAGTTAAATGGCTCGCCTTTAAGATTACAATCCTAATTCAAAGACTAAACTTTTACAACACTTACACAGACTCCCCTTTCATGAACATTTCAGGTCTCTCCTTGATCAAATTGGTACGAACCCAGGCTATTAAATCCCTCATGCTTAACTGAGAAAAGCACAAAACAAAACCCAAGATTTTTTACTGAGTCGGCATAGGTATATGTTACATTTAATTCCTCATAAATTAAGCACAGCTTAAAACATCCTGAGTTTGTACAGAAAACAGCATACCTTATCTGCTCCTTTGGGCAGATCAACGTCCACATTATGAACTTTAACAGATTCACATAAAAGCTCTAAGCCTCCACTGCATCGAACAATGAATATACATTAAAAGAAGCAAGAATAAGTAAAATAAACTTGGGTTATTAGCTCAAGAAAAAAAAACTTACTTAGAGGCAGATTTAGCTCAAAATTAGGAAATCTGAAGCAAACCCATGATTATTCTTATATATTTCCTTACCATTTTGATTGATTGTGGCACACAGAATTAACAGTACCAAAAATCAGCAATTTTATTTTATTTTAACTAAAAGCAAAACCAAAAGCTTAAATAAGTAGAGAAGATTTGATGAGATTAAAAAAAAACAACACAATTTCAAGCCAAAACAAAAGCGATAAACATGATTAAAAGTCTTACCCGAATTCAAGGGTCAAATGCATTTTGAACAAATTTTGCAGAAATTCAAGAAAACCTAATCGTGATTTTACGAGGTGCCGCTTTGTATTCACGCAATAATTAGTTTTCAAGGCGTCGTTGCATGATATATTGAAACTTCAATTCTTTGGGCTGGTAATTGCTGGGCTTCAATTACTTGCAAATGGGCCTCGCTTTAATAAACATATCCATTTATTAAATCGTCTGAACTGATTTTTTTTGAAGATTGAGGGGCTTGATGATTACGCCGTGTCAATGCTTGCTCATTGAAATACAATCTTCTGCCTCAGTTTCCTTTTTTAGATTTATGATCGATACTCTGTTTTCATCACATGAGTCAAGAGCATTATATACAGACGGTAACCAAAATTTAGTGATATCCTACATTACAGTATGACGCATACACACTTTTTTCGATGCACCATCTCCATCTCCGTCTCCGTCTCCATCTCCATCTCCAACTTCTCTGCTAAAAGAATAAAAAAGTTGATTGATCGATTGGCTGGCTGTTCGATAATCTGGGTTTCTTCCAAATTTTCAAATTTTTGTGAAGATTGACCATAAATGGGCTTGTTTGTGACTTAGCGAGTTGGGGATTTGAAAATTAATTTTTGAATTTTTTTTTTGTAAGCTTTTATTTTATTATCCAATAAAAAGCAGTATTCTGCTACAAGAAAACATCAAACAACTGATTTGTACATCAACAATCAACAAATCAAATCACATATACATCAACTAATGCTCCACACTTGACAGAGAAGGTTATTTACGTTATCATTTCTATTGATTATAGGAGTTGACAATCTAACTCTTACTATGTCCTTGATCAATTCCAGCAACTCCAGTTCGAATCTTTGTTGGCTCCTAAATTGCCGACAGTTCCTTTCTCACTATATCCAATAAACATGAGCATTTCAAGCCAACCTAAGAATGCAATGAAGGCTCCTCTGTTTCTCCAAGTCCCAGGTTTCCTGTTTAATTTGCAAAGTTTTAGTATCTCTTGCCAGATTCTTCAGTTTTCTAGTTTTCTAGCTAAATAACTCTCCTTTTGTAAATTTGACCAAGTGTAAGTTGGACCAAAGTATGAATGATTTTGTAAACCCAAACCATTAATGCATTTCTGAAACTCTTCTACATCCAGTTTTTGGTATCTATGAACAATGGCTTTTTCTGTTAAAGTTGAGCTTGTAATGCAGGAAATGTTTTGCAAAAGAGTTTGGACTGTATTTTGAAATTTGAGTGTTGCTATCTTATGCTGTTATTGAAATGTGTCCTACATGGGTTGACATGGCTTCTTCCTGAAAGGTTCTCCAACTCAGAGATAGGACCAGAAGCAAGTTTCTGTGAAACTTCGGTAAAATTGGCTACTTACTTTGTAGGTTAGAAACCAATAAAGAGTTCACCTACCATGCTCCCGACTTGATTTAAAGTAATCATCTAATTGATTGCTTCCAAAGCTTAGGCACACAGCACTTTAATTGTAGTTAGGATCCAATTAAATGTGGATCGTGGACATTTTTTATTGCAAAATGGCCAAAAGTCGTGCAATCTTGAAGGAAGGGCGTTGTCTGCTTTGTGCCGATTTGGAGAGGGTGCAAGGATGATATCTGACCCTTTACTCGTGCCGCCAGTAACGGCAGCACCCGCCGCGCCAAAACGAGCGTCCACATAAGTTGTGGGTCAACACTGGAACCAAAAAAGCAGGCGGGAAGGGGGGCATTCCATGCCGTGCATTGTGATGGGCCAAAGGGGCCACCTTATCCCACTGTCATGTCATGTCATGTAATGTGGGGCATGGGACCCAATAGAGATAACTCCGCGGTCAGATCCAGCGTGTGGGCCTAAGGCTTACTCACTCTCGAAGTTTAATTTTCTTTGCGGTCCCCCCCCCCTTTCCCAAGTCTCCTCATGTTTATATATTAAGGAACCATGAGCCAAACACCAACAATATAATTTTATAAACTAAACTAATTCACATCTAGTTTTATATTAATAGTTGAAGATTTTTAATTGAAGAGGAATTTTTAAATAACAAGATAATAATTTTTTTAATCTGTCAAGATTTTAGTCATGATATTTTTTTGAATATGAAAAACATGACAACAACAATACTAAAGAAAACATTAATAGAGGAAAAAAGATACTAACAAAAGAACAAATATTATTTCTATTTGAAACGATGAATTTTTGAATTTAACTATACAAATTTGAATAAAATGGACTTTTAAAACTATATTGTATAAATATATATGTTTCGAAAATTTATTTGTGTAGTATAGTAACAAATTTGGTTAAATTGTAAGATTTTCTTGTATGCCAAGAAATGAGCCGACAACGCTTCCTCCAGTATCAGGGAAAGTTTCAGATCCAGGAAGGGGCTTGACCTTACCCTTGGGGTCCACTTCAACCGGGTACTTTAGCAAGTGCCCTCTCATCTCTGTCACTTCCTCCGCCGCAAATTGTCTCCAATTCAGTTTAGCCATTTGATTAATCCGTCTTACACACTCAAGGCTCTCTGGTCGAGCGAAGCAGTCCTCGACAACTCCAACATGTTCTGCCCATAATGACATTCTATACCCATAGATCTATAATAAACAACACACAGTTAGGCGTATAATGGTGAAAATACAAGAAACAGCCGTGTTTGTGTTGCCAGGATCACATGGTTCATTAATTTAACAAGGGAATTATATCATTAATACGGATGTAATTGAGAGGGTTACCTGTCCAAGGGGACTAGAATGTTTTGCTGCCCAAGTATGTCGAGGTTGGTAAGCTCCCATTGCAATCTCAGTGTCTCTGGTACCCTCCATGGAGCGTTGATTGATGTTTGCAGATCCCACTATTATAAACTCATCATCAACTATCATACCTTTTGAATGGACATAGATCATAAATCTTCGACTTTTCCGACCAAGAGCCTGGAATGCAAAAAACAGAAAAATATATTACTAGTATAACAACTTCAGGGTTATGCTTGAGACATTCAATCATGGCTGTTATCCACCTTGGAAGCCTGGCCAAAGCTTTTGGGTCAGGTTTGAGGGTCTTAGAATACCATGGTATTGCCCAAGACGTTGAACTACAAAAAAAAAAAAAAAGAGTTCTAGGGACATGGTATCGATTACCTCAGGAGTATTGGCAGCCTTAGGACTTTCGTCAACAGGAGGTTGATATCCATCAAGCTCACGATTGCCGAGACAATAGAAATTAAGAAAGTCTTCTGGCACGAAAGTACTATCAAGCCCAGCCTCCACCAAAGCCCTGTAAATTGTCTCATACATCATTGACATGGTTTTGTTCTGCAATGACAGCAACAATCAAGATCAATGGCCTTTTAATATCTAGTTTTAATCACAGTTCTTTAGTTAAAACAAAGAGATATGATTCTCAGAAAATTCATGCCAAAGCAGTATAACAAAGTCTTAATGCTCGAAATGAACCAACAGTGTCAAGCAAAAGCTTGTGTAGGACTTGCTACAAAGCAGACACTTTGAGGAATTCTAAAAATGATGACAATAATACAGTCAAAGCTTTAAACATTTTAACAAAAAGTTTTTATTAAAACTCTACCTGCCAATATAAAATCCTTTGAGTGGCAGCGCCCGTTGGAACACCCTCTGGCCACATTGGAATAACAATATATGCAGCAAACCTCTCATTTGCTTTAATTTTACCGGCTATCTTAAGAGCAATTTCCATTGGAATTAAGTTGTCAGCACCTATGAAAAGAATGCAAGGTTATTGCGTCCTGAACCAAACTATGAACAAATGCCTTATTATTCCCATGAAAATTTCCATAAAGCATCCAATACAAGAAATATCAGATAAAGCCAGAAACAAATAGGACTAATGAAATATTCTTATTAGTTTTTAGCACATGGACTTGATACATTGATAATCTGGTTAATATGTTTAACCAAAAAGTTTGGTTCTTCATCTTTTTACTTCTTATTTCTTCTATACATATATATCTCTCAGTCCAAGATTTTTACCACTCTGTAAATTCAAACAGAAATGAACAGTATTGGTGCAATATTTGAACCAATATTTACTGAGCCCAAACAAACTCCATATATTAACCTTATTCAAATGCATAACTTGTACATCCAAGCATTCCAAAATTGCTATTGCAAAGCAAGGTCCATGCAACTTTCTCACTTTAGTCACAAAACATGACGGCCATCAAAATCTAATTTATGTCTTACCTAAATTTTTATAAGAGCTCCAATTGTAAGAGGATCCAAGGAAATACTGATTCTCTATATAAATGAAATGTTGGGCAGCACGAATGGCCTTCACATATGCTGTATGTATGCTCATATCAATAAGGACGTTCTTACCGCACACCAAATTCTGTCATGGAAACAATAATCAGTCAGCTTCTACACTGGAAACCTGAAGAATATATAATTAAGCCTAAGTAAAAGAATAAGCATATCAAAGGGCAACCTTCGCTTTACCTTTCTTGTTGCATCTTTTGGATCCTTTGGAAAGCCTTTAACAGAATTTGAATCAATCGAGCGGTATATCTGCATGTGAAGCCCCCAAACAATAAATAAAAACAATCCATTTGTAAAAAACTAAAAAGTCAAAGTCAAAGCAATTTTTGAAAATCACATTCACCAAGAAAAACCTATGACTTATTTGAACCTCACCCACTAGACTAACTCATTTATGACAAAAGCCAAGATCAAGTACCTGAATATGCCAACGTTCTGGATCATTCTCATTCTCAGTTAAATCAGAAACTCCCATAATCTCAGGAATTCTTTCTATCCGCAGCAAAGCATCATCAAAGGGCTTTTTTAATTTTTCAAGTCCATGAGGCTTGGCTGCCTTCAACCAACGTTCCTCAAAGTTGACAAGAACATCATATGCAGCTGGGCCATCAATTTTACTGTGCATATCATGCCAAGGTTCTCTTGGACAACCAACTGTAGAACCCTGCTCAAGTAATTTGCAATTAAATAATGAGCAGGTAATCTTATATACTGCTGTAGAGTACTGTCATATTTGCAGCTCCTAAATGTCATAAAACAAAAGAACAAGAATTGTAAGTAGTTACCGTATATGTTGGATTATGATAGTCATCCTTATGATATGTTTGTAGTGTCCTAAATAAAGCATGATCCGGATTATCATATCGACCATCACATAAGTCAAGGCCGCCAACAAAAGCAATAATTTTTCTATGATTGTTCCCAGCATCAGCATCCACAATTATAGTTTTCTGATGGTGTGTATAAATTGTTCCAACTTCCTGACGATTAATTACATTAGAAAAACATAGTGCTTTAGCCAAACATAAGGAACAGGACAACATATAACAAGCTCAATAATCTAGGGATGGCTTAGTGTTTACTCTCAGGAGAGTTAATGTCCAAGGTTCCAATCCCCTTGAACCTCCTAAAATGTACCAGCCACCACCAATAAATAGAACTTATAACAAGACATTTAGCGTACGTAGAACTAAAAGATTTGCTATTTCACTGGCCAATAAGAAATTGAAAATCCACTAAAAAAGGAAAACAAAAACAAAAACAAAAATGTGGAATGGTATTCACCATCAAATTTAGACAACAACGATCCCTATTCAAATGAGATAACAGTAGCATGAAGTAGAAGGGCTCTGATTGTATTTTTGAAAGGTTGATCACCATTATGGTATAGATACAAAAATGGAATTAGAATTTGGTCTATGAATTATTTTAATATATAACCATAAAAGGGATCTGAAAGACCTATGGTATTTCCCTCATTCAACTGTACTCTGTCAAAGTTTGGAAGTGCAACTTATAGATATAAAAAGTTGAAAATAATACTTTAGGCAATTAAGAAGCTAGATTTTTTTTTTTTTGAGAAGTATGAAATATCTAAACTAAATACACTTTCTGATTGCCAAACATCTTGTCCATACATGGTTGGTAATAAATTGCAAAGTGCAACCACCACACGTACAACAATAGTGCAAACTGTGACTCGAGAATCTTAATAAGGCTGATAATGATTTCCCCATAATACAACAATCTAGCAGTAACATCTAAGGATGTCAAATTGAAGTGGACAAATTTGCAGAGTTAGGAATGCATTTATGACATAGAATAGTTAAAACAAATGGTTGTTTAGGCCAAACCTTTTGTTTGACCCAACTATGTTTTTTTCCAGCAATGCGAGGGCAAAGTAACACTTGCACCGAAGAGTGTTTGAAAAAACTGCGTGTTTCCTCATCATGGGTAGCCATTATTCCTTCCTGTATTATCAATCTAAAGATGTTAATTAACAACCATAATAAGAAAATCTTTTCAAAGTTGAAAAAGTGAAATTCCCATCTTCAAAAAATAAGTGTAATAATAGTACACATATGAAGTGATCAAAATTTACATACTCCCATTGTCATCATTCATTTTGAACATGTCATTTCTCCATTAATCTGATACGCACAATGATCACCATCTACTTATATTGTCATTAGGTTTAAACACTTCATTATATTGAACCTAGTTAATCATAAACGGACTTACCATTCAGATGATAGGAAATAAGGTCCCAGCTTTGCCAACATGACTGGTAACAATGAAGCTACTATGTATGAGAAATAATGCAATAATAAGTTACTCACTGTTTTGAATCCCAAGATGCTTCTTGAAGTAGGATCATCCCATAACAAAAGTAGCACTCTAACTCCCTCCTGGGACTTCGACCTAAGAATATCACCCAAAGTGCAATCTGAAGCAGGAGCGTCGCGCACTAGCCTAACTTTATGCCAAACTGACCACCCTGTAATGTAAACCAAGCGCCTGGCTTGACGAATAGCATCAAATATGTCACTCCAACAATTACCTTGCACAAAGTGCATCCCCTGGTCAAGTTTTATGTTTGGAAGACACCCATCAGGAACATGGGCATCTTGATAAAGAGTCACTTTACCCCCCTTCTGAAGAGGAAAATATGTACCGGGAACCCCGACATATTCAGGACCTGCTCCAACACCCTGATGATAGAAGCTCAATTTCTCCATTGGTGTGTATTGAATTGATAATTTCAAAACAGCTCCAGGCTTACAGGGCTTTCCAGCAGCATTCAGAACCGGGTAGGTTCCCTCAATCTTCCCCCCTGAGTATATCTGCTCAACTGGAATCGCTACAACTCCTATAATATCTGACCCCAAAATATCACTGTCTTTAACAACAAATTGCACTTCAGCAGCATGATGTGCAACAGGGACATTGAAATGTTGCATCCAGACAGGGTTTTCATTATTGCTGATCACAAAAGTCCTTCCTATAATGGCACCGGCAACTGCAATTGTGACATAAGGATCACTTGTAATCTTCTCGTCCGAGCGCCCTCCAACCTTTTTTGAGATATTTGAAGAAAAATTCGCAAAGATATCGCCTAAAGTCCTATGGAACATATCCATGTTGGGAAGATTATTTGCTTCAAGAACCCAAATATCTAAATTTCCATGTAGAAGCAAAACTCTCAATGAACCTTTCTGGAAAGGTACAATCTGCATACCATGCCCTTTTTGTGATCCATTAAATGAATCCTTATGGGAAAATGTAGAGTGATTAGCAGAATCAGCTCGGCCTAAACTAAGCCCCTCCCAATTACTAGATTCACTTGCATAATCAGATGTTGAAGTAGCAGCGGGCAATGGAGGCCCCAAAGGTGCCAGATGTGATGCAGGAGCTGACGGATGGCTACGAGACAAATGCATATTACTCAATTGATAATCCAAAAGCGGGTAAGCAGGTGAGGCACTTCCCGTATTTGCTGCTAAGGAACTTGTATTGTCTTGCCTGTTATGACCAGAGAAGCTAATGTGTGTGGAGAGGGGCTCGGAATTACTCAACTGATTATCCAAAGGCGGGTAAAGAGGTGAGGCACTTCCCGTATTTGCTGCTAAGGAACTTGTATTGTCTTGCCTGTTATGACCAGAGAAGCTAATGTGTGTGGAGAGGGGCTCGGAATTACTCAACTGATAATCCAAAGGCGGGTAAAGAGGTGAGGCACTTCCCGTATTTGCTGCTAATGAACTTGTACTGTCTTGCCGGTTATGACCAGAGAAGCTAATGTGTGTGGAGAGGAGCTCAGAATTACTTTCAGGAGGAGTATATTGTACAGGTTTTTGATAAATGGAGGATGATTGAGGAGGATATTCTGCAGGCTGCTGATAAGTGGGGGATGATTGCGGGTTACTTTTTGGAGGTGGGTAATGACCAGATAGAGATTGCTGGTAAGGATTAAAAGTTGAACCATACTGAAAACTACCATGATATTGGAGAGCAGGTTGGGAAGAATTTGGAGGTATTGAGGGTGGATATTGATAAGGAATTGGTCCAGAATAAGAATGAGAATGCCCATAGTCAATGGGAGCTGCAGCAAGGGCATGGGCTGGGGGTGGATACATATGCAGTGCAGGAGGGTATTGGGGAGAGTTATAAGGGTATTGATAAGGCGGAGGCGCATATGGATCTTGATTTGGAGGAGGGTATCCATGGTGATAAGGGTAAGGGTTTTGGTGTGGGTTATGATCCATTTCTTATATCAAATTAGATGGTATGAAATCAAGTAAACAACAGAAAAAACAATCCTAATTCAAAGACAACTTTTAAAACTTGATCAAATTGGTACGAATCCAGGCTACTTAATCCTTCATGCTTAACTGTGAAAATACTTACTATGAGTCAGCTTAGGTATATGCTACATTAAATTCCTCATAAATTAAGCAGCTTAAAACATCCTGACTTCCTGTAAAAAAAATGCATATCTTATCAGTTCTTTTTGGCAGATCAAAATTCACATTGTGAACTTTAACAGACTCACACATAAAAGCTATCAATCAATGAATAAACATTAACAGAAGCAAGAATAAGTAAAATAAACTTGGGTTATTAGCTCAAAAAAGAAACTTCGTTAGCAACCGATTTTGAGCAGAATTAGGACATTTGAAGCAAAACCCATGATCATTCTTATATTTTCGTTACCATTTTGATTGATTGTTGCACAAAAATAATTAAAGTACCAAAAAGCCGCAATTCTATATGATTTTGACTAAATGCCTAAATAAGTAGAGAAGATTTTATGAGATCAAAAAAGAAATAAAAAAAAACAATGCAATTTCAAGCAAACGCAAAACCGATAAATATGATTACAAATCTTACCCCAACTCAAGGATCAAATGTAATTTGAACCAGTTTTGCAGAAATTAAAAAAACCTTACTCGTGATTTTACTAGGTGCGGTTTTGACTTCGCATTCACGCAAAAATAAAACTCAAGAAGGGTCGGATGCATTTTCAACGCGTCGTTGCATGGTATATTAAATCTTCAATTCTTCGGTCTAGTCATTGCTGGGCTTCAACTGCTTCTAATCGGGCTTGGCTTTAATATACACTTTAATCCATTCATGTCCATTTACTAAAATATTTTCAACAAATATAAAGCCTCCAAAATTATTTATTAAAGCTACAATATTAAATTTAATTCTCAATATTTATATATTATTTTAATTTTAATTTTGTAATTAAGTTTGGCCTTTAACCTATTTAAAAAAAGTTGTATATTCACAAAAAAAGTTAAATTTGATTATAAATATTTTAAAAAGAGTTAAATTGTTTTTTTAATCTTTTAAAAATAATTACTTCAAACTATTTTTTAATTTTTTTTGAATTTTTGTGAATTTTTTATAATATTTTAAATTTTATATTTTTAAAAATTATTGATATACAAAACAAATAATGTCATTTCAACATAAGATTACATGTAGATTATCATATAGGTTGTCACACCAAAATTATTAATAAGTAGTTTGACTTCTGTTGAAAAATAATTTTTACTAGAGAATTTTGAGGTATATTATTTATAGGTAAAATTAGAAATTTTAAATAATAAATTTTATTATTATATTCTTTTCCATGACACCTTTAAAATGATATATAATATGCTCAAATGATTGAGTAATGAATGAAAATTTGAAACTCAAAGTAAGCTACATGAAAATGATTTTTGAGGAAAAATAGCGCTTAATACCTCATATCTCACATTGTTAAAAGTGTGATATATGAGAAGTGTTTATAAGCTAGAAACAGTATGTTGATTAATAAATTATTAAACCAAAACTCTCCTTTGTGTGTAGGGGATGTTGATCAAACCAAAATGGGTTAGGGACGGACTTGCATGATGCAGGCAATGGGAAATGTCCAAATCGGTTGAGCTTTAGTAAGTTTATTAAAATTTTTAACCCATTTAAATATTTTTCTCTTTAACAGAAATGTACTTTGGTATTTCAAATGCAGCTACATAGTTTTATTTTGTTTTAATTTTTTGTAACTCTTTAACCTTAATGTTTTGTTTTAAATTACATGAAACCGTTTTATGTAAATTTCATTATAAATAGTCCACTTTCCATTTCATTTTATACATAAAAGAGAAGAAGAAACAACTTTTGTTCTCTCTCAAAAACTTGTTTTTGTTTTCTCTCAAATATTGCTTCTGTTTTTTTGGTGATAAATGAGGTTTAGTTAGCATTCGCATGTTGTAAAAGTTGTGTTACTTTTGATAACTGATTGTTGTTCTATAAATATTACTTAAAGTATACTTGTTATTTGTTTTTAAATTTAAATTATATTTATATTTTTTATATAATACATTTTATCTAACAACTTCTTCTTGAAAAATTAAAAGTCAATTTTAACTTAAAAAATAAAGATCAAATTAACAAAAACTATAAATATTGAGAGCTAAATTATACATTTTTCAAATCGTCTAAACTGATATCTTTTTAAGATTGAGGAGCTTGTCGATGGAATCTTAACCCCTGAATAACATAATACCCCTATTTACGGTATTAATAAAAAAAATTGAGGAGACATGATTACGGATAGTGAATGCTTGCTCATTTAAGTGCAAAAAGGTCGACATCTTGTGCCTGAGTTTCCTCTTTTAGATTTACGGTCGATAATCTGTTTTCATCACCTCTAGTCAAGAGTGCTATATCCTCGCCGCTAAAATTCGTGCTATGTTACATCAGTTGGGTTCATCGAAAAAAACAGACCGTAACCGAAACCAATGATATCCCACACACAATTTTATTAAGTAAACAAAGAGGCGCACCCTCCTTATTCACTTTTTTCCGATGCACCCTTTCCGTCTTTAACTTCTCGTAAATACTTCCGTTTATCTTCTGCAGAATCAAAGTCTACGTTTAAATTGCCAAATGAAAAAATAAAGTTGATTGATTGGTTGTTTGCTAATCTGGTTTCTTCCTAAATTTCAAAATTCGGTAAAGACTGACCATGAAATGGCTTGTTTGTGACTCAACGAGTTGGGGTTTTGAAATTTCTGATTTTTGATTACTTGTTAAAGTTTGTTAATCAATGGAGGCTTATAAGACATGGGTTAGGAGGAACAAAGACTATGTGCACTCCTTGCAATCTCTTGCCAATGTAAGCTTTTCTCTATGTATATCTTTTTCCACTTGTTTCGGCAGGTTATAGCTAAGTTTATATTGTTCTAAGTTGATGACGATTATAATTTTGGTTATTGAAACGTTCTAGTGCATTAAATCTATTGTTACTGCTTGTGCTGCCAAGTATTAGAATCTTATATGGTTGATTAGTTTAGAGTGGCTGACTTTCTCTGTTTCATTTATGCTTGTCTAAATTTTGGCTACTGCCTCTACCTTCTTTTGCCATAAATGAAATGCAAAATGAAGGAACATCAATTGAATACATGTGTTATTTGAGATATTGGATCAGAAAGCTCTCACTAAATGGAACGTAATTGTATACCATGATTTTCTCTGCAAATTTGCAGTTTTCCAGTTAGCAGCTCTGGTAGATTTAATATTTGATACCATTGTGGATAGTATATCTCCCAAGTTTTTGGTATCCATGGACTATGGTTTTTTATGTTTGAGCTTGTAATGCAAGCAAGGTTTTGTGAAAGACTTTGGGCTGTGTTTTGAATTTTGAGTATTGCTGTTATTGAAGTTTGTCCTACAAGGATTAACATAGCTGCTTCCTGGAAGGTTCTCCAATTCAGATATAGGGCTAGAAGCAGGTTTTTGTGAAACTTTGGTAACATTGGATACTTATTTATATCTTAGAAACTGATAAAGAGTTCCCCTACCCCTTCCCCCTACTTGATTTAAACTAATCATCTAATTGATTGCTTCTGAAGCTCAGAAAGAAATGCATTAGCACACAGCACTTTAATTGTAGTGCTTTGAGTATATTTTTTTTAGGAATTAGGATCCAATTAAATATTTAAATGTGGCATCCCCATCCCCATCCCAATCCCCTTCCCTTTCTTCCTTGGTGTCTGCAAATCTAAGTAAAGATGATGAAAAGTTTTCCTCAAGTTGTATCTTCTTTTTCATTGTCTGTAGTTTTTCCCTTGTTGAACAATTTGGTACACTTATGCAGTAACTGCAACTTTGGGCACACTCACTGCCATCGATGAGCATATAATCGATACTGCCCCTGAAGAGAGCCATACTGGCTCGGCTGGCCCTTCATCATTCCCTTATGGGTTATACATATCTGCACAAAAGGACTTGGGAACTTTGGTTGCAGTTGTGGCAGAGTAATACTATTGTGATAAGAAATGGAATTTTATTGCTGTTACGGAAGCTATCAAGTAAAAAACATTCATCATCTGAGATATTCCACTTTAATGGTGTGATTGGTTGGGTGGAAAAGTGGAGGGATGGGAGGAGGGAGTGGAAAAGTGAAAGGAAAATAAATTTTGAGTGTGCTTGGTTGGAAAGAAAATAGGAAGGATCACTATTTTCCATCTCAATGCATAAAAATCAATCCTTCCAAATTAGAAAGATGACAGGAGAAAAATGAAAGAGATGCGTATCAGTGTATGTTTTCATTTTTCTTTCCATTTTTTCATCTCCTACCAATCACATCTATGGAAAGAAAATTTATGTTTTTCATCCTTCTAGTTGTCTACCCCTTGAATTTTTCATCTTTCCAATTCTCTTTCCATCCTACCGAGCAAAGTCTAAATCTTCACCTAAGCTATTGTTTTTAATATTTTGGTGTTAAGCCTTCACCTAGTAATTTGGTAGTTGCTGTATATCAGGGTGATCGCTAGATTAGCTTTATTCCGGAACTGTGGATATAAAATGCTTCTGCATGGAGGAGAGACACCAAATGTTGGAAAGATTCTGATGATACAAGTTTACAACATAAAATTGGGGGTTTCCCTTTTGAGCCGATTTGGGGAGAGTGCTCGGATGACATCTGACCCATTATGGATGCAGAGAAGCAAACAACAGCATGCAATTATGAAGCCTCAAAGTGATTATTTTGTTAAAATTTCGTGATTTATTACTTGTTATATTAAATTGATGGGGAAAGCTCTCTATGATTTTATCGTCGAAGTGTGTTGATGGAGCTGTATTTATTCTCCGGGAGGTCCTCTTTATTACGAGGCCACTAATTGTTCATTAGAAGATATGGTATTAGATCATGGATTCCTTGGTTTCTTTCTCTGGCTGTGGACATTATTGGAATGGGCTTTCTATCATACCAGGGAAGGGTGGAAGAAAGCAACAGTTCCATCTTTCTTGCTCTGAAAGGATGATGTTAGAATCATTAGATAGTTTTCGAATCGCTTCCGACTTGTCAACATTTGATCCAGGTAAAAGGACGGAAATTGTTGCGGGCACTTTACCTAATGAGAGAGCCGTTCTTTAACAAGTACACCAAGTACCTTGTTTGGTCTTTAGGCAAACACTTGAAAGTACTGAAAAGCTATTGGAGCCTGTTCCACTGATTGGAACCCCTAGCAGGTACATTGGACAGATTCTTTCCCCTTAAAATATCTTGAATTCATTGATATCATGCCAGCCATATTATTGATCAAACTAATATAGGCAGAGTTAACATCTTTGATGTTGTCTTTTGGCAGAAAAAATTGTTGAGCTTGTAGTTGGAGCTCAAACAAGGTACACTTATATGACTGGACCTTAAAGAGTGAAGCTGCAAGCATTCATGGCTCAAGATAGTGAATTCTATTTTTTGGTCGGATACCAGTGTGAACTGAGCCTATGATGCAGTGACAAAAGACTTCCATTGAAATAGTCTCAATTAACACCAAATTCCAGGTTCAATATCTAAACAACCCCTTTTGCTAAATCTTAAAATTGAGGGAAAATAATGTGATCCGAACTTGTCAGCTCACATTCAAAAGGCACTTTGGGAAATGCCAATCATAAACTTGATCCAAAAGCTTTGTAATTGTGTTTGAATTGTAAATCAACCCCTTGTAATTGATTAAACCAAAAAGAAAGAAGTGGTCCAAACTATTAAGAGCGGATAGGGGTGGAGGAGGGGAGGGGAGGTCCCATTGTCCCACCAGAAAGATGAAGCGCCCCTCATGTATTAAATAATCGAAAAGGGGTGCCCCAATGTCATTAGTGGATTGTGGTGTGATACAGGCTAATAAAGCCCTCTCTGCCCGTCCCCTCGTTGCAGCTGCAAAAAACACATGTGGCGCAGTGGGGTACATGTACACGCACACATTTGAGACCACAAAGAAATTTAAAATTCACTTGAAAAAGAAAAATAAATGGGAAATGGAGCCCCACCCAATAAGGGGTCCCCATCCAATAGATGAAACCCAGAGGGGACCACTTTTAAAAGGCAACTGGCAAGTGGGGTGGCAGTGGCCGTACCCCGTTGTGGCCTACCCTCAGTATTACCCCACCACCACCAAAGGGGGTTTGGTTTTGGTTGGGGTCCCATGGTTCATGGTGCTTTGCTCCTTCACGAGATCAGTGAAAATGGTGGGATCCCACCACACTAGCAATTGCTTTGAAAGGGGTCCTACTTGAAAAAGTCCTATGTGGTAGGGTCCACTAAGGGTGTAAAGTAGTGGTGGAGCCGTCGGATTTACAGATTAGGGCATTGGCCCCCCACCTTAGATCTGTTGCCGTACACCACAGCTTGGTTGATTACCTTTACAGGCGACAACTTACAAGACAACAGGGTCGCTCGATGTTTAAGTCTTGGTCTGTTACAGACACCCATACACTCTTGCTTACCATTTATGCTTTCATATTAATCCTTTTTCCCCTGCCACTTATTCCAAAAGTTCTTCTGGAAAAAAAGTAGACAAAGTTGGTCCAGTAATAAAATAAGTAAGGTATTTACAAAAATTAAAAACACACACACACACATTTGTTTCATTTCAATTTCCATATTTTCTTAATTCCTAGTTTTTCATTTCATGAGTTCTTGAGAATCAAGCATACATTATCCCTCTTTAATATAAGTTTTAATGTACGATATGTTTAATTTATTTTTTATCTTATATTATAATATTTAATCTTATTTTTATAGTTATTTTTATATAAATTACCAGAAATCCAAAAAATCTCTCACCTTTTATTTAATTTGTTGGGTTAAAGTTGTAAAAAGTTGTGAACAGCTAAGTGTTTATAACAGTAGTTTTCTAAAACATGTGGTGTGGGCGTGAATAGTGGTAGAAAAAAATAATAGTAATAATAAGGAGTGATAATCATTTGGTAGGAGGGGGGGATGCATTTTCAGAAGTAATGGAGGACTTCCATTTGTCAAAGTTGAACCACCAAAGGTACCTCCACGCATGCATGGTGGTGGGGATTGGGGGAAAACCCTCAACCGCCCCTCCCTCCTATGCTTAATGCTTCCTACAAATACCAGATTTTGGCCCCCACGCACACCTCACTTGCTCTTTTTGTCCTTTTTTTTTTCCGCACCATAAAATTTATTTTTTTACTAACAGAAACTTTGCGTTACACTCAGAAAATTTTGAGATTCACTGTTCACAGGTATAACTGTCTTATATTTTTTTTACTGTATTTTGATCGAGTTAACATTATCGAATTTCATTTCAATTGTAAAACTATCAAAATATTATTTTTTTATAAAATAATAAATATTATTTTGAATATATTTTTATATTTTAATAAATGAAAAAAGTTGGACTCTTTTAGAGTGTTTGGTTAAAATCATTTTTATATTTTGGGAATTTTTTTACTTTCAAACATTTGGCTCCTAAAGATTGTTTTCAACATGTAATTTTGCATTTACAATAGATTCCAAAATATAAGGTTGATTTCAACACCAATTTTTGCTCGTGTAATGTCAGATTCCAGTTGTAATATTTATTTTAAGACAACATCCCTTTAATTTTTGACTTTTTTATACCAAGTATGTATATAAGTACATTTAATTTTAAATTATTTTAATATAATATTTTAACTTAATATATTAATAAAAATAGATAAATTTATTGGTTATCATATTTAATATAAATAGTATATTAATCGAATTAAATATTAACTAGAACTTTTTTTAATAAAATAAAATGGTATTTAAATAAAATAAAAATTTTAGATTGATTGATTCAAATATATGTGATTGAAGGCAGAAAATAATATGCTAATTACGATTATATTGTGTTAGATTTAACATTTAAGTTTTTATAACAAAAATGAGAATACGAGACCATAAGATATAATGGGAAAGTTTGATAAATTATCGTATCAATATCTTTTAATTAATGTTGAAGGAATTGTTAAAAGTATATTCATTGATAATGATAATTTAATGAAATATTCTTTGGATAAATATTTGATATACTTGTGGTGTATTTTTTATTTCACAAATAATTTAAAATATATATTACTATATTTTTTAAGACATTTGTCAATTATTTATTCTATTTGCTGAGTTTAAAAATTAAATTGATAATGTATTAAGTATTTTTCATATTATTTTAAATAATACTATACTTTGTCAATTAAATAATAAATAAATATAATAATGTAATATATTTGATAATTTGACATGGGTTTGTTTTTCTTGGGCACTAATCTCATGGTCACCCATGCAACTTGGAATGATTCGATTTTCCTTGACAGATAATCTTTGTAAGAACAAAAAAACACTATTAGGAATAAGTAATTGGGAATGGGTAATTATTCTATCTGGAGCAAGAGAATTCCATTTAAAAAGATGTTAAAATATTTTATAAATTATTTTAATACACTTTAAAAGTAAATGGCATAATTCGATTGTATAGTTTTTTATTCCAATCAGGAATTAATGTTTTCTAAGCAAAGTTTTAAGTTCAAGTATTGTGAGTAAAAAAAACAACATTGAAAGTCATGAGTATTAAGTTCGAAATTTATCATGCATAATTATATGCATAAATATCTGATTCTCATTATGTATAAGAATTTTAATCTAATTAGTTTCTGTTTATTAGCTTTTGTATGCATTATATCATTTCTTAATTTATTTGTATGATAATAATTTAATTCTACTTAGTGATTATTTAAATAATCCATTTATAATAATTTGATAATTGTAATTACATGAATTTATATTTATAATTATATTATAGTTATTGCACCTTTAAAAAAAAAAGTAAAATACCTTAATGAAAACATTACCATATGTGTGTCCGTTTTTCTTTATATTTTTTTAGAACACTGTAAATGAAATAGATGCCATCTTTGAACATTTAAAATATATACATAAAGGCTACATATACCAAATAAATTTCTAGAATAGAAAACACCGATAGAATTTGCAAATTGGATATTCGGACGCATCACAAACTTTGACCCTGAACGATCAGATTTCTAATAATCCTGTGGAACGGGACCCACCACGTGTCATCATCCAGTGGGTCCAACAGTCCACAAATCGGTAGATAACCGTAGATTCTTTTCATCAAGATATTAATGGAGAAAAAATACCCTAAATCTTAATTTTGACTAGATAAAAAATGTTTTTATATAATTTTAAAAAGGTTTTGATTGTAAAAAAGTGAACTTTAGAGATTATAGTTTTTTTGGGTGAATAGATATTTTAGTATTTTTAAACTTTAATAAATATAATTGTTAATTTTTTAAAAGTTATTTTTATATATTTTATATAAAAAGTCAAATATATTCGTAATAATATTTACTATGTTTGAATAAAGATATTTATTTATTTATCACTGTAAGACGAAATGCTGATCACTTTATAATATCTAAAGTTCGAAATTATTAAAAAGTCAGTACAAAAAGACTTCCCCGTGTAAGATGTAATCAACAGTATTTTGTTTTCCCTTTCATCCTCTTTATAAAATTCAAGGCTTCGTTTTTTCTCTCCTCTTTGTTTTCTTTCGTTTTAGGTGGTTTTGTGCCTCTTCTTAACTAATGGCTGCAATTCATAAACTTGAGGTTGAAGAGGATGCGGATTCCAGAGCAGTTGTTCTCAGCATCAACGGCGGTGGAGACGCCGCAGCGACGAAGAACCCCAAAGAAGAGCCTGACATAGACACAGCTTTAGGCACGATGCCCATGGCGGTGCACGTGCCGTCAGGTATACCCGTGCCGCCAGTCACGGCAGCACCCGCCCCGCCGAAACGAGCGTCCACGAAGGACCGTCACACGAAAGTCGAGGGACGTGGTCGGAGGATCCGAATTCCTGCTACTTGTGCGGCTCGGATCTTTCAGCTGACCCGAGAATTGGGTCACAAATCGGATGGGGAAACTATCCGCTGGCTATTGGAGCACGCTGAACCAGCGATAATAGCGGCCACCGGAACCGGTACCGTACCCGCCATCGCTATGTCGGTTAATGGGACCCTTAAAATCCCAACAACCTCGAACGCTAACCCTGAACCCGGCGACCCTAGTAAAAAGAAGCACAAACGACCCGCGAATAGCCAGTACGTTGACATAAACGACGCCGTCTCCGTTTCATCTGGTTTGGCTCCTGTTATTATTCCTCAACAGCAGCAGCAGCAACAACAAGCAGCTGTTTTGCCGCAGCGGTTGGTTCCAATTTGGGCCATACCGTCAAACACCGTCGTACCAGGCGCTTTCTTCATGGTACCACCTATGGCATCCGTGGCCGGGCCTTCCACTCAGCCTCATATATTCACATTCCCAGCCACAGCTACACCGGTTATTAACATTTCAGCTCGGCCCATATCGTCGTTTGTGTCCGCCATGCAAGAAGCAACGCCAAGTCAACTTCAAAATAATGTAGCAGTTACGAGTTGTACGGTTCCTGTTTCCAAGGCGGCTAAGACGACGTCGGTTATGGCACCGAGTTCGAGTTCTGCTGCCAGTGCCACTACTTCGACAACGACTCAGATGCTCAGAGACTTTTCTTTGGAGATTTATGAAAAACAAGAACTTCAGTTCATGACTCGATCTTCAAAGCATTGATTGACAAACATAACAAGGGAATGAAAAAAAAAAAAAAAGAGTGTTTCTTTTTCCTTGCTATGTTTGGGTTTCAATTTCATACACTTCTGATTGGTGGCTTCGTTGTTGGTGCATCCGCCATGAACGAACGAACGAACGAGCGAGCGAGCGAAGCCTAAAGGTTAGGAGGCGTAAAAGGGCTAAAGGGGTTCGAGGAGTCGGAAGCACGTGCGCACGTGACGGGTGTTGTAAAAGTGTGCACGTGTAATGTGGGGTCAGAGATTAGGCGGAGGTGGGGTCCACGTAAGTTGTGGGTCAACACTGGAACAAAAAAAAGCAGGGGGAAGAGGGCATTCCGTGGACCGTGCATTGTGATGGGCCAAACGGGCCACTGTCATGTCATGTGATGTGGGGCACGGGACCCAATAGGGAAGAAATGGGTGGACCCAAGGGGACCATTTTTGCATTTTTCCCAAGGTGGTGGTCCCTACGGTTAGTTCGGTGGTCAGATCCAGCGTGCGGGACTAAACCTTACTCACTCCCTAGTTCTGACACGTGTCCGAAACTTAGCTGTTGATGTAGGAGCTCTTTTCTTTTTTAAAAAATATTTGACACGTGGGGCTATTTGTTGGTAGGGTCTACAAGATAACGTGATCATGATCAAAAATGGAAAAAAAAGAAGAAGAAGAAGATGATGGTTCTGGCTGCGGCGTCAGATGCTTTCCCTCTATGTTTATCTTTTGCTAGATTTTTATTTCTGTATCTGAAATTAACTTGTAAAATGTAAATAATTGTTTTAGTTTAACTCATATAAAAGTTTAGTTCGGAGTTTCAGAATTAATTTTGAATTTAGAAATATATGTTTTTGTTATAAAATGACTGGCAGATGGTATTTAATTTGTCTTAATTTTCTTACCAAAGAATTTAAGCTGTCATTAATTTTTTTTAATGTGCAGGAAAAGATAAATGAAGCAGAGGAGGATCGGTGAATTGATCATCGTCTGTTCAACGCTGTAAAATAATAATAAGATTTAATTAAGCCACATGTCTTCATTCAGATTTTAAATTATTTTTTAAATTTCAAAATATTCTAATTATTTTTTAAATTATTAGTATCATATCAATTATTAAGTATTTTACCTAATTTCATTTTTTGGTACTAGGTATTAACTTAGATCGGTATATTTAAAATATATGGACTAGAATTTATTTACATATTCTTTAATTTTAATGGCATTATTTGTTATATAATCAATATATTTTAAATACGATTAAAAATTCTATTATATACATGTATGTATAAAAATTATATATTTAAAATATAAATTTATATTTAAGAATAACATATAATAAACAATAAAATGTAAGATTTATTACTAATAGATAATAATATAAAAAATGTGTATTATTCTAAGGTTTCATATGTATTATACTGAAGTTTCATATAAAAACTAAGAATTTTAGTTCAAAGGGTAAAAAATAATTTTATCTGCATAGTATCATTAATTCAAATCTCATTATATATAATTTATAAAAAAAAAAACACTTATATAATCACATAATTTACTTTACAACTAAATATTCAAATATATGTTAATAGAATGAAGTGTTAGAAGATTAATATCAAAGTGTTACGCACAATTGAAAATTGAGAATTGGTGGATATAAGTTGAACTACTCCAATAAAAATAGAAAAGAAAAGAGGTGGGTCAGACGAGGATAAAATGTGGGGCAGGTACACAAGATAAAGTGTGTCAATTCGATTCCATCTCTGGTTTGGTGGGCTACAAGAAGGGGGGTTCAGTCCACATTAGAAAGACAGTCTGGATTTCGGGCAAGGGAAAGTACACGTGTACGGATGATATCGAAGTTTAATCAAGTTCTCTACGATCCCTCCCCAGCAATTTTCTTGTAGGTTGTGGAGAAATTTTTAATTGAAAAAAAGGAGCTTTTAAATATCAAAGTAATGTTTACACTGTCAAGATTTTAGTTCTAATACATATCTTAATCTGAAAAACGTGACAACGACAATACTAAAGAAAAGATTAAAATAGGAAAAAGAAGCATGATAATTTCTGTTTGAAACGACTACAAAATTTGCTTTGGACAGTTTAAGAAGTATACAAATAAAAGGGGCTTCTAAAACTATATAGTATAAATATACATATATTTCATTTATAGTTTCAAAACATTAATTGAATAGTGGATATAGTAGCAGATTTGGTTAAATTGTAAGATTTTCTTGTATGCCGAGAAATGAGCCGACAACGTTTCCTCCGGTATCAGGGAAAGTTTCAGCTCCGGGAAGGGGCTTGACCTTACCTTTGGGATCCACTTCAACCGGGTACTTCATTAAGTGCCCTCTCATCTCTGTCACTTCCTCCGCTGCAAATTGTCTCCAATTCAGTATAGCCATTTGATTAATCCGTCTTACGCATTCCAGACTCTCCGGTCGAGCGAAGCAGTCCTCCACAACTCCAACATGTTCTGCCCATAATGACATCCTATACCCATAGATCTAAAATAAACAACACAAAGTTAAGCATACTTTAATGGTGAGAATACAAGCTAGGATCACAACGTTCATTCGGTTGACAAGGGAATTGACAAGGTTACCTGTCCAAGGGGACTAGAATGCTTTGCTGCCCAAGTATGTTGAGGTTGGTAAGCTCCCATTGCAATCTCAGTGTCTCTGGTACCCTCCATGGAGCGTTGATTGATGTTTGCAGATCCCACTATTATAAACTCATCATCAACTATCATACCTTTTGAATGGACATAGATCATAAATCTTCGACTTTTCTGACTAAGAGCCTGGAATGCAAAAAACCCAGGAAAATATATTAGTAGTGCAGGAACTTTAGGGTCATGCTAGAGATATTCAAGTGAAATGGGCTTGATTCTATACAATCATGGCTCTTACCAGCCTTGGAAGCTTGGGCAAAGCTTTTGGGTCAGGTTTGAGGATCTTAGAATACCACGATATCGCCCAAGACGGTGAATTACCAAAAAGAAAAGGTTTTTGGGACTTGGTATAGATTACCTCAGGAGAATTGGCAGCCCTAGGACTTCCGTCAGCAAGAGGTTGATATCCATCAAGCTCACGATTGCCAAGACAGTAGAAATTCAGAAAGTCCTCTGGCACGAAAGTACTATCAAGCCCTGCCTCTACCAAAGCCCTGTAAACAGTCTCGTACATCATAGACCTGGTTTTGTTCTGCAGCGGCAGCAATAAGATCAATGGCCTTTTAATATCTAGTTTTAATCATAATTCTTTAGTTCATGCCAAAGCAGTATAACAAAGTCTTAATGCTCGAATTGAACCAACAGTGTCAAGCAAAAGCTTGTGTAGGGCTTGCCCCAAAGCAGACATCTTGATGAAGCCTAAAAATGATGACAACAATACAGACAAAGCTTTAAACATTTTAACAAAAAGTTTTTATTCAAACTCTACCTGCCAATATAAAATCCTTTGAGTGGCAGAGCCTGTCGGAACACCCTCTGGCCACATTGGAATAACAATATATGCAGCAAACCTCTCATTTGCTTTAATCTTACTGGCTATCTTAAGAGCAATTTCCATTGGAATTAAGTTGTCAGCACCTATGAAAAGAATGCAAGGATATTGCGTCCCGAACCAAACCATGAACAAATGCCTTATTATTCCCATGAAAATTTCCATAAAGCATCCAATACAAGAAATATCAGATAAAGCCAGGAACAAATTGGACTAAGGAAATATTCTTATTAGTTTTTAACACGTGGACTTGATACATTGATAATCTGACTGATTTGTTTAACCAAAAAGTCTTACCTAAGTCTTTATAGGAGCTCCAATTGTAGGAGGATCCAAGGAAATACTGATTCTCTATATAAATGTAATGCTGGGCAGCACGAATGGCCTTCACATATGCTGTATGTATGCTCATATCAATAAGGACATTCTTACCGCACACCAAATTCTGTCACGGAAACAATAATCAGTCAGCTTAGCTTCTACACTGGAAACCCAAAGAATATATAATTAAGCCTATGTAAAAGAAAAAGCAAATCAAAGGGTAACCTTCTCTTTACCTTGCTTGTTGCATCTTTTGGATCCTTTGGGAAGCCTTTTACAGAATTTGAATCAATCGAGCGAAAAATCTGCACGTGAAACCCCCAAACAAGCTTTTGAAAATCACATTCACCAAAAAAAACTATGAATTACTCGAACCTCACCCACTAGACCAACTCATTTATGACAAAAGCCAAGATCAAGTAGCAAAATTACCTGAATATGCCAACGTTCTGGATCATTCTCATTCTCAGTAAAATCAGAAACTCCCATAATGTCTGGAATTCTTTCTATCCGCAGCAAAGCATCATCAAAAGGCTTTTTTAATTTTTTAAGTCCATGAGGCTTGGCTGCCTTCAACCAACGTTCCTCGAAGTTGACCAGAACATCATATGCAGCTGGGCCATCAATTTTACAGTGCATATCATGCCAAGGTTCTCTTGGACAACCCGCCGTAGAACCCTGCTCAAGTAATTTGCAATTAACAATGTGCAGGAAATCTTATATACTGTGATAGAGTACCATTGAATTTGCAGCTGTCCAAATGTCATAAAACAAAAGACCAAGAATGATAGATAGTTACCGTATATGTTGGATTATGATAGTCATCTTTATGATATGTTTGTAGTGTCCTAAATAAAGCATGATCCGGATTATCATACCGCCCATCACATAAGTCAAGGCCGCCAACAAAAGCAATAATTTTTCTTTGACTGTTCCCAGCATCAGCATCCACAATTACAGTTTTCTGATGGTGTGTATAAATTGTTCCAACTTCCTGATAATTAATTGTATTAGAAAAATATAGTGCTTTAGCCAAACATAAGGAACAAGATACCATATAACAAGCTCAATATTCTAGGGATGGCTTAGTGTTTGTTTACACTCCGGGGGGGGGGGGGGGGGGGTTAAGGGCTAAGGTTCCAATCCCCTTGAACTTCATAAACTGTACCAGCCAGGCAGCCACTAATAAAAAAACTGATAACAAGACATTCAGCAGATTTAGAACTTGCTGTTTCACACGCCTACGAGAAATTGAGAATCCACTAAAAAGGGAAACAAAAAAATGACTTGGAATGGTATTCACCATCAAATTTAGACAACAAAACACAGTCCCTATTCAAATGAGATAACAGTAACATGAAGCAAAAGGGCTCTAATTATTTTTTGAAAGGTTAATCACCATTATGGTATAGATACAAAAATCAAATCAGATGTACTCTGTCACAATAAAAAAGGATTTGAAAGACCTATGGTATATTGGTATTTCCCTCATTCAGCTGTACTCTGTCAAAGTTTGGAAGTGCAACTTATAGATGTAAAAAGTTGACAATACTACTTTAGGCAGTCAAGAAGCTAGAGTTTTTTTCTTCAGAAGTATGAAACCTCTAAGCTAAATAGACATTCTAAAATTCCCAAACATCCTGTCCATACACGGTTGGTAGTAAATTGCAAGTGCAACCACCACGCATATGATAATAGTGCAAACTGTGACTCGAGAATCTTTATAAGGCTGACAATACAACAATCTAGCAGTAATGTCTATTGTTGCCAAATTGAAGTGGACAAAATTGCAGAGTTAGGAATGCATTTATGGGATAGAATAGTTAAAACAAATGGTTGTTTAGATCGAACCTTTTGTTTGACCCAACTATGTTTTTTTCCTGCAATGCGAGGACAAAGTAAAACGTGCACCGAAGAGTGTTTGAAATAACTGCGTGTTTCCTCATCATGGGTTGTCATTATTCCATCCTGTATTGTCAATTTAAAGATGTTAATTAACAACCATAATAAGCAAATCTTTTCAAAGTTGAAAGCAGTGATAAACTCCCATTGTCATCATTCATTTTGAACATGTCATTTTCTCCATTAATCTAGTACGCACAGTGATCACCATCTACTTATATTGTCATTAGGTTTAAACACTTCATTATATGGAACCTAGTTAACTATAAATAGACATAACATTCAGACGGTAGGAAATAAAGTCCGAGCTTTGCCTACATGACTGGTACCAGTGAAGCTATTATGTATGAGAAATAACATAATAGTAAGTTACTCACAGTTTTGTACCCCAAGATGGTTCTTGAAGTAGGATCATCCCATAACAGAAGTAGCACTCTAACTCCCTCCTGGGATTTCGACCTAAGAATATCACCCAAAGTGCAATCTGAAGCAGAAGCAACATCCCGCACCAGCCGAACTTTATGCCAAACTGACCACCCTGTAATGTAAACCAAGCGCTTAGCTTGACGGATAGCATCAAATATGTCACTCCAACACTTTCCGTGCACAAACTGCATTCCCTGGTCAAGTTTTATGTTTGGAAGACACCCATCGGGGACATTGGCATCTTGATAAAGAGTCACTTTACCCCCCTTCCGAAGAGGAAAATATGTACCAGGAACCCCTACATAATCAGGACCTGCTCCAACACCATGATGATAGAAGCTTAATTTCTCCATTGGTGTGTACTGAATTGATAATTTCAAAACAGCTCCAGGCTTACAGGGCTTTCCATTACCATTCAGAACCGGGTAGTTTCCCTCTATCTTTTCCCCTGCGTATATTTGCTCAACTGGAATTGTTACAACTCCTATAATCTCTGACCCTAAAATATCACTGTCTTTAACAACAAATTGCACTTCAGCAGCATGATGTGCAACAGGAACATAGAAATGTTGCCTCCAGACAGGGTTTTCATCATTGTTGATCACAAAAGTCCTTCCTATAATGGCACCAGCAACTGCAATTGTGACATAAGGATCACTTGTATTCTTCCCTTCCGAGCGCCCTCCAACCTTTTTTGAGATATTTGAAGAAAAATTCCCAAACATATCACCTAATGTCTTATGGAACATATCCATGTTGGGAAGATTTTTTGCTTCAAGAACCCAAATATCTAAATTTCCATGTAGAAGCAGAACTCTCAATGAACCTTTCTGGACCGGTACAATCTGCATACCCTGCACTTGTTGTGATCCATTAAATGAATCCTTATGGGAAAAACTAGAGCGTTTGGCCAAATCAGCTCGGCCTAAACTAGGCCCTTCCCAATTACTAGAGTTGCTCGCATAATCGGGCACCGAAGGTGCCGGGGTCGATGCAGGAGCTGACGAATGGCTACCAGACATATGCATATTATTCAATTGATGATCTAAAGGCGGATAAGCAGGTGAGGCACTTCGCATATTTGCTCCTAAGGAACTTGTACTGTCCTGCCTGTTAAGACCAGAGAAGCTAACGTGTCTAGAGTGGTGCTCCGAATTACTTTCAGGAGGAGGATATTGCGCAGGTTTTTGATAAGAGGATGATGACTGAGGAGGATATTGTGCAGGCTGCTGATAAGTAGAGGATGATTGCGTATTACTTTCAGGAGATGGGTAATGACCAGATAGGGATTGCTGGTAAGGATAAGGAGTTGAACCATACTGGAAATTACCATGATGTTGGAGAACAGGTTGGGAAGGATTTGGAGGTATTGGGTGGGAATATTGATAAGGAATTTGTCCAGAATGAGAATGAGAATGAGCATGTCTATATTCAATGGGAGCTGCAGCAGGGGCATGGCCCGGGGGCGGATACATATGCGGTGCATGAGGGTATTGGGGAGTGTTATAAGGATATTGATATGGAAAACCCGCATATGGATCTTGATTTGGAGGAGGGTATCCATGGTGATAAGGGTAAGGATGTTGGTGTGGGTTATTATCCATTTCTTACCAAATATTCTTGTATCAAATTAAGTAAAAACCAAGGCAACTTTGTTCTTCATACATATAGCCAAAAGAAAAAAATAAACGAACCCAGACTCAGTTATGTTTCACAGTTTCAAACTTTCAACGAAGAATTCGATTGAAATACCATAATTGAACCGAAAAGAGAAAGAAAAAAACCCAAGTATCCAAAGCAACAAAGAGCACAAACCAAACGAAAATCTCTCTCTCAGAAAAAAAAATAAAGAAATGAATTAACTGGGGTTGTGAGGTAAAAGAGGCAGAGAAATAGGCTTTGCTACTGGGATGTTTTGATCATTTGTTTCCCGCTGCGAAAATACCGAAGACAAGCAGTTTCTTCAACTGTAACCGAAACCCTCGTAGTTTTAAATATATTAATACAAATATATTTATAGTATAGTATAGTATAGATATAGAACGGGTTGCCCTTGCATGACCCCTTTTATATATGACGAGTAATATTTTAGTCTTGGAGACTATAGATTACAATAGGACTTCTCACACTGTGGCGAGTGCTTTTCCATACAAGCGAAGCTGATAGCACCGTAAATGCAGTGCTTGCCACTGGTTTTGCCTTCACCACCACCTTAAAACTTCGTTTCTGCAAGCTACGACTGAAGATTAGGCTTTTGGGTTTAACTGTGATTTTCACTCCTTTGGGAGCTTTAATGGTAGCATTATACACCAATGCTGGACCTACATTGGTCACTCTTCTCATGAAAACACCTACACTTTGCTGCATGCCATTTTTCATGTTAAGTTGCATTGATGGGTAGTTAAGGGCATCGTAGCCAAATCCAGGCAGCAACGAGGAGCAATTTATGGACTTCGTGCCCACTAAATGAGCTATAGATGATCCGCTGTAGCCTTCGTGACATAGGAATTGAATATAAGCCATCTCGTCCATGTCATAGATAAGGCCAGGGTTTATGGCTTTGGTAGGATTCAATTGGCCGGCACCATAGGCGAATTCGGCATCCTTGTTCACCCTCCGGCTCATCGGTTTTGCTTATTATTAGTTTATTACAAAGAAGTGTAAGATTTGACACGATTGAAATAGTGAATCGAGTTACGAATGATTGATGGGTCTAAGTTTTTATCCTTACCAGTGGTCATGATTGCAGATCTGATTGCAGCTGGTGTCCAAGTAGGGTGAAATGACTTTACATAGGCGGCTACAGCAGCAACATGCGGGGAGGCCATGGAAGTGCCAGACATGAGAGTGAACTTTGAATGCTGGGTGTCACCTTTTAACCCAGTGAGGGAATTCATAAGAGTGTAAGCTGCCAAGATGTCCACACCAGGGGCTGCAATATCAGGCTGTATATATGTTTAGATATCAAAGCCCTTGCATTAAAGACAGAATTCAAATCTTATTTATACCTTGAGAAGATGTTGTGAGCCTGGATTTGGGCCCCTAGATGAAAATGAAGCAACAAAAGGAGCTGAAACTTTGACTTCATGTGACCGGTATATCACTGCTGAAGCTGGTCTGCTAATTATCATTTGAGCATTTTAGCATTTATCATCATCAACAGGTAATAATTTAAGAACATTCTATATTCATACCTTGCGGAATGTATATATTTATCTATAGTTTCCCCTACAGTCATATTCACCATGGTGGCCGGTGCCATAAAAATACGTGCAGTATCAAGATATTGCTCACTTTCGACCACGGTGCCGATTCCTCCAATTCCTTTAACAACAGAATCAGCATCCAACTGGCCTAGCATACAGTAAACAAGTCTTCCTTTTACCTTTACAGGATCCAATGTGTCATCATAACAGAACCTGTAATTACAATCAAACAGTCAATCTTCCCACTTTTTAGAAGATGTTGATGAACAAAGTACTACCTTGCTAATTCCTTGATTCCTGCATTTATGGAAACATCAGCGCCACTGACAATGGGGTAAAATTTTTCGTTTGCTCCAAATAAGTTAATCCCAATCCCCTGTTAGCAAACCAATTAGATATGATTCCAAGTATTCAACAAAAATAAATTTTCTTCATATCAAACCTACCGAGAAACTTTTTCCATTTCCCAACTTGACTTCACTCCTAAATTGTCGATCAATCCCAGTGGCTGCCACAGTAAGAAGCCATGGAGAATTGTTAGACAAAGAACCCAAGCTAGGGCCATCGTTCCCAGCAGAAGCCACCGTGATAATTCCCTTCTTCAAGGCATGGAATGCACCGACCGATATAGAATCAGTGACAAAATCCTGAGTCGCCCCACCAATGGATATGGATATAACATCCACACCATCGGTGATAGCATCGTCCATTGCAGCGAGGATGTCCATGTCGGCACATCCTGAGCTGACCCAGCATACTTTGTAGATAGCTATCCTAGCTGAAGGCACTGCACCACGAGCAGTGCCTTTGGCTAGCCCAAAAAGGCTCGCGTTGTGGACTAGGTTTCCTGCTAAGGTTGATGATGTGTGGGTGCCATGCCCATCCACGTCTATAGGTGATAGAATGTCAGCTGGGTCGGGGTTACCATCAAGCTTGAAGTATTTAGCTCCTACTAGCTTGCTATAGATAGAACTCAATCAAGGTGGTCCAAGAGAAAAAATAATGAACATTAAGCACCAATAAAGCATTTTTAATATTAAAAAATAAAACATGGTTTTTACTTGTTGCATCCTGAGAAATTTTGAAAATGGTGGCATGTTCCTTTCCAATTATGGGGTGGTGGACCAAATCCATCATCCTTAAAGCTATCTGACTGTGGTGTGATCCCTGTAAGTGGAATTACATCATATTAATTCCCAGATATTGTTTTTTATTTTTAAAAAATAATTTGTGTAAACCAAAAAAAGAAAAAACAAAGTTTTCCTCGAACCTGTATCAAGCAGACCCACAACAATGTTCTTCTCGAGCTTCAAATTTCTTTTAGCTGTTTGTGGAAACCCAATGAAGTCCCATGATTTTGTTGTGTGTAGCTTGTGATATTGGTTTGGCAACACACAAACCACTCCATCCACGTCTAAACACCTCAAATACCTATTCTTATTAATGTAAAAACAAAATGGAAATCAAATGGACCCCAAAAAAAAAAAAAAAGAATTTCATGTACCCATTAACATTTCAGCTTCATCTTTAGATAGCTTTGCAGCAAAGGCATTGAAGCTCTTTGTGTAGCTATAAATCATGGACTCTTTAGCATCATGTTCACTGTTCAAAACCCAATGAACAAACTGATATACGTACATATATATATATGTATGTATCAATGTATGTATGGGTAAGAAAGCTAAGCTAACCTTGCCTTGACAGAGCTGAGAAGGCTCAAGTGTTTTCGAACTGCAGAGGCTTGGCTCAAAGGACCACCTCCCAAGTAAACAATGTAAAAATTCTGTCACGTTGAACACTTGTAGGGTTACATTTACAGACAGATAATGCGTTATAAAGACAATATATATAAATTACAAAGGAAAATGCACCTTTGTTTCTTCTTCTTTAGATGAAACAGTTTTCAGAATTATTAAAAACAACAGAAGACGCTTTGGGCAAATAAATCTAACTTTTCTCATTCTTACAGGGTTCTTCTTTCTTTCTTTCCTTGTTAGGTTGATGAAGCTTTAGCTATGGATTTATAAGCAAATAGAACATTTAAAGCCATTGACAGGTTTTAGCTGGACTGACAACAAAACCTACAATGGCTAAAATGGATGAGATAAGAAACAACAAACGTGTACTGCACTTCTTTGGTTGAAACAAGCCTGTATATTTCAACTAAAAGATATTATAGATGTTGAGATTTAACCTCAATAAATATTAATAACGAGTCTTAAAAGAAAGACAACAGCTATGTGATTGCAAAATTTATCAACTTTAAGAAAATGAGATTATAGATACTAAATTTGTTCTCCGTGATTTTGTAAACCTTTTTCCTTTGATGATACAAGAGCAAAGTTCAAAGTACAACTCTCTTGTTAAAGAAATAAAATAAAGAGACAAAAATGAGGGTGAAGGATCGAGTTGCAACTCACCTTGTCAAACAAGTCGAATCCGTATAGGATTATACTTCTTCTATTTAATGTTGATTATAAAAGGATTATTTAACTCTTAAAACATGTGTAACAAAAAAAAACTCTTGTATTATTGTTTTTTAATATTAGTGAATTTCTCCTTATCTGTTCATGATTTTTTTTATAAAGATTTTACGTGTAAAATCTACGTGTTCTTATTTTCTTTTTATTGCTTTGCGTTCATTCCTACTGTCATTATCGACATATAGTATAACAAAAAATTAATATGTAATATAGCTTGATAATTTGGTTAAGCTATAGTATAGTGTAGATGATTGATAAAAAGGTTGTATTAGGAGAAGGCTTAATTTCGACAAAATACGAAAGATTAAATGGAGAAGTTGCTTGTAAACAAAGGGCCCCTCACGCCTTTATTTCTAATTCAAGCAATTAAAGCTTTCAAAATCAAATAAAATTAATTCAATTGAAAGTAACTCTAACCTTCCCATATAAGATGTTTAACTCAATATCACTTTATTCATCTATTCAGTTTATTTAATTAGTAATTGTTTTTGTCGATCGAGTCTTAACTCGATTAATATGGATATTATTTTCAAAGCAGGAGGATGTGAGTTTGGTTGCGTTAAAACGCATTATCCTCTTATTTATGGGTTAGGAAGGGACTATGGGTAGTTTTAGATATTATGTAAAAAAAAAAAAAACAGATATGATCAGAACATATGATTAGAATTTTCAAAAAAATTAGTATTTTTTTATGTTATTAGGGATGGACTCCGGACTAAAGAGAAAAATAACTTTTAATTTATATCTGATAAATCTATTGATTTTTAATTTTACTTTAGGATTAATTCTATAAGATATCCTGAAATTATAACACATATTCTGAATCAATACCTGAATTGAAAAATATTCTATTTAAATTCTCAAAATATCAGTACAATATCAATCAGAGCTTTAAATGGCAACTTAAATATGACATGAAGATAATTAAACTAAGGGATTAAATTGTAAGCACATATGTACTTATTACATGAAAAACTTGATTCATATGAATTAAAAACAAAGAAATAATCTTCCTACATTTTATTGGCAATATATATATACATATATTATGCTTGAGATTTAAGTTATGCATATTGCATGCACATCTACAATTTAATTTACGTGTTTTAAATATATTACAAGTTAAATTCGAATTACTGTTCAATATTTAAATTATCGACTAGGTTGATGTAAGTCTTGATTGATATAATATTAACACTTTAAAAATTGAATTTGAATGTTTTAAATTTTAGTAATTAATTTAAATATAAATAATAATTTAAAGACATTATTAAACTTTTTAGGCTTAATGGTATTATAAACACTCAAATTTTTTAAAAAAATTAATTAAATTCTTTGAACTTTGTGCACTCAATTGAACCTTAAATTAACAACATTGGTCAAATAAACCTTTTGACTGACATTGACCATTAGTATTTAATGGTGTGCCTATTGTGGCTATTAACAAAATCGACTCAGTCAAACATTATTGACATGACATTGCCACATCAACATGCCACATTAGCAAAAATAAAAAGATTTATTGAATTTATGAATATGATATATATTTTTTAAAATTTTTAATGAATATGCATTTGAAGATCAAATTGATAGAATTTGTGAATATAAAAGGTTAAATTTATTGAGTTGTTAAGAATTAGGACCAATATGATAGAATGTGAAAGTGTTGAGGGCTAAATGTGTTATTATATTAATTAAAAAAAGATGCATCATTATTTCCGTCAACAATTTAACCGAAGGTGAGCAAACAGAAATGATTGAAAACGTTTAGTGACTAATTTGAAATTTTTTATAATTTAGTGATCGAAACAGAAACACGCTGATAGTTGAATGACTAATTGTATAATCTATCCTTTATTTTATAATAATTGGCTTTGGACTGATTTAGAAGCTGAGGCATGAGACTTCAAATCGGGTTAGGCCCGAGTAAATAATGATACGTTTACTTGATCTTTGATTGGGCCCAACCGTAATTTTTGAAATTAACAACCTCAAACCTCAACCGCCCTCACGTTCGTAAGTTCATTACTCACTTGTCCCGCCAAAAGCCGACACTCAAAATCACCGTCTCCCTCCTTACGCGCCACCTTTCCCCCTCCCCCTCCGCCTCCAAACTCCGTGGTCATTTACTCCTTTCTGCCACCACAACCATCCCTTCCTCCAAACACCGAAAAAACTAACCCCTAACCCGAACAAAAAAGCAAAACCCGAAGACCGACCCTCTTCGTCGCTTGATCAGATAAAGCCTATACATTCTGACTTGCTTTTCATTTTCAGTCCAGTTACACAGAGAGCATCTAGACGGTGAGGCCTATTGGGCTGAGAGTGCCAAAGTACTCGCCGTTCAGACTAGGTCTGTGGACCAGAAGGTGAAATCGGTGGAGGGTTTGGAGGACCCGAAGTTAGAGCAGAAGAGGAGGCTCTTGAGGGAGTCGATTCAGGGAATGCCTCTTACTGAGGCTGAGAGGAAGCTTCTGGAGAAATGTCAGAGAAATAGAACTAAAAGGCAAATAAATTTAGGTATTCTTTACAGTTTTCGTTTTTTCGATTTTATTATTATCTTCCCCAAATGTTTAGTGTAATTCTAGCAGTGTAGCATCATGATATATATATATATTCTGATTTTTGGGCTTATATATATAAGGTAAACCTACTAACACTATTCCACAGTTTCTAGCAAACCTTCCATAAAGTGATTTGCTAGGGGAAAGGAAGAGCAAGCTAAGTTTCCTTTGGTGGCCTTTCTGTTGTTCCACACTTGTAATGCTTTTCAATATTTAATTAATTAGGCAAATTCTAACTGTTACAAGACCAGGTTCCTTGTATCTTTGTCACATTTGAAAAGGAACAGATTGTGGTGTGGAGAGGAAAAGACTATAATCCTTCCATAGAATGGACTTTCCATCACTGACTGAATATTTTTTGATGACCCAAGCTGGGACTTGGAGAGGTGTTATAGCTCCGATGAGAGTACTGATCAGTAGGTCTGCTTCTGTGTTGTATGTTTACTGCATTGGTGAAGTAAAATATAAGCCTTCTCACTTCTCTTATAAATGGGAAAAAGTTGGGAACTGTATATGAAGAAACTCTCCCTGTTTATGATATGAGATCTGGAATACCTAATGCCATCAACCAAGATTGCATCTTGGTCTTTCATTTTGTCTTAACATTCATTCTTTCCCCTTGCAGTCAATGATAGTAGATATTTATTTGTTTTGCTCTAGATGCTAGGAGATTAGTGCTAAGTGCCAACATATATTTACTATCAGTGTCTTTTTGTGCAAAATTGCAAGTGCTTGTAAACTAGTCTGTGAAGTTCTTATGCAGGGTCTTGTAATACTGTTTGAACATTATTGAAGTGGTTTAGAACCTGACTTGTATGTCTGTTCTTTAAGGCCGAAAAGCGTGGATGGTTTTAGGTTTTGCAGGTAGTGGGGTGATGATGGAGATAAAAATTAGATTTGTCGTGAGTGATAGGGTAAGCGTAGATATGATCTTATATCCATCTCACCACCTGTCGTGGATGTTTAAGTTATATTTTATTTACCAATTAAAAGGTCACGATGACTTTTTTTTTTTTTAAATGGTGACAGTTGAAATAATATCATATAGGTGGTAGGAATTCGGAGAACAAGTATTTCATATTTTTTCATAAAAAATTGATTTATATTTATTTAATTGATATTTATAAATATATTATATGAAATGGGTTACGAGACGGTATAACAAGAATTAGGTGAGTCTGAAGATTCACATGAGTGATAGGGCGGGGATATTTTAGTCTTGTAAAGGTGGTGATGATTCTGGGCTTTGTGTGTCATATTTAGCAGAGCATTTTATTCATCGGGAAGAAAATAGATGCGTGTTATGTTGTGGTTGATCCTTTGAAAGGTTTTGTATCCTTAAAGAATCAGTTTAAGGCGAGAGTTTGCGAGAAAAATGACTTGTTTATCGCGGAAAGATACACATTTTTACAAAGCCCAATAGCGACGGGGGTGATGATGAATCAGGAACGCGTGTCCCCCTCGTACCACACACCCTCATCAATCCAATGTCTCGAAGAAACATGAACCTCTGTTTGAAAACGTAACACCAAATGGGCTGTTCTACACTATTCGACAAGAAGCAGATGGAAACCGATAACCATAGCCGAGTTGATTTGAGCGGCGGGTTGTGTGGCTGTGGCCCCATTAGTTGCCCTTGATTAAGGCTTAGTTAGTATAGTGGCTATCGTTGAGGAGTGATTGGACAATTTAGACATTTGGTAATTGGATAAAACAGCTGCTAACTAAATGGATGGTCCTCAATCTGAATGGATGTTGCAATTTGGACCGCTAGATCTGGTTCTTGTTGGCATCCGATTAAGCGGTCCTTAAATATTATCTTAACGATTTATTATTATCGCTGAAGTTTTGTTTCCTTCTGCTTCTACTATCAGATGGATCTTGCGGTTAAGTCTTCAGGGGTTTAGTTCCTCTTTAGGCTTCCATAACTGCCTCAACTTGAATATAAGGTTTTGATACCCAGTGATTTTCCCAAACACTTCAACAATCAGCGTATCTCTCCACTAACTGCGAATGAGTTTCCGTTCCTCTTTGGACAAAGTGACATGAATTTCACCTTCTTCTTCAACTATATCATTATCTGGTATGGGTTTCTCTTCATCTTCCAGAAGCTGCAAGTCATGTTGAACAGAGTGTCCCTATAAGAGACCAACTTTCTACCAGAATCGTCGCCCACAACGAACCTTATGATCTTAGACTCCTTCGCCTTCCCAGTGCTCCGAAGTAGTTCCTCTTATTCTTTTGTTGAGAAATGGAATTTTAATATAATTATAATAAATCCATAAATTATTATCCTTTCTGCCCTCCCAAATGCCAATATCATAGTAATGCTAATAATAGTAATAATAATAATAATCCACACGTGCCGACAAATATAAAATTATATTAGAAACCAAACAAATTAAACTCCCTTGTCCCACTGCATAAAATCCCTCAACTCCACTATCCTTCTATACATCCCTCTTTTTTATTTCCTTTCATCTAAACGCACACAAAGAGAAAGAAACCCGACAAAGGAGTTCCTTTCCGCCGATATTCATCTTTGATTCGGTAAAATGGCGGAGCTAGACATAACGTCACTGCTTCTCTCTTCTCCATCTTCGTATCAAACTCAGACTGTCATCACTGTCCACGACGACCAGGACTCCGAACCCTCCAATCTACAATCTTCCCTCCCAACCACCATTCTTCATCAGAATCACAATCACAGCCGAACCCACAACGAGAATGGACACCACTGCTCTCCGAATCCTTACGAGTTTCTGAGGTCTGGCGGGTTCTCGGTTCCTGCATCCACCACTGTTGACCCGTTTCGGAACGAGACGCCGTTTATTTCCGGGATTTACGAAGTAATAAAGATCGTACTATGTTTGCCGATTGCTTTAGCGAGGTTAGGCCTGTTTGGGGCGTCTTTGGTAGTAGGTTACCTGGCGACCAAGACTGCGTTAGCGGGGTGGAGGGATAAGCAAAATCCAATGCCCAAATGGAGGTGTAGACTCATGTGGGTCACTAGGGTTTGCGCTCGCTTTATTTTATTCTCTTTTGGGTAAGTTAAAAATAATTTAAAAAATATTACTTTGAGGTTGAAATTTTTACTATTTACCATAAATTGAACGGAACCCTGCCCGTTTCTGTTCGTCTTCACCTGCAGTTATCATTGGATTAGAAGAAAAGGGAAGCCAGCTCCGAGGGAGATTGCTCCAGTTGTTGTATCTAATCATGTATCATATATTGAACCAATTTTTTATTTCTATGAATTATTTCCAACAATTGTTGCTTCAGAGTCCCATGATTCGATACCCTTTGTTGGAACTATTATTAGGGCAATGCAGGTAATCTACTATTCTAATTTTGATAATCTGTTTTGCTATTTCCTTTATTTGTGTACTGAACTATTCTTTCACGTTCGCAGGTGATATATGTCAATAGATTCTCACCAACATCAAGAAAGAATGCTGTAAATGAAATAAAGGTAGGAAGTTTCGAGACATTTGTTTTTTCTTTTTTGGCTTGTCTGGCATAGTTGTTTTGAACCCCTTAAAAGTCAGGTAATGAATACAATAGAATTGATTAATTGTTCATGAACCTATTTAATTCAAATGAAGTAAATTTATATGATTTTACCAAGTTATAAGCTATTTGATACAGAAATTTGCTTTCAAGGTTGTAAAAACAGAGAAGGGCTTCATGTAATGTATTTCCTAGAGTGCTACTATTTCCTGAGGGAACTACGACTAACGGAAAGGCCCTTATTTCTTTTCAACTTGGTGCATTCATTGCTGGCCATCCAATTCAACCCATAATTGTTCGCTATCCTCATGTACACTTTGATCAATCTTGGTAGGACTTGGTTTCTGCGGTCAAGCATACTGTCCTTTCTTTTTTTTTTTTCTCTGTGCATTGTCTAAACATCTTTATTTCATCTTGTTTAGGGGGTTTATTTCGTTACCTAAGCTCATGTTTAGAATGTTTACTCAGTTTCACAATTTTATGGAGGTATGTGACCCTACCTTATCTAATTTAAATTTTCATTGTTGTGACTGCAGTTCAGTGAATTTTACATTCTGTTAAATCTAACACAGTTTTCTTAATTGACAGGTAGAGTATCTTCCTCTCATTATGCCCTCTGGTAATCAAAAACAAAATGCTGTCTGCTTTGCTGAGAGGGTGAGTCTTTGGAAGTTACATAGAAGACATGCAGTGTACATTCTATAGAAATTGGCTTGTCATGCGTACACATGTATATGTATTTCGACATGCTAAAGTAGTCTACATGTAATTTTGTTTTTCCTGGTTATGTTGGGGTTTGTAGAATATTTACTGGTTCATATGTGTGCGGGCAGACCGGTCAAGCTATGGCAAGTGCACTCAATGTTGTACAAACATCTCATTCTTATGGGGATTTAATGCTTCTCATGAAAGCTGCTCAGCTACAACAGGTCTGGCTTCCCTCATTGGTTGTTTATAAACTTCTAAATAGATGAAATGAGTTAACTTTATGAGAAATTGTGGTCCGATGACATGTAATTTATCTTGAAGTGCAATTGGGAATTTTTGGGCCATGGGTTGAATAAAGTAAAGATATCTTAAATTAACTGCTTATGCAATTGCTTATGGGTAGGAAAATATGTTATATGCAATTGCTTATGAGTAGGAAAATGTTTTATTCTATTGTAGTAAAGTTATTGGAAATGAAGCTTGCATAAACTAGGTACTTGTGGAAAATAGAGATTTTTACTTAAGATAAATCTCCTAGAAGATTTGCAGATGTGATTTTGTAAATTATGTATGCTAGAAGAGTCATTATTGAACCTTCTAGTTTCTTAAGAACATTCTTTTAGTAATATATTTTCCCTACTTTTCTATATTTAGTAATAGTATTGTAGGTGAAGCATACTAGTTTTCTATAGAAAGTTTAGAGTGTTTGAGTTTACGTCCATGCTTTGTAAAAGTATTTTTATGGAGATTGGTAGAATTAGAAAAATGAATCAAGATGGAGAAGATACTGCATTTAATTTAGTACCACTAAAGTGCAATTCATGTTACTTCTTGTCAGTGGATGTATTGATATAGAGGAGCAAGTATATTATTCACTAATTGACTAACTCAGAGTGCATTTTCTGAATTAAAATTGGTTGCTCTACCTTTCTTTCTGGAATAAGATCTTGTAATGAACATCTTGGCATTTGATTATTTATTTCCGTTAATTTATACTGAGAAATGGATCTCATTACTTTTATAATTTGTGCTAATAGTTGTTTCAACATAAATTTGGCAGGAAAAGCCCTGGAGTTATATGGTTGAAATGGCCGGAATTGAATCGGTGAGTTAGGCATTGAAATTCCTTAAAGTTGAACAGACTCATACTGTCTTCCCATGAAAATACATTTGTGTTTTCAAGTTGATTTAACCATGTCTATAATGCTTTCTATGACGATGCTTACTCCTGTGTTTTTCTCCAATTACTCCTCAAACCATTTTATCTCATTTTGCAGCTATACCACATAAGCAGCTTGGAGGCCTTGGACTTTCTGGATAAGTTTCTTTCCATGAATCCAGACCCCAGGTATTGCCAAAGCATTTATAATGAGAAGTATTCTTGACTTCTTGTTACTGAGCTAACCAAGAGTAACGCCTGACTTGTAGAACCATCCACCTTTAATTCATAAACCCTGAAGGATGTTTGTTCCTTTCTTTTTCTAGTAATATTTTAAGCTTTGGATCATCTCTCTTGCAGTGGCTGTGTTAAACTTCATGATTTTTTAAGGGTTCTACAACTAAAGGCTTGTACACTTTCTGAAGAGGTCATTTGTCCTTTTCCTATCTGTTGATGTTTGGATACGGTTTACTTATAAGTATCTTAGTAATATTTTCTTTCTCATGACTTTTTTTTTTATCATTTCTCTTGTATTGTAATTATTTTCTCGAATATAGATATTTGGGTTCCTTGATGTGGAGAAGAATGGATCCATTACATTTAAGCAGGTAGTTCAACTGTCCATGCCTCCTGGTGGATTTCCTAGTTCTATTTATTCGTGTCTTCTTGTTAGCATTACACTTTAGTATGTTGCTCCCTGACCAAGATCATTGCAGTATATCAATATAGAGCTATAGTGCACCGAGCATATCTATCGAATCATTTTACTTTAAGAATGTGATGAACTATGTTCCCATTGATTGAACCTTGTTTAGCTGAAGACCTGAACTTGTCTTCTCCTGCATGGATTAATTAGATTTATTGCCACTACTGCTAATGCTGCTGCTGTCTTGCCTATAGAATATAGATATAAAGTTTTAGTAGTCTGCTGATGTCTCGATATTAGAGAAAATTTTAAGAGCAGATGTACAGATGGTAACTCTTTAGAGTCATACTCGTGTTACGGATGAAACCCCACTTCACGTTTTTCGTTATTGGTTGCCTGACAAAATAGAAAAACTAGATTATTTTTTATTTCCTTATAAAACAAGAAAACTATTAGTTAGCCTGTCAGCTTTGATCTTGTTCTATTCTTGTGCTTGATTTCAATGTGAAAATTTCACCTGAATTTTGGTCCAAAGGCAGCTTAAGCAGATTTTGCTTCCACAGATGACTCACCTTCTATTCTTCCTGGCAGTTCTTATTTGGATCAGCTCATGTTCTGAAGCTGCCACTCTTCAGGCAAGCATGTGAACTAGCCTTCGCTGAATGTGATACAGATGGAGATAACTTTTGTACGAAGAAAGAAGTATGTGGTTCTTTCTTTCCTTTCCCATAGTTTGTACTTCGTACTTGGTCATTTTCATCCGTTTAGACCTTTGTGGCTTTAGGATCAAAAGATTAACGGTTTTGTGTATTATTGCTTCTGGTTCAGTTGGCAGATGTTCTTAGACACACATTTCGAGACGTGGATGATGATGAGGTAAAGAAAAGAAACTAGACGGGAATTTTTTTTGTGAAAAGTAGTTTTAAGTGCGGCAGTGGGTACTTGTAGGTCCAAGGGCTGTTCAATCTATTTGATACGGACAACGATGGGAGAATGAGCAGAGATGATTTCTTTTACTGCCTGAGGAAGAACCCACTGGTGATAGCAATTTTCTCACCCAGGTTGCTGCATAAAAACTTGTCAAAAGCTGGCGATAAGATGTTGGAGGATATTGTTTGATGGGGAGGATGAGCCATGCTGGTGTAGTTGACTTGATAATATTTTTGTGTACTATTATGTTGTTTAACTTGTTCTGTACGTTGCTCACATGATCCCAATACATGATATCTATTAAATAAATGCGCCTTGAAAAATTCCTTGGTTTTGATGGAAGGATAACAGCATTAGAGCTGATATATAAATGATTTCAACCCATAAGATTTGGATAAAACTAAGCCGAGGGTACTGACATTATGTTAGGTGTGTGCAAAATCATACCATATCATCCTGTTTGATGTTTAATTGCCCAAAAAAACTCACTAATCATGTTATTTGGTTTTTGTTTACTATTTCCATATCTTAACAAAAGATTCTTACTCTTAAAACACCATCACTTCCTACAAAAGTTACTCTTTATTTTGAAGTTTTACTTCCTTAAAAAATTTATCTCTCTGGAATGTGCCATGGTACTGGTATGTCAAGTTCTTTAAGAATTTATATCTATTGGGCCATTATAATAAGTTGAAAACCAAATAAACCACAAACAAGAATGTAAAAGAACCAAAATTAAAAATTAAAAATTAAAAAAATTAGAGCGGTTAATACAAATGGGATCTCCTTCTAGAGGGGAGGTGTTCATGGATCAGATTAGGTTTTTAAACTCAAATTTAATTTTAGATTGGGTCGGGCCATCCAAAAAATATTTTTAAAATTACTATTTTACTTTTTTATAATTAAATTTTAATTTAAAAATATATTTATTATTTAAATTAAATTTAAATCAAATTGAGTCCAACTATCCAAGGTGCAAAAATCTTTATTTAAACTCAATCCAAATCAAACTGAGCCTACTACACCAACCCTTGAAAAAGTCTACCCCTCCAAAAAAAAAAAAAAAAGAGTATGGACTGAAGTGTTGATAATAGGGATTAACAATGTGAAATAAATGAAGACATGCCCTTTTCAAACATGAAAAATTACATAATTACATGAACTTTATGCTTAATGCGTTAACATAGGTGGGAATCAGTTTGGGTTTAGGCATAATATTAAGTTATTTTATATTTATTTAAGTTTTTTCTCAGCTTAAAATATTGATATAAATTGTTACTAAGTTCACTTATATTTATAAATATCTAATTTAAGTTCATCCGTATATTTATATTATTTTTAGTTTAATATTTCATAATTTTATATACTTTTATTTATTAAAATTTTATTTATATTTCTGTTAATATTTTTAATGTTTACATCATATTAGTATATAGTATAACACACAACATAATATAAAATATTACAAACTTAAAAATGTTTGAGCCAATTCGGGCTCATTTGAAAGGGTCCAATATTTTTTTGTTTAAACCTATCTTTTGGACATAATATTATTGCTCAATCTCTTTTAAAATTTAAACAAACTTTTAAACTTGAACGAATAATCCGACTCACGAATAAATTATTCTATCTGGTTGATGAGATTAAAAAAGGGGTTAGGAAATGAACGTTATGAAAAGAAAGAGACGGCCAGTGGGCGCTTTGGGCCTTCACTCTTCCACTAAAGAAACCTAACCCAGATCCCACTCAAAGCCTGCGTTTTATATCTTATTTTCTGTATCATTCTTTTATTTTTATATGTATTTTACTCTTTTTTTTTTTTTTTTTTTATGAATTCTGTTATATGCTTCTGTTTAATACGAAATAAATAAAACTTAAACCCTAAATCCATAACCTATATTATCAGATATAATGTTACCTCAATAACAAGTAAACACAAGATTGAATAACTTCTCACACATATTTTAATTAAATTTCTAGGATGAAATATCGATATATTCTCTGTGAAAATATACAACATGGAACCATTGTATATCTTATGCTAAAGTATTCAAAAAAGTCCTTCTAAAATCAATTCAGCCCTTAGTTAAAAATCACAATCAATCGGGTCCTTCGAATTGCCATTTTCGTTAAGATTCTTAACAGATTGTTAAGTGTTGATGCGATCGGTAATGTGATGATTGACATGAAAATTTTGATGATATGATTGCTGACATGGAGGGCTTACTTGATTTTTATTTTTTTAATTAACTCAATTAAGCCTTTCACGTCATTGTTTTTCATTCAACCGCAATGTTAGCACTTAATGATTCATCAGGGACCTTAATGGAAATGACAATTCAGCAAACCCGATTAATTGTTATTTTGAGAATAGGAGTCTAATTGATTACACTTTCCAACTAGAAATCCAATTAATTTTCGAAGGGCTTTTTTAGCACTTTAACTTAGACCTATTCATGGGTCGAGCTATCTGGCCCGATCCAAATATCCGCTTGAAAAATAAGAGGATTTGGGTAAAAATATAGGCCCAAAAATGGGCTTGGATAAAAAATGGACCGGGCCTCAGGTAAGGCATTTTTGGCCCAGGCCCGACTTGACCAAAATTTACAAAAGGACAAAAAAAATCTACTTTTTTTTTAATGTTGTTTTCTTTTTGTTTTGCTACAATTTCACTATTATGTTGCTACTATTTTACTGTTATTGTTTGGATATCATATAAAACTTATTTTATTGTTAATTTTGTTATTATTTTAGAGGCATTTGTTTGTTAAGTTGCATTTACTTTAGTCTTATTTACGTATATATTTTTTAAAATTTATTTTCAATTTGTTAGGAAATACTTATTTTAATATTTTTAGTGTTTTTAATGCATTATATACATTTAAAAAGTATATAAAATAATATTAAAAATTAATATGGTCGGGCCGAATCAGGGCAAAATTTTAGTCCCATTTTTTGGACCGGGTCGGGCTCAGACAATAAATGAACCTAAATTATTGGTTAAACCCGACTCATGAATACCTCTACTTTATATTTATTATTTTCTCCTAGTAATATTCCATCATATGTCCCCAAAACAGGGATTAAAGTTGTAATAAGTCCTGGAGATAACAATATCATATGGAAATATGTCATTATATGCCATTTAACAAAGAAGATAAGATAACGGCTAACAAGAAGACAGAATTGGAACTATACCATAGTTTGAGGACTTATTAGGAAGACTAATATACAACTTAATCCATTTTATTTTGTTCAAAATTATTAGGTCCTATTTGGAACATATATTTAAAAAAAATAGAGAAAATGGATAAAAAGAGTGTTCTCCCCTCTCAAATTTATGAATGGGAAAACGACACGTATCCCCTATATTTCAAGATTGCATCTTCAACTGAGATTTGAAGAAAATTCCATAAATTCGCTTTATAAATATAACTATATCATTGTTATTATTTATTTATTATTTTCTATATTGTTTATTCATTTTCCATTTTTAATCACAAAATGAAAATTCAATCACACGTTGAAGTGGTATAAAATTAAATATACTTAACATTTTTTATTAAAATATAATTAGATTTAATTAAAATTAAGTACGTTAAATTAATTTTTAATTTAGATATACATTAATCTTGAGATAAATTCGTTAAATTAATCTTATTTAAAATTAATTAGTGACCATTATTTAGAAGCTTTTAATGGGAGTTTTGATTGAAATGTAAACGTAAATAAATAAAGGGAAAAAATATTATTTCTCTGGATAGATAAAATTATTACAAAATTATTTTAGATTGCATTTTAATTACTTTACTGAAAAAAAAAAATCAAATTAGATGAATGAACAAAACAGTTCTTTTGTTAAACTTAAATCCCTAAATGTTCGTTTTGGTGTTTATATATAAGGTATGATAAAGAGTTACTTTTAAGCATTTATTCAATTTGTTTTGGTGTTTATATATAATGTATTGTTATTTTTTAATAAGAATTTTAAAAGAGCTTAATTGATTTTTTTTTATTTTTGTTATTAAAGGCCTCTTTAACTCTTTAGATTTACTAATTTCAAAAATTTCTAATTTACTTCCAATTGAAAAGAATAGAGGTCAAGTTGAATAAATATGTAAAGGTTGAGAGTTAAAATTGTTATTATACCTTATATATACACCAAATTAGTCCAATCATACTGCATGATGATTAATTTTGATTCTAGTTATTGGAGTATTTCTTTTTAATTATTAATTTGGTTATTTAAATAAATATGTTGATTTTTTTAGATTTACCGATATATGTTGTTTTTTGAGAGAGAAAGTGAAAACGTGCCATAGGACGTGTTCTCACTGAACATTTACAACTTAGTTATTTTTGTCAGATGGTTAAATATTAATATTTTCGTCCTTGAATCTTGGGTTTGATATTCATCTCCTATTTATATTTATATTTTTTATTTCATTGTTTTAATTTTTTATTTTTAATATATTATCTCTTTTAATTAATGGGTAAATAAGTGTGATGTCGTTCTTGAGTCCTATGTTTTATTCATTTTATAAGCATTTTTTTTTATTTTTTTATTTCATTTGTTTAAAGTTTTTTATTTTTAATTAATGTTTATAATGAATAAATATATTATTTTCAAGTTATTTTTATTTTTAATCAATAACTTTTTTATTTATAAAATTAAATAATAAATATTTAATTATTTTTAAAAAACATCAACTAATTTTTTTTGATATATTTTTATCTATATTTAATATTTATATGCCAAATATTTATTTTTTCCACCCATATTGTGGGTACGATGATTTCTAATATGGATTAAAAAATAAATATTACACATATAAAAATTATATTTATTAAAAATAATGATATTTGTAATAATTATTTAATTTTATAAATAAAAGAATTATTAATTAAAAATAATAAAAATTGAAAAAAAAATATTACATTAATTAAAAATAAAAAATAGAAACAAAATGAAACAAAAAATACATATTAAAATGCTTATAAGAAGAGTTGAACTTGGGGTTTAAAAATGAAAAGTACAATTATCTAACCATTTAACCAAAAAAATTAACATGCTAAAAATATTAATTAAAAATATAAAAACTTGAAACAATGTGAAATAAAAACAACAAGTGTGAAATAAATGAATAAGAGCTAAGCTCTCAATTTTAGTGAAATTGTGTTCCTTTCACTTTTTCTCTCAAAAAAAACAATATTAATATTTAAATTAAAAAAAAATTTAGCATATTTATTTAAATCAATTCAGTATTTTTGGAAGGTAATAAACTTTGATTCGCTAAATCAATCATATATGTCATTATTTATTTTAATTGGTCCAATAGGTCATTTTTTTAAATATTTAGAGAAATATATCGATTTTAAAGAGAGTGTGTTGAATGTACTTTTATTGACATGTTAGATAAAACGCGTCCAACTGAACGCATTTTTCTTATATTTCATCAAAAGCTCATCCAGCTAAAAACGTTTTCAAACGCTCCCTTCGAAACCCATATATATTCTCTTAAACCTCAAAAAGATAAAACATACTTAACCCTTTGATTCACCGAATGGAAGATAGAGGTGCGCAAGTGTAGACTGTAAGTCAATAAACAAAATTGTAATTAATAAAAGGGGAAATTATTATTTTTCTTAAAAAGACATTTAATGAATAAACAACATTAATGGGAAAAGGGCAGTTGGATTTTGAATCAACCTTATTGGTGGCAATACTTTACCGATTGGTAAGGATGGTTGAGGAGTGGTCCTCCTTCAGTTATTTGTTTTTGTATATAACTTATTTTTCAAGGTATTCAGCAGAAAACAAAAAAAGTGAAAATAACCTTCCGTGAGCTTTCGAAACCTCATTGGCCCGAAGTGTACGGAATTGTACGAACGACATCGACCTGTTTCCAATATTGTGTTAATGCAATTCCTATTTTTAACTCTGAACTGCTTTGCCTTTTTTTTCTTTTTCTTTCTTTTAACTTCAACCGCAAGTGTGTAATGTATGTATATATATTTTTTTGTTTGATTATTGTAAATAGCTTAGACTTTTGCTTTTCCAGCAAGTTGGTTTCTGTTTCTGTTTCTGTCTCTTTAAACCATTTCTTTACATTCCTTTAGTAAAATTTTCCATTTTTATGTAGCTGTATCTTTTGGGTTTGTATTGTGAATTTACCAAAACTAGTAACATATTAGGTTTCAGACAGAAATATATTTTATTTTTAATTTACTATATATACAAATATATGCTTTTTGCTTCACAGTGATGGAGGAAGCAAGATAAAAGCTAACGGATAGATGAATAATAAAAGGTTGATGTTTGTGGGTTTTGGGGTTTTTTTGGGTTGCTAAAAAAAGGGACTGTCCATATAAACCAATCAAAATAATAATTTCTAATCTTGGGTCTTCTGGCTGATCTTCATAAACAACAAGTTTTCCTTGTTATTTAGGTTTTTTTCCTGGATTTGGTCTTTTTTTTCTTTTCTAAGCTTTCTGGGTTTCTTCTTTCCTTTTTTTTTTTTTTTTTCTGTATGTAAGTTTTTTTAGTTTGATGATCTATTTTTTCACGTTTACTTCTTCAAAGCTATGTTTGAACTTTGAAGGGATCAGATCATAATTCATACACTGCGTGCTTTAAATTTCTTCAAAATGTTTGTTGAATTTTATAGCTTTTGTTCTCTCATCTCCTTTGTTCTTATTCATCTCTTTCATTTTTGTTTCTTCAGAAGAACATAGAAGAAGTTGGAAGTTCTTGCCTTGCTTTTCTGGTAAGGTTTTCCTCTTGTTGCTCTCATTTTATCATTAACTATGGCCTATGGGCATATTTTTTTCCTACAAATTTTGGGGTTTTTTTTTCAGTACAGTTTACACCAAAGAACATTCTGTTTTTTTGTGTATTGTTTTCATTGAAGCAATGAAACCTCCACCAACATACTCTCAGGTCCCTCACCCTCCTATTACCATACAAATCTCTATTATTTCTCAGTTTACTTGGCTTGTTTATCTTCAAACGACATCAAAAGAGAACCAAAAAGGGAAAGAAAAAAAAGGTTTTCAGGGTTTCTTCTACCATTCTTGTTATGTTTCATGTTTTGTTAGTTTTTTTGTTGCTGTCTATAGTGAAGATGGTGAGGGGAAAGACTCAAATGAAGCGCATAGAGAACCCTACAAGCAGGCAAGTGACCTTCTCTAAGCGTCGAAATGGGTTGCTAAAGAAGGCGTTTGAGCTATCAGTTCTTTGTGATGTTGAGGTTGCTCTTATAATTTTCTCTCCCAGAGGCAAGCCCTATGAATTTGCAAGCTCTAGGTATGATTACGTTTGCATCTTAAAGATCCTGCTAATTTGTGTTTCCCATTTCTCTAGTTAATTTAACAATCCACCCATTAAATAAATAATCAATTACATATATGTGTGTGTATATAATATAATATTAGTTTATATGCAGGATTTGCAACCTAGGGTTGTTTTATCTAACAAAAACTGTTTAAAGTATCCTTCAATATTTCATACACTACAGGTTTGAGTTTGATGTGTGAATGTCTGTCAAGATTAATGTTGTTAATTCATGTGGGGTTTCCATGAACCAAGTCAAACTACATTTGATGCTGTTTTGACAAAAGATTACTTGTAAGAACAATTAAGAAATGACAGTTCTTTTAGTGACTCAATTGCTGGCTGGTGAGCTATGACGAAGTGAAATCCAACCTATTCCTTTTCCAGAACCATAATGTTTCACCCAAGAAAAAGAGAGACGACTTTTGTTGACCTATCAGGCACTGTTATTAACTTTAGGGTAATATAAAGAAATTCTTCAGTATAAGCATAACACTATTTCAGTTTCAAGACTGGTATATAATCTACCTTTTCCTAAAGTAGAAGGGTGACTTGTTTTGACTTTTGATGTGGGAAATAATGCTTGTGCTATTTGTAGATATCTTTGTTTCTATCATACTATTTTGGGAGTCACATATACAACCATTCAAACCCACCATGAAAAGTTAATTATCCCAACTCTCTATAGTTAGAACTTTGTCTTCAGTACTGTTTGCAATCACCATTGCATGTTTGTATATAAATAGGGGCCTCAAATTTTACTTGTGGCTGTCACTAACTCACTATTGCAGGAAGATGATATGATCTATATCCAAAGAAAACCATTATATGGTTAAAGTTGATTGGTTTATCCTTTTATTTGTTTTATGAAAATGCAAAGGACTATTGTAATAACCAACCAATCCCTTGGCAATTGGCATATCCATCCAGTCCTATTTGAGAAGCACATGACAGTCACAATTGTTTCTAGCATAATTAGCAGGGAACACTAAGTAGGTCATCATTTTAACCGTCTCCCCATGACATAGTTTTAACCAATGATGGCTCTTTCAACTAATGTAAATTGAGGGGAACCATAGTTTACCTGCTGGTTACCTTTCGAGTCGACATACAAGACCATATGCTTTTCTGGGAACCGTTGGTCTATATTTTTATTGCATGGTTCCTATGTTCTTATTTAAAGCTTTCAATACTTGGAGTTGTGTTTCTTATTTTCTGAAACAAGAGATTTGCATTGATTGGGGTCGGTATTGGATTTCATTCTTTAGCATGCAGGAGACAATCGAACGTTACTTGAGGCATACCAAGGATAATCGAGTCAAGCCAACTGAACAAAGCATGCAGGTTAAGGTTCCTCTACCCTTTTTATTTACTTTTTAATCGAAATATATTCCATGCGTAAGTTTTCGATAATTATGAGCGAGGAACATGTCAACACCTTAGGTAAAACCCTACCTTTTCACCTAGTAAACTTCTATGCATGTTTTGTTCTTCTATATAATATGTTATAGTCAATGTTTTGGTGTTTGATCTATATTTGAACATGAGTATAGAGTGATTCAGATATATATAATAGTATCATACTGATCGGGGTTTAGTTTCTTGTTTTTTTCGTTTACATTGACTGAAATGGCAACATCTGAAGACTGAAGCAGAAAACATGCTGAAGAAATTAGAGCTTCTTGAAGTTTCAAGACGGTATTAGACCTAGTCCCCCCGCCCTCTCCTTTCTTAAATTTGGTACATTGAAAGACTGAAGGGAGATTTGAGTGTGAATTTGCCTCAGGAAGCTGCTGGGAGAGAATCTGGGTTCATGCACACTAGAAGAACTGCAACAGACTGAACAACAATTGGAAAGGAGCGTAACCCGCGTCCGAGCCAGAAAGGTTAACATTTAAAGATACCAACCATCATACTACAAATTTGAAAGCTTAAACTAGTTATTAACCCTTTCTCTACTTTTCAGGCCAAAGTTTTCAAGGACCAAATAGAGAAATTGAAAGGAAAGGTAATGCCTCGGTGTTGAGCATTCTGAATAACATGCTATAACAAGTTTCCTTGAATGAGTGACGAGCTGTTTGCTAACAACTGTGTTAATATTTTTGGCCAAATCTCAGGAGAAAGTACTAGCTGCTGAAAATGCAAAGCTTTGTGAAACGGTAAGCCTTAGCTTTTGCAACAAGCCAATAAGTAATCGGGATTTGATTGCAAGCACATTGCCTCATGTTTCCATGCCTTTGATATAAACTAAAATGCCGTGTTTGTCAGTGCGGTATGTTCCCAGGGAAAGGATCAAAGGAGGTGAAAGAGAATGAAGAAGCAAATGATGAAAGCAGTCCGAGCTCCGACGTCGAGACTGAACTGTTCATCGGACTACCAGAAAGGAGAGCTAAACGGATCGTGCAACCCAACTCAACTGATTGATGGCATTGCCAACTTATCCCATGCATGCTAAAAAGTTCACTTATTAATGAAGCAGCCTTTTTTGTTGCATTAGCATCAAATAAAAGTTCATATCAGCAACGTCATGGTAAGTGTAAAATTTCTCATTGGAAAACTCGTACGAGCATGAATACCTAAGATTTGCTAGATCGATGGCATTGAAACGATCCAATATTTATATTAACCTCTATATATTTGTGCAGATTTTAATTAAGAAAGTTGGTTCAGGGTCTAATGATTTAATTGATCAGCAAATGATTTTTTTCCCTTGAAATTCTAAAGGTTTATTATTATTATGCAATATTTCCTTTCGTGAAAGCTATCACTCCGTGACGCCAAATCAAGGCTACGCCCCTCGCCAAGAAGTTATTATTTCGAAATATCGTGCCTTTCCTGTTGGAAAATGGTCCGTCTCCGGCAACATGGAACTGAATAGGATATGGCGAAGGGAGTAGCAATCGGCTACTCAATGGCCAAACAGTCGACTGCCATGAGCACCAGGGTTGAAGTTAATTTTTTTTTTTTTAGGGGTCGAAATTAAATTATTTATTTTTAAGATAATAAAAATACGAGTTTAACATTTTAATAACTTATGATTTTATTTTATTATTATTAATTTAAAATTTTATAAATTATAAAAAAAAATATTTTAGGGGCGGCCCTATCAGCCTCATAAATTCGCCACTGATGAGCAACCTCAAAAAACTAACTCTAGCTTTCGTTCAAGGCCGATCATTCGGGATCTCCAGTGGTGAAGATGGAGAAGCGAGAGAGCAAAGTGATGATATTTTGAGGGTGGATGGCTGGAGAGAGGACTGGTACTCCTTACTAGCTAGCTTTGAGAGTCGGGCGTAGCCCTAGAAGGCCGGATATGGTGACAGTGTCGAACAGGCCAAAATCTCGGGTTTTCATTTAGATGGCACAATTTGTTTTTGCGTCTAAAATCCAAGGTTTAAACTTTTCCAATTCCATAAACCCAATGAAGTAAAGGGTAGGCTTTTATTCTTTTTAAATGATAAGAGAAAGATAAAGTCTTAACAGTAATAAAATTAGTGAGATTTGCAAGTCACATTTAAAACGGTGAATATTTTAATCATTAAGTCAACACACGAAGCTCAAAATAATTACTTTTTTAAAACAATGTGTAATGGTTTAAGGATTTTTTTTTATATTCGTCATTAATTTTTTTTAAGAAACTTTCCATTAGTTTTTGAATTTATACGTTAAAAGTGAATAAAGTTTTTTTTTTTTTTTTCATTTTTAATGTATGAAAAATAACTTATCATCGATGATTTCTATATTACCTGCAATGAGGTTCGTTTATATTTTGTGCAGAGGGTAAGGTTGATTTATATTAAATGCTGGATAATGATTAAGTACAAACACTCATAAATCTCAAAAATATTAATTTCATTAACATGAAAAATACTTTAATCATAAAAATAAATTAAAACATTATTATGTTGTAAAGATGACAACTTGAATTCAATCTTATGCTATTTCAATCTCCATTCAATTGTTGAATAAGTTACATGTAAAGTTTAAGGAATAAATTATATTAAGATGATCTTAAAAAGCATAGTTTTTAAGCATAAATAAAACAGTATCATATCATTAAATTTTAAAGATAAACAAATTATTATTATACACTAATCTATATTTAATAAATTCTCCAACTTAATTAATTTTAATTAAATTACTTAAAATAATTAATTTTTTTAAATTATAAACAAACCTCTTTCTTCTTTTACAAATTTTAATCATTTTGTTTTTTCCATACCTTAATATTTTTTATTTTTGTGCAATCAATTTAAAAAAAATTGTAATATTTTTTTCTTTCACAAATTTTAATCATTTTGTTTTTTTCATACACTAATTTTTTTATTTTTGTGAAACCAGTTTTTTTTTTTAAATTAGTAACTTTTGTGCAATTTTTTTCATGTCATTGACACAGTTTTGGTAAGTATTTTACTCTGAACCTCGAATTGTGAACTCAACCCCTGAATCTTAAACCTTGACGAGATTCAAGGTTTGGGTTCGAGATTTAAGGTTTAAGGTTTGGGTATAAGATTCAAGGCTTACGATTATGAATTTGGAGCTCGAGTTCTAAGTTTTGGGTTCAGGATTTTAGATTTAGGGTTCAAGTTTTTGGCTTTGGGGTTCGTGGTAAAAAATTATCAAAATTATGTGTTAATAATATGGAAAAAAAATTATTGAAATCCACAAAATAATTTTTCTATGAATGAGTGTCTAATAATAATTTCATATTTTTAAAATTTGATGATAGAATAAAATTTTATGGGTGACTAAGTTAAATTATTCCCAAAGTTTAAAGATTTATTAAATGATTTTAACCATTTTTATAGGGTTGGTTCGCGGGACTATTCGTTGGTAGTCTTCAGAGTTACTGTCAAATCTGAGTAATTTTTTTATATTTAATATTGGTACTTTTTGCGTTTGGACCATCAATAAAAGCACCCCGTTTTAATTAAAAAAGAATATTGGTACTTTTTCATTTATCATTTGTATCGTGAAATTTTTCATTTTTCTTGACCTTTATCCTTTAACATTTCATCTTCTTTAGTTTTTTATATTTTTGTAATTATTTTTTTCTATTTATATATTAAAATATAAAGAATTGAATCTTCCTATATATATAGAGGAGTATGCAACTTGTAAATGGGATGAAATATATAAAATACAATACATATTCTCTCTTTATTCTCATCTATTATCCTTGTGTTCTTTACATCATTATTATTATTTTGTAACACGTTAGCAACACGAGCTTGCTCGATAGTATTCAATATTTTGTTGGAGAACAAGTAATTTAGGCGTACAATGTTCATGTTGAAGCAACAATGTTCTTGTTGAAGCAACAATGTTAAAGTATGTGAATTTCTCTATGTACTTGAAAGATTTTGAGATTTCAATATTCTTAATGAAAAAAAAAAGTTAAAATGATGCTAATTTTTTTCCCCGTATTTAAATATGAATTTATTTTTTATATATTTCATGATATGCTTGTTTATGATCTAAGACTTTGAATAAGATTAAAGTACCAACAACTTGAATATTCTTTCTTAAATATGTATATCTTTCATAACATATGTCATTGGCATGATTAAAAATAAAGTAATCATTTTTAAAAAAATTATTTTATTTGTGATCTTTACCAAATGTACTACGTTGTCTATTAAATTATTATTTTGCCTATTAGATTATTATTTTTGACACTAGAGACTCATGTTCAATATTTGGATATGTCATATGAAAAACTCAGAAAAAGTTAAATGTACTTGTACCTTATATATATCCAAATGCATATGATATAGCTTATTGCTATTTGTTTCTTTGCGGATGAAATTTTCTATGGAAACCATGATTATGGTAAATAAAATAATGTGATGTCTCTAGTTAATATTCCATAAAATATTTTCGGGGTATTATATTGTTATGTTGATTAAATTGTAAGGTTGATCTTAGTTATCATAAGATTTTAATAGATCTAGATGATCATATTTCTATACTTAAGTTTGAATAGACATGAATAATAGTACTTTCTCGCTTTAGTTGTTAGCTTAGAATATATAACTTGACACGAATAATTATGAGAAAGTTATCATTGTGAAAGTTAAATGATTATCATCTACATGAAGAATTAAAAGTGTGAAACATCTAACTGTGAAAGATCCTCTTGATTCTTGAATGATGTAATAATTTGAAAAAATGATTTTACCATTAGAAAACGATAATACTCTCTAAAACTTTCTATGATTGAAATATTTTATGTGCTCCTGCAACAGCAATATTGTGAAAAAGGCTTTAAAAAGTATTTTGGAATGATCTCATGCCTTCTAGTGAAAAAGACTTTGTTCCCTGAGGTGAATGTTACAACGCATAAAAACTATGAAAAATCAGAATATAGAAATCGTGGTTGTCGTTGTAATTGAGGATGTGGTTGGAGAAATACTAATAATTGTTATCATGATTGTTATAATAGTGATTCTTCTAACCACTAGAAAAAGAATAATAAGGAAAATCAAGGAAATGGAGGTTAAAAATATTCGAAGGTTATTGAAAATTCATGCTACCAATGTTATATGAAAATGCATTAGTCACATACCTGTCGCATGTTTAAGCATCTAGTAAAATTTTATCAAAACATCCATTAAAAATAAGGAAATAATATTGAGATAAATTTTGTCCAAAATGATGAAATGGAGGATAATTTTTTCGGAAAAAGATGAAAATTTTCAATATGATGCTAAAGTTGGCCATGCATACAATGATGATTAATATGTTTTTAGTTTGTGTCAAAATTTTGTTGAGATTCAAGCATTGAAATTTAATTGTTTGACTTAAGAATCATTAGAATCAATGTCTACTTGATATTTGCTTGGGGATGATCTCTTTCTCTTCATTACAAATGATGCTTACAATCACTACTTCTCATCCATGGTAACCTAAGTTAGTCTAATCAATTTATTTTGAAATTTGATTTGTTTTTTATTAAGAAGTTTAATTTATATAATTCTCTATCCATAATTCTATGAATTTTTAAATATCTTCACGTATTTAGTTATTGAGATTTTTATGTGGAGATAAATATTTTTATTTTTATTGGTTCATTTTAGATAGAATTGATTGGTTTAATTTTGATTTTGATTAAGATATATGATTATTGGGGGTAAAAATGCTTGTCATGAATTTTGAGATATTCACCTTGTTTGGATAGTTTCATAATTGCGGTAAAGATTATAAAATGTTTAGGTTTAAACCTCTATAGTTGTAAAGTTACTTTAATCTGACATTATAATATTTTGCATTTTGTTGTGTTATGGTATATATAAAAATATATATTATCTAACCATAGTAATTTATTAATAACATGAATTTATTACTTATTATGTTTAATATATGTTTTATTTATACCTATTCATTTTATTTTTACATGAATAAATTAAGTATTCATTAAGGATATATAATAAAATGATTGCATGCTCCTGAAGAGCTAAAATTGCATCAAACTGTAAAAAGCTCTTGAAAATCTAATATTTTATCTCCTTGAGATGCAAAATTTTGTAAAACATAAGATTATTTTTCAAATCAAGAAGATATATGTTGAAGGAAATTTTTATGTGTTTTACATTAAAAACTTGGATAGAAATGACATGAGATACTCATGTTTTTGTATTATAAATATCCCAAAAGGAATACATTACACTTATATGAATAACATATGAGATATGAAAAGAAGTTCATAGTGTTGGTATGACCGGTTAAACCATCCCGAGTCAATGTTGATGCAATTTTATATGATTTTATTGAAGAATTAGAAGTTATATTTTAATAATTTTCATCATACTAGTTATTTGGACAACATATTAATCTAACACCAGCTAAAATTAGAGGTTGGTTGCATTTTTCAATGATAACCAAATAATATATGAGCTCATGTATCACATGTGTGCAATCCGAAGTTTGCGATGCTATTTCTTGAAATAATTTAATTGTGCACAATCTCTATAGAATACATTTGTGCTAACAACGCTGGTGCATTATACCCCTAACATGATTTTCCTAGTTTTACCTAGGATAATTTTAAGTTGTCTATTGCCTATATATGTTATATTTAATGGTTAACAAAACTATGCCTCCATTTAGTTGCTTAACTATTAATATAAGAATTGCGTTACAATAAACATGTAATTTTATTCGTATCAAGCTAACGTGTAAAAAATATTTGTCTCGTGAGAATTGAGTTTCATTTATAAGTCAATGGATTTCATCTAAGAATATATGGACGTGCAATATCTATTTCATATTCCGCCATAATGCATTAAGATGGATCATCTAATATGAAGTTGAGAAATTTTAGAATTTTCATTAGATATTGAAGGGAGATATATTTATAATTTTAAAAAAAGGTATTGTTATGTTGCAAATTTTCTCGACATTAAGGGGAGACAAATTAGTTAAATAATTATGTCATCATTTTTCTTTTGTGATCCTCACTAATATTATGTGCATAAAGTTTGAAGGATAAAAATTATTTGCTAGATATGTTTAGTGATGGCATTTAGAGATTCCATATACTAGTTGATACATATACGAGCTAAAATGCTCCAAATAATTATATGTCCCAGAAGGACAATGTGATAAAAAATAAGTCTTGAGCATGCTAGAACCATGACAAGCTAATCGACTCCATAAAACAAAAAAAAATCATTGAAAGAAAAGAGAAAGAAATGAAGATAGTCACATACTAAAAGGAGGCGGGTACTCCTGAAGAGGCCTAAGGCATAACTTTTAATAAAACCCTAGAAGAGATTTACGTACCTGAAATTATGAATATAATGAGATATCTCAATTAGTTATGTCATAACTAAATATGATAGAGTTGAAAAAAATAAAATTGTTGTCGACAACGATAATATACGTAGAACACTTCAATATTATGGAAAAGTGAGGATCTTGATTAAAAATATACTTGAAAGCATTGAGATGATAACAAGTCATCAAAAATAAATAAGTGTTTCTATTATAACTTATGAAATGTATCTCGGACAAGAAGTCCAAACACCCGGAAGGTGTAAAGCCAAGAGGAGTACATATTAGCATAATAGCGGAAAAAAATACAAATCATAATGTATAGATTTGACTTGTAACAAGAACGTTCACAAATACTTAAAAAACGTTCACAAGACACTTGATATTGATTATGAAGAGACATACTCTCTTGTGGTGGATGCAACTACTTTTAGGTTCTTTATTAGTCTAACAATAAGAGAAGAGTTTGATTTACGCCTAATGGATGTAGTTACAGCCTATTTATATGGCCACTTGATAATAACATTTACATGAAACTCCCAGAAGGTTTTAATCTGTTAGAAACAGCTAATTCAGGTTCTCGAGAACATTACTCAATCAAATTAAATAGATCCTTTTATGGATTGAAATAATCTGGACTCATGTGGTGTAATCATCTTAGTGAATACTTATTGAGGGACGACTATAAGAATGATCCCATTTCTCCATGCATTTTTATAAAGATGTTTGGATTAAGATTTGTTATAATTGTTGTGTATGTTGATGATTTAAATATCATTGAGACTCTTAAAGAGAATTTAGTGATAATGGAGTGCTTAAGGAAAAAAATTGAAATGAAAGACCTTGGAAAGACAAGATTTTGTCTAGGGTTAGGATTACAAATTAAGCACTTAAAGAATGAAATCTTTATGCATCAAACAACATATATAGAAAAAGTGCTAAGAAGATTTTACATGAATAACGCACATCTGTTGAGCACCCCAATGGTTGTTAGGTCACTTGAAGTAAATAAAGACCCTTTTTTATCCTCGAAAAAATGATGAAGATTTTATTGGTCCTGAAGTACCATATTTAAGTACTATTGGTGTATTGACATATCTTGCTAGTCATACACGACTTGATATATCATTTGTTGTCAACTTATTAGCAAGATTTAGCTCTTTTGCAACCCGAAAACATTGGAATGAAGTTAAGCAAGTTTTTTGTTATCTTCAAGGTACAAGAGATATGAATTTATTTTTCCTTAACCTATCCAAAACAAAATTAGTTGGTTTTGTAGATGCAGGGTACTTATCTGATCCTTACAATGCTCGATCACAAACTGGTTATGTTTTCACATATGGTGGTACTGTAATTTCTTGACGCTCTATGAAACAAACAATTACTACTATATTTGAGAAATTAATTTTCAACATTGGATTTCGTTGTTTCAAAGATCTTAAGTAATGGTTACATGAGGGAGAGTAAATTCACACACTATATATATATATGGTTGTGATATATCTATGTATCTAAAGATTATGTACTCTTTTTTCCTTCACTAGGTTTTTGTCCCACAAGATTTTTCTTAGTAAAGTTTTTAATGAGGCATATCCTTATACAATGAACATTCAAGGGAGAGTGTTATGAATATTATTAAATGGATGTTCAACTTTTCATCTTCCTTGACCTTTAATCTTCCATCTTTAACTTTTTATATTCTTGTAACTAATTTTTCCTATTTATGTATTAGAATATGAAGAGTTGAATTTCCCTACATATATAGATGATTATGCTACTTGTAAATAGGATAAAATATATAAAATACAATATATATTCTCTTTTTATTCTCATCTATTATCTTTATGTTCTTTACATCATTATTATTATTTTAAAATAATTTACATTTTTTTTAATGTAATTTTTTAAAAAAATTCGGGATAGTGAACGAAAAATCGTACGATTGTTATAAGATCGGTGGAGAGTGAAACTTGGGCGTTTGAAAATGAAAGGCAAAAAAAAATCTGGTGGGAGTAGATGGGCCGTAATCTACATATTAATATTTAGTTTTGTTGGCTCAACCCACTTTTGGGACTAGTCCTCAAATCCAGACATTCAACCTACGGTTCCAACTTGCTTTTGCTTTCTTTAAATCCAATTGGAATGGCTACACACTTTAACCTTATCAATAGAAACAATTTTGAAGGCTCAAATGGTAATAGTGCCTGAAATTGAAATCTAACAGTAAAAAGCTGTATATATATAGTCAACAGTATATATCACAATAGAGGAGAAATGCTCCTTAAGATCCATGCATGTTTTCTTATGTTGTACACTTGAACAAGCTGTCTATAAATATATGATGGCAATATTACAAATCCCAAACAAAAACAAGAGACAAAATCACAAAAATATTATATATATTATATATTTAGCTGTGTTGTTTTTAGGAGACGGCTCAAATGACCCATCCATGGATGAAGTTGGTCTCACCAGCCATGCTTTTTGGGACTGAAGATCCTTCAGCTTGAACAAAGTGATGGTACCTGATGCAACACGCAGAAGTTGGTCAGAACTCACAAGGTTTCTAACATAAATAATATGAAAAGGGGAAAAAAATAGTGATGAGCTTTTAACATTCAATCATATCCAATGTCATGGTTTTCTTTCACATGTTCATATTCCTCATAATTAACATCTAGTTCCTGTTGTTATGCATTGAAGAGGGGTTGCCCCTTGGTTTGTAGAGCTTGTTATATAGACTATGTTTTGAGGGATACCGATTGTATCTTGAAATTGTGCACTTATGGATTCATGCCATCCAAACAGGTTCAAATGATTTGTTTGTGTATAAAACAATGGTTACCCTATTTGCAGAACAGGTTCATGATCACAATCCATAGGATGTGGGTGAGAAGGATGCAGAGGAAAGTTGCTAGTTTCAGCTGCTGCACCACTACTCCATAGCCCTTGGATTGTTTTGAGGTTTTGTCCTTCTGCCTCAAGCTGAAACTCCCAAAATACAGAGAAAACATTAGCTTTATATAATAGCGTCCAGAGTGCAAATGTGGAATCAATTTCATTTACTAGTGGTACATAGGATGAAGGTTTAAGTGAAAAAGGGATGTTTGCTAATCAAGTTTAAACCTTGATTTTCAGCTGTTTGTTAAGGTCTCCAAGCTCACGCTCCTGCCAAAACATGAAAAGCAGCTGTTAGATATGAGTTCATGAAGCCAAACCTTGGGTGTAAAGTTTATCAACATTTCAGCACCATTGGAATAATATCTTGGTAAAATTGTATTATTACTGGGAAATAATAACAATAATAGTATATTACTACTTGCTTAAGTACCTTCTTGCGGAGGTCTTCCATTTGATCTATCATGATCTGTGTCTGCAGTTAAGAAAAATGAATGCCAGAAAATTCACATGCATGCATGTAAGTGGATAAAATCACTAGGAATAGCTTAATATATATTATATAATATAAACCTTGTGAAAGTAGCAAAAAGAACTTAGTAGGGCTTGTTTATAAAGACATGCAAGAAAGTACCTTCCTTTGTCTAGCCAGTGCAAGAGCTCCTTCAAGCTGTTTCTCAAGGTTTTGCAGCTCCTTAACATTCAATGGTCCAAGATCTTCTCCAAGCAAATGCCTGAAATAAAACATTACTTATATTCAACAAGTCAATAAAACCTTCATTTCTTTTGAGAAAGAATATGGTTTTGCTTTGAGAACAACATAACCTTTGAGTGCGTTGCAGTGCTTCATATTTTGCCTTTAACTTGGTTACCTCTTGGTACCAATTCTGGATCGATATGCAAAAAGACAAAGTCAAGCTCATCACTAATAATGGCAGTATATATATTTACAGAAAAAAGATAACCTTATTACGTAATAATTGGAATACTGGAATCACTACAAGACATTAAAAAGAATGTAGTGACCAAACAACCTGTGTTTCGCGTTCAAGGCTGTTGTCTTGAGGAGTAAAGCAGCAACGCTGGTATCGCTCAAGGGTCTTGTTCATACTGCAAAAGAAGAAACTACGAAGTTACTATATCATCTCTGATCTATCTATATATAAACCTAATATTAAATGTAACAATTTTGTTAAAGCATAAAGCTGGACAAGACACCATGTAGCACCATTTTTTTTTTTCAACAGTAAAACCTAGATCTCAAGCTGCAAATTTTACATTACACCTTGTAAAAGGGCTCAAACGAAAAAACAGTCCTTAAAAATCCCCCAGAATCAAGCGAAAACTGAGTGTTTAAGAGGGAGGTGTTTGATTTTCCGAGCCCCTACAACCACCGCAACATTGATATTATTGGTGGTGGAAAATATGGGAAAAGTAGAAAGTAGAAGCAATGGTTAAACCAGAAGATCGAAGGATTGAAAGACGTGAAGACAAAGAACCATCCTGATTTCTCCACCGACTACTCGGTACTAGTTCATGCTTCTTCTTCTTTTTCGTTTGTTTGTTTGTTTTATCTGGAGAAAGTAAAAAAAATAGAAGGGAAAAGAAGCAAAACCCTAGATCTTGCACAGAGCCTAAGAGGTCATAAGGCAAAAACCTAGTGTTTTGATTGGATTCTGAGAAAAGTCATCATAATTCATACTGGGTTTTCTTTTTCTATTTCTCCTTCTTTCAGCTTTCAAGCGAAAGAAAAGAGTCAGTTTTGGTACTAGTATTCCAACACTAATGACTGAAAAACGAAACTTCACAAGGCAGCTGAAGACCCGGTTAAGAGTTAGAGATAGAAGGAAGTTCTTTTATTGTTCCGGATATGAGATGAAACGTGTCGATCTGTCACTGGTAAATTCAGGTTTTCCTGTCAATGATCCCAAAAAAGCCAAGGAAATTCATGACAAGGCCCAGATTTTGGTCATGTTTGCAGTAAAGTCAGTGATAACAAATAACTAAAGTATATGTAAATGACCCATTAATCTTAACAGTAAAAGAAAAACACTAGCAATATTCCAGAATAAAAAGCTAAAGAATAGAGAAGGATCCAACTAAGAAACCCACAGAGAAAATGAAGGAAGAAGAAGAAGAATCAGCTATATTAACACATAAAGAAACATCATTTGGTTATATAGTAACATGCATACATACATACATACTTCATATATGTATTCCCTACCCTGAACTGCCAAACTCGTAGAGCTTGCCACGACTAGAGAAGACGATTAGAGCAACCTCAGCATCACAAAGAACAGAAAGCTCATAAGCTTTCTTAAGCAAACCATTTCTTCTCTTAGAGAAGGTCACTTGTCTGTTGATCTTGTTTTCTATCCTCTTCAGCTCCACTCTTCCTCTCCCCATATATTTTTTCTTTTTCTTTTTTTTTTTTTGGTTTTAGAACAATGGCTGTGGTGTCTGAGAGGTGGGGTTTTGGTGTTATACAAAAATGGTGATGAAGAAGATAAAACTAAGGAATGTACTAAATAATTGCTTGGGCTGAGAGAGAATGAAAGTTTTAAAAGGCTATATAAATTATGCAAATATAGAAATGTGCTGCAGGAAGCTTACTGGATCTTCTTTTGCAATAAAATGGAAATCCCATTGTATCTCTTCTTTTCTCTTTATTCTCTCTTCAGTTTTAATTTTTAGCAATTCTCTCTATTTATTCATTTATTTTTCCTTTCCTTTCCTCTATATCTATTTTTATATATATATATAAATATATGTACTTTAGATTAATTCTATTCAGATGAAAGTCTTAATTAGGATTATTCTTATGAAGTGAATCCAATTGCTTTTTATTTAAATCAATTATAAAATATAAATATATATTTTTAAAATATTTTAATAAAAAAATCTAATTTATCATCCTCATAATTTAATACAAATCTTATTTTTCAATAATTTTCGATGTAATTTTTAAGATACAATTACAACTAAAATCATAAACGAGTTCAAATAATTATTACAATATTTAATTAAATTGATAATAACATATTCAAACATCGGGATTAATTCAGGATTTGAGGTTAGATGACCTAATATTCCATGTTAAGAAACTAACAGTTCCAATGCCTTGAAAATTGGATTCCCAACTGCAAATCCTCAACTTTTAATGCTGGACTTAGCAATCCGAATGTTTCAAATATTTGCTTATTTATGTGAAAAAATACTAATGTGTTTAATAAATTTTCTTATTTTAGCTTAGAAAAATATTTAATGTTAAAAGGAATAATTGAGAAAAATGAGCAGTTGCGGCATTTCAAGTAATTGGATGTTTCGCGTGTACACGTGAACCTTGCCCCAAATTGCATCAATAAATTTCATGATGATCGTACAAACAATAGTTTTGCTGGAAATAATTTCAAAATTTTAATATCCAACTCCAACTTGTACTGGAAAAAAATTAAAAACCATCATCTTTTCTTTCTAAAAGATGATTTATGGTTTTTTATGAGGTTGAAATAAAATTATAAAGTTTTGAGGGACTCAAATTAAAATTTTTATTTTTAATGGGCTTAACTAAATTTTTTTTTCGTTAGAATTTATTACGTAAAGTGTTGTTCGAAAATTTGAAAATTTAAATGTCGAAAAATAAGTATTGAAAATTTAAAGTTATAAAATTATTTGATATATTACTTAAAATTAATTATTGAATATAATTGAATTTTTAATTAATATAGATTTTAAATTACAAAAAAAAAAAAAAAAAAAAAAGAGGTATATTCAATATTTTATCCTTAATTTTAAAACATTTTACTTTATTCTAAACACAAATCAAAATTTAAACCTAAAGTTTTTATAGGACAATATAATCTAAAAACAAATACAATTGAATTGAATTAATTGAAAATATTCTCCATTAAGTGATAAGTCTTATCTACTTATTATTTTTCGTATTCTTTTACAAAAAAAAATTCTAACAGATTGTTTTATTTTAGATTATAAAACATGTTTTAAAAAATTTAATCATTAAAATATTAATTCTAAAAAAATTTAATATTTTTCAATGGTCGATCAAATAAGGTTGAAATTGAATTATCAATTAAGATACAAAGTGTACAAAAAAAAAAAAAAAAAAATCTATTTCCCTATTTGCCCTTTTGTCTAATAGTATGCATAAATTTTTCTCAACCTTTAATTGAGAGAAAGTATAATCTTTCTGTATTGATAAGAATATCAATACCAATTAAATTAAAACTCAACCGACACTTTCAAATAAACTAAATTTCGAATTTAAATCCTACACGTAATGCTTTTAACTTGGAATTAACATTGGTTTGTCCAAACTTACTTGAAAGACCACTCATTTTCACTCCCCAATCATTAGTACACTCTATATCATATTGCTGAAAATATGATACGCAAAACGAAATTGTAATTAGTACTGGACATTGCCTCTTCCTAGTAATTATATATATATTGTCCCTTTGCATTGCATATTTGGAATAGACCCAAATCAGAGAACATAACCCTCACATCCATTCTTCAATTAACAACATACAAAACCAAATTTAATTAATAGAAAACAGCCAAGCAACATAACGAATAAGAGATTACAACCCCAAAATAATAAATAATTTTCAGCACATTTTGGGATGTATGGGACAGTCTACCGTTTCTTCTTGGCAAAAGACGAAGATGAGAAGATTTGTTGTGATTCCATTTTGTCTTCCTAATTCCTGTTTTTGAGTTCAAAGTCGCTGTTAATATTACACCATTTCATCTTTATTTACTTTAAGCAATCATCGGTAAAAGTATCGTGGTGATCTTTATATTGGGAGTCGGATTGTCTTTTTTTTTTAAAAAAAGAGGAAAATTAGTCTCTATACGTTTAAATCAAAGAGCAAATTGATCCTTTTTGTTTAAAATTCCATCTATTTGTATTGTTAAAAATTGGTATGATTGACAGAGTCATCAAACAGTGATAGATGGCATGCGCAGTTTTTAACAACAAAAAATGGGTTAAATTTTAAACAGAAGGACTAGTATGCTCTTCGATGTATTGTACACAGTTGATTTATCCAATTTTTTGAGTGAAGGAAACGAAATAAAATCTAACTTATGGTACTTTTACCAGCAACAATCCCATTAATTTATTTTCTGAAAAAAAAAAAAAAAAAAAGGTGTAGCTAGGAATTGGGGTAAATTTGAAGTATATGGTTATTTTAAATAATATTTAGGGAAATAAGTTAATTTTGAAGAGAAAAAACAGAAAATCTTTTTTGTTGAATTGCTTGAAAATGCATCCCACAGAAATGTGTTTTTTTTTTACTAATTTAATGTATTAACTTTTTTGATCAAATGGTAAAATATTAGTGGTTTTGTTCTTAAATCTCATATTCAATTCCTCTCCTATGCATATCTGTATTTTTTTTAAAAATAAAATAAAATAATTAATAAACATATTTTTAATTCGTCTTTTGAATTAATAACTATTTTATTTATATAAATAAAATAATGGATATGTTTCTCCCCAAAAATCGATGTTTCCTTTCGAATTGACATGTACTTAAAAATTACCCGTAAGAAGTGAGTTAATTAGGTACTTTGGCTCCAAGAAAAAGCAATACCGTTTTTCAAAAAAGAAAAGGTTTGATTAGTGAATACAAAAGAATTAGATGGATGATTAAAGAAACAGAAGAATTGGTTGATGATGTGATTAGAAAAGGAAAACCAAATAGCACAAGCAGTTGGCATAATATGGTAAATTCCATTATTGCTGTTTCCTTGATTGGGAAATAATTGAAGCTAAGAGGTTTAAAAAGTTAAAATATGTATAATATGGAGTGGCAATGGGGTAGTTTTGTTATCCCTCTTTTTGCTTCTTTTCCCACCAACTTTGCTATTGCATCATGCACTCTGTATGTGTTTGAAAATGGAAATATGTATTTCGGGAAGTAGAGACAATGACAGACTGAGGGAACCCATATTCCTCTTCTGCTGCACTGTAGCTCTTGATATTAATAACATACAGTCTGCACTGCACAACCATTAAACGAAATGCCACTTGCATTCTTTTAGGGGTACAAGTTTGCGGTCCAAACTTTGTTAATTTCTTCCCTTTTGGACCCCTTTGATGGTCTTCGCCGGAACCTCTTAACTTCATTCACCATATTACTCGATTCACTGGTTTCTTCTTCCTTAATGATGCAGACCTATTTTTCCAACCCCCATTAATAAAGACAGTTGAAAAATTCTCATTTTCTACCACTTGAACTAACTTCTTTTTCTTTCCTACACATCCCTTAGCCTGCCACAAAGTCTTCATGGACTAGTTTCCTTCAATAACACTGCTGAAGTTGTGTGACCCGAATCTCGTTCGATCCCACCTGAAAAGTTCGATGTGCAACTTCTTTTGTTAAAGAAATAAAATAGAGAGATGGAATTGGGGATCTGTGGTGGTGAAGGTTTGAGGACTATACTTTTTCTGATAGACGAGTTGTTTAACTCTTTATTTTTCTCCTCCTCTACTCGTAATTTTTCTCGATAAGAATTTTTCACGTAAACTTTACGTATTTTTATTTTTCTTTCCTACTGTTTTTCGACCATTTCTATTAGAATAACAAATTAAGGACCCTGAACATTAAACTTTGATTTTGTTATATAAACCAATTAGATTAGCCTTCAAATTTTATCTCATTTATTTTCTCACTTTATCGTAATTATACCCAATAAATGCTGTAATGATATGAAAAAAAATTGGGCTCATTATTCCAAGGTTAGGTGATATGTTCCAAACTTTTGTCCTAAAGGGCTGCTATATCATTTAAATCACTACGATTCTTATGTCTAACAATTTCACATTATTTTTCATTTCAAACAAGTTCAATTTTTGCAGCTCTATATTCTTAGTAGTATGGTTTGGGTTGATTTTGTATACCATGAATTTTAACGTTTATTTCGTTTTAAATTTAGTATTTATTTTTTAAATCATTATAAGTTTAAGTATGGATTTGGATAAACGGAACGGTGCGGTGTATTTAGTTTATTTTTTATGTCATGTTACGATATTTAATTTTATCGTCACTACTGTTTTTATACTAAATACACTGTTCATCCAAATTTACCTTAAATTATTTCGTGCTTTGATTTATTCAAATTCGGGTTAAATAAATATGAATTCTTTTTGTTATGATAAATTAAATTAATTTTAAATAAAAAAAAAATTAATTTGGGTTAGATTAGCAGGTCTAGTAAATGAATATACTACGGAGCAAACTTGAATTTTAATTTTTGACCAATCTTTTTGGTTGGAATTTGTTTTTCATCGAAATAAACATCTAAAACCCTTATAAATGAAAGCACAAGATTTGCCAACAAAACGAAACGGAAAAAGAAAAACGATACTCCTTCCCCACAGTTGAAATGTCAGCATCACCGGAGATTAATGTACGATAATTAATGGATTATTATTAACTATAGTGAAATTACTTGCCGATTTAAAAAGCTATAATGTACAAGGGGAGTAGCTCGGGTCTGGTGCTAATAATTTCTTTTATTTAGATTCTTTTAAAATTTATAAAGGTATTTTAGCTCTTTAAAAAAAAAAAAAAATTTTGATTTAATCATTTAAAAATTATAAAAGTATAAATATTAAAATGATGAAATTACATTTTTACTATCTAAAAATATACATTTTAGTTTCAACCTCCCTTAAAAATTTTTTGACTTTACCAATGATAATGTATTATTCTTTATTTAATTATTATTTTTAAAACAATTTAAAAATACTTTATCATTTTTCCCTAGTAATTTTTATAATTCTAATATTGTATACAAAATAATTATTATCCATAAAAATCATACAAAAGAATGAAAACACAAATTAAAAAATCTCTATTCACGATGTAATGAAATAGAAAGAATAATTGAATAAATAAAATGATACAATAAATATTACAAATTCTTTTTGAATTTTTAAATTGCTATTTCAATGGATTTTTATTTATCAATTAAAATTAAAAGTTTCTTAATAAATTTTGATATTTTACATTGAATTGACCTCTTCATCTTCGATCTTGACGATTGATTAAAAAATGGGTTATTAGGATGATTCATTACAGTGGTAAAAACAAAATATTAGCAAAACCATAAATATTTGTATGGCTTTCACCCACGTTTTGCATTGAGTTAATTATTTATTTTTTATTAAATTATAAAGTAAAAAAATTAAATATCACAATATGCTCAAAGTTTTTGTATTCTTTATATATTTAAAATTTAATATACGTACTTTTATTTTTGGGAATTTAATCCCTCTACTTTTCAAATTTAGAAATGTAGGTTCATTTGTAAACACCATTAAAATTGTCCTGTTAAATTTGATTGTGACATTTTGAAGTTAAAAAAAAAAATACTCACTTGATATCCATGTAATAAAAAAATGACATTGTAATTGTTTTGAATTTAAATTAATAGTGTTAACAATTTCTAAAATTCACATAAACTTTTAATCATAATAAAGTATTTAGATAAACTAGTGATATTTTAAAATGTGAAGTACAACATTACATTAAAATTAATGTATAGAGATTAATTTTTAAATTTGAGTGAAATATAAGAATCAAAACTAAAATGTAACCATAAAAATTAGAGGGACTAGAATTAAAATTTAGCTATTATCTTGTCATGTCAAAATAGAAACAGAAAAAGAAAACATTGGGCATGTGACATGTAAGGAAAGCTTGATTTGAGTGAAATATATGAAGCAAAATTGAAATTTAACTATAAAAATTAGAGGTATTAGACTTAAATTTTAGTCATTATCTTCTCATGTAAGAGGAAAGAAAGAAATTTGAGTGAAATATCTAAAGTAAAGCTGAAATTTAACCATAAAAATTAGAGAATTAGAATTGAAATATAATAATTATCTATCCATATAAAAAAGATTTGGTACTTGAACTTGACATATTTTTTTAATTTGGTACCTAAACTTTTTTAGTCCATTTTGGTACCTGAATTTAACTTTTTTTCTTAATTTGGTACCTAATATTTTTTTAATATTAATTCATTAAGCATAACTCAATACCTATTTTTAACATGAATTTTCTCTAAAATTGACAATTTTTTTTGTAGCATAGCAAAAAAAAAATTCAACACCATTATTGTTTTGAGTAATTTTTGTTATATTTAATAAATTAAGGTACTAAATTGAATCTTAAAAAAAACTTAGGTGTCAAATTAGGAAAAAATACCAAATTCAGGTATCAGATTGGGTCAAAAAAGTTTAGGTATCAAAATAAAAAAAAGTGTTAAGTTCAGGTACTAAATTGGGTCAAAAAAATTTAAATACTAAATTAGAAAAAATTATCAAATTTATATACCAAATATTATATTAAACCAATAAAACATTGAACATGTGTCATGTAAGAAAAACGTTAGGTCTTGTATAAATATTGTTGTTTCTGCGTTTCATGTCAAAACGCTGTTCGGATTTGAAAAGCTTCCCTTTCTTTTTTCTTTTTCTTTTTTTATATATAAGTTTGGGTGATTGGATTTGCAAACATTACTTGTCGAAAACTATTATAATTATTTGGCAACAAGAGCAGGATTATGGGCCTAAACATGTGGATTTAATAAGGAAAATGCAATGTACATATAAAACATTATACGAGCAACGCAATACAGGAAAAATTCAATTACATTAATATAAAATAAAAGTGATTTTATATTTAATTTTTATATGATTAATATTTTAATTATTCAACTATTATGTCGTGCTTTATTTATGTAGATAATATATTTATAATTGATATAAATTAAAAAAAATTAATTATTCATTAAAAAAATATTTTTAACCATTAAGTATATATTAATATATATATATATAATATTTTAGATTGATGTAATAAAAATATCATATTTATTTCAAAATTTACATATATGAAAAATAAAAATATTTTGATAAATTTAATAATTAAATTATTAAAATATTAATCATATAAAAATTAAAAAAAATGTAAAATAATTTTAGTTTTATAGGATGATAAGTAAATTCCAATAAAACCCTTAAGAGAAGGTCAAAGCGTGTAAGAAACCGAAAGGGATGATTAAAATCTTGAGCTGATAATTATCATGTAAAAGAAGCAATTCAATTTTACACGTGACAAAACAAAGTAGATTGTTCTGAAAAATCTTTATCTTGTCTGATAAGCAATAAATCTTAAGATAAATTAAACCTGGTTAAGCCTATCATTACATGAATTGATTAATACTAAAACTACTGTTTTGTCTTTTGATGAAATTTGTCATTTTTAGTTAAACATGGATCTATTGGATGCGACGAAAAATGCAAAATTTAGTTACCTCTTGTACAATAACGAGAATTTAAATATCTAATTTGTATCTCATCTAACCTTAACTAAGATTATTTGATCCAAACTTATCTAATTAGCTTTGAATCGTAAAAGTAAATAAATTTGAATCACTTACAGAGAAAATTTACTGTGTGTAGATGAAGAAAATTTATGGGTCAATTATAAAATAAAATGTCTTAAGTCGAAATTACTGTGGTTTAAACCAAATTTATCATGGGCGAAAATGATGGTATCTATGCCATAATTAATTTTTACTAGTTAGTTTAAATTAATTAAGAGATAAATAATAAAGTTTATGGTATAATTAATTTAAGTGATAATATTAAATGATTATTTAAATTAATAAGGGATAAGTAATAAATAAAATAGTTTAATTTCTTACAAAACAATTAAATGAAAGAATTAAATTTCACTAAAACTGTTTTTATTCATATAGTTGACACTATAAAGAGGGATTACCTAAACCAAGCTACACTTTTCAAGAAATTTAGAAGATCTCTTCAAAATTATCTCAAGAAGACGAAGAACTTGAAGAAACTTTGACAAACACCATAATTTGTTTTTGAGATTGTAACTCTTTCAAAATTATCAATAAAATTTATTTCAATTTTTTAAGTCTAACTCTTTACTCGAAATTCATGTGTATAAAGTGATTCAAAAGTTTCAAACTATATATGATGCGAAGAGTTGCTATTGATGGAAGTTTTAGATGTATTTGAAAGTTAGGAGAGAGACAAAGAGTGATTGCAAAGTGTTTTTTATAATAAGTGAATGAATTCTTCTATCACTCATATTTGATGTTGGAGGGAAATTGGTTTAGTGTGGATCCAAGTCATTAAGCACTCTATTCTACAAGTGTAGATAGCAACGGTGAGTTGTCAACCTAGAACATTGTTGGAATCGATTTGAGGTGATTAGACAAAATGACGTCAAGCTTGAGATGTGATGGATCGATGGGTCATGACAGGTGATTTTCCTTATATATCTTATGAGAATTGCATTGGCGCACCTCAGTAACAAAATGTTTGATGAGGCTAAGACTAAGCTTTTGGCTAGATCGCGAGATTGAGCTTCTTCGAATTCTATCTTCAAGCATAAGCATCAAATAAAATGGAAAGGGACTAGCTTACTTGAGAGGAATAGAAAAGTGAAAGAACATAAAACGAAACTGGAATTATTTTTTATTATAATGCATAAAAACAAATCATTTTAAATTTGAATATAAAAAGAGAGTAAATGAAAGTTATAATTTTGTTTGAAATTACGTACTTCTAAAAAATTACATTTACTTTCCTCTCAAATTTTGACTATAAAATAATAATTAATTTCTTTCAATTTTTTATTTTTCTTACCAAACACATCCTATTTTCTTTAAATTTTTACTAGTACAATTTATTTTTTCCTTTCAAAAAAAAGAGAGGAAAAAGTAAATTAGTATGATTTGGAACTGTAGAGTATGTGCTTAAACCCACACCAATGGCTTAAAGGCAAAGCGATTTGGTAATTTAGTCCAAAACTATCGGTTGTCAAAAGTTCTATTAATTCAAAATTAGCAGTTTAAACATTCATTTTCTACGACTTTTTACTCTATGAGGATAGCACATGGTTCAACAGACAAATTACTAAATTACCTTTTTTTGGGTGAATATTACTAAATTACTTCTAATAAAATGGTATAGTATTCAAATTTCGATTAAAACCGAATTAACCAATCAAACGATTTAATTCGATAATTGATCAATTAATCGATCTAATTCGGTCGAAGGTCGGTTAATGATTTTTAAAAATTCGATTATCGATTAATTCAATTTGAAATTGAGTAATTAACTGAATTATTGAACTTAATAAATTAATTTGGATAATTCGATCAAATGAACATTATTCATTTATTTTTTTATATGTTTTATACTGTTTCAATCAAACAAATAAAAACATATAAATTACAGTTAATTTGATTAATCGACCGAATCAATAAAAAATTTTGATTCGGATAATTTTTTTGAAAAATTTTCTGTTCTATTAACGGTTAAAATATTAAAAAGTTTAGTTAATTTTATTAACTGTTTAAACACCACTATATGGCACTCTAATAAAAAAAGCATCTCATCACTAAAATCTTACTATTAAATAAGAATATATATAAAATAATGTTAAAATATGCTTCAAATTTATTTACTTTATACATTTGAATGTTAACTTCTTTATTTTTCTTCATATTTAAATTCAATTGTTAATACTTTTAAGTTAAAAAATAATATTAACTTAATAATCATGTAATAAAAAATAATATTATAACAAATTTAAATTAAAAAAAACAATAGCGTTAATTATTAAATTTGAAAAATAAAAAGTTAAATTCTTTGAAATAAAAAAGGGACTAAATTCTAAAATGACTTAAAAAAAGCATACTTCAACTAAAAAGAAGAAAGGGGAGGGGTTAAAGGGAATGAAGACTGAAGAGTGAATGGTTGAGGATAAATTTGCTTTTAGTGGGTCCAACTGCCCCCAAAGACGGTGACATTATCCAGTGAATGGGTTCGCTAATACAAGAACAAGAGGGTGATGGTAGTGGTTAGAAAAGCTTACCATTTTAAGAAAGCTTTGATGGAAGGGCCAAGCTTTTTTTAAAGCACATATTTCCATTTCTTGCTATGCCCTGCCTTCACCATCAGCTCAACTTTCAGCTCTTAACGCTAAAGCATGCTGTGTCTCATCATCCTTTGGGGCTCTAGAGTCTAGATGGAACAGCTAGCACACTGTCCAATAACCACTATTCTTTCCCAAATATATATCATTTCATTCTTTGAGTGTGGTATTTGAATTTTTTACCTATTTGGGTACTCGAGTTTGATTTGAGTTACACAAAATAGTATTCAAGTTTTAATAACGTTGGGATTAATCCAAATATGCAACCCAAATCATTTTGTTTGAAAATGGGGCAGCTAAAATTTCTAAGAACTCTCCTACTGCCTATCTTGTAATGATTGGCTACTTAAGAAGTGTTATAACCTTCTAGATAGGTGAGAATGTGATTAATTGATAAAATGTTATGTATAAGCAAAGTACTAAGTGCGAAAATTGCGAGTAAAGTACCGAGTAAAGATGATTAAGGTACACCTTATTTAAAGTTCTTTTTAATTTCCATGCTTTTCGTAGGTAACAGAGTACGAATTTCGTAGTATGCATAACAATCATATCGTGAAATCAATTCAAATGGGATTTAAATTACAGCTCTCTCAAGGACAAGATGGAATTATTGATGCATGGCATGTCGGGGGTGTGTTTTTCAAATTTGTCTTGTTTTCGAGCTTGTCTTGTTTGTGAAGTGGTGTTATATACCTTTGTGTCTAAAGTTTAAACTGCTTAGCAAATAAGTTCCCCAAGATTGATGGGTGGTAAACAAAACCGTAACACAGACTGCAATTTGCTTGCTGCACAGCACTGTCCTAGCCTGCATGCAGCACAGGGTGTGGGTGCCTCTCTCAAGCCTTTGCTCTCCACACCACTGAATTGCATTTGCATAAATCAAACTTTTTTTTTTTTTTTTTTTACTTTTTAAAATTAATTAATTTATAAAATTTTAAAAAATAGCGCTGTAATCATAAATTTTCATCAGTTAATGTTAATATTTATATTTATCAAAATTGCCTATTTAGTTCTCAGAGGCTTTTTTTTTAGTTTTAAGTTTTGGGTTGGGTACTGTTTGGGCTAAGATTTTAGATTAATTGGGTTGGTTTGATATGTAGGGATATGGTTATATGGTAATGAGTTCTAGTATTTATAAATTAAAATATATTGATTTAAGGATTTGGGAGAGTTATGAATAAAAAGACATTGAATAGAAAAGATATGAAGATTTATTTAATTTGAAAAATCAACCAACAAAATCAATTAACTTAACCAAATAATTGAAAAGCTGACTTATTTAGGTTTAATCTTAGTTAGATGGGTAGGTAGGGATGAATAAAATTCGATTCGATTTAAAAATATAAAAAAATTAAATTTTAAATTAATTGAATCGATTTATTTAAATTATTCAAATCAACTCGATTCGATTTGACCTAACGTTCACCTCTTAGGATAAGATAACTTCTTGATGTTGGGCAGTTGTAAGTCGGTAATGGGCTAGTAAGGTAATGCAGGGTTGGACCGAAATCCTAGCAACCGAAACGTGAGTGAAGGGTTTAAGACTTAAAAGCTTATTCCAGTAGGGCCCAATATTACTTTCTTTACAGATACAGATAGCTGTATATATTCTCAGCTGAAAGATGGCGAAATGATCTTTGAGCGCGGCTGTGCTAAGCTTTTCAATAATTGAAGCAAGAACCAGCTAGCCCAAACTGCGATTACAAACTTCTGTGGGGGGAAAACATGGCGGGAGCAGCTGAACCACAAAAACGCCAGAGCGGGAGACCGTTCCCACCATCGGCGAGAGGTCCGCCTCCTCCTCCTCGCCCTCGCTTTGAGCCTGTTGATCGCGAAAAGGTACCCCCTTCTCCGTTTTTTTTTTTTCTGTTTCTGTACCCTATATATTTGAAATTATAGGGTTTCAAGGCTCTTAATCTACGCATTCTTGAATTGGAATCGCTAATCTGTAATGTTGCGTAGGGTTTCTATTAGAGGAACTTAGTTGTCTTTTAATGCTTAGTTTTTATTCGTACCTGCTTTAATCTTATTAGGGTTTCAAAGCTTTATCCTTTGGGTTATGATTTTCTTTTTCTTTTTCTTCTGTAATGCAGACTTGTCCTCTATTGCTTCGCGTTTTTACTAAGGTAATTTTCATTTCTCAGAGCTCTGACTTCATTTTTCCTAGTTTAATATGAGCTTGCCTTGTTCCAGCTGCTTTTGTTCTAGAGATGCTTTTTTTTTTATCCGTGTAGATGATTTTGAACTCTCCCATCACTGTAGTTGTGCCTTGAGCCATAGCAACCTACATTGTTGGTGAAGTTCCTTTTCCATGGTTTAGGGGACATTTAAAATTTTTACTCAGGAACTTCAAAACCACATTTACAGAGTCAACTGATGTTCAGGACACTTGGAGAAGGTGATTGGCAAGACTTGTAGTATTAATAGATTTAGGCACAAGTCTATTCCCTTTATATTTTCCAATAGCTAAACACTTTTAAGTTCATACGCACATTAGAGAACCTTGGTCTTTTGGGTAAGAGGAATAAGTTCCTGTGAGCAAAACGTTAGTTCGCAGTCAATTGTCCATACTCTTTTAAGTGGTACTGTCATGGTGGAAGTTTGCAGTGTCCAACGGTTAGCATCTGTTAATAGTTGTTAGGAATACTTTCAAGAAAAGAAAATAATTCGTGGAAGTGGATCATTAGTCTTTTTCCTGTTTCTTATACATAGAGAAGTTTTTCAAGCTTTTGACAATTTGTTGTTGAATCCACAGATTGGTGGTCATCATTCTAAAGAAGATTTTGCAGTGAGAGGAAAGGAACCCAAGGATGAGGTTCAGATTTATACATGGAAGGATGCTACGCTTCGTGAGTTGACTGATCTGGTATGTTACTTTAATGTAGTTTGTAAAAATTGTCAGTACTGTTTTAAACTTTACTGGTATTCTCTTACTTTTTCCTAAGCCTTTTGACTCTATTGAATCTACTTCTTTTACAGGTGAAAGAGGTAGCTCCAGCGGCAAGGAGAAGAGATGCAAGGCTGTCCTTTGCATTTGTATATCCTGACAAGAATGGACGTTTTGTGGTGAGAGAGGTTAGATTTTTTGTTCTCTTGCCTGCATAATTTTGCATCCTTGTGTATCCATATAACATCAAAAAATGAGTTCAGTATGCTTTTGTTCCTATGATGACTTATTGAGATTAACTTTTACTATGGCTTTAATAACCTTGTGAGGCTGATAGTGCCCCACGAGGGCTGGGGGGGAACCTTGTGAGGCGAAACTCTGTCATGTTGGTAACACATTAGTGATGATATGTATGCATTATGTAGTAAAGTTTATGAACTTATGATGGTAATGACTGGAATTTCTACTTAGATAAGACACCTGTATGGTGTATGTTTATGCATATATTATGTAGCTGATTCACGAATTGTTCCTAAGAGAAAGTTTGCGATTAATGATGTAAGTTTTTGCTTCGTCAGGTGGGAAAAACCTTTTCTTATGGTAATGTGAGGCGATTAGATGACAGCAAAACCTTGGGTGAACTTAGCTTTGAGGTAGGCTGAATCTCCCGTGAAACAGCATTGTTTAGTCTCTTACATCTGCTCAAGCTGTGCCATTGATCTTCTCGTTGACATATGCAGATTGGAGATTACTTGGATGTGGCTATTATGTCAGCGGAGCTTTCTTCTGTCCGATAAGTGACTTGGGATCACGAGTTTATCCTACTATGTAAGGAAATCATCAAGAAGATGCAAGTATTGTGTGATTGAACTTTGTAAAATGTTTGAAAGGGAGTGATCCTTGTAGGGAACCTTTCATTGTCCTTGAATTGTTAATCCTTTGTACGATGGATCTAGTAATGTAGCTTGAGATTTTTGGGTAGCATTTTTAACCGTATGGAAACTTCAGTGCAACTTAACGGTGACCTTTTGAGATTTGTTTAAAATTTGGCTTCAGTTAGTTAACTTAACCCAATTTCATTTTCTTTTTGGCTCTTGGACTCTGATTATATATAAATTGGCTTTTAAAATTAGATATATATTATCAAAAGATAACTTAAAGCCAATATTGGGTTATCCATATCATTAGCAGATAAATGAAAATAATAATGATTATTTTAAGATGAAATAATTAGGTACTAAATTAAAGGTTTAAGTCACAATTTGACAGTTGAATTTTGCACATTTTTTCATTTCTATACCTTTTTTTTTTTTTTTTTTTATCTCATTTTAGTATTTGAATAATCACTTTCATCTCAATTTATCTCAAAATTATTTGCATATTTATTTTTAGGTAAACTGAGATGAAAATGATAGTTTAGAATGTGCTAAAGCAAAATAAAATTTTGTTTATTAAAGTTAAAAAATAAATATAATTTAGAGGCTAAATCATACCATAAGCCCAAAATATAATAATTATTAAATTCACTCACATTGAAAATAAATAAAAAAATTATAGACGGCCAGAGACGTATCTAGGGGGTTGATAAATTTTAAAATTTTAAATTAGTAAAAGTAAAATTGTATTTTAGCTTCTTAAAAATAATAAAATTTTGATTTAAACTTTTAAAAATTATAAAAATATAAATTATTTAAATGATGAAATTACATTTTTAATATCATAAAAATTATAATTAATTTCAATCCTTAAACAATTTTTTAACTTGACCCTTGGAGACGACATTTAATCCCCGTTCAGCGATGTTTTCAAAAAACATTTTTCCTCAAAAAGTACTTTACTGTTAAACAAATTACAGTAGATTTATTTTCTCTTTTTCTAACATGCTTTTCTAGCATTCAAAAAGCTAAAATTTTTAATTTTTTAGAACCAAAAGTGCTTTTAGTAGTTTTTATTTTTGCTTGTGAAGTATTATAAAATAATTTACTAAAATATATGTCATCTGGAATTGATATAATTTATTAAAACAATTCAAACTAAACTAAAAAATAAATCGATGAAAGTGAAAGTGGAGTAGTCATAGAGTCAAACTCAAATTACTTGCTAGTAAGTTGACTCCATTACGCTCATAATTACTAATATTTAATCCCCAAGAAGCCACTAATTTAATTGGTTTACAATTAATTTTCTTGGTGCAATCAAATGTTTGGTTAGACGAAAATACAAATACGTAGTTGGGGTAGTTATAAGTTTAGGCCAGACACGTGTCATGCATATATTGGCTGGATTAAAATCAGGCTGCCCCGGCCAGACTCGTTACGAAAACGACATCGTAAGTGTTGGCTAGAAACAAATTATTAAAGGGAAGATAATTGATTAAATTTACAACAATTATCCCCAAATATGAAATATCATCTCTATCTTTGGTAAGGGAAAGAGATGATACGTGAAGTGAAAAAGGACAAAAAGAAAAATGAAAATCGAAAACCAGGGCGGTGATCGAAGATCAACTGTTGTTAGTTTTATCCCCAAATTCATTCTATTGCTTGCTTAGGGCAACCAAATTAACACATTCTTATCCAAATTCTAATTCCTCACTGTTGAGATATATAATTTTGTTAAAGCCTCTACTCCACTGCCAGTTCACACTTCCCTTTCTCTACACTCTAAGTAACACTAATCCTTTTTTTTTCTCTTAACTAATGATAGTATTTGAGTAACACTTAGCTTTCAATGGATTTCAATTACTACTAGCTTTTGCTTCGGATCTGCTGCTCTCTGTTCCACGAGATCTCCTCACTGTTCAACTCGTAATTATCCTTTCACTTTTTTTATTCTGGGATTTCCACTGTATCTTCTTTTCTTTTTCCCTTTTTCTGAGTGATTTTCTTGTTGTTCCTTAGACTTTGATAGCCAATGGCGTTGAAGCGGGGACTATCAAGTGTGCGTGTACTAAGCAACAGAAGTTCTGGATCTCGATTGGCTATTGCCATTCTTGTTTTCATCTCAGTTCTCGCGCCACTTGTTTTCTTTGTCGGTCGAGGGCTTTATATTTCTGGTTTGTTATTTTCACTCACATTTCTAAGTTGCAATTAGCAGATCTCTCGTCGTCTTTGATTTTGATATTTGATTTATATATATGTGTTTGTCTTTTCTCTCGTATAAAATTTGGGAAGTAACTTACATTTTGATTGATTATGAGCTTTGGTTACTGATCCATACAAAATTCTTGACATCTGATCCGATTTGAAAATTCTGAAAATTCAAATTGCTTGACTTCAGTTACACTACATTTGTCGGTAATTGTGGTGTTCCTTGGAAGTTTCAATTTTAACTTGTTGCTCCACTTCACCTCACTGAAGTTTGTTGAATTGCTTTGTGATTCCTAAATTGAGATATCAAGTCAATTGCGTTCTTATCCGTTGTGGTTTCTTCACTATTCAATGTTTCAAACATTTTGGTCTTTTCTACTTGACTGTACTTGACCTTTGTACCGATTTCTGTTTCTTGTGCAGATCAAAATAGTATTCAAAGTGGTTTTAGCAAACAGGTTGCCTATTCTAAAGCTTTGCCGTTTACATTGGTTGTCTTAGGTTACAAACTTGATGGCTTCTTTGTTCTCTATGGTTTTCAAATGGTTGCTTTTTGCAGAATGTTGATTGGAGAGAAAGGTTGACTCTGCAATCTATCGAAAACCTTTTCACTAAGGAGGTAAATGCATGTTGTAGAATGTTCCGTACAAGTTAATCATGTTTCTTGCTTTGACAAGTGTTAGATTTTAACTGTTAATTATATGATGCCACACTTGATTAATTTTAGGTTGTTGATGTTGTAACTACAAGCACGACTGATTTGGGGCCACTAAGTCTTGATTCTTTTAGAAAAGGCAATTTGTCTGCATCATGGAAATTGGTTGGGGTAGAGACTTCGGTTGAGGATAATGCTAATTCAAAGGTTTGAATAATAGATCAATCGCTTGTATTTGCATTTTCCCATTTTTTACAATCCTTTTGCTGGAACTAGTTTTCCGATTTTAGTTTCTGATTGACTGATATTTGCTGGATCCTCACATGTTCAAAGTCAAACCAAAAGGCTACAGACTCGAAACAAGAAACATCTCAGGATAAAGAGGGAGAGTTTCTAGATGGTAATTTATTTCTCTGTTAAATGTATGCATAGTGCTCTTTGTAAAATTCCAATCATGCTAACCTGCCTGTTCCATGCAGATGATCATTCACATGATACACCTGCTAAAATACTTCGAAGGGTAATTACCTTTGTTTGATGCACTGTCTGCTTTAGTGTCATAGAATTTTATAATAAATGGGCATTTTATTTACCTTGCAGCAACTTAGAGATAATAGACATAAGAAACGGGCCACTGAATTGGTGAAACAAGATGAGAAAGTTACCGTGAAACTTGAAAATGCTGCCATTGAACGATCCAAAGCTGTAGACTCTGCAGTTTTGGGCAAATACAATATATGGAGAAGAGAAAATGAGAATGTTAACTCTGATTCTGCAGTGCGCTTGATGAGGGATCAAATTATAATGGCAAAGGTTTATGTCAGTATAGCTAAGTCGAAAAATAAGCTTGACTTACAACAAGAATTGCAAATTAGGCTGAAAGAGATTCAGCAGGCCTTAGGAGAGTCAACGGCTGATTCTGATCTACCTCACAGGTAAAGGATACTCAATCCTGAATCTCATTGGCGATGTGGTGTATGTTACCTCTGTTTTTGCTCTTATTGATTCTGGCAGTTCCTTATTTTGTGTTCTCATGCAACTTTGTTTAGTGCATCTGTGAAAATTAAAGAAATGGGTAAAGTTCTATCCAAAGCGAGAGAACAATTGTTTGATTGCAAGTTGGTTACTGGAAATCTGAGAGCAATGCTTCAGACATCGGAAGAACAAGTTAGGAGATTGAAAAAACAGAGCGTGTTCCTGAGTCAATTAGCTGCCAAAACAATTCCCTATTCAATCCATTGCTTGTCATTGCGTTTGACCATACAATACTACCTCCTTCCCCAAGAGAAGAGACAATTCCTTAGAAGTGAGAATTTGGAAAATCCAAATCTCTACCATTATGCCCTCTTCTCTGATAATGTCTTGGCTGCATCAGTTGTTGTCAACTCAACCATCATGAATGCCAAGGTGATATAAGCTGCCTTATCTTGTGTAACTGTCTAAGTCTCTTTTCCTTTTTTTCATTCAAGAGTAGAAAGTCATCTATAGACTTTCTTAAGAATTGAGCCTCAGGTGCTTTCTGGACTGTTCTTTTCTTGGTGGTATATGCAGGATCCTTCAAAACATGTTTTTCATCTCGTTACCAATAAACTTAATTTTGGAGCTATGAACATGTGGTTTCTGTTGAATCCCCCTGGAAAAGCCACCATTCATGTTGAAAATGTTGATGAATTCAAGTGGCTAAATTCATCCTATTGCCCTGTCCTACGTCAACTTGAGTCTGCTTCAATGAAGGAGTATTATTTCAAGGCGGATCATACAACTGTATCTGGATCTTCAAACTTGAAGTATCGAAACCCTAAATATCTCTCAATGCTTAATCACTTGCGGTTCTATCTGCCACTGGTCTACCCTAAGTTAGATAAGATACTGTTTCTTGATGATGACATTGTTGTCCAGAGAGACTTGACTGGATTATGGTCTGTGGATCTCCATGGAAAAGTGAATGGTGCTGTAGAAACTTGTGGTCAAAGCTTTCATCGTTTTGACAAGTATCTTAACTTCTCAAATCACCATATTTCACGAAACTTTGATCCTAATGCTTGTGGATGGGCGTATGGAATGAATATGTTTGATCTCAAGGTGTGGAAAAGGAAGGATATCACTGGCATATACCACAAGTGGCAAAATATGGTGAGTCTATGAATGGCAATCTATCTGATATCATATTATTAATTTCTCCTTCACACACACACCTCTTCATGCATTCATACAGAAATTGTTTTCTGATTGATGGGTCAAATTCTCAGTTTATCAATCATCATATTCAAATTCTAGTGGACATGTAGCTAAGTTATATATGCCAAGTGGTTGTATTATAGTTAATTATCATTATTGCTTGGATGCGGAATTGTGCTGATTGATGCATGTTCCCTTTGATTCAATGTTTATCAGAATGAAGATAGGGCATTGTGGAAGCTTGGGACGCTTCCTCCAGGGTTGATCACATTCTATGGTCTAACACATCCGCTTGAGAAGTCATGGCATGTACTTGGTCTGGGCTACAATCCAAGCGTAAACAAGAAAGAAATTGAACGTGCTGCAGTTATCCACTACAATGGCAACATGAAACCATGGCTGGACTTGGCTATGACAAAATATAGACCATACTGGACCAAGTATGTCAAGTATGATCATCCCTACCTTCGCAGTTGCAACCTTAGTGAATGAAGTTGAATTAAGCGTGGCATTTTGTTTACTTACTTTTCTTCTCTCTATCCCCACATTGTTTATTCTTATTTGTATTTCATTAAATTCATTCCTTTAGTGCTCACCCGTTGGAAGGAGTTAACGAATTGTATGCAATGTTGACAGTTGAAGACACCCGTTGATTTTTTTACATTTAGACAACAGAATAGGTAAAATCTCATATGGCTGTATTTTTTGAACAATGGCTCCCCTTTCTAGGTTTAAATTTTGTATTTATATCCTTGGAAAGACTCCCAACTTCTTGCTTTGTTTCTTTCAGCCATGTTCTTTTCAATGTATTTGGTATCAAATTTCTTTTTAAAACCTTCATCTATTTATTTGGATAAATTAATTACTCAAATCTCATTTCAAAAATTTGCTGCAAGTTTTTTTCACAAATCACCGTTTTGTTAATTTTTTTTATGATATTCCAAATTACATAACAAACTTAAGAAAAATAAAACAAGAAAGAAAGTAATTTATTTATTCAATTATCATTTCAAGCATGGTTTTATGTTGGTGGGGTTACTCCTTTCAACTTCACGGAGGTGGATACGTTCAATCATCAACCTCTAAATAGGCGTTTGGCTGTGCTGGAAATTTGTACTGATGGTTGGCCCGTCCTCTAAAACTAAAAACGCCAAAAATCTTTAAACTACCATTCGGGTTTAGTATCATGCAGGTGTCCAAGTGTTTTGTGTAAGCACTCTCCCGTTTTTCAGTTTATGCCTTATCCTGGATTTTGTGCTTGGTTACATCACGGTTTAGTGATAGAATTGGTTGTGTCGCCAATTCCTCTGTTAGTTGGATTTCATCAATTGAGTCAATTCGTCTGATTTAATTAAATAAATCATTTAAAATAGATATAAATAAAAAATTTGATTTAACTGGTCAATATCAAAATACCAATACTTAAATCAATCAATCTAATATCTTTCTCTGAACCGATATTACAATCAATTTTCGATCTGGTTCAAGCAACTATAAATTATATAGCTGCACCAAGTGAACCATAATCTGTGATCTATTAATTGGTTTTTTTTATCTACCTCACAAATAAATTGAGTTGGAAAAAAAAAAAAAGAAACACAGCAGCATCCAAATGACTTCTTAAATGTGACTCCCTTAATCATGATTCACTGATGTGGTAATCAAGCAACTAACTCACCAACCTTATTCCTTAAGACCCACAATGGAGATTCAACGTATAAATGCTTTCCCGTGCTAATTGTCTGGACCATTAGATTCGACATATAAACGACTCTCCCAGCTGGTAATTAAACCATTAACTTTTCTTTTTACAAAATCTTTTATTAGAGAGCGTTTTAGAGCACAAGCTTCAATGTCCTTTAATTTACTCTTGCCTTGTAGGAATCGGTTTACTTCCATTCAAAGTCTAGCTCCAAACTCAGATCCATCACCATATAAACATTAACAGTCAAATGTCGAGGCTATTTTTCTTGTTTTTGAAGCCAATTGGAGAATGCTTCGGGACTGTTCATGTCAGCTCTGTAATGTTTCTGAGTAAAATCAAGAAAAGTTGCCCGTTTAAAAGTATGGGTTGTCGGCGGTCACTAAAGCAGCAGCTGGTCGTACCGTTTTGTCCATCTTGGGACACACAAAGAAAGCATCACATCCTGCTGCTCTTTGATTTTTTATTTTACCACTGCTCTATGCGAGTCAACGCGGTCTGATGGAGCCTGAAATCTCACAATTTTTGTCTCGTGCCAAAATTAAGTTGAAAATATGTACATTAATTTAGACATCATCTTCTTTCACATAAACAATAAACAAACTCCAAATACACCACTCATAATTTATTCATATTTTTTGTAAAGATCGGGTTTCTCACTTTTATCATTTTTATGATGGCATACTTATTCATAATAAATATTTACAAAAACAAAAAACAAAAAAACCCTAACTTACCAATTGAAGCAACACAACTTAGGCAGTATTTTTTTAATATCCTCGTTGCTCTTGACATTTAAACGATAGACAAAAAACCTCTATCAGGAGTACTCAAATTCATCATGTATATGTAATGAATCATATTAGTAGGCATTAAACGTATTTAAGAATAAATCATATCAAATCCCATTAAATTAATGATTTTAATTTTTCAAGCTCACCGGCTTCTAAAGATACCATATCTTAAGTTGAAACTAAAATTGAACCCCATAGGGAAGTAATTATGAGATAAGGGGTCCACTTTTATCCTCTTTCATTCGTAAATATCCCTACTTCCAAGAAGAACGAGTTAAATGAGGATATTGTGCCAAAACTCTGTTCAAGTACAATCTCAACTTCCTCGAACCATCAGTTTAAAAATTCTTCGCTCTATCTATGGTGTGAATTGTCTCCATTTTAACGGCTTTTTACACCCTATACTGTATGAATTGTCTCATTGTATTATTCAACCTTTTATATAATTTAATTTTTATAACAAAAATATATTCTACTTAAATTTACTCTTAATTTACATGAAACCAATCCGTATATCAATATACATTCTTTTACTAAAAATATTTAATTCAATCATTAAAATATGATTGAAACAATTTACATATAATGGCCCGCAGAAATCAATTTTCTTCACTCATGAAAGTGCTATCATACAAATTTATTGTAAAATTTTAAGTCGATGTAATAATAAAATTGCTTTCTACCTCTTTGAGTTTATGATATAATATTAAAGATGGATGTTACCATGAACGTGTCGCCAATGTTGACGACGAAAGTTCCTCGGACGGGAGTTAGAGAATGCCATTGATGATCTGCGAAAACCTGAAGGCCACCCACCTGATCCCGATCAAGAATGGTCAAGGCAGTCGGGTCGGCGTGAGGACCGGCTCCTAGAGCCAAATCAGGTTTTGGGCGCGGCTAATGATTCAGTCTCAAGATTGGGTCTTTTCCTTGGAAGAAATCTCTCAAGTAAGCTCGGCCAAGTCCCACACTTAATCCCAGCAGCTCCATTACCTCCATGGAAAGCTTGTTCATGGCTTCACAATATTCCTGGTAAACCTTCCTATCATTGAAACACATTACACATGCTATATAACATTTGTCTGGTTTATTTAAGATAATATATAGAATGGTGAGATTTTAGCTACCCGAAATGTCTAAAATCTTGACCACCCATTACACTGACGAAATATTGTTCCACGATATTTGGACTGTCAGGGCAATATCGAAAAGACACAGCTTCTTTCCATGGCAGCTTGGAGGAAAACCTGCCAACGAAGCCACTCGAATATCCATAGTTTTCTCCTATTTTTCTCTGTGCCTTTTGCTTCTCACAGAGTCGTATACTGAAGAACAAGTCCATGCACCGATGAGCTTTATCCACAAGCCCCGGATCCACCCCATGGTTTACAACCATAAAAACTCTTTGTTCTTGCACGCCTTATCGACAATCTCTGCAGCTTTAGACACAGCATGGTGGTGATCGGCACCGGAGAAGACAAATCCCAAGTCAATGGTTGGAACTACAAGCTGTGGGGCTTCCAGGCATGGTCTCTCGTGGTGTGGCCATATGAACTGAGATGGTATATCAGATTCAGATCCAAGGATTGATGCATCTAAAGCTGAAGGTTGATGTTGGTTTTTTGTTCCTTAAGTTGGTAAGAAATTAGACCTTTCACCAGGTGCAGGCATTGGCTAATATGTAATGTACCATTTCAGTTGTGATTTGATTGTTTTTGTTTTGGCTCTGGGGAGAAAAAAAAAAGAGAGCAACAGAAGAGTATAAACTATGGTAGCTTTTACTTGAGGGCATTATTTTACATGTTATACCCATCATACTTTTTTACATGCAAAATTATCAAGGACGCAATTTCAAGCAGAGCAGCCGTTTTATCTACCCTTGTCAAAAGCCCGTTTTGTTTGTTTCATTTGAAGACAAATACGATATAAAAGAAAAATTCGGAAAATTAATCGTTGAACTCAATCCGATAGATGCTTTGAAAAATAATAAAAAAAAACATATAAAAGAAGACGAAGAAAGTATAGCACACTCATTTCATATGAATATGTTTGGATCATACAGGAATTTTGTATGCACTATCAGTCAATAAATTACAACTTGTTCAACATTCATCCATAAAATGTTTGGAAATTTCTTTTCTCGATTACATATAATAAGCTTCAACTTCTTTAAAATGGATGGGCATAATCATGAATAAAATCATGCTGTGAACTCTAAAGGACAAAATTGAAGATTATGGGGGACGCAAAGCAGCACACCGACTACCCAAACCAACCAAATAGCTTTAACCATTGTCTCCATTGATTTTCTAACACACTTGGACAAGGTTGTGCTAGCCAGATACGTAAGGTTCAAAGAGTGTTATCCAAGGATTTGGATCATACTGCATTACATCAGCCGCTCGTTCAAACTCTTCTCTTAGAACTTTAATGCTGAACTTGTCCACCACTCGACCAAGGTCATGAGATACCGCAAACGGATCCTCTATGCAGATTAAATGACGATCATTGTCAATTCTTCTTGTCCACTCTTTTTCTCCCTTACTGCACAAATGGAGCCATCAAATTAAAAACGTTTTTGTTCTGTAGATTTCATTTATTTTATCCCTACTCTAACACCTACAACTATTTGGTCCTCGATTTATGCAAAACCAAATATAGCATCTATTGATCTTTTGCAAATTGCAAGCCATTCTAAAAGAGTGCACTTACTAGAGTAAATGGGATCTGTTAATAAAATAATTCATTCACCACAAGATGCAGCTAATACCCAAAGAAAGTATTTAAAACGAAACCAGATACAGTTAGTGTCTCAAGGCTGCAACCGTTTTTAAAAAAATAAGACTAAGTCCTAGGGAGAATTGACGAAACCATACACTCATATTTTTCTATGCTTCAATTAGTTCTTTGCTAAACCAACAGTGGTATCGAGAGCTATTTTTCTTGAGGGACCTGTGAGAAAAAGTTTACAAGAGTTCTGAGAGAAAATTGAGAGATACAATTATGAGGTTTTGAGAAAAATGGAATCGCAATCAAGTAACATGTCTTTCTTAGCCCCACCTATGTTTGATGGAGAGAATTATCAAGCATGGGTTGTGAGAACGCAAGCATACATGGAAGGTTGTGATTATTGGGAAGCTGTCAAAGAAGACTATGAGGTGACTCCACTTCCCTACAATCCAACTATAAACCACATCAAAATTCACAAGGAAAGAACCACCAAGAAGGCTAAGGCAAAGTCTTGTTTTTATGCTTCAGTTTTACCAGCCATATTCAATAGAATTATGGCTTTTGGATCAGCGAAGGAGATATGGGACTACCTCAAGGCTGAGTATCAAGGAGATAATAGGATCAAGAGCATGAAGGTGCTGAACTTGATCACAAAATTCGAGAGGCTACAAATGAAGGAGTCTGAGTCAATCAAAGAATACTCGGACAAGCTGATAGATATTGCCAACAAGGTAAGAGTTCTTGGGATTGATATCTCTGATTCTAGACTGATGCAGAAAATACTTGTCTCTGTGCCTGAGAAATATCAAGCAACAATTGCCTCTTTGGAGAACAACAAGGACTTGACTCAGTTGAGAGCAATGGAGTTGATCAGTGCTTTACAAGCACAAGAGCAAAGGAGGCTAATGAGGCAAGAAGGAAGCATAGGAGCATTGACGGCTAAGATGCAGCAAGGCAAAAAAGGAGAGGAACAGAAGTGGAATGGGAAGAAGAGTGATGGCAATAGTGGTTCAGAAATTGTTGCAAAAGGTAATGGTACTGGAAATTATAATAAGTATTCTTCATGTAAGTATTGTGGAAAACTGAATCATCCCCATTTCAAGTGTTGGAGAAGGCCGGATGTGAAGTGCAGAAAGTGCAACTTGATGGGGCACATTGAGAGTTTCTGCAAGGAACCAATAAATCAACAGCAAGGTGGAGCACATGCTGCAGTTAAAGAAGAAGAGGACCATCTATTTGTTGTCTCTTGCTTCTTATCAAGCACTTTATGAGACGGTTAGTTGATGGTGGTTGCACCAATCACATGACTTGTGATGAGAAGTTGTTTAAAGACCTTGACAGGTCATTGAAGTTGAGAGTAACAATAGGAAATGGAGAGTACTTAGAAGTGAAGGGAAACGGCACAATGGCAATAGAGAGTTGTGATGGAACTAAGTTGATCTCAGACGTTCTGTTTGTACCTGAGATTGATCAAAACTTGCTGAGTGTGGGGCAATTGATAAAGAAGGGATTCAAGGTGATGTTTGAAGAAGGAAGATGTCTACTCCTTGACTCTAGTGGCAATGAATTAAGATCAAGATGTTGAAGAAGAGTTTCTCATTGAATCCATTCGAGGAGGAGCAAGTGGCATCCAAGTGTCATGGAGTAATGACATCAGATCAAATGGACCTTGCTGAGAAAATTAAGACAATTATGAAATTGATGACGCAATGTAATGAAAAGAGTGTTGAGCTTGAGATAAAATCAATAGATAATCGAATCTTGCAAGAACAACTGCAAAACAAGTCTTATGAGAAAAAGGAATTGCATGCAAAGGTAACTTTTTTGGGGCAACAATTGCCATTTCTCTCCAATGATAAATTATCATATTTTGCACATGGAATATCTGAAGAACATTCTGATGAGCTACGAAAAAAAATTCAATCTCAAGAGATAGAGAGTAAAAAAAATAAAAGTGGAACATATGCAATTTTCAGAAGAGAATAGTGGGTTATGGTTCCAAAATCAAAAGCCGACTGAAGAAGCATCATATGCGAAAGAATTAACATCTATAGATACTGTTGAGTTTAAGAATTTAGTTGGTGAGGTGATTAAACTTTCACTGCAAAATGCAAAATTGAAAAAATGAATTATTAGCTGCGAGAAGAAACTTGTTTATTGCAGATCAACGGATTAGATGACAGATATATATTTTTTTTTTTTATGTTAGTCGATTTGAGTTTCTTAGGAATAAACTTGGTGTCCGCAGCAATTGAGTCAGGAGGAGAATGTTAGTGTCTCAAGGCTGCAACTGCTTTTTAAAAAATAAGACTGAGTCCTAGGGAGATTTGACCAAGTCCTAAGGAGATTTGTTAGCTTGTTAGTAGAAGTAGGAGTTGTTAGCTTGTTAGTAAGAATAGCAATTTGAATTTTTGCTGAGGTTGTTATTTGAGACTTGTATATAAGGGCTGCTTTGTTAATGAATTAAATAATCCATTTCACTCATATTTTTTCTATGCTTCAATTAGTTCTTTGCTAAACCAACAGATACATGCATCTTAACTTGTACTTATGAGTTCAGAAACCATGAAAACATTTTATATTTTCACCTCAAACTTTATTAGCATTCCTGAAAGATAATAGTTTGCATCTCACCTGATCAAGCTTCCAGTGCGTACAGATATTACTGAATTTGCATAATCATGAACATATGCCCAATAGTTAAAGAATGCCCACACCAGTTCAGCAATAGTTTCCTGGTTAGAAGATCCAAAATTGCAAAGGTTTTCGACTTTATCAAAGTAAGCACACTCAACATCATCCACAGTGACAGAGAAGGTTGTCTCCATTCCCTGAAAGAGAAATAGCAAATGAAAAATCTGAATGACTAACCCAAAAACATCTAGTCATGGTAATTTTGCAAAAAAAAAAAAAAATCTTCTCAAGAAATGTTTCATGCAAAGGAATAAAGACCATGATATGTGTGACATGAAACTAACTTCATATAAATACGGACCATAAGACTGCTCATAGGGAACAGAACCAATAATCACACACAAACCATGCAGGTAAAATGACTGCAGCTCCTAACCAGTGAAAGATCAAAATCCACAATAAATGTCCTTTTCTTTCAGTGACAGATTTTTCCATTCATTATATAACTCTCTTTCTTAAGTGTGCCACCCTTTCATTATATCACCCAATTCCCTCTACCATGCCAAAGCAATACAAGGTACTGGTAAACACACAGTCAATTGATCCTTTATCCTTAAAATATGCAGCCAAATTTCAGAGCCTACTAGACAAGGCATGTAAAAAAATAGTAATAAACAATAACTGAATAAAACCAAAAATGGTATATAAGAAATTAGATTATCGTGTTACCTTTACTATTTAGGAGAAGAAAATTTCTACCAACAATGTAGTAGCAAAGGTAGGGCAAAATCCAAAAACTAATTAAAAACAAAATTTGATATAGGAAGCAAAAAGCATACACACCTGCAAGCATGGAAGGATAGCAGGTCTACGTTGCTGTAAGAAATGAATGCACGTCAAAACATACCTGCAAAGACAATACTAGTTAAAAACAATAATTGATAAAAATAAATAAATAAATAACAAGAACAGGTGACTTTACCCGATCTCTAGATACATGAATCCTACCTAAATTGGCATCATCACAGCTTATACTTTTATCTATGTTTTTATTCATTTCAAAGTAAACCAAATAGACTAACCACAAACATCATTGAAATATGCAGCTCAGGAATGATGTTGCTAGCTATGGGAATAGCATTATAGTTGCAAACAACTCACGCGTAGCTAGATAGAGTTCCTTGGTAAGTTGCATTCACTCCTCTGGACTTGGCCCAGTGCTTCACAATACAAGCCAACTGCCGTAATCTTACATCGATCTTTGCATAATCTCGTAGAAGCCTTGTATTTACTACAGCCAAAACATTGTTTACACATATGTCACAGGAAATTCCAGTCACTGGATCCATAAGCTTTACTATGGGGACCCTAGCACGAGTCAGTGCCTGTACATGAGGCCAACAGCAAGTTATACTCAAATTTACTGTAAAGTTTAACCATAAACAGTCTAAGCTTCAATTGCAATATTCTCCATACACATTATGAGTCTGAACTTCAAGTGCAAATTCTCTATACAGAATATGAAAGCATATCAGCTGGAAGTGACAACAAAAAGTAAGAAAGTTCAATGGAAACAGAAGGGGGGGGGGGGGCTCAGAACCCGCAACTTCTCAAACTAATATAAATCCGACGATGAATCTTAAGGGTTGTAAAATAGAGACTACTTAAGGGGCATGTACTAATCAAATTTCAGCAGAAGATTTTCTCATCTTAAATTATCATCCACAAAGGCAAAAAAAAAAAGAATGCATTAATTGCCACTTGTAGTCAACCTATCAAGATTACAACCTGCAGAGTGCACAAATTGTAATCATGGCTCATTAACATTGGCCCATTTAAAAGTAAAAAATAAAAAACCGAAGTCCTAAGAAGCAGCTATGAATAAATAGAACAAATCAGTTGAAACAAAGCGAATTCAGAAAATTGCAATCTAAAACAAAACAAAACTGAAAATCTAAGCAAACATTATATACCAATTTGAAAGGAAAAAAAATGATCGCTACACCACATATGTAGTTGATTAAAATGAATTTTGGAGAAGGTAACACATATCAACCTGCACATTCTGAAGATTATCTGACTGCAAAATATCTGCCAACTTTAGCAAGATTTCAGACTTGTCGTGAATGTCCTCATTAAACGCAAGGCAAATATCAATGTCACTCTTTGACACCCCAAAAGAGTTCTCACAAGATCCATAGAGATATAACCGTGCTTCTGGCCATTCTTTGCAAACAAGTTTCTCAAGTAATGCTAACAACTGTTTCTGCTTAGCTTTTTCTTCCACAGGAGGTATAAGTGACTCATAAATAGCAAGTAAAGGTGCATTTAATCTGTGAATATCACTGCGACAATCCGTCCGCCTTTTTAACATTCTCTCCCTCTGGCTAAGTAGCCTTTGCCCCCTGTTATCTTTTCTGTATTCCTGATAAAAAAAAAACCACAAGTAATCCTGAATTCAAACATAGTCTAGCCTTTCACTAAGTAATAATGATGAAAGGTCCAAAAATTTCAGTATGAAATTCTGACTGCCTATACACAGTCCTTGGTGTCTGATAAAACTCAAACTTCAAGGGCACTGATATGATGAGTTCAGCCAAACATTATTTGGACGATATTACCAACTAAATTTAAGATGTATTAAGCATATACTACCAAATTACCTGTGACCATATAATTTCAATTATAATTCGGGCATCCACCTCAATCTTTTAACACTCAGATCTCTCAAAGCTTCAAAGATTATAGCAATTGATTCAAGGCAATAAAAAGTAACAGAAGTTAGAAAATAAGTCTACCTTCTCCCGATGATGCCGCTTCTTGACATTCTTATCATCTGATTCATCCTCAACCAACAAAGATTCAACAAACTTTTCCTCAATTTCATCCACTTCGTCACCATCTTCTCTTCTAGGCTTATCACGCCTTGAAAACCCATTTGCACCACCATCCATATGCAATTCCAAAAGAGGCCCTTCAATCTCAGTCACTGAAACAGACTGCAGATTACTCCCTGCCGGCGGCACAGGGTGATCAAACTGTTCACGAAGTCTCGTTTCATTGTCATAACTCAAATGACCCAGTTCAGCTTTTAATTTATTTACACTGTGCTCAACATGCCTCGTATTTTTTCTGAAATCCCGACTTCCTCCTCCTCTTCCTCTTCTAGGCTTTCCTGAAAACCATGGAGGCGGTCTTGGAGTTTCAGCAGAAGTGGTAGACCTGCGATTCCCATCATGATGCTGTTGCTTTCCTCTTTCATCAGAATTTCGATGTTGGAAAAAGTATGGACTCGAATTTGGATTGGAATTAAGCCGCGAGTTAGATTGCTGATTTGAAATTTTCAAATTCGGATTTTGAAGCTCGCCATCAGGCTTTGGAAGGGTTTGAATATCACTAGGAAAAGAACCAAAGACGAGTTTTTGTTCTCGATGCTTTTGCTGGGTCAGATTCGGGATTACGTGATTGTTATTACTGTCTATCCTTGAAAGCCCTATCCTTCTCAAGCCATCCACTAACGCTTCTTGATTAAAGGCGATTCGGTTTCCCGGTGAAAACCAAGGGTTTTGGCGAAACCCTATCAAATTAGGATCGAAGGGCGGAGAGAGAGTGTGCGGCCAAGGACTGGGGAGATCGCGTCCATTCGGTGACCAAGATGGCGGGAAAGGGAGTGTGGGCCCCACTGCTTGAACGGCAGGATCAATGGCGAGCGATTGAGCTTGCGGTTGAGGCACGGTCATGGGAGCCACTCTAGGGCGTAATGGAGGTTGTTGTGGACGATGATGCGATCGGGGCTTTAGGAGTAAAGAAAGGAGGAATTCGCCACCGTTGGTAGTGGGTGGCGGTGGCGCATCCCCTCCACTGCCGGTCATCGAAGCCCGTTTCTCTGAATTTTTACACTTGAGATAGAAACAAGGAAAGAGGGAGTGAAGGAATGAATCGCCAAACTCTCAGCGTATCTGATTAAAAAAGTATTGTGTTAATTTTGGTGCCGTATTTTTCCTTTGCTCCAGTCAGCATGACTGACTCTACCTCACCTGAATGAGAAGCCCCATTTTATAATTTTTTATTTAACTTTATTTCTTTTCCAAAACATATAAATAATTAAATATTGTTATACAGGTTTTTTTTTTATTAGTGAAAAAACGTTACAATTTAATAAATCTAGACAACAAATGTGATGACAGGCAGGATAAATGGATGACGCTTAAAATTGTGTTAATTGTAGTTGATTGGTATTGTTGTTACGGAAAGATAATATGAGTTTGAATATATTGAGGTGGATTAAAATTTATAATGAGATTATTCGAAAAAATTACATAAAGAAAATTGCATCGTAAATTAATCAAAAAAAATTAAAAAGTAGCAAATGAATTTTTTTTTTTTTTTGTGAATTACAAAAAAACTAAAAGAGTGATGAAATTACACTTGAAACGATGAACACCTGATTTTCATATCAACATACGGTTTCAACAAATGAGATCTTTGGATCAATATCTATAACCTTTTACAAGACAGATATATAAAAGAAATGATAGGGTAATGAGAGTTATTATAATGACAATTATGCTTACATATTACATTTTTGGCAAGATTTTCACTATTTATACAATAAGGAGAGAAGGAAGAAGTATATATATTATTTCCTAAAAAGTAAACCCAATAATCTTATTAATGGTCCCAATACTGCAACACCATCCTCAGTAGAATAAAGTTAATTTGTCTTATGGTGTCTCATGGCGATTTAAATTCAGTTCACATTTTTTAGCAAATAAATTCAACACTTATAGGAGGATGAAAAACAAATTGATAATTTATAAATTTAGTCTTGTTTAATTATTATGTAAACTGCTATAAAACTATAAATTTTAAATAAGAAAAACAAAGGTGATGAGATAAAATAACAAAATAGGATATTTTAATTGATCTTTTATTTTATTTTTTTGTTGTATAAAATAAGGGATAAATAATCATAATTAATTAATAAAATTCAATGAATTCTTTACAAATAGTTGTAAACGCGTTAATTTAACGATGCAATCAGTTTTAATGTGAAAATTTTAATCCTCCTATTAAGAATTTTATAAAATATATTTTTTGTATTTAATATATTATTTTTAAGTAAATTTAAAAAAAAAACAATATATTAATTTTATTTTAATGTTTTTATCATTACGCTAATGTTAGTTTTTTAAAAAAAATCAATATTAGTAACAAAAAGTAGAGGGAAAATGATACAAAAGCCAGCAAAATTAAATATTTATAATAAAGTATCATTTTTAACAATAATATTGAATTAGTTATTGTTGCTAGTATGGGCAGCCTAGCTCACAGGGTTGATTTGGCAGCAGCAGCAGACTCATTAAGACACCCACAGCAAGTGTCCACAAATTCCTTGATGCTCTTAAGCAGTGCTTCCGCCTTCAACTGATCGAAAATTTCAATCCCATGGAAACCTCCTTCAGCGAACTCCGCCACCACATCCACCCCACGCGCCTCCAGAATTTTCACCAACTCCCTCTGCTTGTCAATTAGTGGATCCCCTCCGTGGCCTGTCACTAAGCACCGTGTCAGCCGTACAATCTTCTCCTTAAGGAACCCGTCAGCCGTCATCGGGTTGCAAAACTCATGATCCCGGTCAGCTCCCTCTGGCAAAGCCAAGGACCACATCAGATCATTAGCTGGTAAAGGCAAGATCCTGTCATTGACGAATCTCTTCTCCGATTCAGTCCTTTCCACCCCACCGAAGTAGGGCTGATTCATTATCAGCCCTATGATTTTCTCAGGCCAGATATCGATGTCCAACGCACGTAAAGCTGCATGGAAAACTATGTTGCCCCCTGCACTAGTACCCATCAGAAAACACTTGGAAAAATCTACGTACTCTTTTAACCACGGATCACAGCCGTTGACATCAATCGCCTGGTCCCGGACCCACATGATGGTTTCAACGGCGTCATCGTATGCAGCCGGAAGGCGATGCTCCGGTGCCAGACGGTATTCGAGAGAGATGACTACGGCTGGGAGTTTAACTGCCTTGACACTGCATGCATCGTGGAAAGGACGAGAAGTAGCACTGAAGAGGATAAAACCGCCACCATGAAAGTGTATTAAGAGAGGGAGCTTATGATTGGTGTTTGGTGGTGGAGTTGGAGGCCTGTAGAGACGCATGAAGGTTTTGTTTTGGGGATTCAGAGGGATGTCCTTGAAGAAGGCGAGTTGAGATGTGTTGGAACCGGTGCTTTCTTCTTCTGTAACTGAAACTGAAGGGAAAAGAGATTGTCGAATGAGTGACCCATCTGGATTTTGGACAATTTTGAGTAACTTGTAGGGATCAATGCATGGTGCTGAAGTAGAAGATTGATCTTCCATGGTTTTCGGACAGCTTGAGTGGGATGAGAGAGGATGCGGTTTATGAAGAAATAAGTTGTAGCAAACTCAAAATACCTACTTATGACAACAACTATTAATTGAAATAAACATCATTAAAACTGTGTCTAGTAAATAATTAATATTTGTAAAAGATGTACATAATATAAAAAAGGGTGATTCTACAGTTCATGAAATTTTTAACTCTAATAATAGAGTAAAATTTATGTGAACAATGTTATATCATAATTTAAATAAAGGCAAATATGTTAATTCCCAATTATTATTAACTTAATTTAATATAACATCATATGAAAATGTATTATTACAAAATGAAATAATTAACATTGAAGGGATAAATAAACTTAGAGTAAATAAATAAAATAATCATTGTGTTGTAGAAGAACTAATACTTTAGAAGTAAATCTTCTCTAATCGATGTAATTATGTAGTAAATGTTACCATCAAGATTAATACAATACTTCAATATTCGTTCACCCGAATAAAAAATGTGAAACACAAATGATATTGTTCTTATTAGAAGTAGACTAAAAACTAAAGATGAAAATTTGGTCGAAATTTTGACTAAAAAAATTTTCTGAACAGAAAATAGGCGAACTAAGAAAAGCAAATAATAGATTGATGTTTGCTTGTTGTGTAAAATAAGAAGAATGACTTGCAATTTATATTATTTTATGAAGGGGTAAAATGTTAAAATAGCAATCTCAATTTCCAAAATTAGCAACAATAATTGTGCACATGTGTTCGACCTTTAAACCCAACAACACAAAGATGATAAGAGGTAAGACTTTATTTAAACTTCTTTAGAGGTCTTTTCTTAACCAATGTGGGATTACCAAGCAAGTTTGGGATCAAGCACAAAGACGAGGTATGATCCTTTACTATGGGGTTGCCTTTCTCTTATCATCTCTTTCCTGTCAAGCACAAAGACGAAGTATTATTATTTACGGGGATTAATGTCTTCTGTCTCATTTTTATTATCATCAACTTCATTCCTTTTTTTTTTCTTTATTATCAAACTTCCTCATCAATGAAAAGCATTAGAAAATACATACTCCGATTGTTGGGTATCAACACCACCTAAATTAAACTCCAAACCCAATCCATCTGATTTCTAACCTTTTGAAATTAAAATTTCTAGAAATTATAAAAATTGTATGCTGTCGTCATATCATATAGTCCAACATTTCATTTTCCGGATGGTAATAATGAGATGGAGTGGAGTTAGGTAAAAATAATAAATTGATTTGAGCAACTACTACCAGTTTTAGTTGGGTAGTTAATAATATAGCGCATTTACTTTTGGGTCAGAGAGTTCATAAATGCTGCAGCACATGGCTTTCTCGCGACTCTGTCTCATTCACATAATTGATCCAAGTTTGTTTTGTTTTGTTTTGTTTTGGGTTGCTGTGGCTCCATGTGAATGATAATTTTTCAATATCTAAGAGATTCATGGATTTGCCTTTACTTAATTTGATATATTACTGATTTTAAAATAATATATATTTAAATTTAAAACATAAATAATAAAAATGTTAACGAAAGAAGCAATGTTGAAAGAAAAATTACAATGGTAAAAAAGTAAAAAGATCATGGGGTTCAGATTTTAGCTTTGAGTGAGGTGAAAAGTTGAAGAATATTATTTCTCAAAACAGACTTGCAGGCACATTCCATGGATAAATGACGGCTTAATGTGAAGGAGCGAAGGACTAAGCCAGATCCATCTCAAACGGTGAAGGCCCATTTGAGCAAAAAACCGAAGCGAGACCTTGAAATTGTGAAAAGCCCAATCATACTGAACACTTGTTACGAATGAAACATCAACTTTATTTCATGCCAAGATCATTAAACGCAATTATAATCGTTAATTGCAGTCACACCCAAATGCTCATCACTCTCAAATTTTCATCGTAAGGCTTAAACCTAATAGGCATAGCTTTTTCATATCAGCATCCAAAACGACAGAGAGAATCTCAATTCCTATCGCAATCAAAGCTTTGTTCAACTCTCTCAATCTGACTGACCTCAGATTCTATCTCAACTCGTAGCCAAATTTATGCTACAAAACTCAAAGCAAAGGCACCTAAGAGTGTTTGAGAATCTTTTTGTCATGGAACAGAACTGCGTATATTCTGATATGTGGATAACTTTTTCCATTGGGGGGGTATAATTTCTACCACTATAAACAAACACTGAGAAGAACCTTCTTATAACAGAAGAAAGAGACACCCATGTTTTTGGCTAACATGTAGAGCTTCATCTTTCAATATTATCAATTCAGGACCTAATGTTTTTAAGATTTTATTTTTCTTACCATATAGTGTGTCATAATGCAAAATAAAAGTCCGGGTCCAAGAGTTGTCCCCCGCTACTGAATTTCATGATCCATGGAACAAAAATCAGCTACTTTCTAAAAGGTAAATGACAAAAGGAAAAGGAAGATATATACAGTGGGGCCTAAAGGGGCAAAAAGAACAGTTAATTAAGCCTTAGGTATGGATTAAAGTGTATTAAGCCCACAAGAAAAGAGCAAGGGTCAAATGAAGGTGGGGTTGATCCTACAATCCTAAAACTCAACGTCTTTGTTGCTTTACATTTAGCGTTAATCCTGGGATTCCTAAAACTCAAAATTATTGGTAGCAAGGGTCAAATGGAGTGGGGTTGATCCTACAATCCTAAGTCATACATGCTGATAAGCATTCGTTAAAAAGGAGACTTTTAGACTCAAGTAAACACCTTTAAAAAGGAGAAAAAGAAATACAATTCTAAGAACAAGCCAAGCAAGAAAGAGACCCACTTATGAGATAATGTAAGCAGCTTTTTTTCTTCTTCTCCATTTTGGCAACTATTTGTTCTACATAAGCAAGAAGTAATGAAAATGACCTACAGCTAGGTACAAACTCTACAGTTAAATCAAAGAAATACAACACTCACCGCGCCTTCTTCCTGGACTTAAACAGGAAATTTGATGGCGGTGAAGGCGAAAACTCAAAAGGCAAATGTGGTGGCTCTGCCTCACCAGAAAGCATATCCACAATCTCTTTCATGGTAGGCCGCTTGCTTGGTGATCTTTGTAGACAAAGCAATGCAATGGTAATACAAAGCAATGCTTGATCTTTATCCAATGAATGAATAGAGGGATCAACAAGTTCCAAAAGCCTCCCGTTGTAGGCCAGTTGCCTTGCCCAAGATATCAAATTTGCTCTCTCGAATTCTGACATCGGCGAGGCCGTGACTTGGAGAGGTCTACGTCCGGATATTATGACCAAAACCAGAACCCCAAAGCTGTAAACATCGCATTTCTCTGAAAGTAAACCACCACCACCACCGTACTCAGGCGCAATATAACAAACGGTACCCCTCATACTCGGCGTGCTACTGATCCCACTGCTCTTCGGTATATCCCCACTAGCCCAATCTTGGCTATTTCTTCTACCGATTTTGAATTCACCACTAAATCCATCTAACCACCAATCAACGCTGCCTCCGCTGTTCTTTTTCTTTTTCCTTACTACCATTTCTTCATCTCTTTGCCACCAGAGTTCTCCATTTTTACTGGAACTAAGACCCCTTTTATTCTTTTTCTTCTTCTTCTTAGTTAGTTCTTCACAAAATTCTTCTTTCCACCACTCTCTGGGCTTCCTGTTCCTCTCCTTCTTCCGAATCTTTTCCTTTTTATGCTCAACGCTGGAACTGGAAACCTTACAATCATTAATGTTATCGACTGAGCTTGGAGAAGCAAGCCATTCATTTTTGGGTCTTTCCTTTTTAATCTCATTCCCAATCCATTCCATTACGTAGTCTTTAATTCTCCCCGATTCAGACCCAACCCCAGGATCCTGCTTCCACCACCAATCTCTTCTCGAACCACCCTTTTTGTGACCAGCTAAATCTCTCCCACTTTCCACACTGACCTTGTCAAGGAGTCCTTCAGACAAAACAGTCCCTTTTTCCAGTCCCACCTCCGGTGACAAAGCCGGCGACGCCTCAGAATCCAAAACTCTAAGCACACAGCTTTCCGTTGATCTATGGCTATCAGCAACAGTCAAACTCGCCCCTTCTTCGAAACCCGTCAAAACGCTCTCTGTTTCTTCTAAAATCGATCCGTTATCTTCTACAACATCTTTTTTCCTCAAAACTTCACCTTCTTCAAGCCCTTCGATTAGATCCTCCGTTTTCAATCTAGCAAGACCGAAATCACCAATCTTGGCGTTGAAATCTCCATCCAAAAGAATATTACTTGGCTTAATATCGCCGTGAATAACCGGCGGATCACAAAAATGATGGAGATACTCAAGCCCTTTAGCCACATCGCTTATAACACAAAGTCTTCTACTCCACCCCATTAGCTCTTCGCATTTTTTATCCAGCAGCGCGTCTTGCACGCTCCGATTTTCCATTAATTCGTAAACCAGAACGAACCTTCTTCTTCTGGAATCTGAAGAGAACCCAATGAGAGGAACAATGTAGGGAGAATCCAAGGCGCGTGAGAGAGAGAGCTCGTTGTGGAACTCACGCTCTCCTTGCAATGAATCTGTTGAGTTCATAACTTTGACTGCTAGCGGCTGGGACGACGAGGGGAGAGTTCCTTTGTAAACTGAGCCGAAACCGCCGTGTCCTAACCGATTTGAAGGGGAGAAGGAGGAGGTGGCGCGGCGGAGGAGGGAGTATGAGAAGCGGAGGCAGTGGCGATGGCTTGAAGATTCCGATGGAGCTGTGCGGTTGCGGGAGAGCTTCCGGTAGATGAAGATGGTTAAGACGGTTAAAAGTATTATAGTTATAGTTACGGCTGCAGCGAGTAGCGGGGGAAGCAGGTGGATGTTTCTATGTAGGTGGCGGTGGTGCTGCAGTGGCGTCTCCGCCGCAAATTCTGGAGGCGAAAACCGTGACGGCATGATTGTAAATAAAGAAGGAACCAAAGCGAAGTTAAGATTGCATTTAGCTCTCTTTTTCTTCTCCGTTTAGACTTTAGAAGGAGAATTTTCTGCCACTGACTGAATACTAGAAAAAAGAATTTGTTTCTAATTTTGTTTTTAATTTTTAATTTTTTATTGCGTCGGGATAAAGAGGGAGTGTTTTGGTGACAGATAGTGTGTGAACGTTGACGTGTCGGAATATAATTGGAGGGTCACGAATCTAATTGTGACCGTTGAGTGAGGGGGTTTAATTGTCAATTTAGTGATAACTGATGCGATGCTGATGGGAGGTAAATTTTCTTTTTTATTGAGAAACGATGAGCGTGAATGAAACGCGCCAATGGAATGAACATGGCACGAGTGTGGGGTGTCACGTGGGATCGAGGTATACAAAAACAAAACTTGTTTTTGTCTTCTGTGAAAGCCATTGATGGCGGGTTAAGGAAGTTGGAATGGGCAACGCGCATTGGCGGTCGCGTGACGTGAATGGAGTCTTGGTTGTTGTTTTTGTTTTTTTGGTGAAGGGAGTCTTGTTTGTATTTGTTTGTTTTCTTCGGATTTTCAACTCTTTAATAATAATTATTTTGAATTTTTCTTTCAGTTAAAAAACAGTGTGCAGCATACGTTACAACAGGCCACGGCTTAACTGGCTTTGACCTATTGCCTGCTCTCTTTTTTTATTAATTTTATAGTACCCATCTATTTTTGTAAAGCTCATTTTTAATGAAATAATTTACTTTCATTAATGTAACCTTTTTATTTCTAATTTAAACACTGTTTTTTTTAATGCTCAATAATTACGGATGTTTAAATTTCGGTTAAAATTGAATTTATCTAATTTAATTAATCGGTCGATTTGTCGATTTAATTTGACCGTAAATCGGTTAATGAATTTTGAAAATTCGATTATTAATTAATTTGATTCGATTCAAAATTAGGTAAGTAACTAAATTAGCTAAACTTAATAATAAAAAATACAAATTATATGTAATTTTAATTTGATCAAATGAACATTATCAAATTATTTTTTGATATGTTTTATACTTGTTTTAACTAAAAAAATATAAATTTCGATTAATTCAATTAACTAAATTAATCAAAATTTTTCGGTTCGATTAATTTTGTATAAAAAAATTTAGTTTAATTAACAGTTAAAGGATTAAAAAATTTAATTAATTTGATTAATACTAATTCGGTCTGATCAACCGTTTGAACAATCTTATCAATAACCAATTGTTTTTTCCAAGTAGCATTTGATTGAAAGTTAAACCACTTAAATAATTGATTCTTTGATTGGTTGATTTAGTTTAATTAAATAATTTATTTAAAAATTAAAAGATAAACGAAAAATCAATTCAATCACTATTTCAATTAATTATTTAACTTGATTTAATTAGTTTCAAATAATTATGGATCAATTGATCTAATTCCTCTTTTCAAATTGACACTCATTTAATTTTACAGTTCAATTGATCGAAGTAATGGATTCAGATTAATTTAAATAATGTTAACTTTTTTTGTTTTATTCTATAAAATATGTTTGTTTTATTAACTTTTCATTATGTTAAAATATATATAATGTTTTATTTCAATTAATAATTATTGGCATTTTTAGTTATACTTTTAACTATTAGATTAATTCAAAATTTTTAGTTTTCCCCAATTAGGTTGAACCTAACAAAAAAATAATTTTTTTAATGTTGTAAATATAATTATTCTAAAAGATAAAATTATTCAAATCCATTTCTTTAAAAAAAATATCTCATAACTAATTCAATTATTTTGAAATACAATATTTTTATTTCAAAATCCTTATCGAAGACGAGTGCAAAAAGGGCAAAGGGTATCCTAGTAAATTTGGCGAGTAGTAATTGACTTTTTCTTAATTCACCTCGGTAAAAGGATTCGTACCGTACAAAACGGATAAAAGTAAATAAAAGTAAAAACAAAAGAAGATGTTTACAGCTTGCAATGTACAGTTGAAAAGGAAGCGGTCAGAGAGTAAAACAAAGTAAAAAAGGAAAAAAAAATAGTGGAAGTAAAGAGGGGAGAAGAGAGTGAGATGATTCACGCCAGTTAGGTTACACATCTCCTACTTTTCTCTTATATTATATTTGTTAACAAACAAAGTGTTCGAGCCCACTCTTGTCGGGGTCGCTTTGGCTAACTGACTGGCTGGTTGGCTGGGTGCAGTGCTGTGCTCCGCTGCTAACCCCCCCGTGATGGTCAGCGATATTTCCGAGGCCGCTATGTTAAATGTGAATGTGATGATGAACGATGAGTTTAGTTATTATTAATTATTAATAAATCTTTGTTCTTTACCCAAAACAACAGTTACTTAATTGGCTATTAGAAGTAATTAAATATGTGTTGGAACGTGATAGTATTCCCTGAGGGATTTAGGCAGGATACGGAAGCTTTTTTCATTAAGGATTGAAAAGAGGTGTTGAGTTAGATCTTTGTACACAGCAAAAGGAGGGTGGTTCTTCTTCACGGATTTGGTTTGACTTGGACGGATCTTTCTTCCAAACCAAAATTAGAGCCAGACACGGGCATGCAACCCTGTATTTTTTATACACCCATCTCAATGATAAGCCATGGCACCAGCTGGTGTATTAATGAAATCCTTTCTGCTTAGTGAAAATGGGTCTAACCAAAGCCCACTATAATTACTATTTTTGGATTTCTTGGGTCCATTAATAGGATCGGGTGATAAATTTGCTTTCGTTTTTTAATATTCTTTACATTTAATTCTGATTTTCATATATATACTATAGAAATTTTGATAATTTAAACGGTTAAATGAATTTTGATTTATAGGAAGTCATTCAAAGTTGATTAGGGATACATTTCATCTTTTACTGGGATAAATAAGTTTTTCCATAATTTAATCTATAATCAAATTATCTTTGACACCCGACTGAGTTTTAGCTCGATCAACATGAATATTATTATCGATGCAAAAAAATGTAAGTTTTAATGCATTATATTTTTATTTATGAATTAAAAAAAGATTATGAATAATTCTGATTTGTGCCTCGAAGCAACTGAAACTGAACACACTTTCACTTATCCAACAGGTCCGAACTCAAAAAATCACGTCCCGACAATAGCTTCATTCCTTTTTTCATCTTCTGCACCAACATTAATCAACTTTTATGTTTCTGCTTATCGACGTCAGTGGACTGACAGTAGATATCAGTGGTGCCAGTCATCTATGTTAATTTATAAAATTTGCACCACTGGATTAATTTATAAAGTTGAAAATTTAGTTATTATGATATAATTTGATCCTTATTTTAATTTAGCTCAGCCGCATAATTAACAATTGTACAAACATTTTACTACCACTTTTTAGATTAGACCCAAATCATGCATTTTAGAATGAACCTATGATTCAACCAATTCAGAGCAATACCCTCAAAAATTGACTAAACTCCTTTGTCCAGACTGGTATATCAACCAGTTCCCCATCAAACAGGCCAGTTTTGATTCAAACAAACATGACCCAAACTAAACAAGGAAATAGTAAAACATCTCAGACAGCAATCTGACCACACCTGCAGTGGAGACGACACACAAGTTACCTGTGATAAATAAACTAGTTATTCAAACGATTACTACATATTTTGTTACAAACAAAGATTCGGGTACAGTGGCTAAGCAACTAACGCTATGTTGGAGAATGAACAAATATTTTATGAAATTGAATTCCACACTACCATAAAGAACACAAGCAAAGAGTAATGAACAAGTATAACCGGTTTTGTGATTAATCGCATGTTGCAAGCTATAAACTGAAAGGGCCAAATTCACATGCATCGCCATTGGAAATTTAAAGTGGCTTTGCACCACCATTTTCCAGGATGCTATTCACTGGAGTTGAGCTTCCACTTCTCTTACTGGAATGCCCTGTAAAGGTCCTGCCCATGAATTTTCCGGCTTTGCTCAGTCCACTGCCAACAGCTCCAAGGCCACTCCCAACAATCCCAACTCCAGCACCAACACCACTTCCCACAAGTCCAACTCCAGCACCGATACCGGTACCAACCAACGATGCTGCTCCATCAAGTGCATCCATTGTGCTTCCTATAACTCCAGCTTCTTTCAATTTCTTTCTTTCTTCGAGGATCCTCTTTTCTTCCTCTAAAGCAATCAGTTGTTCCTCCTTGTTGAACTGATGGTACAAAAGCTGCATATATAAAATAGATACTATATCAATCAGAAAAGTTAAAGAACGAAATCCCTATTCACCATGGTATCACATAAGACATAAAATATACAAAGATGGAAACAAAGGGCAATATACATGCACCTCATGACATCAGAAGCAACTATCATACTATTAAGATCTAGCACCTAAAAGAACAAAAAGATGGACCTTAATGGTGCAGTTTCCTCTGTCCTTCTTATCTTTAACTTTAAGTGTATCGAGCGAGGATAGAAGATTCAGAGTAATCTCCTTTGGCGTCTCAGGTTCCAGTTCAATCAAACGGAATTTTGCAATTCCTAATTTCTTGTCTTGCCCAATGTCCTGATCAAAAACCTGTTTGAAGCCATAATAAAAATCACATGAACTAACCATAACGAGTGCATATATCATAAAATTAGAATATAAAATGAAGAAGAAAACAAACAATTTTTTTTCGAAACAAGGGAGGGAGAGGGGACTCTGAACATGGCCACACTATAGAAGATGTATATGAATCCAAGACAAAATGTCATTCTGTCTAGAAAACTAAAAACTTCTCAAATTTCAAACTTAGCATGGTATTCAGTAGAAACAAGATTATGAATATGATAGCATATGCAAAGATGAACAGGGAACGTGGTTCAAAACCTCTACAGTTAGTGCCTGTGTCTCTCTATCTTCTGCAATCAACTCAAAAGTTTGATTCCAAACAGGATTCAGGTTGTTGTCAATGACTTTTGTTTTAACCTTGAACAAAGGTCGAATGTATACAACTACATAAGGATCAGACTTTCCAATCATATCCATGTTCTTCAAATCATTAGCTTTGACTACTGTAACTTTCAGCTTTCCCTCTGGTTTCAGCTCTAATTCACTGTGTAACAAAAGGAGAAATGATAAGCTTATCAAGAAAATCTCAACATTCAAAGTGAACCAAAACAAAACTCGGGCATTCTTCTCCCCATAAATTTGCAGTATCACCTCCCACAATGGTGAAACAGCAGAGAGACAAAAGTCTCAAATTTACCTTGAATCAACTGGTATACCACCAATTGGAACAACAATTCTATGTGGCCACTGAAGCATGTCTATGACAATTGTGTTCACGGTATCCTACAAAATACGATAAATGTGGAACAATCCACAATATTAACAAGTGTATCTAACAATATCAAAACAATCAAAAGTGTATAAACATATTTAAGTAAAAACCAAAAACTTACATCAATCATATCTGAAATTCCTGGAATTGCTGTTAAGCTTCCACCAACAGCCTTCAGAGTGTAATCAATTCTAGGCTTGGGCTGTTGGAAAAAAAAGTGAGTAATTTCGATGTAAGGTAAGATTCATCATGACCATAAATAACTTCCTACTTAACATTCTTTGTAGTTTAGATCAGTCACTTGTACATATCATTTCATAGCAAAAGCTGAATGAATACACATATAAAAAGGGAAGAGTGCTAAATGGTGCGAGCTGCATTGCAATCATCTACACTCATTAAAACCCTAAACGATCTAAAAGAAGAGTGCTAAATGATGTGAACTGCATTGTAATCATCTATAATTGTAAAACCCTAACTGATCTTACAACATAGCAAGCTACATGAATAATTCATTGCAAATTAACCAGTTGTTTCTAGAAACATCTGGTCAGTTCTATTAACGAAAACATCTGTAGAAACACTCGTACACTTGCAATTCATAAATTACTCTAATGGTATACCTCAGAAAGGAGAGCAACGACTACAGCAGAAATACAAGGTATCTCTTCAGCGAGCTGGAAGATGACACGAATAACAGTGAAAACTTGAAGATCCTTTAACTGCATCACAGAACAACAGACTAATAGTAAACAAATGTCGTCTCATAAAATTCCAAGTCAACAGATGGCAAAAGATATATGGAAATTGTGGAAGGTTGTTGATGCACCAACCTGAATTGGTATTGAAGCAACAAGTGCTGCTTCAACACCTAAAATTATACTTGGATCACCGCCCCACCGGAAATCAATATCCATTGTGATTTGACCTTTCTTAAGGCTCTGAACACGAATACCTACATTCAATAAGTAACCATGGAGGTAGAAAATACTTAAAAGGAGGATTTCAAAATAGTTCATAAAATTCTAAAAAAATCAATTTGAGCAATAAATTCTAAAAAGCATTTTAAGTATATGATTAATATAACTAGGAAGACATGCATATAGATATTATGTATATCTAGCTTGTGTAAGGACTCCTTAGTACTTATGAACATGGAAACCACCACTATCTGAAGGAAGTCCATAACAACTGTAATTAGATCTTGCTGCAAGATAAAGCAGTTATACCAAGTAAAAGCAAGAAAATGAAGCCACATTCTTCATTGAGCCATACCTTCAATCTTGGGAGCAACAGTGCCAAGAGACAATTTGCTAAATTTCAGTGAAGTAATTCCTGAAGGTCGATATTCTTCCAAGAGCGGTTCAACAGATTCTTTGATGACAGCTGATGCTGCCTGAAAATTGAACATCAATAAACCTTTTAGCTCAATACTTTATATAACTAGCATACTCATTACAGAAGCCATTTTAAACTTTTAGCAGATACTTCACGCCTCATGAATCTCCCTTTCCAAAGAATTCTGCAAACAGGAAAACTCAATTTGGTTCTTTGAGAATATCTGAAATGCCTTGACGTAAGTTCATATTATTTACTACCAAAAATGTTTAATTATAATTGCATATAAAACAAGTGAAACTATTTCACTTCACAAAACATCAAAATAACTGAATAAGCAGCCTAAATCTAATTTTATTCTAGAATTCAAGTTAAAACCCTCAGTACACAAAAGCTACAGTGCTATGCTTCTTTGGCTTTACTAGCATAGCCATTAGTCTCTCTTCAGCCTTCTTGAATAACAGCTGCTATTAATCTAATTGCCAAAAACAAGTAGCTTACCTCTGCTACAGAAGGCCATAATTTGCTCAGTTGCTTGTTCAGCCACTTCACCTGAAAGGACGAACCATACCATTAGATGGTAAGCAATTATTACGCATGTATTAATAACAAAAACATAAGTGCCTTTTCTCTATGCCTAAAAAATGAGGTATCTAGTCTTTTCTTTGTCCCCTAAAAAATTGTATCTAGCCTGTAAAGACGCATATTTCAGATGGCCACAGTAAAAGTCAATGTTAAGGTATTTCTTCAAGTACAATTGCTCTTCAAGAAAAATAAAATTATTAGTTAATCATATTCAGAAGACAAAAGGATTTTATAATTAGGTTCGAGGTATACAACAGAAACAAATCATATTCCAAACTTTATGAGAAGAAAAGAATTTGCACTTAACAAGTGAAATGAGAGATATTCGGTTTTCTTCAGGTTGAATCAAGTGTATACAAGATCCACGTTATATATGCTAAAAATCATAATAGCCTAAGAGAATGTTAACAGGAATACTAATTAATCTGACACCACTACACTAACTTGTTCATAGACAGGAAAAGATATCCATTCAGGAAAATTATCGCCGCAAATTTTCTTAAGATCATCTCTGTTGAGAGCTCCAAAAACTTTTATATCAGCTGCCTGTCAAAGAAGACAAATATAGTGATTAATGGGCATCCAAAAGGTTGAAATATCTGAAAGTTAAAAGATTAATTAATCACAAGATCTAAATAAACAGTTCAGCATCCATTAAGGCCAACTAAAATGTAGATCCATTACCTAACTGAAAAGGCAAGATAAATATGTTTATCCCACATTTTCACATCAAACATTCAAACAAATGATAAATTAAAACACAAGCCATGAGAACATTGTACAGTAATAGGCATTGAAGAAGATACTGTAAAACCACCAGAAAATGATAAATTTCTTGTTATTACCCAGTGCCCCCCCAATATAATGAATTTTTAAATGAGAATGCCGTATTAGTATTTTTTTTTTTTAAATCCTTCTCCTAGAAGATGCTTCAGCCAACACATGGTTCCTTCATGAACATCCGAAATTAAGCTTCAGCAACTAACACAATCTATTTAAAAAAGTTGCAAGGAAACTTTAAAGCCATTGCCTAACTTCAATTCAAAATACAGTACTATTCTGGCCATTTTGGTTTAGGCGTGACTCAAATTTGATGTTCACTACTTTCCACTGGCCTTAAATGATAATATAGCAACTGCTTTAATGCTCTGCACAATTTTCAACTCAGCCGACTCTTAAATTCCAACCTCCTTCTACACTACAAAATTTAAGTGCACTATTAAAACTACAGTTAAAAAAAAAAGAACCAAAAGCGAACAGTTGAAAACATGGCCACAGCTGATTTGTAATTCAAGGGAAATTAAAATGAATTTACTCAAACCAGTTTTCAACAACGTTTTAGAATTTTTTTTTTAGAAACTCATTTGAACAATTAACGGAATTAGCAAAACTAACAAGAAGTTTAGCAAACTGCGATCTAATTAAATTGAAGGGATAAGAAACAGAGATAGGCAAAGTAGCATACCTTGGCGATTCTCTTGGTGCTTCGGTACCTCATCATATGACGCCAGCCAGCCATCAATGAAATCCCGAAGATTATCCCTAGCAAAATCCCCGAAATCAGCCCCATTTTCCTGGAATACAACAGAAACATCTTCAGGAAACAAATAAAAAGAACTCCAAGGTGTACAAATAAAGTAGTGACAGTAGAACGAAGGAAAGGAAACTAAGTCAAAATGAAAATTGGGGATCGAACAAGAGACAGGAAAACCAATTTACGTTGAGAAAACTTGGATTCTTCTTCCCTTCTTTGTAAAGCTTACTCCAAATTATTCGGAATCAATGATTTAATCTCTCCTCTGCGTAGGAGAAAAAACAGTAATCGTTTTTTTTTTGGTTCAAAAACAAAAACGCCTCTATCAAACAAGTTGGATGAGGGCGTTGGGACAGTAAAGAACAATGATAAGTTAAAAGATTGAAGCATTCAAGTTATGTAGGCCATGGCTGGACTGGATGGGAATCAATGAAAGAGAAGAGACAATAGAGAGACTCATTTCCTTGCCTTTAAAAATCTTCCGCATTGAATTTTCTCGTGTATTTCTATATACCCGTCTGTCGGTTTTGTTTTCTGTAATAATTATTTAGATGAGAAATAAATTAAATAAATAACTACCGGGCGTGATTTCCCAATAACGGAAATTTCTATTTTTTTCATTAGTGGGTACTTTTTTAAATATCCATAAAAAAAATATAATTATTTTAATTTATATTATTGTTTACATTTTTTTAATAAATTAACCAATAGAAGTTTAGAAATTTCTTACAACGCCGGCTCTTGGTTGATGGGTTTATTATTTTTAATATATATTTTTTGAATATTATTGTTTTTAATATATAATTATTCATAACATTGACAATTAATTAATTAATTATTTATTTTTCCTTGAAAAAATAAATATTTTATATGTGAATAGTATTGATGATGTATTAAAATTTTAGTGAAAATTAGGGAAGGGATTAAAATTTTCTGTTGATACCTAAATGACATGAATTAGATTTCATAGTCCTTTCTTTCTGTTTTCCAACTTTGTATGATAAAAAAAATGCATTGAAAACTAATAAATAAAACAAAAGATAAAGTTTGCCCTATGAATCTTTTTTTTTTTTCCAAGCACTATGATCTAGTTTTAAAAGGGCAATTATTATTTGAATTTTTATATTTAAAGATATTATGAAAAGTTAAAGGATTGCTAGAGTGAGAAGATAATTGAAAAGATAAAAATAAAAAGATAAAAAATATTTTATAGATACGCTTGGTAAGAAAGATGAAAATGTTGAATATATATTTTTTGCATTCATTATTCTATATAGTTTAAAAATAAATAATTTTCATCTGACATTCGAGTCTTTTTAATTCTCACCTTTCATCGTTTTAGTTTGGGAAAACTATTTAGTTGGTCGTCTAATTTTTAGGGCGTTTTCATTTAAGTCATTAAGTGTTAAATCGTTAACAATAATTAACTATTCATATCATATTATGTTTGCACTTTCATTTTAGTCACCCGACTTTTAGGTCGCTTTCATTTTAGTCATCCAAAAAAATATTTTTTTTAATATTGACTGCGGTAAAAAAATCAATGATTAATGTGAAAAAAAATGATACAGACTAAAACAATACACAAAAAAATGTCAAATTGTACTTGTTTATTCCATTGTCGAAAAGTTTAAAATTCAAAACTTACATTTAGAATTTTCACCAATAGGATAAATAAGTACAGATTGACATTTTTTGAGTATTATTTTAGTTTCTATTGTTTTTTTCACTTTTATCCTTTGATCTTTTTTATTCCGATCAATAGTTTAAAAAAATATTTTTTGGTTGACCAAAATGAAGCAACTTAAAAGTTAGGTGACTAAAATGAAAGTGTAAACATGATATTGAATATACAGTTAACCGTCTTGAGAGATTTAACGTTTGGGTGCCTAAAATGAAAGCACCCTAAAAATTGAATGATCAAAGTGCAAGCATTCCATTTTTGTGACTAAAATGAAAGCACTCTAAAAGTTGGGTGATCAATTAGGCCATTTACCCTTCTAATTTTGATTTTTTTTTATTTCTCATTTTATCTACCAAAGCGAACTTAATAATTAATACTCCGCATCCTATAAGCCTATTAAGGAAATAAATGATAATCACGAATTTTAAAATTATTCCATATCCATAACATTCAATCCTCAACCACTAATTAAGATAATTTTTTTTATTATCATTTTAACTAACTCCCGTTATTTAAAATGTTTGAAATTTTAAAGCATGCAAGTGACTACTAAATTGACCGTCCGTGAAATTAGAAAAATAAATCATTTGATCATTTGAAGGTTTAGATATAAAGAAAATTTTATCTAAAAAAACTGTTGGATTAAAATAAATTACTTAATTAAAAAAAACGTTTCAATTGTTTTTCTTAATGTCACAAGAAAATGGTCATTGACCAAAGGTAAAAGTCCAGCATTATCACATGCCTTTCATGAATAAAATATAACTAACATTTAGTTAGAATAAGAAAATAAAACCTATAATAAAAAGTTAAAATCATAAAATATAGATATAGAGTGTGTTAAAAAGAAAGTAAGATATTATATGTAATTTATAATAAATGTTTATTGCATAGAGTAATACAAAATTTAATGCTCTTAAAATTTTGAATTAAAGTATCGTAAATAAAAAAACTTTACCCATTCAACTTATTCTATAAGTAATTGAAAATTAATATGATTTTCATATATTAAAATGATACGAATTAATATTTTTTTTAAATATATTGATATGATTACATAGTAGTATGCATTCATATTTTTTTTAACTCTTTAACAACGCACACACACTTTACATATACAAGCACTCGAACCCGAGACCCTTAGAATGAACAACATCTTTTTTTTCACTGGAACTACTTGTTGGGTTCACGAATCAATATTATTGTTAATATAGAAAGACGGAATTTGGATATGCTAAAACATATTATCCTCTTATTTATGTGTTGAAAAGGGACTATAGGTAATTTTAAGTATTTTATAAAAAACAGATATAATTAAAATTTATAATGAAGTTATTTAAAAAAAAAAAGTAGATGGTAAGCTAGAAATTTTTTTACAAGAGACCGAAGTTAAATTATAATTTTTACGATAATAAAAATATAATTTTTAAGGGATTAAATCAAAACTTTATTATTTTTAAGGGATCAAAGTATAATTTTATTTTATTGATTTAAAATTTTTAAAAATTTCAATAACTTAAATGAATTTTTTTTTTTTTAGGAAAAGCGAAACCCAGTAAATCCTTGAATTCGCTTCTAGGTATAAAAGTATAACTTGCAGACTAAAATGGAGAATAAAAGGCCTGTGGACCGATGCCCTAATGGCTTGTTGGATAAAAAAGCCTTTCTCTTTTGGTTTTCCTTTTGGGACAATCACAGGCGTACACCGGGGTAAGTCCTTAGGCAAAGATTTCTTGTACCTTTCGACTCTTTTTATCCATCTTCTACTTTTTTGGTAAGTCAGGTTTCCACTCGTTTGTAGGTGGAGAGGTTTTGAAGTTTCCAAAAAAAACCCATATTTAATTTTTAAATTATACTAAAATCTCCTACTCTTCAGAAAAAAAAACTATATTATAATTTATAATTTATATCAAAATCTCTAACACTATATAATACTGTTTTTTTTCTAACGTTTATGAAAATTTATATATTTCTATTTAAAGCGTTAAAGATTTTGATATATGTTTTTTCAGAAGATAAAATTTTGATGGTTTGTAGAATCGTATTGATTTTGAAAATTTAAAGCTTGAAAATATCGAATATTTTTTAATTTGAAACAAAAAAAGTACGTTATTTTAGATTTTTATTTTTTTAATAATTAAGGTTTTTTAAGGGCATATAGATAATTTTAGCTTTTAATGTTTATAGTGAATCGTATTGAATTTGAAATTTTAAAGCTTGAAAATGTCGAATATTTTTTAATTTGAAACAAAAAGGTTCGTTATTTTAGATTTTTATTTTTTTAATAATTAAGGTTTTTTAAGGGCATATAGGTAATTTTAGCTTTTAATGTTTATAGTTTTTATCAATTTGGTCCTTATTTTATTTTTGAGCTAAATTTCATTCTCAAGCTTTTAAAAATGTCAAATTTGATCATTAATCTTTAAAAAAAAAATCAAATTATTGTTTTCTAATCCTCAAGTTTTTTTTTATGATTCCAAGAATAACTTAAAGTTCTAAGTGTGTAAGCGTTATCCATTAACAATCCAGAATAAATCATTCTAGTCGATCTATTAATTATGTCATTTGACGATTTTGATGTAACAATAGGAATGAATTGATTTGCTAAGCATAGTGTGATCTTGGACTATTTAAAAAAAAAGGTTTTCTATTCAGAGTCACGAAGGCATGATTATTGAAGTTAAATGTATGAAAGTGGGTGATTCCACTTGTATCATTTCATCGATTTGAGCTATTAAGCTCGTGAATCAAGGTTGTGAGGCATATTTGACATATGTCATTAACTCGAATTCAGATGAAGGCAAGATAGATAAGATCCAAATAGTATGCGAATTTTTAAATGTGTTCTCGAAAGAGTTGCCAAAAATATATTTTGATTGTGAAATTGAAGTTTACCCGGGTATAATTCTAGTGTTTATTGCTCATTATCGTATGGCACAAACGGAGTTGAAAGTCCAATTGAAAGATCTTTTAAACCAAGCCTTTATATGTCTCAGTATATCGCCTTGAGAAACTCCAGTATATCGTCCGCCGAATTATCGTTTGGAGCTCGTTGTTAGAACTTTAAAAAAACCTTAACAACCCAATAACTTAAATAACATTTTTTGAAAAGTTTAGTGACTTAAATGAAAATTTTCAAATAATTCAACGATTAAATTGTAACTTTTTTTAATTAAGTGATCAAAACAAAAATTTACCTATAATTCAACAACTAATAGTGTAGTTTACTCTTATAATAAAAGCATTTAGTCGTATAGATAGGTGATTTAAGAGCCCTAGATGATAAAAATCATTTGAAGCAGGGAAAAATTTTTGATTGCTAGTGGCCTGGTTTTTAAAATCTTCATCCTCCAATTGCAAATTTTAGAAGTTTTTGTGTTTGCCACGAAATTCTCCTATGTTAATGGATAGGCATTTATCCAAACAACTCGTATCATATGGGTCCAATTACAAAGAAGAAAAGACCAATCGTTTTAATCTTGGACCAACCAAAGTTCAACTGTTCCTAAATGAGCATTCACCTTAACAATAACATTTCGAAGGCTTGTGCAAGGAAACGAAGATCAAGCTGCGTCGGACTCTCGATGTCTCGATGTTGACGCTTGCTCGAAAGCTTAGGATGAAAGTTCAGTGGTGCTCCCGACAAGCTTCTTCGTGGCGACGACATTGGCTCTTCTTTGTCGGTGTTTCTGCTAAACGTGGGTACATTAACCGTGTTTTTAAGGGCTCATCCGATCGGACTTCTTTCTCTTCTCTAGGCAGCGGCGACTGAAGTTGTTGAGGAATCTAAGGTTTGCTTCCCTTGGATTTAGGCTGGGCTTGTTTAGCTTAGTGCTAAGTGTTCATGTGTTTGTGAGCTTTGGGCTTTTATATAATATAACTTTTTTTGACGAAATATAAGAATAGGACAAAGTTCGAATAACAAACACGATTAAAATTCAAATTATATTTGTGATGATAAACATCTTGACTATCATCACATGATGTTCTTATATAATTTAACATTGATGTTTACAAATCCAATTCAAAATTATATATATAAACCAAATTATGTTAAAAATTAAAATATAATGATTAAATTTAAAATTTAAGATAAAAATTAAAAATTAACCACTTTTATAAAATGTAAAAGAAAAAAAAAAAGCAATGAAGTATGGTGGGCGTGTGATATGTGTTGGCATGTGAAAGGTTTTTTGGATCTTACTTTAATATATAGTATAGATTTTAGTTTCGGACAGAATTAATTATTGAATAACTACTTAGAATAATGAAACATATTAGATTTGTTGAGAAGTGTAAAATCGTATCGATATGATCTTTATAGTACAGCTTAATTAATTAAATAATTTTTTTGTGAATTTTTATACAAAGTTTTTATTGATGTGTTTTCAAATATTATTGTATCATTTTGTCTACAAAAAGAGTTGCTCTACTTCTCTATGAGTTGTTCTAGAATACTATTTTTTAAAATATCATTCAAAAAAATTTGAATTACTTAATATTTCACCAATTAATAATCCAAAATTTCAAACTTCAATTAAATGAAAGAGATATTCATTAGAGCAAAAATATTATAGATGTAAGATATAGAAGGAGAATAAATGTTTTTATTTGGTCATTTTTTTCATCTTTTTTAAGTATAAATAACTTTTGATTTACTTATCTAATTTTTAATTTTCAATTTACTTCAAAATTCAAATCAATCAAATTTTTTATCAACTAGATGAGATGGAACTTGAATTTTGAAAAAAAATTAATCGAAATTTTAAATTGGGTCGATCTCTCTCTATTTTGTTCTTATCAATCCACCCTCCATTCTCTCCATCCCCTCACTCCCATATTTTCTATTTCATAAAATTTTTCAGTTCAAGCTATACAGATAAATCAATGAATTATTTCATTTCATTTACATATATATATATATATATATATATATAACCATGCTCGAAATTCCATTCCAAACTACATTCGAAACAAAATAACTAAAAATAAAGAAATGAAACCATTTATTTCAATTATTATACTATTTAAAAAGGAAACAAAAAGAAGAAAGAAGAAGAAAAAAATAACAGATCTCATGATTTTGTAAATAATAATTCACTATACTCTTTCCATGAAATAATAGATTTCTTCCGTTTTCTTCTCTTGGAATGGAAGCAAAGATTAAAAGCTAAAATTCTAAAAAAAAAAAAATATTTGTTTTCTCTTTCTTTGGAATGTGATGACTACTTTTACAGTCACAATAATACTAAAGTAAATTAGTAAAATTTAAATAAGGAAAAAGAAAAAGTGACATTGGAGATATCAGTTAACCACCTATTTAAATGTTCATTTGTTTTATTTTATTTTTATTTTTTTAACTGGGCAACCATTAGGAGGTCCTATTGCTAATTACTTGCTAAAATCTACCTTCTCTTTCTCCGGCGCCCATTTCGCCCTTCTCGCTTGTCATCGTCTTCTCCGATTCTCCCTTTCTCATATCTTGAAAGAACTTTTTCTTTTTTGTTTCTATAATTTTCTTCACCTTTTCGATTTCCTTGTTCGTTCTTTGTTTTTTAATCGATTATATATATATATATATAACGGGAAAATTTTAAAGTTGAACCGACGCAGGTAAGTTCATCTTCTCCATCACACGTCACATTTTTATATATTTTCGGGAATCATTCAAATCAATAGTCATTAAACTTTGATCCGTGCATGTATCGTTATTCTCTTTCACTTGGATTGGGGTGGATCGGCGTGTTTGTTTTTGTGGCATTCATGTTAATTTCTTAATTTCAATGCCAGTTGATCGATTCGTCAATGTTAGAAAGGTTCAAGTTTTTTCCTCATATAATTCAATGTTGTTAATTCTTCTTTGTATTTTTGAATGTGTACACGCTTCATGAGCTAGATCCGCTACTTCTTGTTTCATCTCACTCTTTGATTCAAGTTTGAATTGCTTGTAACTACGCGATTTTTGTTAGTTGGACTCAGCTGTGAACTTTTTTGAGTTCTAACTAATCGGAGAGGACATTAATGTTCTGTAATTAAGAATCTCATGTGTTAAAATTGAAAGTGAAAACATAGGGATAGACTATATGTTTTTTTTTTCTCTTTTTTGAGTTCATGAATAATTTATAATTATTTTTTGTTTTTTATTGTGCTTTATGCTAAAAGAGTAATTTGTGATGTTCTCGACAGCGGTGCATCTATAGTGTCTGATTTATAGTGTTTTTAAGAATTAACTGGAGTGACAATTAGTTTTGATTTTCATATTTTGTTGTTTTTGCAGGTTTATTTAAGTTCAAATAATTCAAATGAGTATCTTCTAGGTTTTTAAAGTAATAATACAATGGAAAAAGACGAAGAGAAGAAGTTTGGTGAAACTTCTGTAAAGAGTTTTGATACTCATGAAATTGGTTCTGCTGTGGAGGATAGAATAGGAGGATCTCATCAGGATAATGCTACCGGTGGTGAGGAATCTATATTAGAAAACAAAAAAGCAGTTTCAAAGGAAGTTCATTCTGCTACTCCTATAGGGGATGAGGACCAATTTGAGCCTGTTTCTTTAGAAAATCAAGATAAAGTTGCTGGAGAGTTTCAGGATGATCAGGTGGACTCCAATCGATCCTCAAGTTCTGACTATCAGAGACATTTATCTGTGATGGAGTATGATTCTTCCTCAATGTCTGGGCCACGGCATGATCGTTCTGCTTCAAGCCCTGGACCTGAAAGACAAACAGATTACCAAATTAAGCAGTCAATTTCAGAAACCGGCCTCGATTCTGTCTTTTATGCAGATTCTAGAGGCTCGCCCCTTGGGTCACCAACAACATCTAAGCCGAAAGCTGCTATGCCAAATGTGTCTCCCGAGTTATTGCACTTAGTTGATTCTGCCATTATGGGAAAGTCTGAAGGTTTGGACAAGCTGAAGAATATTGTAAGTGGGGCTGAGACTTTTGAAAGTGTGGAAGATATGGAGAGCATTCCTTTCTTGGTTGTTGATTCACTTATTGCCACAATGGGTGGAGTTGAAAGTTTTGAAGAGGATGAGGACGACAATCCTCCTAGTGTGATGCTAAACTCTCGGGCTGCAATTGTGGCAGGTGAACTAATTCCTTGGCTTTCTTGGGAAGGAGATAGTGACATTCTCATGTCTGCCAGGACACAGATGGTTAGAGGTTTGTTGGTTATACTGCGGGCTTGTACAAGGAATAGGGCTATGTGCTCCACGGCTGGTTTATTAGGAGTTCTTTTGAGGTCAGCCGAGAATATTTTTGCTCAGGATGTTGGTTCGATAGAGCCGATGAAATGGGATGGAACTCCCTTATGCTATTGCATCCAACATTTGGCAGGGCATTCACTTAGTGTTAGTGATTTGCACAGATGGTTTCAGGTCATTACAAAAACACTTACTACCATTTGGGCACCTCGCTTAATGCTTGCACTAGAGAAGGCAGTGAGTGGGAAAGAGTCTAGAGGACCAGCATGCACTTTTGAGTTTGATGGCGAAAGCTCTGGTTTACTTGGTCCTGGTGAAAGTCGTTGGCCATTTACCAATGGATATGCCTTTTCAACGTGGATCTATATTGAATCATTTGCAGATACATTAAATGCAGCAACTGCTGCAGCTGCAATTGCTGCTGCAGCTGCAGCCAAGTCAGGAAAATCATCAGCTATGTCTGCTGCTGCTGCTGCAAGTGCATTGGCTGGTGAAGGCACTGCACACATGCCTCGTTTATTTAGCTTCTTATCTGCTGATAATCAGGGAATCGAGGCATACTTTCATGCACAATTTTTAGTGGTTGAATGTGTAAGTGGAAAAGGAAAGAAGGCTTCATTACATTTTACTCATGCATTCAAGCCACAATGTTGGTATTTTATTGGATTGGAGCATGTATGCAGGCAGGGACTTATAGGGAAAGCTGAGAGTGAGTTGAGATTATATATTGATGGGTCCTTGTATGAAAGTCGCCCTTTTGAGTTTCCTCGTATCTCCAAGCCACTTGCATTTTGTTGCATTGGGACAAACCCCCCTCCTACAATAGCTGGCTTACAACGCCGCCGTCGCCAGTGCCCTTTATTTGCTGAAATGGGCCCAGTATATATCTTTAAGGAGCCAATTGGTCCTGAAAGAATGGCACGCATGGCTTCTAGGGGTGGGGATATGCTGCCTTCATTTGGTAATGGTGCAGGACTTCCTTGGCTAGCTACAAATGATCATGTTCAAAAAATTGCAGAGGAAAGTTCTCTATTGGATGCAGAAATTGGAGGTTGCATTCACCTACTCTACCACCCCTGTCTTCTTAGTGGGCGATTCTGCCCAGATGCTTCTCCTTCTGGTGCTGCAGGTGAATAGTTTCATCTTTAATTACAGTAAATGATTCTTGGTTACTAGACTCCAATAAAATGTCTGTGCATATAAAACTTGTCTCATTGTCTAGTATACTTTTTTTTTATCCTTCACCCTTTTTATTTATCCATGCTCCTGAACCAGAGTATGGTTTACGATATTGAGGAGTGAATGGAGATCTTTATTATTTTTATCTCATTCTCCTTTCTTCCCTGTCTATGTGCTGTTTCAAAGTGTTATGAATATGCAAAATGCATATACTTTTATGGTATTCTTGTTTGTTTTCCTATAATCCCCCTGTCTCAGTGCCTGCATGAGTAATGAAGGTTGGTGGCTGTGTGGATGGCATGTTAGTGATTTTGAATGTGCATGTAAATTCGTCTGCTGCTGCAAATATCCGTTTGATTCTTATGTTGTTTTATTTGGCCTTTTTATTGGGTTAAATTCAGTTCTAGACATTGCAATAATGTATTTTGCTAGATGAGTTGAGAAATACTTCTTTATTTATATTAGTGTCTTCACTCATTGTTTTGGTTTTTGTTTCCACTCATATATTTTGTGTATATACTTGGAATTGGTTGCCCCCCATTTCCTTTATATGCATAACTTATCTAAATTCTTGCTTAGATTACCTACCTATGGTGATCCAGGTATAATTCGCAGACCAGCTGAGGTTCTTGGGCATGTCCATGTTGCAATGCGGATGAGATCTGTGGAGGCTCTCTGGGCTTTAGCATATGGGGGACCCATGTCTTTACTTCCTCTGGCCGTCAGCAATGTGTGTAAAGATAGCTTGGAACCAGAACAGGGTAGTCTTCCATTGTCTTTGGCTACAGCTGCCCTTGCTGCGCCAATATTCAGAATTATTTCTGTTGCCATCCATCATCCTGGGAACAGTGAAGAGCTATATTGTATGAGGGGACCTGAGATTCTATCAAGAATTTTAAATTATCTTTTACAAAATTTGTCTTATCTTTGTTCTGGAAAGCATGATGGTGTTGGGGACGAGGAGCTTGTAGCTGCTGTTGTTTCCCTGTGTCAATCTCAAAAGCACAATCATGCACTAAAAGTGCAGCTTTTCAGTACACTGCTTTTGGATATTAAAATTTGGAGTTTGTGCAGCTATGGGCTCCAAAAGAAACTCCTATCATCACTTGCAGATATGGTCTTCACAGAGTCATCTGTCATGCGAGATGCTAATGCTATGCAGATGCTTTTTGATGGCTGCAGAAGGTGCTATTGGACAATTCGTGAAAAGGACTCTTTAAATGCTTTTTCTCTAAATGATGCTATGCGCCCAATGGGTGAAGTGAATGCTTTGGTCGATGAGCTCTTAGTAGTCATCGAACTTCTAATAGGAGCATCACCGCCTTCATTAGCTGCAGATGACGTCCGTTGTTTACTTGGATTTATGGTTGATTGCCCACAAACTAACCAGGTGAGCTCATGTTTTTCTGATTTCCTTTCACTAGTGCTTCTGAAGATGTGACTTCACTTTTATTAAGATGAAAGTTGAATGACGTGTTGGTTTAAGAATGTTATATCATACTGAGGCATGAGAATATTTTTGACAGTTGCCTATTTTCTATAACTAAACTTGTGAAAACACCTTATTTTCTCAAGATCTGATGAGCTTAAAATTCTTTTTTGTTTCTTTTCTGTAGAATTATGGGTATGTACATCTTTTATTTGGTTCGTTAATTGATTCGAGGTTTCGTCTTCCATTGTTCGATCAGGATATAATCAAGTGCAAGTGCATCATGTGGTTATATGCATGCCTAATATTTCTGATTGATATTTCAGGGCATCTTTTATGCACTAGTTTCTTATGATTTTACCAAAAATGATTCTCCGGTATTCTTTCAGGTTGCCAGGGTGCTACATTTGATCTACAGGCTTGTGGTACAACCAAATACAACCCGAGCTCAAACATTTGCACAGGCATTCATGGGTTCTGGTGGGATAGAAACACTTCTTGTCCTCCTGCAGAGAGAAGCTAAAGCTGGTGATCACCACATTCCTGAAACTAGCACCAAGACTGAGGAAAGCTTGGCTGTTGAAAGATCTGAACCAGAACTAGATACTTGCGTTCCAGAAGGAATTCAGGATGAAGGATCACTAAAGGAGAAAGATCAAATTTTCCAAAAGAGAGATTTTCACGGTATTTCTGGCCTTGTGGCCAGTTCTCCTAGTTTGAAAGTGGAAAGGGTGTCATCTTTTTCTGAAAATGCTTTTATGAAGAATTTGGGTGGAATAAGTCTTTCAATTAGTGCTGACAATGCAAGGAATAATGTTTACAATGTTGACAATGATGATGGAATTGTTGTTGGGATCATTGGGCTGTTAGGTGCTTTAGTAGCTTATGGACATCTGAAATTTGGTTCCCGTGTGTCTTCTGAGATGACAAGCAACCTTTTTGGTGGCGCGCTCAATGATGCAGCTGGAAGTATGTTTGAAGATAAAGTTTCTATACTGCTTTTTGCATTACAGAAGGCTTTCCAGGCTGCTCCTAATAGGCTTATGACAAGCAATGTATACACTGCTTTATTAGGGGCCTCGGTATGATAATACTCTTTTGCTTCTATATATCTTAACCTTGTTGATCAATGCTTATGATACTTATACTTTATTGCAGTGTTTTCACTTGAAAAGCTTATCAGTCTGTGATTTTATTAATTTTCTACTACTTTTATTATATTTTTACTTATAACTAGTATGTTGTAGCTTTTCAGCTTGCTTTTGATATTTCAATTTGTTTAAGTAGGAAATATTATAGCTTCTTTTGGTATCTTGCACTTGCATTTAGCATTGAATGTCAATGATTTTATACTTCTTTTTTCCCTTTAATTTGCTCAGATCAATGCTTCTTCACCGGAGGATGGATTGAACTTTTATGATTCTGGTCATCGTTTTGAACATTTACAACTTTTGTTGGTTTTATTACGGTCTCTGCCATATGCATCTAGATCTTTCCAAAGCCGGGCACTACAGGTATGCTTGTCTGAGTTTACTGGATGTAGATTTTGTTACGTGTTGGTTGTTAACTGAAATCATGTTTAATTTTAATAATACTTATGAAAATAAAACATAGTTTAGAATCGTCCTCTGTTCTGTTGGTGGTAGCATTTCCCATATTAAATTCAACTATAGTCATATCTTGGTTACCTGCCTTTTGTTTCACATTCATATTTTGTCCTTATCTTGACTTTTCTGATTTTCCATTATAATCTGAGCTATTTCTTTCTATATGATTTCAGGATCTTCTGTTTTTGGCTTGCAGTCACCCAGAAAATAGAAACAGTCTAACAAAAATGGAGGAGTGGCCTGAGTGGATACTAGAGGTCCTTATCTCTAACTATGAGGTAGTAATTTCCAGCTTCTTCTCTTTTCTATATGCTAATGTGCTTCTTCCCCATTTTTGTCTTTGGTGTTCTGTTGCAAATGGATCTGGTAGTGCTGTTGTTAGGGTTGGAGTAGAGTTTTCTAGCTAGTATTTTGACCTTACTGAATAGCCTTTGAATGTATATACTCCTTGACCCTTGTATTAATTATTGCAGCTTGTTACTTGATTTTGTAGATGGATGTGAGAAAAAAGTCTGATTCAGCAAGCCTAGGTGACATAGAGGACCTCATACACAGTTTTTTGATTATTATGTTGGAGCATTCAATGCGCCAAAAGGATGGATGGAAGGTTTGTCTTTATCCAACTTTTCCACTTTGCTGTACCTTCTAATATTCATTTGTTCCCCTTAATATTAAGTATGTCAGCTCCATTTATATTTTCTGGTCTTTGCTTCCATTTTACAGGATATTGAAGCCACAATTCATTGTGCCGAATGGCTCTCTATCGTGGGTGGCTCTAGCACTGGGGATCAGAGAATTAGGTATTCCACTGCTGAGTCCTGCCCCATGATTTCCACTGCTTATTTGTCTCCAAAAATGCACCTTTTGCCATTTGAATGTGGTTGTCCATAGTTTCTTTTCCCTGGAGTGATATGTAAGAAGGCACATCCTTTTGTGGGAACATACACAATATGCACTTGTTGGGACATAATTGGGACATAATCAAGTTGAAGGAGATATCTAAAGTTTGTATTTTCACAGATAAAAATGTCTTACTTGCTATCTTTCAGAATCACTGAATCATTGGATTCTGTCTTTTGCCTTTGTTAAGGTGATAAAGGTATTACTATTTTGACTAAAATAAGAAGTGGCAAATTATGGAAACTATATTTTTTCTGTACTTACTGCTAAACCTTTTGAAACATCTTGTTGGTTAAAAAACTGAATATGTTCGATATATTCACATAGGAAAAATAGCTATGTGACTGCAGTGATTATTTAGTATTGATTCACCGATTCTTTTGCATAATGTGCTCTTCAAGGGGCCAATAAAAAGTTTAGCTGTTATCTTTTTTTTTATGGATAAATAAGTATGGTTAATTTGTTGTGATTTCCTATGTGATTGTATTCTGAAGACGTGAAGAATCTTTGCCAATATTCAAGAGAAGACTCTTAGGTGGGTTGATGGACTTTGCTGCCAGAGAACTTCAGGCTCAGGTAACATTAAATTGTTACCAATTGACTTCAGCTACCTTTTTTCACTTAAAAGAGTTTTGTGGCAAATGATATATCCATGTTAGTCTAGTTAGTCACGAAATAAAAAGTCAATCCTCCTGTAATTTTGTTTATCCTTTTGTCATGTTTACATTCTTACTACTTGTTACTCTCTCTCTCTATCTTTTAATTTTTATGTCATCATCATTGATCTGTAATGTTTTCCAGCACTCAAATGAAAAATTGCAATAATTATTTATTGAGCTTTTCTTCTTCTGCAGACTCAAGTTATTGCTGCAGTTGCTGCTGGGGTTGCAGCCGAAGGTTTGTCTCCTGAGGATGCTAAGGCAGAAACAGAGAATGCTGCACAGCTTTCTGTGTTTCTGGTAGAGAATGCTATTGTCATATTAATGCTTGTTGAAGATCATTTACGGTTGCAAAGTAAACTTTCTTGTGCGTCATGTGAAGTTGATGATAATAAATCTCCTCTTTCTTTGGCGTCTGCCCCAAATAGTCAACCAAATTCAGCAGCATCAATTGGTAGAGAATCAAATGAAGCTGTGGATGATAGAAGATCTGGGAATGCTGGTGGACTCCCTCTTGACGTACGTATATAGTCATCTTAAAGACACATCTATATTGCATTCAGAGTTTAGTGATTCATATATTAACTATATGTAGTTCTCATCAGTTAAATTCTTCATCTTCTACTTTTACCTTATTTTCCAGAATTTCTTCCCTGGTTTTGTGAGTTGTGACATTGGACAAGAGACAGTTATCTTAGAGACTTAGACCTGAATGTTTTCATTATTTTCTAGTTAAAGAAAATGGATACTTCTCGTAAGTTTAGTTGAGGTTTGTTTGAGTTCCTTTATGGCTTGTTCTGATTTTGTTATTTCCCCTCTTCATGTTCTGTTTCCAAACAAGGTCCTTGCTTCAATGGCTGATGCAAATGGGCAGATTTCTGCAACGGTGATGGAACGGCTTACTGCAGCTGCTGCAGCTGAGCCTTTTGATTTCGTCTACTCTGCTTTTGTGTCATATGGGAGTTGTGCTATGGATTTAGCTGAGGGTTGGAAATACAGGAGCCGCTTATGGTATGGTGTTGGCCTGCCCTCAAAACCAACTGACATTGGTGGTGGTGGCTTTGGCTGGGAGTTGTGGAATGCTGCTTTGCAAAAAGATGATAATGGAAACTGGATTGAACTTCCTTTAGTGAAGAAGTCTGTAAGTATGCTCCAAGCATTATTGTTAGATGATTCTGGACTTGGTGGTGGTCTTGGTATCGGTGGTGGATCAGGTACTGGGATGGGAGGAATGGCTGCACTTTACCAGTTACTGGACAGTGACCAACCCTTTTTATGCATGCTTCGCATGGTACTTCTTTCAATGAGGGAAGAAGATAATGGAGAAGACAACATGATCATGAGAAATGTAGGCATAGAGGATGGAATGTCTGAAGGACTGTATCGAGGCAACATCATATCCTTAGATAACAGTGGTCGAATGGCAGCAAGGAAACCGCGGTCTGCTTTATTGTGGAGGTATGTTAAACAAAGGAAACCTTACCCAATAACCACTATGATACATATGTGTGCTTATCTATGCACTTTGCTTTACTGTGGACGTAAGCTAATCAGAGGAATCTTAATAACCAATAACAACAATGACGCATAAGTGTAAATCAGTACGCACTAAAGTGCCTGCTTTATCTCCCTCTCTCTACTTTTCATATGCTTATGCATTCCCTAAAAGTTATGGTTTGGTGCTCTTTGACTATGTAGTCCAATGATATTTCTGCTTCATTTCCATGATTCATGCATAAGGAATTTCAGAACTTATTCATTTAAATTATGTGCAGTGTCCTTTCTCCTATTCTGAACATGCCGATTTCTGATTCCAAGAGACAGAGAGTTTTGGTAGCATCCTGTGTTCTATATTCTGAGGTTAGTTTGATTGAATCAGCTTAGTGTGAATAGCAGCAAACTCTTTATTTATTTGTTTTTATGGTTTAGTTCTTTATCAACATTTTGTAGCATAGCTATTTTTTTCTTCTCTGTTATGTTCTCATCTATTATCATATTCATTTTTTCATGAAACCATAATGGAATATTTGGTTTTGTTTCTTCCTTTCTTATGTTTCTATGGATATCTAGGTTGTTCATTGATATTTTGCTGTGAAATAAATGTGGTCTATGCTGCAGGTATGGCATGCTGTTGGGAGGGACAGAAAGCCACTTCGAAAACAGTATCTTGAGGCCATTGTACCACCTTTTGTTGCTGTTTTGAGGAGGTGGCGACCACTTTTGGCAGGAATTCATGAACTTGCTACTGCTGATGGTTTGAATCCTCTTAACGTTGATGATCGTGCATTGGCTGCCGATGCACTGCCATTAGAGGTTGCTACATACCAGTATCATTCTTAACTCCTTGAAATAATTTCTTAGTTTAGGGTTCAAACTTGTCTTTCCTAGTGGTAGCAGTGTTAACTCCTTGTCCTGCAAATGTGTTTGTGCATGAATGCTTATAGGAAAATTTTCGGAGTTGCTTGTTGACCTTATTGTTCATTTATTCCCTTTCCTTCTTTTTGTTATCGGTTCATTATTTAAGATTCTCTAATTGTCCTTTTCTTTCTTTTTCTTGATTTTTCAGGCAGCTCGTGCAATGATCTCTCCATCTTGGGCTGCTGCTTTTGCATCACCACCAGCTGCAATGGCATTGGCAATGATTGCTGCAGGCGCTAGTGGAGGAGAAATTCCTGCTCCAACAGCCACACAGCTTAAACGTGACTCCTCAATACTTGAGCGTAAAACTACTAAGCTGCAACATTTTTCTAGCTTTCACAAACCTCTGGACATGCCTAACAACACACCGTCTCTTCCCAAAGACAAGGCAGCTGCAAAAGCTGCTGCCTTAGCTGCCGCACGTGATCTTGAACGCAATGCAAAGATTGGTTCTGGAAGAGGTCTCAGTGCTGTTGCAATGGCTACGTCTGCACAGCGGAGGCATGATAGTGATATGGAGCGTGTGAAACGGTGGAATGATTCTGAAGCCATGGCTGTTGCGTGGTTGGAATGTCTACAGCCAGTTGATACAAAATCAGTCTATGGGAAAGATTTTAATGCTTTATCCTATAAATTTATTGCGGCCCTTGTTGCAAGTTTTGCTTTAGCAAGAAATATTCAGCGATCAGAGGTTTATTTATGGCTAGCTATCATGATTGTCATTGCTTATTTTAACCCACAAGACAAGTTGTCGATACAGACTTACCCTTTTTCTTTTGAAATCTCAGATTGATAGGCGTGCACAAGTTGATTTAGTTGCACGACACAGATTATTCACTGGGATTCGTGCATGGCGCAAACTTATCCATTGCTTGTTAGATACGTCATGTCTCTTTGGGCCATTAGTAGACCAAATTCCTAGTAAGGTATGTGAAAATTTAAGACATTTTGCTTTTCTCCTTTATGGTTATGTTGTAAGGTAACTGAACTTTGATCTCCATCCCCTGTTGAACATTTTTATTTCCTTTTATGGCATGTCTAGGTTTTTTGGAAGCTGGACTTTATGGAAAGTTCTTCAAGGATGAGACCTTTTTTGAGAAGGAATTACACAGGGACTGATCATTTTGGTGCTGCTGCTGATTTTGAGGAGCAAAATGATGTGAAAAAGATTCAAGAGGATGTCATAAGCTCATCTAATACTCCTATTCTGGCAGCAGAAGCAATCTCAACAGTGTTTGTGAATGAAGATGATGAACATCCAGAAATTGATGATGTAGATAGCAGAGGCTATGTAAATAACCAAAGTGAGGAAGGTCAGCAAAGGCTTTCTGGAATAACTGAGCAAACCTTGGAGAAATCCATGGAACCTAAAGACACTAAACTTGCCAGTGAGCAAGACTTGGTCCAGAGTTCAACAATAGTTGCTCCTGGGTATGTTCCTAGTGAACTTGATGAGAGAATTTTGTTCGAACTCCCTTCATCCATGGTTAGGCCACTGAGGGTTATACGAGGAACCTTACAAGTAAGTTGTTAGAATTGCATTTAAATTCCTTTCTGCTGTGTTTTTGTTGCTCTAAATGGGTTCTGTAGTTCTGATTGTGATATTTTTAACTGTACTGCCATCACCCAGACGATTACTTAAAGTCGTTTTATATTATTGATTTAAGATGCTCAATTTATCAAAAACTTTGGATAATTACGATAACATGTTTGCATTAAACTCATAATAGGACCAAGCCAGTTGGCTGGTGACAAGAAGCATTTAACTTTTTGGAATATTGAAGGAAGAAGTGCTTTTTCTGATCATTGGGTGTACTGTATATTAGCAAAAGTGTGTGAACTTAAATGGAATGTAATTGTTAAATGCCTTTAAATGAGGGTTGCATGCCATCTTTTCTGGTGGTTAAGATTTGATTGTCTCCAAAAGGAATCTACGTGAGTTGCAAAAGGCAGTTCTAAAAGGTGATTAACTGTGCAGTTTAGCGGTCTACTTTTTTTTATAAGAATGATTATTTTTATGACAAAAAGTGTAATGGAGAGATCTATCAGGATAGAAGGATCCTATGTTAGAATTAGAGAGGAAACTTTCCCTGTAATGCTTTTGATTGGATTGGCACATCCCTTGTTTAAATTGCTGGTTTTACTGCCCTCCCCCCAGTCCAGCTAACTCTTCTAGCTTTGCTACATAATCTATGGAGACTATACATTTGTTGCTTCCGACATTAGATCTCTGGCTGCCGAGGATGCTATCATTCACATTTTATGATGCTGGCTTTCTTTAAAAATTGAGAAATGTGAACAAAAGGATTTCTGTATGAGTAACTTATAACCCTGATTTCACCTGCTTTTCCGTTCTGCTCCATGGTAAATCACCATGGCCGCTAGCTTTTCTATTGGTTTAGTATAAAACTTTTATGCTCTTTTTTTTTTCCAGGTAACCTCAAAGAAATTAAATTTTGTAGTTGATAAAACTGAATGCAACGTATCAATGGATGGTTCAGAAGACAACTCTGAAGCAAAAAATGATGAAAAAGACCGTAGTTGGTTGATGACTTCTCTTCATCAAATGTATAGCCGAAGGTGTGAAGTTATAGTGAGGAATTATGTTACTCTTGGTCTTTATTCTAATATTTGTTCACACTTGCTTTAGAAAATATAAGCTTCCCCATTATATATTGGCTTTGAGCTACTAGCTACAACTTTTGTTATTTGACACTAGTTGTATTGATAATTATTGTCAGACAAAGTATGCGTAGATACTGGGAACCATCCTTGATTTCATATTTAATGAGCATGAAGGCACATATTTGTAAACAAAGATGCCTGCCTAGAACATGGAATGAGAAGAGATGCCATTTTAGTGCTTTTGTGAAATGGCCTTTATTTCTGCATCTTATTGTGCCTGCTAAAATCCAGAAATGTTCTTGAGATTCTTCAATATTCTAAACATGTTAATTTTTAATTTCTTCTCTCCGTATTGCAAGTGCTGGATATGAACTGCACATGAGGATGGTTGTTTGACTGTAGAATCTAGTAAAATATACAATGAATTTTAGGTCCTCACTCTGTGTTCTTATTGCCGATTAACATCAAGAGATATTTTTATTACATTGTGCATGGTAATCCGTAACTTAATATTCTTGCTGCTGAATGTGTTGCATTTTTAAGTTTTCATCTTTCAACTTTGCTTTTGCTTTATCATATGCTATACACCTCATTTTGCTTGTTTTATCTTTGTCATAGATATCTCCTAAGAAGAAGTGCTCTTGAGCTGTTCATGGTTGATCGTTCTAACTTCTTCTTTGACTTTGGGGTATTTTCCTATTAGATGCACCTTCAAGATTTATTGCTTTGTGATAAAAAGAAATATGCTTTTAATGGTTGTTGACCTAGTATGCACCTCCTAATCTTTGGCTTACCTTTTTTTGTTCTGCTCTTTTTTCCTTTACTGATCCAGAGTTCTGAGGGCAGACGAAATGCATATCGTGCTATTGTTCAAGCACGGCCTCCTCATTTAAACAACATTTATCTTGCAACACAGGTTTGCACTTTTCCTGTAAATTTTTTTATTTAAAGATGCCTAGCATGTGTGTATGTATATACATGGTGAATATCATTTTATTTAAATTGAGAAGAGTGGAATTTTACAGATATCTTTTGCCTACAAAGTTTTGTTCATTACAAGGTATCTAAGGGTGTATATTTAGCTGCTGCAATTCATTTTCTCTTCACGTTGTTGAGCTCATATCGTTTTCTTCTGTAGAGACCTGAACAACTCCTGAAAAGAACTCAGTTAATGGAGCGTTGGGCTAGATGGGAGGTATGTGTTATGGTATACATGTATATTCATGTGTAATAAATAAGCAGTATAACCACTGAACAAATTGCAACCCCTCTGCAGATCAGCAATTTTGAATATCTAATGCAGCTAAATACATTGTCCGGGCGTAGTTATAATGACATAACTCAGGTGAGATTGTTTCTGAATATTCATCTTGATGAGTAATCACTCATTCTTTTCGTGGTTGTTTGTAATATCACTAAGCTACATTTTCTGTCACTTTCCTTTCTTTTTACTTACAGTATCCAGTATTCCCATGGATCCTTTCTGACTACAGTTCAAAGAGTCTAGATCTTTCTGATCCTTCAGCTTTCCGAGATCTTTCAAAGGTGGCTGGCTTTAATCTTGGCGGCACTTTATATCTGCACTCTTCTTTTCTGACATTATAACTGTGTACTTGCAGCCTGTTGGGGCATTGAATCCAGAGCGGCTGAAGAAATTTCAAGAGAGATATGCTAGCTTCGATGACCCAGTCATCCCCAAGTTCCATTATGGCTCACATTATTCAAGTGCTGGAACTGTATGTTTTCTATTCTGTTTAACATTTTGGGTTTAACTTTTTATAGTGTGTATTTAAATTTCTTGAACTAGGGTCACTGCTGGATGTATACCAGCAATCCATTAAGAAGGTTGATTTCTTTAGTTTGTTTCTCATAGTAATTGGGAAATTTGTATACATTTGTATATGCGTGTTGCCTGCTTAGTATTTGCCTTTAAAAATTAAATTTTGTTGTTTACTGTCTTCTGTTTTATTATTTTTCTGTCTGCCTCACAGAATGTGTTTGGCGAGATTGGCTAATACCCTCTATAGAGCTGACATGTTACTTTCTGTGCACTTCAAAGCTGTAGTTAATCTCCCTTAACTAATTGTTCTGATTGCTTGAAATTTTACTGTTTCATTGTGCATCTGCCATTTCATTAGTTTTTTTTGCTTCATTTCAAAAGAATTAGTACTATTAGTTTTCAGCATGATCTACTTCTCTCCTTGAAATTATTTGCGAGGACTAATTTTAACTAAGTAATTGCTGGATAGTTTCCTTGCCTATAATTTCTTGTCATCTTTTCTTTGATTGAATTCTTTCATTTTTTTCACTAAAAAAATTTCTATGGCAATTAGTCGATTAAGGGAATTTTTCTTTTGTAGTTTGACCTATAGATGCATATTCTTTATTATAACTACTGTGTTGTATTCGGTGTTTTCTTACAGGTATTATATTATCTTGTTAGAGTTGAGCCATTTACAACCCTTTCGATTCAGCTGCAAGGTGGAAAATTTGACCATGCAGACCGGATGTTTTCAGATGTTGGTGCTACATGGAATGGAGTTCTTGAGGACATGAGTGACGTGAAGGAATTGGTTTGTGTTTTTGTTTTATCTTTGGCATGAGAACATCAAACTTCTCTTATGGAAAGAATGAGAACAATTTTATCTTATACCCTGTTATTGTTGCATATCTCCATCTTTTCTGATCTCCTTTGGCTGTAGCTTCAATGGGTTATCAGATTTTTTTTTTCTTTCTACTGTTTTTATTTTACTCTTTTCATGTTAGGTTCCGGAGCTGTTTTACCTTCCTGAGATGTTAACCAATGAGAATTCAATTGACTTTGGAACAACACAATTAGGAGGAAAGCTTGGTATGTACCTGAGTGTCCTTTCTTCAATATCTGAAGAGTGACAAATGCCAGTTGCAGTAAGTTCTGTTTTTTTTTTGAACATCCAGATTCTGTAAAACTGCCACCATGGGCTCAAAGCTCGGTTGATTTCATTCATAAGCATCGAATGGCTCTTGAGAGTGAACATGTATCTGCTCATTTACATGAATGGATTGACCTCATTTTTGGGTTTGTTTTCTTTTTCTTTTCCTTCCGTACCTAAGTTGATTTCCTTTCTCTTTGTAATCTTCACTATGATATTATTGTTAATAATTAATTGTTCATGGAGATTCTTCTTTTCAACCTTGAGTTTACCAAAATTTACATGATTGGAATGTTCAGTTATAAGCAGCGAGGCAAGGAAGCTATATCGGCTAATAACATGTTCTTTTACATTACATATGAAGGGACAGTTGATATTGATAAGATCTCTGATCCAGTGAGTTTTGCTATGTTGTTTTCCTAATGTGTGCTCTATTTGGAAATTATTAATTATCCTATGCGTGTATGTAAATAAAAGGTACAACAGCGTGCTACACAAGACCAGATTGCTTATTTTGGACAAACTCCATCCCAACTTCTTACTGCCCCTCACATGAAGAAGATGCCTCTTTCAGAGGTTCTTCATTTGCAGGTAGCAATTCTGCAGTTCTGTTTTTTTGGCAGTACTTTCCATATGATCTAATAAGATCGTCCTTTCTGTCATGGCAATCTTTTCAGTCAAAATGATCTTGTTAAAACTGAATCTGGATAACATTTAATGTCAGACAATCTTCCGGAATCCGAGAGAAGTGAAATCGTATTCAGTCCCAAGCCCTGATCGCTGCAATTTGCCTGCAGCTGCTATTCACGCATCTTCAGATTCCGTCATAATTGTTGACACAGATGCGCCAGCAGCTCATATTGCACAGCATAAATGGCAACCTAACACTCCTGATGGTCAGGGAGCACCATTTCTGTTTCAACATGGAAAGGCAATAACAAGCTCTGCTGGTGGAGCACTTAGAAGAATGTTCAGAGGGCCAGCAGCTGCAGGCTCTGGTTCTGATGATTGGCAATTTCCCCAGGCACTAGCATTCGCTTCTTCTGGGATCAGAAACTCATCTATTGTTTCCATCACATGTGATAAAGAAATTATCACTGGTAAGGGTAACCTATTCCTAATAATATGTTGCCCGACTTTAATAAATTTGATTGTTGTAGTACACTTTTTATTCCCATTTATGAACCCTTCAGAAATCTTTCTTTGCAATACTTGCAGAGAATTTGCTGCAAGTTCTCTTTTGCTGATTCTTTATCACATTTGGATCCTTTCTTTGGTCCTAGTACTCTTTATTTGGAAAGATGCTTCATAAATGCACTGCTGCCTGAACTCTGAAGGGTACTTTTACATGTTTGAAATGAACATTTCCTGTATTACAGTTTTCTGGCCAATCCATTTAACTAGGATTATAATGTGCTTATAGTTTGTCTCTAAAAAATCTTTGTCCCTTTCCGGGTAAATGAAGGAATTGCATACTGGTGGCTTGGGCAAATGAAAAAGGTTGGAGGGCTAGCATGTCTAAAACTACCCTGACTTCTCATAAACATTAAATCTAAGTTCGTAATTTCATGGTAGTAGAATGCTGCAGGACAACTGTGTTTTATGATGATTACAATTTCAGTCTAATATTGTGCACTTTTACAAGATTGGCTGCTGCTGTACAATATTTAGTGTGAAGAATTTGTAAAAAAGAATATATCAATCACTTTTGAATATTTTTATTGATCTCTAGTTTAGAGGCATGTCTGATGAAATATATTTAATTGATTTAAGGCATGGGGTTGAATAAATTAAAGGTATGTTATTCATTTAAGTGCTTTCAGTACCCTTATCTTGAAAGAGCCATTATAGCTCATATGTTCCTGAATTTGCTTGCCTGCTCGATCCATTTTTTTATAATTTTGTAGCATCCGGTGACTTTTAATTCTGAAACTCAATGTTCCAGGTCATAAATGATGGTCATTTGCTTTTGAATCCAACAGCTGGCATGAATATATGCACATTTCTTGTGTTGTTTATCATCTTATTCTTATATACTTTCTGGATGTTAACTAGGTGGACATGCTGATAATAGTATCAAGCTTTTGTCATCTGATGGAGCAAAAACAATAGAAATGGCTTTTGGACACTCTGCTCCTGTAACTTGTCTTGCTCTATCACCAGATAGCAATTATCTCGTGACAGGATCCCGGGACAGTACTGTAATCCTTTGGAGGATACATAGGGCATTTACCTCCCGCCCAAGCAGCTCATCGGAACCAACTGCTGGCACTGGTACACCAACTTCAACTAGTAGTGGTACTTTAGCTAATACCTTGGCAGACAAAAGCAGAAAGCATCGGATAGAAGGTCCCATATATGTCCTTCGGGGTCATCAAAGGGAAATTCTTTGTTGCTGTGTCAGTTCAGATCTGGGTGTTGCTGTTTCATGTAGCCATTCATCAGATGTTCTGTTGCATTCTATAAGAAGGGGTCGCTTGATGAGACGGTTTGCTGGTGTAGAAGCTGATGCTGTCTGCCTTTCACCTGAGGGAATCATTTTAACCTGGAACCAATCGCAACATACTCTCAGCACATTCACTCTCAATGGTGTTCTGGTTGCTAGAGCACAACTTCCATCTTTGGGTGGTGTTAGTTGCATGGAAATTTCTGTTGATGGTGAGAACGCATTAATTGGAATTAACTCATCTTTGGGCAACAATGGAGTGTCCAATAGCAACCAGGACTTGAGTTTGAAGAAACCTGTGGCTGATAATTTGGATCTCGAGTCAGAAGAAACCTACAAAAGCAACAAATTAGATATTCCTTCTCCTTCAATTTGCTTGTTGAATCTGCATACTCTGAAGGTATAAGAAAATGTTTAAACAGATGCTATTGTGCCCCATCTGCACTTCCTGTACGTAATGAATGCGCATTCTTGTCGCTTCAGCTTAATATTAATTTTGTTCCTAGGTGCCACCTGTACAATGGTGCCCTAGGGAGATTAAATTTCTTGGTCTCTGGGGTGGGTAGTTGTGGACTTGTTTCAGTTTCTTCTTTGCTGTGCCATTCGCACACAGTTGAGATGAAATTTTCATTAAATATGGCATACGTAGTTTAAGGTACCCCTGTCACAGAGAGAATTGGATGCTTTTCTCTTCCCTTTTTACGATTTCCCTAGGCAATTGGCATGTTACACTCATGCACATCATGAATACATGTCTTCTTGCTCTCAAACATTGACCTGGATAAAAACTTTCGTTTGCAGGTTTTCCATGTGTTGGAACTAGGAGAAGGACAGGATATCACAGCTCTTGCTTTGAACGAGGATAACACGAACCTTCTAGTCTCAACTGCAGACAAACAGTTTATAATTTTCACAGACCCAGCTGTAAGTCTCACGTTTTTCCTTTCCTCCATTTCTTGGTTCTCCACCAATCCTTTCATAACTATTTATTCTTCTATCGTGACATTGTTTAGTGTTTGCATAAATGTTATAACAACCCTAGCTTGGCGAAGGGTGTTGAGGTCTAAGGTTCAAACCTTAAAATCCCTGCCAACTTCCTTGAATTTATTGGAAGTAATGAAACCCTTAAAACCATCCATCTTATGGATATTAAAAAAATCAGAAATTGGTAAGAAGTAATACTGTCTTAACCTAAGTTTAATGTTATCATTATACGGCAAATCAAATTTCTTGGATTAAAAGGTTCTTGAATTCAAGTTAATATTGTTTTATTGAATGCTTGAAATCAAATCTTATAATGGTCTTTGCTATATGTAGTTGAGCCTGAAAGTGGTGGATCAGATGCTTAAGCTTGGTTGGGAAGGTGAAGGGCTCAGCCCCCTCATAAAGTCATAATCTTCAGTTCAGCCTTGGAATCTTGATTGATTAGAAAATGATTATAGAAGATGCACCATTAATGCCTACAAATCTCAGAGGTGTGTCTTCCTCGAGCGAGCAGAAAACCCAGTCAATAGCGCGGATTTCAGCACCAGCTGCCGTTTGTCATGTTTGTAAAATATGTGAATTAGTACTCTTCACAAGTGGAACAACCCTATAATATGATTTAAAAAAGGAGGGTTGTTAGGTAGATTCTTTTATTTGATTTGTGGTAAGTTTATTACCATTGTGATTTGAGCTACTCCGAGGCTTGCCATTTTCACTTTTTGTTCAACGATATAGTGAGAAAATTTGACAGCCTTTCTGCCCTTTTCCGCTTGAATTTTCCTCTACCAAAGCAGCGATGCAGTTACCAGATTTAATTTTTTATTTAAATTTATTTAAAACTACATAAATTTTAATATATATTCATTATATTTTACTATTTTCAAATAGTATATCGGCTTTGTAGGTCAAATTAAGTAACGGAATTTCGAATCGTAATTTGTCTTCTGACAGTGATGAGAGAGTTTGCTTTAATTAAGGATTTGTTCCTTCTGGATTTCAAATTTCTTAATTTAAATCTGTATGACTGAACGGTTTCAGATCCATTCAAATTTCTAAAATGTATTTAATTTCTAATTTTGAGAATCATTGTCAAAATATTTTTTTTTTAAAAATTGGTTGAAATTAAAAAAATCTGATTTTAGTGACATGTTGTGATGCACTAGCGTTTTGGTTTATACTTAGCAACCTCATCCTCGATTATAAAAATTTTGTATCGGTGCTATTAATTTTCGGTTTAACTTTTTAATTATTGATTTTAATAATTAATTAAAAATAATATTTTTAAAAATATATATTAAAAATTATAAACCGGTTCAATAGCAAATTTTTTTGTCTTGTTTTCTTTTAACTGGTTTTAAGAGGTTTGTTCTAAGGCCAATTCAATGATATTGTCTAGATCGAATAATATTTTGGTTACCTTAATAATAATGTGATTAGCGTAATTCGAATTCAGATCACACTTGAAACAATGAATATCTATAACTATCAAACCAACAGATGAGGGTTCAATTGCAAAATAAATCTTTGAGTGTATAAGTGTGTTTACAAAACCATAAGATAATTGAATTATGTATAAATGTGTGATTACATAAAAATTGATTGAAAATGTTTGAATTAAAATTTTATCTGAGAAGCATGTACTTAATTTAAAATAAATATACATAATATTTATATTATATTTAAATATTTAATTGAGTTAATATCAAATATTAATATTATATCAACTCAATATTTAAAAATTTATTATAAAAATATCACAAATATTAATTTTAAAAAACATCATACAAAATAAAACTTAGAACTAATAACACAATAATCCCCTGGTGTGGATAATCTTGTTTTAATTAAGAACTTCATAATCCCCTCCTTTCAGGAATCTCTTATCTCTGTGTCTTTTCCTTTCAAGGGTTTTAGACTTAAGAGTGGCTAGGGTTCTTCTATTTTAGGGATTTGCAAGGGATTATCAGATCATTTAAAAAAAAGGGAAAATACAAGCAAACAAACATGGGAGGCAAAGGAAGGAGAAGGAGAGAGAAGAATTATAGAGCTGCTCATGGTGGTCCGGCCAGACTTCCTCCGCCTCCTGATCCCTCCCAAGTCGAGGCTTTACCTTCTAAACTCCGCAAAATCATGTCCTTCACCACAGATTCTCCTCACGGTTCCTTTCATCTCTCTCTCTTTTTCTCGTTAGTTTGTTTCCTTTCCTTCCAGCTCTTTAACGGATTCATCTCCTTTCTTTTTCTAGGTGAGCATAAAGCTGAAGAAGGGAATGCTGAGAAAAAAGTGAGTCATTTATAATTCAAACTGACTAATTATGTTCGGTTTTAACTTTTAAGCTTAAGTCGGATGTTTCAAATCCAAGTACTATAATTTGTGATGCAGAAAAACCGAGCGGTGAATGAAATTAAGTTGAAAGCTAATGAGACCAAAGATGGAGGCAATGATAAGCATTTGAAGAAATCTCAAGATTCAGATAGCTGCGAAGATACGATGCAGAATAGCAAAGGTGGGAAGGAAAATAAGAAAAGAAAGAGGAATCAAGTAACTGATCTCCGGTTTGAAGCAACGGCTGATACGTTAGCTAGCAGTTCTAAACGGCGGGAGCGCAAGAAAAAGTAACTTCTCCCTGTCCTTTCCTCACGTAAATTGGCAATAGAAACTACAATAGAATTTTAGCTTAGACTTCATTATAGTAACTGCAATAGATTATATGGTAGAGAATACTTTTATAATTGTGAGTGAACATAGTAGAGATTTAGTATTATACCACATTGTAAATGATATATAATCTGCTGAATTGTGTGCTTTTTTTGTTTCTTGCATGCTAGATTATTCATAATTTACAAGATTTTGGTTCTTGTGTAGGTATTTTGAAGCAAAGAAGAAAAAGCATAAGAGTGCTAGAACAGAGGAGAATCTAGAGTTTCCTGGAAGAGAGAATGTAAAATTTGGAGATGTGGTTGAAGCTCCACCGAAGTTGGTTACTGTATCCAAGGTAATTTTTATCATTTGATATTACATTAAATGTTATACTAGTGGTTTGCCCCTTTCAAACAAGGAGTTTATACTTTTGCAGGGATCAACAGCCTTACTCGATGCTTCAAAGGAGAGGCTTAGGTTACAGGCTATTGAGGCTTATAGGAATCGCAAAGGATGGAGCTCAAGACCAGGGGCGCCTCAACTACCTCCAGTGACTATGTGAAATTTCATTCAACACTGTTTCTACTTCAAGTGTATGCATCCATTGACATTGTCCATTTGTTTAAGCTGGCTTAACTATATGCTGTCCACTTGTATGAGTGATCATCCTGTTGTTGAGTCTGAGCTCAGTTTTGTTAAAGATAATTTGTCTTTGATTTTGTTGAATTGTAGCAACATATATTACCCATAATTAATTCACAGCATGCATATGGCAGTTCTCTCTCATTTCTTTTTAAATTTTATATATGACCCTGCTAGAAACCAGGGGAAGGAGAACTGAATTACTTTTTATTAGATCTTTGCATTAAGATCATCAGGATTTTGAATCTATTGGAATATTCTGCTAGGAATTGGAAGCAAAAAATTAGAACTATGAAGAGTCGTCTAAACGACTTGGTTTTGCTTATTTAGTAGTTGCCTGAACCTGTTTTTTAGGACAAGAGATGGTTCAGGTTTCACGTGGTATATAGATATTTAAAGTATACAATGAACCGAGACAGCCAACAGATGAAACCAGGTTTAAGTTTGACATCGCTGAAATGCACGAACATGAAGACCTCCGTCTATATGGAGATTGATCATCGTCCTGTATGTCACTGTTCCGTTCTCATCACTCAATTTGAATACAAAGCAGCGGAGAAGAACAGCTGAGAAGATCTTCATCTGCCTATAAGCAAACTCTTTACCCAGACAAATCCGAGGTCCTGCCTGTTAATCAAATGAAAATCAAGGTCAGTGGTTTTGAGATCAAAGCATAGAGCGATTCCTGCAAGTGCTGAAAATGCACATTCTTGCATACCTGGAAAGCTGTGAATTTGAAAGGGTTTTCTGGCTGGAACATGCCATTCTTGTCAAGCCATCTCTCGGGTCTGAACTCCTCCGCATCGTCACCCCAAATGAACTTCATTCTACCCATTGCATAAGGCTGATAAGCAATCATATCCCCTTTCCTTGCACTGAAACCATCTGGCAGAGTATCATCAGCCAAACATACCTTTGCATCCCGCAATCAAAATGATCCACAAATTTATTTTCCAGATTGAGTATTCAAGCTTCATGGTAAATGGAATTTCCTTACCACAGGAACGGCTGGGTAGAGCCTTAAAGTTTCAGTTATAGCTGCTTGAAGATATTGCATTTTTTCTAAAGCCTCTTCACTCAGGCCAGCAGCGAATTCAGCAACATCTTTAACCTCCATCGATTTAGTTGCTTCCTTCACTTCTGCAGCAACCTTTTCTTGAAGATCAGGATGTTTGCAAAGCATGTATATAAACCACGACAGAGTGGCTGCTGTTGTGTCTTTGCCAGCAATTATGAAGTTAAGAATTATATCTCGCAAGTATTTGGGGTCAGTGTCAGTCACTTGGAGGAATCTAGTTAAAATGTCTTCCTTTTTTATCTGCATAATCCCGTAGAAAAGTGTACAAATCAGTTCAGAGTTCTACTTCAACTCCTTACATAAAAAGCTCTAGTACCTCGATTTCACTTGCTACTGCAGAATCGTTCTTGGAGTGACGCAGTTGCTCAATCTTGTTATCGATCAGCTTATACACAAATTTATCAACCACTTTTATATTTCTCTTTAATGCAGCTTCCGATCCGATGTTGAGATATCTCTTGATCTTCCAGAAGAGATCGACATATCGATAAAGAATTAAAGCACTTGAATCATCAAAAGCAGCTGCGAACTCCTTGCCTTCTACATTGGATCCACACATACTGTCTAGTTCAACCCCAAACGCAACTTTGAATATCGAATCTAAAGTCGATTTCAAAAACAAGTCCTGCAGAACATTGGGTTATGTAACAGTTTTGATTTTATACATCACCCAAACATTTCCATTAGGTGAACTTACTTGCATATCCATTGTCTCATTGGAATTAGCTGCCTCCGACACTATATTGGCAAGTCGTGCCGCATTTTTCCGAAAGACAACACTGATGAAATCTCTTAACGCCTTTGTTGAGAATTCATAGCTTGATACCTTCCTCTGTTGACGCCATTTGTCCCCATCCACTGTGAAAATCCCCTCACCAAGTAAATCCCTCAGCAAGCTGTGATTATACTCACCCTGCATACGAATTGAAAAACCAGCAAGAAGTTCATTATCAAAAAGCCCTTTCAGTATACTAATCACTGATGAAAGTAAAACCCTAACTGACATTATTATCTGGGTGTTTCTAAAATCTATCTAATTAGAAATAAAGCTACTCTCTTCTCCTAGCCAACCACAGGAAGAGTTCAAAAATGTCAGGCCAACAAAATAAGTTGACTTTTTTGAGGTAGGAAAGTACCTTGCCATAATTATCGAAGTTGGTTTTGAGTATATACTCAACGTTGGCAGGTTCCGAGGTATAAATCTCATTCCTGAAAGGAGAAAGCAGCCTGTAGGTCCGATACTTGGCTGCAAGATCAGTCATATAATGATGCAATCTTTTGAAGTTGATGAGCTGGTTAACAACCGTGCCGGCAACGGGGTGGTACTTGTTCTTTCTCTGTTTTTGCCTCAATTTTGCAGATAAGAACTTGAAGGAGATTAGGGTGATGAGCAGAAGCAAAGCTGTGAAGGTAAATGAGTTTGAGAAATCCATGAGGATGGAGTCCTTTCCGGCACCCAAGAAGACTAAGTTTACGCTTCTTCTATCAAATAAAAATCTTTTCTTGAAGACATTTATTTATGTTAATAAGAGCTAACATGTTTGCCGTTTTCTCCCATCGCAACCATCGTGACAGATAGAGCTTCCGTACCAAGCTCATGTCCTTCTCACGGCATTTGAGACCCTAATCCAAAATAAATTAAACGGATTCTGTTACCCAGTTGTCATTGGACCACCTTGGAAGAGAGAACATAGGATCCATAATTGTGGTTGAAGCTCCGCCAAAGTTGGTAATAAAAACTTTTATGGATAAATCTTAAAATTATATATTAATTTTGTTTTAATATGTAATTACGAGCATAAATTTTAATTTAGTGCAATTATAGACGTGAAAATTTAATTGTTGTCTAAATATATACTTGAAATTTCAATTTTGATTTAATCATACACATTTAAAGAAATAAATACATCAATTTATTTTTATATTGGATAAATATAATTATTTATGTATGCAATATATAAACATAAAATTATGTTATATCAATAATTGTGTTAATAATTTATAAAAATTGGATCAAATTAAAATTTTATGTATAAAATTGCACAAAATCAAAGTTCATGTATACAATTGCACATTAAATCATAATTCATTTATAGTTTTAGGATTTATCCCTAACTTTTATCATTTAATGTTAGGTTAATGTCACGTCTGGTTCGCCGATATGTAATAGAGATGAAATAAATCGATTATTTTAGGAGAATGTAATAGAGTTGTAATGGAATGAAATTAGTATAACAATAATTTGATCGAGTAAAATGGGATGACTATTGCAATAATATTACAATATTTGATTCAAATGAATAGATACAATAATAGCATAAGAGAAAAAAACTTAAATGATTAATATATGACTTTAAATTATTGTTTTTAAATATAAAAAAATCTAAAAATATTCAATTGACCAACTTATTATTTAATATTTTTTTTTAAAAATTGTAAAAACCCAAAAACATAACTACAATAAAATATCCTTAAATAGATTAATTATTTTTTATCAAATTTAATATCTTGGATTTATTGAAACAACTTGGCATTAGATTCACCCTATATATACATATATTCCATATATAAGTTAGAAAACTGAAATATACATAAACCAACAACTAATAAAATGGATTATGATTTAGCATATGATGAAATAAAAATAAATAAATTCAATATATATATATTTATAAATTGTTAGACGTAATGACAAAACACATTACACTTTTAAAGGAGTAATAGGATTTAAATTTTGGAAATGATTTTATTGAGAGAGGTAACCTTGAATTTCAAATATAAATCATAAAAAAGACATGAAAAGTACAAAATAAAAATAAAAATCATAAGTATAAATTAATATAAAAATGACTTTATCTCTCTTTATAAGGCAGGAATAATTTTAATAATAATAAGGTTTAATATAATATTTGGTACATGAACTTGACACTTTTTCTTAATTTGACACTTAATTTTTTTTGTCCAATTTAGTACTTAAACTTTACATTTTTTCCTAATTTGGTACTTAAACTTGATACTTTTTTTTAAGTTGGTACTTAAACTTTTTGGGTCCAATTTGGTATCTAAACTTGACTCTTTTTCTTAATTTGGTACCTTATGTTTTTAATATTAATTCATTAAGCATAGCTCAATACATATTTTTAACATGAATTTTCTCTAAAACTATCAATATTTTTGTAGCATAACAAAAAACATTTTCAACACCATTATTGTTTTGAATAGTTTTTATAATATTTAATAAATGTAAGTATCAAATTGAATCTTAAAAAAGTTGAGGTGCCAAATTAGGAAAAAAAATGTTACGTTCAGGTACTAAATTGGGTCCAAAAATAATTTAAATACCAAATTAAAAAAAAAAAAGTTAAGTTCAAATACCAAGATTTGATTTACTCCTACTAATAAAGAATCACTTGTAGTTTGATTTACTCGTACAAATATTAACTTCACAATTATAGATTACGCAATTTTTTTTGAATAAACTAGTGCGATTGTTCATATTTTTTTAACCCTTTGATGACGCACACATACAGGCGCTCGAACCCGAAACCTTTAGGATAAACAACATCCTTATCTTCAAAGAGTGACCCATTGATCAAAGAGTGCTTACCTTATCTTCAAGGTCATTGAGATCAATCCACTGACCATGTTTGTATAATTATTTAAATGAGTGTGAATTTACAATTCTATTTTGTAAAAAGAATTCCCACAACCAATTTCATTATTATTTTTTTGGTGAATTACTAAAGAAGGATAAAACCCTAACAACAACACGATTAGACGCGACTCGAATTCAAGTCACATTTGAAATAATGAACACCCTTAACGATCAGGCAAACACATGAATTTCTTCAATTACTAAATTTTGATCAACATTCATAATAGTGAAGAACTAATTGTTGGGTTAATAGTTGATAAGTCTGTCCCTGAGAGTCGTCTGGAGGTATGGTCGCTTAGGGCATAAGATTAAAAGGGATCAAATTTTTTTTTAATTTTTAAAGGATCCAAAATGTTTTTTATTTTTAAAAGCTAAAATTTTTTATCAACTTTTAAATAATTAAAATTTCATTTTATTATTTTACCTAAAACTCTAAAAAGTTTAAAAATAACCCTGGTAGTGAGAGAGGAAAAAATAAATGGTAAGCCGAAGATAAATTCCATTAATAACATTCATAGTAGTTGTTTTTTTCTTATTTTCTAACGTGTTTTTTTTTTTAATTTTGGAAAAATTAAGGTTTTTAGTTTTTTTTTTTAAAGCCAAAAATGCTTTTAACTAATACTATCCTTCTCTCACAATTCTGCTAAATAAAATTGTTTTCTCAATCAAAATAACAAACTTTTTAAAGTATTTTTCAAAAATAATAGTCCTAAACAAAGTAAGAAAACAAAAACTAAAGCAATTTGAAAGGACAAACTGAATTGGAAATAACAAAAGGGAAAATGGAAAACAACAAATCAAAAAAACCCCTAGTCTTCTACAAGCTTCCCCTCCCAAAAAACCTTTGATCGTCGCATCTACTTTTTTTTTTTTTTTTTTTTTATGTAAACTAAATATATTCATGAACTGATAAATTAATTCCAATTTTCAAATATTAATTTATTCAGTGACTTTTACTTCTAATTTTGCTCATTCAATGCTAGTGTAACACTTGAAAATATGATAATATCTTATTCTATTTGTTTAATTGTTTTTTAATTATAAAAACGATATTGAGAAAACGAAAAAGCACTCTATTATTAGGGGTTATGTATAAAAAAAAAATCTAATTTCGAAATTATTTATAAAAATGGGTCGGTGGGAAAAATAATTATTGAAACGGGTCACTTCTACAAAAATATATTTACTTGGGATTATTTTCAGGGATTTTTTTAGAAAAACACTTCACGTGAAAGTTTTTTTTCTTGTATCAGTCAAAAACGCGCTGACATAGAAACACTTTACAAAAAAAGCTTCCACGAGTCTAATTAGGGTTTAAGAAAATTTAAATTAAGGTTTTATGTTTTAAATTGTTTGGGGTTTTAGAGTTTTGTTTTTATGATTTAAAAAAATGATGGAATTATAATTTTAGAAAATAAATTAAAAAAATATCATCTAACTATTTGATTTTGTCTTTTTGGTAAGTGGTCATTAAATGACTAATAGAAAGATGTCATACCAGCTTTTAAAATTGGCATAATAGTAACTTTAACTCTCAACATTTATATATTGTGTCGATATAATCTTGATTCTAAAAAAATTAACCCTCAATGTTTACGCATTGTCTAGTTTGATCTTTCTTTTTTTTCAATTATGCTTTTTTTTTTGTGCATTTGATCTAAAAAACTAAAAAAAAAAAAAAAAAAAGAAGAAGAAATATATAAATTAAATTTGATCGAAAATATATCAAAATTTGATTTTTTTTTTTTAAACGCTCTAAGTAAGATGCTACGTTGGAGGTAGTACAGAAAAAGCTTCCAATTGGATGCCTTTTTCGTATTGATGATTCTGAAAAAATAAATTTGAGAAGATGGTACTGAAAAAACAACCTGAGATTCTCGGGAAATCTGATATGTTTATCATCGAGACGATTAAATGCCCAACCATTACTAACACAATCAAATTTCTTAGTAATTTTAAGAAATTTAGAGAAATTATAAAAAATAATAATTCAGAAAAATAAAAAATTTAGAGAACTTTGATAGCATTTTTGAGAATTTAGAGAGAAATTTGTGTGAAAAATAAGGATTGGGGGGATTTTTATAGTTTTTTTTTTTTTTTTTAAATTTTCAAATGATCGTTGAGGGAGCCGGCCGTTGGGAAAAAAGGTTAAAAGTGCGTTCACATGGACGCTTCTTTGAAAAACGCTCTGACGTGCAAGCGTTTTTGGCTGACATAAGGTAAAGAGTTTCCACGTGGAAGCACTTTTCTGAAAAAACCCTTAAAAATAACGTCATGTAAGAGCGTTTTTGTAAAAGCGATCCATTCCAGTAAATATTTTTCAAGTTGACTCATTTCCGTAAATATTTTCAGAAATGAGCCTTTAATGGTACGTAATCTTATTCTTAGTGTTTGAAAATATTGGGTGGAAAAATGGAATCTTATAAACAAGCAAAAGACAAAATAAATAAGCCAACGCTATTTTAATTATTAAAATTATATTTAATCAAAAAATTTTATTAAAATTATATTGATTAATATAATAAAATAAAAAGGTGTTTTTGTTTTAAAATTTAGATTCAATTCACAATCTTAGATAATTTAAAAAAGGAGGCATAAAATAATTGAAATGTTGGTAATTCAAAATCCAAACTCTCGTCGCGAAATGTAACATAGAGGTTTAGGTTAAAATCCATTGAGGCTTCTAGGAATTGCAAAGGGTATAGCTCAAGAGCAGGGGCACCTCAACTACCTCCGGCGACTACATCAAACTTCGTTCGACACGGTTTCTACTTAAAGCGTATGTTGTATAAACATGGTGGATTTGTTTAAGCTGGCTTAACTACATGCTGTGATCATCCTCCTGGTAATGAAAATTCGAAGTGGTTGGTTGTGTTGAATTCCAGCTGCAGATATCCCATACTTAATTCATACCATTCATATCCCATTTCTCTCTCTTTTCATTTTATGTACATCCATTTGAATTGAGATTTCAGATGGCTAAACCCCCTGCTGGAAGGCAGTTGCAAGCACAAGGTTAGAACTACAAGCCATTTTGGTATGGTTTATTTCGATGCGATCGCATAGTGTTCTCTTAACAACTTATTTAGCACTTTCCTGAACTCATTTTCTTCGAACAGAGAAAGTTCAGGTTTCACGTGGTATAGATATATTTAAAGTGTGGAATTGCTCGGTACAATGAACCCTTGGTCGAACAAGGTTTTAAGTCCGACATCGGTGAAATGCACGAACATGAAGGCCCCCGTCTATTTGAAGATTGATCATCGTCCTGTATGTCACTGCTCTATTCTCATCACTCAATTTGAATACGAAGCAGCGGAGAAGAACAGCTGAGAAGATCTTCATCTGCCTATAAGCAAACTCTTTACCCAGACAAATCCGAGGCCCTGCCTGTTAATCAATAGAAAACAAAGGTCAGCCGTAAAATCACACCAGTGAAACAATATTCAGGAATTTTCATACCTGGAAAGCTGTAAACTTGAAAGGGCTTTCTGATCGGAACATGCCGTTCTCGTCGAGCCATCTCTCGGGTCTGAACTCCTCTGCATCATCACCCCAAATGAACTTCATTCTACCCATTGCATAAGGTTGATAAGCAATCAAATCATCTTTCCTCACACTAAAACCATCTGGCAGAGTATCATCAGAAAAACATATCTTTCCATCCTGCAATTGAAGTGATTCACAAATCAATTTTTCTATAAATGAGTACAGGAAATTTCAGTAAGAGAATTCAAGATTCATGGTAAATTTCCTTACCACAGGAACCGCCGGATAGAGCCTTATAGTTTCAGTTATAGCAGCATGAAGATAGTGCATTTTTTCAAAAGCCTCTTCTCTCAGGCTAGCAGCGAATTCATCAACATCTTTAACCTCCATTGATTTTGTTGCTTCCTTCACCTCCACGGCAACCTTTTCCTGAACATCAGGATGTTTGCAAAGCATGAATATAAACCACGACAGAGTGGATGCTGTTGTGTCTTTTCCAGCACCTGTGAAGTTAATAATTGTATCTCTCAAGTATTTTGGGTCATTGTCATTCAGTCGGAGGTATCTAGTTAAAATGTCTTCCTTTTTTATCTGCAGAATCCCATAGAAATACAGATCATCAGTTCAGAATTATACTACTCTTCATATAAAAAGCTCAAGTAGCTCTATTTTTTACTTACTACAGCCGAATCGTCCTTGGAGTCGCGTAGTTGCAAAGTCTTGGTATGGATTAGCTTATACACAAAACTATCAACCACTTTTATATTTCTCTTTAATGCAGCTTCCGATCCGATGTTAAGATATCTCTTGATCTTCCAAAAGGGATCGACGTATCGGTAAACGACCAAAACACTTGCATTATCAAAAGCTGTTGCGAACTCCTTGCCTTCTACGTTGGATCCAAACATGCTGTCTAGTTCAACCCCAAATGCAACTTTGAATATCGAATCCAAAGTGGATTTCATAAACAAGTCCTGCAGAACATTGGGTTATGTAACAGTTTTGATTTTATACATCACCCAAACATTTCCATTGGGTGAACTTACTTGCATATCCATTGCCTCATTGGTATTAGCTGCCTCCGACACTATTTTGGCAAGTCGTGCCACATTTCTCCGAAAGACAACACTGCTGAAATCTCTCAATACCTTTTTTGAGAATTCATAGCTTGATGCCTTCCTCTGTTGACGCCATTTATCCCCATCCACTGTGAAAATTCCCTCACCAAAAAAATCCCTTAGCAAGCTGTGATTATGCTCACCCTGCACACCAATTGAAAAACCAGAAACCTGTCATTTAAAACACCACTCTTCCCCTTTTGGTTACCCATATTATTATCAAAAGCCATTTCATTATACCAATTACTCGTCAAAGTGAAACTACTAATACTGATTAGATTAAAAAGCTTTTTCCCCATCTAAATCTGGGTATTATTCCTAAATTCAAGCCAACAAATTATTTTGCGTGTGTGCTTTGGATGAGCAGGGAAAGACCTTGCCATAATTATCGAAGTTGGTTTTGAGTATATATTCAACGTTGGCAGGTTCCGAGGTATGAATCTCACTCCTGTTAGGAGAAAGCAGCCTGTAGGTCCGATACTTGGCTGCAAGATCAGTCATATAATGATGCAATCTATTAAAGTTGAGTAGCAGGTTAACAACCGTGCCGGCAACGGGGTGGTACTTGTACTTTCTCTGTTTTTGCCTCAATTTTGCAGATAAGAACTTGAAGGAGATTAGGGAGAGGAGCAGAAGCAAAGCTGTAAAGGTAAATGAGTAGGAGAAATCCATGGAGATGGAACAAGATGAGGGAAGCACTTCCCATAAATGTTCTCTTTTATGCTTCTTCAAGGACAGTATGTTTTGAGGCTCACACTATCATTACTAATTTTATTATTTCACGGCGGATATTATTGAGGCTAATTTCTTGTTTTTTGTCTCATTTGGTTATGACTATGATATCTTGCAACTGTCGTGACTGATTGATTGTCTGTGTCCAACACTCAAATTCTTTTGGGTTTTTTACTGGTAATCTAAACTATTATAATTCAATTTTAAAAATTACAAACTCTATCATTGAATTATTCGAAAGATATTGAACTAATTGAAAGTTTTTTATTTAAGTTATTGGACTGTTAATTTTTTTTTTTTTTTTAATTTGGCTAGACATCTCCAAGCGACGATTCGATAATAAATACGGTGGATCAATATCCATTAACGAGTAGAAGAATATATTTTAGATATAAGTCAATCTAACATTCATTGTCAAAAATATTGGGAAAAAAATTTTGAATTTTGTTTCACAAATTCGTGACATTCAAACTATTTCATGAAATAAATTGAATTGTAGAAGAGAAGAAGAATAAGAACTTTCAATTGGTGCAAACGGTGCAAAAAGAAAAGGTCATACAATTGCGATTTTAATAACTCAATAATTTAAATAAAAATTTTCAAATAAATTTATAGAATTTTTCAATTCATTTTAAGCATTAATTCATGCAAATTCAATATTTTTTATAGGATTTTCTGCTTTCATTATAAAATAACTAGATTGAAAATGATTTAAGACATATTAAACTTATGAAATTCTGTCAATTTGGAGCAGTTTTGTGCAATGAAAGCAAAATCAGCCTTGAAACAACCTTGGGAGGATTAAATTTTTGGAGCATCTCTGAAGCATTAGCTGATCATGAACGTCCCAAATTAACATATTCAGACTCTCTAAAAATTTGGTTTGATCTGATTAAAAATTGGATCAATAAATTTGGACAGCATGATGCGGAAGGAAGGGCCCAAAGGGACCAATCGAGGAAAGAAGAAGCAGGAGCCCAAGGAGCAACCGAAAATCATCCATCCCTTGCCCAAAGAGCAGCTCCCAAAACCGATTAAAAATAATTGCAAAACAGCCCATAACTTCTTCTCAAAGTCATTCCAACCCCTTCACTTTATGGCACCAAGCTAAATTTAGCCAAGTCATCTCAACCCTTCTTCCTACTATCAAGGGCCGGCCATGGAAGAAGAAGAAGAAGATCAAGGCTCTCTCATGATATTTTTAGCCACCCTCCTTGCCTTTTATTTCATCACTCAGTCACTCATCTTTCACCATTTCCTCTCATCCATCGTCTCCTATTTGCTTCCTCATTTTCTCTTCTCCCGTTTCCGATTTTTTCCTCTTGAGAAAGAGTCTTGCAAGCCTTTTGGAACAGCAACATTCAATACTCTTTGAAGGTCTTTGGTCTGCAAAACAAAGCAGAGAGAAACGGATGCATGCTAGTCTGACTTCGGAGAGAACACTGAATTTGTCTTCTAGTTTCTTTCTCTTATTTTTTAAATTTGTTTGCGATCATAAACATAAATACTAATTGTTTTGATGCTTTCAATTTAATTAAAATGACTTAAGCTTTGTTTGTGTTAGATTGCTTACATTCTGTCTATTTAAATTAGTGAAATCATGTTTATGATGTTATAGGCTTTGGTAATTTGTTCAATTAGATAAAATCATGTCTATGTTATTCTTACATTATAAATACAGGGTTGCAATTGAATTGATTATTTAATCAGAATGAAATTATAAATAATTGACAAAATATCTAATTGGTGCATGTTTAATCTTCTTAAGTGTAAAATTATATTAAATGAGTAATAGTATTAATTGATATTATTACCTTGCATAACCTAGAGATTATCGTGATCAAATGTGGTTCCATATAAAAATATATTGTTACTTCACTCTGTCTTATGCCGACTTATGATAATTAATTAATTAATTTAATATAGACATATGCTAGAAAGATTAATTGATTTTAATAAGTATGTTTGCATCGGTTAACAAACAACCAAATCTAATTGAAATCAATTCCTTCCAAACTGAAAATTTATAGAGGTTAGGTGACTAGACTGATTGCAAAATAACATTGAATTAACAATGTGTGACCAGAATGAAAATAATTTTTAACTACAATGTCTAAAATATAAACTTCTTTCTTATGCCCAAAATAAAAATTAATTTTGAACACTCCTATTTTCACTGAATTAGATCGATTATTTCGATTTTAACCGAAATTTTAACTCTCTTATTTTCAACATCCTTATCATTTTAACCTCATTTCTCTTTTATATTGACTTATTTTATAAATCTATTTGTTAATTAACAGAGTGGTTATTCTAATTGGATGTGGTGAGGTTTAACTGAAAAATTCAAATGGATTTTGGCTGTGAGGTTCAATTAACAATGAAACAAAATTGAAGAAACTTGGGTCTAAGCCCTATAATGCAACCCATTTAGATTTAGCCCAGATTTATTTGTTTGATTTACAAGGAAAATCATCAATTAATTAAGTTAATTGCATTAAATATCTCAAATTATGGTCCTCGTTTTAAATATTTCAGTTACATCTTTAAATTATATAGGTTATACCAATTAAGTTTTTCCATTATTAAAATCATTAATTTAACTGTTAAATGATACATTAAATCTTATATGGCATAAATTAAAATTAACATTTTGAAGAAAAGCAAAACATTGTCACGTCGCTTTTAAATGTAAAAACTAAAAACTAAAATAAAACCTAAACAAAGAGAGAGTGACTGATAAAAATTTCTCTAAAAGTTTGGAAAACTTCAAAGCCAAGATTTTATGACATCTATTTTTGCAATATTCATTTTTCTTTAAATTTTTCATTTTAAATGATATCACAGGAGATAGGATGACTGATTTAATGGTTAAATTAACAATTTTTAGTAACAAAAGGACCTTTTTGATATAACCTTAACAATTTGGAGGTATAATTAAAATATTTTTAAATTTGAAAACTAATTTAAAATAAAAACCATGATTTGAGAATATCCAGTGCAATTAACTAAAAAAAATTCTGACGTAGACCCCTGCAGATAGCAATTACCAAAGTGTACTATTTTGCGATATTGACCCAAATTTCATCTTCGATATTATTAGAAAAGCAAATAAAATTTACAGAATCCAGTTCTTATGCTGTGTACACAGAAGCAGAAGCAGAAGCAGAAACGGAAATATGTTTTGGACATTTGTCAAGGATTTATTTATAATTGTTCATGTCCTGAAATTGGTTTGAGTTGTCCTGGGAATAGCACGAAGATGAAGCCCACCTTTCATATGAAGAGTGAATGTTACTTTGTAGGTTGCATCTTTCGATTCATCCGCTAGCTTGAAGCGAAAACAATGAAGAAGTGCGATTGTGAAAATCTTCATTTGTCGATAAGCAAATTCTTTGCCTAAACAAATTCGAGGACCCGCCTGTAAACAATGCAAAACCCAAATCCAAAATTATGTACTATATATATATAAAGATATGTATTAAGGAGGGAGTGGAAAGGGTTCAAACATGAAACGATATGAATTTGAAAGGCGATTCGGGTTGAAAAACCCCGTTCTTAAGCCATCTTTCGGGTCGAAAAACCTCAGCATCTTCACCCCAGATGTAACGCATTCTACCCATGGCGTAAGCCAAGTAGCTAACCTCTTCTCCTTTCTTGATTATGTGGCCATCTGGTAATATATCATCCTCCATTGCACACCTCCCATTCTTGTAAGTAGAATCATATTATACCAATGTTATGGGTTGAACCAGGAAGAAGACATTCATGAATCTAAATAAATGCTATATACCATAGGAGTTACAGGGTACAATCGCAAGGTCTCAGTTAATGCTGCATGAAGATATTGCATTTTTTGTAGGGTTTCATCGGTTATGGTTGCCAAGAAATCGTCAGCATTACCATGGTTTTCTCCGCTGCCGCTACAGGTGCAGTCCATCACTTCTTGTGCAACTTTTTCTTGTATCAATGGGTTCTTGCAGAGCATGTAAAAGAACCAGCACAAAGTGTTGGCAGTTGTGTCTTTACCGGCAATCATGAAGCTAAAGATTATGTCCCTTAGATATTTATCACTCATCGTTTCTGGTTTCTTCTCTTTCTCTGCTAAAAACCTTGAAAGTACGTCTTCTTTAACATTCTTAAAATCGACAAAAAAGAAGAAAAAAAACATTTAGCAATGGTAGTATACTTTTAAAACTAAATTTAGAGCAAAGAGATGACTCACAAGATCGGGGTTCAATGCTAGTTGTTTCTTCTTGGTTCTTAGAACATCGTAAATAAAATTATCAATGACTTTGAGGTTTCTCTTGAGGGAAGCTTCAGAGCCAAGGTTAAGAACCCTTTTCAGCTTCCACAAGGGATCAATATAGCGAAAGTAGAGCGACTGTGTTGCATCATCAAAAGCCTTGAGAAAGGTTCGCCCCTCATCATCTTCATTGCTTGATAAACTCATGCAGTTCAAATCTACTCCAAACCCAACTTTAATTATGGATTCCATAGTGTATTTCATCAACATATCCTACACACACACACACACCCGTAAAATCAACACTCCAACTTAGTGTAAAAAGAAAGGTTTGATGATGTTCAACGCATGACTCACTTGGAATTCAATGACTTGACCAGACATTGATAGCTCCGAGACTGCTGTAACCAGTCTGGAAGCATTTCGTTTGAAAACGGAGCAGCTAAAATCTCTAAGAACTTTGGCTGAGAACTCATAGCTGGCAAGCTTCCGCTGCTGCCGCCACTTATCTCCATCAACTGCAAAAATCCCTTCTCCAAAAAGGTCAGAAAATATTTCACGGGTATATTTACCCTTTCCGTAATGCTCAAAATTAGTTTTCAGTATGTGCTCTACGATTCGTGTATCGGTGGTGTAGAGTTCGCTACGTCCCAAATCAAGTAACCTGTAAGTGCGCAGTTTTCTAGCAACTTGGGTCTGGTAGTCGTAGAGATAGTTGAGGTAAAAGATCTGGTCGAAAATAGTGCCCTTTACTGGGGCATATTTGGGGTCATTGATGGATTTCCCACTCAAGATTTTGATGACAAAAACAGATATAATTATGAAAACAAAGAAAAATGGCAAAGCAGTCAACAAGAAGATAATAGTTAGAATGCCCATTTTCTTTTAATCACTAGGTATGAAAAACCATCTACTTATACATAAATGAGTTAGGGTTTTCTTTAACAAAAAATATTAATTTATTTAATAATTTCATATTTATGCATGCGTGAATTAACTTTCATTGATTATCCATACGTAAGATAATATTCCTTGGTTCTTGAATCATAAGAAAAATCCAATCTCTATCTACCATGTTATTTGTCCAATTCATGTGCTTTTAAATAGTTCATGTAAGCTTGATGTAGCTCTACTTGTAATTATTTCAACTACAATCAACTAACAACATTATTAAATATTATCATCCTCCCAAACCTACAAATAATAATTAATAAACGAAGAAGGAAAAAGACTTAACAACTAGAAATATATTAGTAAATAAAAGTAGCTTTAACTCCTGTGTTTTGGTGGAAATATGCAGGATAAGTTTATTTGCGGAACCCAAATTGGTTATGGTTTTGTTTCTATTTGATTCATTTAGTTTATACCTATTTATTATGTTATAAATAAATAAATAAATTCAATTACGTAAGATTTAATGTATCATTTAACGGTTAAATTAACAATTTTAAACGAAAGGATACAATTTATATAACATTGGTAGTTTGGAGATTTAATTAGAACATACTGAAGTTTGAAGATCGATTTAGGATGAGAGTCATAATTTAGAAATCTTTGATGCAATTAAATCTAATAGATATTAAAAAATATATATATAAAAACAAGGATTTGTCAAATCTAAAAATATTTTAAAATTTTAAATTTATTATTAAAGCATCTAACTGATAAATTTATTTAAAAATTATAGTGAATATTACATTTTAAAATATTTACACTATTTTTAAAATTCAAATCTAAATTCTAGAATCTTATTCTCAAATAGGGTACCTTTGTAGGTAAATTAATGAAATATGCTTCTTCTTCTTTTTAATTTAAATATTTAGGCTTTTCTTATATTTATTAAGATACACTGTTTTTTGGAGAAAGAAATAAAAACTCGTCTCATATGGCACGTTTTTAGGAGAAAAAAATAAAATATGTTTTGTAGGATGCGTTTTCAAAGCAATGATAACTTATTCAATGATGACAATTCCAACTGTTACATCTCAACAGTTATATTTTTATTTTATTTTATAAACCCCTCTAAACTTCATTCTTTTCTATTCAAACTCAATTCACAATTTTCAATTCTCTTGATAATTTTGTTTTAAATATTTCTCCGAATCATCTCTTCGATTTTATTTTATTCCTTATAATTTAGAATCGTTTGAATGACAAGTACATAATTATTAAATATTATTAAATTATTCCTTATACTTTTGTTTTAAATATTATCAAATATTTTATTTTAATTAGTTAATCATTATGATGTTAACATTTTTAATTGTTTGTATTTATACTTAATTTAATATTATTAATTTTTTATGTTTATATACTTTGTCTGTAGAACATGTTTTTATTTCTCTCTTTAAAAATAACATACCTCTACAAATATAAAAAAAAAATAACTTAAATTTTTTTTTAAAAAATAGCATATTTCTTTAATTTACCTCTACCTTTATATTATTATTATTTTATAAAATCATCATCGTGGCTTGATAAAACAAGGGAGAGCCGTTTTTGAGTTACTAACAGAACTCTTGTAAAAGTGACAGCTGGGCTCAGTTTTTGAGTTATCAGAGCAAATGAAATAAAAGAAGTAGACCCGTCTTGTTTCCCATTCTGTCTGAATATGTGAAATTCTGTCATTTGTTTCTCCCTCTTAACTGTATTGGCCCTAATTAAGAGCTAAAATACTTATGACGATGCTTTCATATTGATTTTTAGTTTTTTCTTCTTGATAAATTAAATCCAATTAAAAATATTAAAAATCATGAAATTTTTTTTTATTTATCATTTTACTATTAAAAAAATAAAAAAAAATGATGTAAAATTATAATTTCTTACAATTCAAAGACGTATTTAAGAAGATTGACAAAAACCCCAACCCTTCTAAAATAATTATTTTTTTATTTTTACCTTTTAAATCTGAAAAAATTAACTAATAAAAAATTACAATTTTACTCCTTTAAAAATGATAAAAATTTAATTTAATTTTTAAAAATTATAAAAAAATAGAGAATTTAACTTCCACCCTAAATCTTTTTACTGCTACAATCTTTCCTTTTGCGTTTCAGGTCTTATGTGACACCAAATTAACAGAGAAACGTTCAAACTTCCAAGCAATTATAGCATATGGAAAGCCCAACTACAGGGAAATTAAGTACATTGGCCATTATCTAGAAAAACCCATTTCCAAGGCCATATCAAGGAACTTGTCTCATTTTGCTCTCCTGAAAACGCAAAAATAAGGCACCCATTTTCATCTTGACAAAATTTTGGACTCAACAATTTGGCACTGATCATTTGGTACATTAAACAGAACAGCTAATTGCAGACCGATACCTATATACTAGTTTGTCTTTAGGAACAAACACCTCAATCATCACAAATTTCCAAATATCACATCTAGGATAAGTTACTATTCTCGAAGACAGTAATCGTTGGTGTCACTAATGGTCGTCTCACTGCTGCTGCTTGTACTCTTTTCATCTTCTGCAATGTGCTGCGACCTTGGAATCGAAATAGACAGACTGGTGCTCAGGGCTGGACATGCTGCTTTGTATGCTGTTGTCAATCTACTAGGTGGATGGCAATCACCTACCGGGGGAACTGCAACAGGATGAGAAACCTCTGTCTGTTTTCTAGCACCTCTGTGCATGTGTCGTGCACAATATTTTTGATCGTGGATAACATCCCTGCTGCATCGCCATCTTTTCCCATCTGTTCTTCTACACCTCCCAGGTTCAAGTTCTATTTCATTTTTGTAAACGCGGGAACTGCTGTTGCCTAGCACTGAAAAGAATACCAGGAAAAACTGTTATACTCGACGCTATGCACAATAACTCAAAGATAACCGCAACCAATTCTGCTATCAAATAGTACACGGGTATTAATAACAATGGTTAGTTAGAGTAAATGACTTCATGCAGCACATCATTTTTCAGCATGTGCATTGTGAGCATAAACTACTAAGATAGGATAACATGGAAAGGGTTCATCTATATCTGTTTTTATAGCAGAAGGGATCATGTAACGAGAACATTATGCAAACTTCTATGGCACTACCTTGAAGAACGCTTTTTGGAGAAAAACCCACACTCGGAGATATATTATTACTGACAGTGGCCTTGTTTCCACTCTTGCTGCTTCTGTTGACAGTATTATTGTTACTTACAGAGAGTTTTTCTTCACCCTTCTCGCTAGTATTTGTCACGTTTTTGTTCCTTTTCAGATCATTTTTGTTGTCGTTCCTCATTGTGGCAATGATGGTGCCACTAGTTGCAGCATTGATAGAAATGGAGTTTCGGTTGCTGCATACATTGGCGCTTTCTATAGCAGTGGTTCCATGACTGGTGCTGGTATTACAGGAAAATGGGTTCGTGAACTGAAACCTTACAGGTGTTGGAAAGTTTTTTGAGTTTTCTGACAATTTGATTGAATTTTTTGATGATGTTGAGTCAGGCAAAGCGGAATTAGAAGTTTCCACAGGCTTTCTTGAACGCCGACAACCCCTATGCATGTGCTGTTCACAATATTTCTGATAAGGAATCACATTCTTACTGCACCGCCATTTTTTCCCATCAGTTCTTCGACACCTTCCCGGCTCAGGATCCGCCATGTTCCTATAATCCAATCCTCGAGGACTGACTCCTACAACTGAAACGACATTCTTCATGTAAATTAAAATTCCTATAATCCCATTACGAATTTACAATGCAAAGTAAGGAAATTCTGGCCAAGTGCATAAAGAGACTCAATTTTCCAGGAACAATTGAATTTTAATTAACAGTACTTAATGATTAAAAAAGAATAGCATAAGCCTAACAAGCACCAAATCATCTGTTAATTACAATACATCTTCAAGTGGGATTATACCATGGCTTAAATATTTCTTGGAAAAGATGAAGATTCTGTAGATCAGTTGGTAAAGACTAAAGATGCATGCATATCCACTTCCAGTTTCCTACCTTACACTATAGCTTAAATGTGTAGTCTAACTGATAGTTCAGAAAAGGTTCATTCTTATCCTTTCACATCTTGCTACCAATCAAAACTTAAAGAAATGTATGGAAAACAAACCCAAATTATTGATCTTCTAACTCTCTAGTAAAAAATAAAAAGAAAATATGTATGAAATCAAATTCATGAAGCAGAAAGGAACAGAAAACAAAATCAAATTCCATGCAAAACAGAGGGTACAAGAAAACTGGCTGTAGGCAAGAGAAAAGTTAAAAAGAAGAAAGCTTACAGCTGGGATACCGTTCATAGATACCGCCATGAGCAGAGCCAAAGGAGGAAGCGACGCTTTTCCAAATGGGTATAACAAGGTTAACGGGAACATGGATTCCACCCGCTATGTATTTGAAGATGAGCGTTTGTAATTGCAGGTCTTGCAACTGAGCTGTCGTAAACACACACTTCCCGTGTTTCTTCACGGGTTTCTCCGTCGACGTCCCATCAATCCCTAGTCCCAACTTGATCGACGGTGATCCTCCCTTCTCCGTCTCCTCCTCTTCCATCTTCAACGACCTTCCCTTTCCCTCCAACCTCTCTTGGGCCCCACTCCGACCACCCCCTAAAATTAAAAACATGCTCAAAATTAATTAACCAGCCAACCACGATACTCAAAAACTATATATATCTAGAAATAGACTACCGGGATCTCGAGGAATTCGGGTTTGAACTGATTGGGAATCCATTGAAGGAAAAAAGAAACACAGATTAAAGAAAGGTGGTACAGAGATCTGCGAGAACTTAAGTGTGAATGATATTTCAAAAGAAGTAGCTTGAACTTAAACATGATCGCCTTTGCTGGGTTTCAGTTTCACGATATGCAGCGACGAGTGTGACATAAAGTTGATGTTAAAAACGCGTGTCAGGATTCTGACAGTTCTCAGCCTTTTCGCAGTCACTGCAGGCGAAATTCAGTTCCTTTATCATTTTACAGACTCCGTAAAAGGTAAAGTCCACCTCTCAAAATCGGCGTTTGAAATGGACGTTCCAATGAGGTGGTGAAAGAGTGGTGCTGTTGCAGACGGTGACAATGTGGTCGGTTGTTTGCCACGCGCATTGTCAGATTAATTGCCTGGCGCTACGGATGGGCAGAAGAGGACACGTCACTGGATTCAGTTGTCGTGGGTCCTACTTAAGCATAGGAGACGGTGGGGCCCTGTTCTGCACGTCAGCAGTGACACGTGGACTTCTTGCAATGCATCGAGTGGTTCTCAGTTTTCTAAAAGCCCATAATTAATATGACAGGATTTCAAACTCGGGCTTATGGGTCGGCCCAGACAAATCTTACTAATTATATTTTTAGAATTTAAAATTTTAATATTGGATGTAATGAGAATTTAATGGCCATGGAGACAATAAAGCGGACCAACTAATTTCACCAAAAAAAAAGAACAATTAATATTATATTTTTAATGGGTAAATTATAAAATATAGTCACTTTTGTTTGTTCAAATTATATTTTAGTCATTTATATTTGAAATGTTGCATTTTAGTCACTTACGTTATCGTTTTGTTACGAAATAGTTACTCTGCCATTAAGCTCCGTTTCCTCTCTAACGGTAATCTTATGTGGCAGTCCAAATGAATTTTAAATGTCAACTTAGATGTCCAGCTGGAATGAGAATGAATTTTTAATTAAATAAATTTAATTAATTAAAAATTTTAAATTAATTACAACTGAAAAATAAAAACTCAATTGGACGTCTAATTTGACATTTAAAACTCATTTGGACTGCTATATAGGATTGTCGTTAAGGATGTAACAGAATTTAACGGTAGAGTGATCACTTCGTAACAAAATGATAACGTAAATGTCTTCGACGTAACATTTCAAACATAAATGACTAAAATACAATATTAGACAAATGAAAGTGATCATTTTTATAATTTACCCTATCCTTAAAATCTTAATGGGGGTATATAGTCATTGTAGCACATGACATCCAATGGGGAACAATCTCTGGATACTGCCCCCTCTTTGCTTTGATGCTACATTGTTGCCGACAATTTCATGCCTTTTCTCCGTTTACTTTACTTAATCCAACAGGCAAAGGCAAAGCCTGCGTTATTTCAACATCTTTCTTCTATTTTTTAATCCTTGTCAATCGTCATCAGGTGAAAGTTATGCCTCCTGCTTTACTGTCTAAAGATTAAAGAAAATCTTGTAAATGAAGAAACATTTAGAAAGGAAGAAAATGATTGAATTAAAATTATATTGTGCTCATAGTTTTACAGCTAGGAAAAGATGCAGGCACATTGCTTCTATTTGTGACATTGAATGATACCCTTCATAAATCAAGGCATCATTGGTGGCAAAGCAAGTTCATGCTACTTTTAAAGTGGTCTAAGCCAAGAAAGGGCAAGACATTTAAAATTTCACCTGCTGAAAAGAGAAAACCGAATTAACTACCCTAATTACTCTTTGTTAAGTCTATGTGTGTTTAACACTTTTGTTGAGTATTTCAAAATGTATCTCTTTTAGGTGGTTGGTCTGTGTATTTATATGATATAGTTATTATTTATGGATGTGATATTATAAGTAAATTCACATGCATGCCGGTACATATTTTATTATAAAGTTAGCACGTGCTTTCTAGATGTGGGTTTGCTTATATGGTTGTGTGAACTCACATCTCACAGTCTCGTAGAAACATTTGAACTCAAAATGTGAACTTCATATAAAGTATCATAGCAACTTTACATGTTAGGCACCTATCTCTTGATCTCAATACAATCTACCTATCGCTAACGTATCATTTTCGTTCATATTCTTTTATGACAAACTCAATAAACTTCAATTGAATCGTTATTTTTTGATTGGTTTTTTTTTTTTGTTTACAAGTTAAACTCAACTTCTATGGTCTAATTATCTTCTTAGAAAAGACGAAGACATTGATTTTAACCTAATTATTATGTCGGACAGGGCATTTAAAGACCACACGAATAAGATCAGAGAGGAAAGGTAAAATAACACAATATAGATGCTTGAGAATATGGAGGTTATGGCGGGGATGGGGATGGGGATGGGGATATGCAAAGTGGTCAAGTGGTGTGGGGTACAAGCAAGCTTTATAAAAATGAAATGTTTTGGGTGAATCATGAAAGTTATCTGCGCCACATTGAGATTTATGTTAATAAACACATAAATCATCGAATATTAATTGGATCAGACAGTTATCTGCCATTGACATTTGCAGTAGAGTTCTACGTTCTTCACACCAAGCCGAAGTCTTTGAAGCTGGAAATCAACCAAAGGATTGACCCAGCAACATAGTCGAAGTCAACCCAAGAGACGTTGTGACCTAACTTTTGGGTTAATAGCCGTTATAAAAGGCCCGTTTGACAAGCATAACGGATAGCTTCAATGATGGTATAAAGTAAAAAGGCAAAGTCCATTATCGTCAATATAGTTCACCCCATAACCACAAAATCCTTTTATATTTCCTTTCCAGCTGTAGCTTAAGCACAATGCCCTGACCCATCTCACATGGTCCCATCCTTTTTTTCCGATTATTAAACCATGGTTGTTATTATTTTAACCCCGATTAAAATTCTAACCCGACTCCTCCCTTTTTAGCTCTGTTCGGCCCGTACTCTGATTCTTCACTGATCAGGTTCTGCTGCCTACCTCCTATCTCTTCAACGTTCACAATGGGCGCATTTCACCGACCCAACTTGCTCCTTCTCACGCTCTCTTTAGTTGTCATTGCCGTCAATGGCCACAATATAACGGCCATTCTCGAAGGTTTTCCAGATTACTCTGTTTACAGTAGTTTCCTCACCAAAACAAAGCTGGCGGATGAGATTAACACCCGAGAGACCATCACTTGCCTTGTCCTCAACAATGGGGCTATGTCTGCCCTCACATCCAAACACCCCCTTTCCGTCGTCAAAAGCATCCTCGGCCTTCTCGTTCTTCTGGACTACTATGACCCCCCAAAGCTCCACAAAATCTCTAAAGGCACTACCCTCACCACCACGCTTTACCAAACCACTGGCAATGCCCCTGGAAACCTTGGTTTCGTCAACATCACCGACCTCCAAGGTGGCAAAGTCGGCTTCGGCTCCGCAATTCCTGGCTCCAAACTCGACTCCTCTTACACCAAGTCTGTTAAGCAGATTCCCTACAATATCTCCATCCTTGAGATCAGCGCTCCGATTATCGCTCCGGGTATCTTAACGGCTCCGGCCCCGTCGTCTTCTGGCGTCAACATTACCGGTTTGCTTGAAAAAGCCGGCTGCAAGACTTTTGCTAGTTTGCTTGCCAGCAGTGGCGTGCTTAAGACTTACGAGTCGGCGCTTGATAAAGGGTTGACCGTTTTTGCTCCGTCCGATGAGGCTTTTAAAGCTGAAGGTGTTCCTGATTTGAGCAAGCTCACCAATGCAGAACAAGTCTCACTTCTAGAGTATCACGCCTCGCCGGATTACAAACCTAAGGGAACGTTGAAGACTACGAAGGATCCGATCAGTACATTGGCGACTAACGGCGTTGGAAAGTACGATCTGACAGTTACAACGGCCGGCGACTCGGTGACACTACACACAGGGGTTAACCCATCCAGGGTCGCCGAAGACGTTTTTGACTCACCGCCGGTCGTTATTTTCACCGTTGACAACGTTTTGCTCCCTTCCGAGCTGTTCGGCAAGTCACCGTCGCCAGCACCAGCACCGGAACCAGTTTCTTCGCCTTCACCGACACCATCTGTATCTCCAAGCCCATCTCCAGTGTCCGAAGCACCGTCACCACTTGCAGCTTCACCACCAGCTCCACCAACTGACACCCCCGTCGGATCCCCGGCCGATGCGCCAGCTGGTTCGTCAGAGAACAGCACATCGGATAATGCCGCCGGTCACGTGAGTGCTTCTATTTTGGGCGCTATAATTTTCACCGTCTTCGCCGCTGTCGTTTCATCAGTTACCTTGTCCTGAATCGTAATTATGCCAGTCCGTTAATTTCTTCTTTTCTTAGTTATTATTTTTTAGATTATTTAATTTGAGTAGAGAGGGCTTTTCTTATTTAATTTATGTGGTTGAGAGCTTTGTTAAACGTTTGTTTTTGTTGATTACAATTTATTAATCGTAAATTAAAATTTTATACAAGAAAAAGAGGAATTGAGTGTTGGGAAGTGGGAAATGGAAGCGCATGGAAGGCAGGAATTGAGTGCGAGCGCACGTGGAGAGATTGTGGGAAGCGGAAAGTGCTTGTACTTGTGGATGCAAATGTTGTGGCAGTAGGCAAGGCAAGCTTAAGTTGTGACAGTGGGTGGTCCTTCCTTTTTACTCTCTTTCAAAATTTCGGTGTGGGGTTGTGTTTGATCAAAATATTGAAATGCTGCACTGCAAATCGCTTCACTGCAAATTTCGGTGTGGGCTAGTTTAGCAATTGTTTTTAAGATTTTTAAAAAATATTTTGAAAAAGTGATTTTAAAAAATATTTTTGAAAAGTTTAGTTTAATATTTAAATGGTTAGTATAATTGTCAAAAAAAACATTTTTTAAAAATAAAGTGTGCATTTTAAATATGTGTTATAAAGTAATAAATAAATATTTAAATATTGTTTAAATTAATTAATATTATGATATTTTAATAACAATATAAAAATAATTTATTATATTTTGTTGTTAAATTTTTAATATATAAAATATAAGTTTTAAATATTTTTAAGCAATTAATTAAATAAAAGAGTTGAAAAGATTAAAACATAATTGAACTGTTAAAAGTATTTTTAAGATGAAAAAATTAAAAATTTTAACTTTTTCATTTGAAAAAATACTTTTAAAAAACTAATTTTTTTTCAAAAATTACTTATTTAATATTATTTTTGAATCAAAAATAATTTTTATGTCAAAAATACTTTTAAAAAGTATTATTAAACAAAAACCTTATTTCAAATGAAAAATCGTGCTTCTCAAAACGCCACATTGGCAGACATATTGGGTGGCTTTGGTAAGTAATAACTGCTCAAAGGGGCCTACGGCTTCTGAATGACTGACCGATATCTGATGGCAATACCATTACCATGGTAATCATGTATCGGTAGGATTCACGTTTGAGAATAAAATTTAATTCGATTTAAAAAATTTGATAAAAGATTTAAATTTAAAATTAAATAATTTAAGTTATTCGAATCAAATTAAATAAATAAAATTAAATTATTTAGTTTAACTCGAACATGAATTACATAATTTGAGTTATTTGAAAATTTGAATAAGAAAATATAAAATTACGTCGCTTTAATAAATGTTGTTAAAAGAAAAATTATATCCTTTTAATAAATGTTTACCCATCAGCCTTAATTATGCAGTTTAATAATTTTACATTTCGTCTCATGTAAACACAACATTGAGTACAAATAATATGATTCGTTAACTCGAATCAAATTAACTTAAATTTTTTATTCGATTTGACTTGACTCGACCGAATACTCATCTATATCAACACGTATTGCCATTCAAACGTTTATAAGGAGATAACAGCCACCCCTATGGTAAATGCCAAATTTAAATGATAAATCTTTCCATAACAACGGCAAATCTCAAGCCTCTAGGCCCGGCCCACAACCTGGAAGTCATGTCCTGCACAACAAACCATGTATCGGAATTAAGATCCAAACACAAGTCCACTAATAAAAGTTGAAATTTTAAATCTGTCTAAAACCAAATACTACAGTGCCATATTCCCCTTCCTTCTACCTGCCGCAGCCTGTTGCTTTTGCAGTGTTTCCAATTTCCAAACAACCCTGATATTTTATTTTATTTATATTAAAAAGAAAATTGTTTTTTGGTATATTAAAAAATAAATATTTTTTACTGACAAATAAAGGACGTAGTTTTGTTATTTTCACAGTAAGATGAGCTGACCAAGTGGATGTTTCTCATTGGATAAAAAACTGAAAATCAACTAAGGATCAAATAATAATTAATTATTTAAGCCGTTTATCAAAAGAAATAATGACTATAATTGATTATTGAACACAAAAATTAACGCAACAGCGACTAACCTCGTGTACCACTGATACAAGGCAGTTAGGGCTTCAAAATCCCCGCCATTTTCATTTCCTATTTTGCTTCGCACTCTGCTTTCATCAATGGCTACAAAAGAAGATGAAGAAAAACCAGAGACACCAATTCCTTCAAAGCCAAGTCCAAACTCCGAGGAAATTGTGTCCCAGCCCAAGCAAAACGATGTCTCTCCGCCTTCTAAGGTGCCGTTGAGTCCTAAAGAGTTAATAGTCTCAGCCGCCGCCAACATGTCCTCTCATCCTCTCCCAACCAACGATCCCAACGTTTGGGGCGTTCTCACTGCTATATCTAACAATGCCCGCAAACGCCAGCAGGTTTCCCTCTTTTTTAAACCCTAAACCCTCTCTCTCTCCCTGTCTTCTCAGTTTTATTTTGGTTGTCAAATTTCCCATTTTTCCACAACTTTTATTTACATTATAAGGCTTCAATTGCCTGACTGATTAAACTGAACTGAAAGGAATTAGAAAAAAAAAATGAAAGAAACGATCAGACGGAAATTGTAATGTACAAGTAAAAGGCTAATGAGGAGATCATTTTTCTAGGGTATGAATATGCTTTTGACTGCGGATGAGCACTGCATCGGTCGAACAGTAAAGGAAACAAGTTTCCGAATTGATTCAAATTCAGTTAGCGCGGTACATTGCAAAATATATAGGAAGAGAGTGACCAATGAAGATACACAGCAGGCCCCCAACTGTAATACATCCGTTTTCTTGAAAGATACAAGGTTAATGTGCTGTTCATGACTTCTTATTGGTTTTAAGTATTTCTAAATTCTGATTCTTTTATCTATCTTTTTTTTTTGTAGCACAAATGGGACGTATCTGAATTGGGAGAGATTGAGAAAGAATAGTCCTGAATTTAAAGTCCAACATGGAGACATCATTTCATTTTCTGCCCCTCCACAACATGGTAATACTAATATCTGTATTGTTCACCGCCTTTTATTTTATTCAGATAACTAGTATGTGATTGTTCTTTGTTTCTTTCATTTCAAAAGATATTTGAAGCTTATAATACCTTGGAAAGTAACTGTCTTCCTGTTTTCAGAACTTGCTTTTGCATTTGTATATCGAGAAGTTCTTACCTCTGTTCACCCAGTGGAAGGTGCATGTGCAAAAAGAAAAGCTGGTATATATATGAAAAGCTCATGCCTTTATTTTCTTTAAAATTTCCATAAAGTTGATATAAACTTAGTGAAGAATAAATGCCATGGCTATCTTTAAGTTTTCAAACAACAATGAAACAATTAACAGGTGCATGTGTAAATCTGTAAGTCTAATGCTGTTGTTGATAACAATATTAATAGCTTGTTTTAGACTCGTTTTCTTCCTTTTATATGGTTGTCCTGTCTTCTTGAGGATAGATATACTGAAGCAATACTGCGAAAACAAAAGATTAAAAGGTATTGGCATTGGTGCTCCCGAGGGTCCAATATCTCTTGATGATTTTCGGAGTCTTCAGAGGTCGAACAGGGTATTCTATTTTAGATTCATGGGTCTAATGATTGTTCAAACAATTAATTTATGTCACATAATAAATAATCCTGACAACTGATGAATGCAGGAACTGAGAAAGCAATTGGAAGATCAGGTCCTTACAATAGATACATTGCGTAATGAGAATCATGCAACCGTTGAGCGACATGAAAATGTATGCTCTTCTGATGGATTATGACCTTTCATTCTTTCTGATTTATGTCTATGTTTGGGTTCATTGAGTTGGTTTAGCCAAGTGTATATGTTACTAGATACTGAGGTTCCTGTTTGACTTAATTCAAATTCATGCTTTCCACTTTGATTTTACCTGGCCATGACCTTCCCAGAAGAGAGAAAAATAATGTACAACATGGCGTTAATGATTTTTCATGGGTCTCTTTCTAATTTTATGCCATTTTTTGTACTGTATGTCGCTATTTCTTGCTTTTAACTGGTTACCTTTTTCGTCCTTGGTGATTAAGAATTGAGATATATGGTTATCTATTTCTGAAGGAAATCAAAGAGGTAAAAGAATCAGTTGCGACGTCATACCTTGTTCAGATCAAAGAATTGCAAATTTTGTTAGATGGTAAGCAAAAGGAGCTCGTAGAGGTCAATCGGATATCAGCTGAACAAAAGCATGCTACAGAAGACCTTAATGAAAGACTTAGTGCTTCCCTGCAGTCATGTACTGAAGCAAACGAAAGGATGAAGAGGTAAGAAATGAAGGCTTTATTAACTATTGCCAATTTATGGCACCAAAAAGAAGACAATAACAAGATATAATGTCCTAATTTTATACATTTAGTCAGAAGGCATCTATAGCTGAACTTAAGGTTCAGTTAGATGGAGAGCGGGACCAGAGACGAGAAGAACGAGAAAAAGCTACTGCTGATTTAAAAGCAGCGGTGCAAAGAGCTCAATTTGAGGCTCAAGAGGAACTGCAACGACTATCAGAAGTTTATTTAAAACGAGAAACAGAGAAAAAGGAAGTAATTAATAAGCTTGAGGTCCGAATAATTTTCCTGTGCTTGCTTGGATTTCGATGTGTAATTTATTTCAAAAGAATCAAGAAATGAATTTTTATGCATCTCCATTCTTAGGAATCACTGAGAAAAAGCTCAGCACAAGTGGAAGATCTGGTGTCCAAACTGGTATTGTCTTCAGGGCCATCTGATTTTGAAGTTAAACACATGATACCAGTATTCTATTTAATCTCTGAAATTGTTGTTCCTTATTTCCCTATCTTCTGCAGGAAGACACTAGGCAGAAATTGGTCGATTCTGATAATAAAGTTCGCCAACTAGAAACCCAAATTTGCGAAGAAGAAAAGACCTCTGCAAATACAAGAAAAGTAAACGTGTTTTTCTTGTGCTTGCTTATATAGTCAATCATATAGAAATAGATTTCTTATTTGATATTTAATGTGCATTTGAGCAGAAAGTGGAAGAACTTGAACATGAAATAAAAGGATTGAGGAAAGAACTTGAGACTGAGAAGGTACAATTTTACATCATTTGCCTTTTACTTCACTTTGATGTTATACTTTTTTATTTCAACAGTTTGAACTCTCTTTCTGCCATACAAGATTTCAATTATTTATTGATTTTGTTGATAACTTGCTATCACTTTCATTAATCTGCATGTAAATCTGGGTAGTACCTGCAGCTTTTGAAGGCATAAAAAAGAAAATGAATGTTTTGTTACGAGTATTTTTTATCTGAACGCACTACAATTGATTTCTTTAGTCGTATTTAGATTGGCGTTTATCAGATAAATAGATAAATCAATCTGGGTACAGTAAACCTCTGTTCTTCATCTTTATGAATTTAGTCTATTGTTAAGCTGAAGTTTCCTTTGTGGTTGGTAGCAGGCAGCCCGAGAAGAAGCATGGGCTAAAGTTTCTGCCCTTGAACTTGAAATAAATGCTACAATGCGGGATCTTGATTATGAGAGGAGGAGGCTAAAAGGTGCCAGGGAAAGAATTATGCTTCGGTATGACTTCTGTGACAATAGCTACTGTTTGATCTTTAGTTGCAGTATTGGTGTAAGCATTTTGCTGAGCATGGTTCTATCCTTTTTAATATTGTGGCCTTTGGTATTAACATTGGCTACCATCAATACCTAGGAATTTTATCAATTGAGGATGGTAATATTTTTGTGGTTGCCCCAGAGAAACACAGCTACGAGCATTTTATTCTACAACTGAGGAAATCTCCATACTGTTTGCAAAGCAGCAAGAACAACTGAAGGCAATGCAGAGAACTCTGGAAGATGAGGAAAATTACGAGAACACATCGGTTGATATTGACCTTAATGTACCGTACCAGAACGTAAATGGAACCAGAGTTCGAGAAAAGGCTCCTACTGGCCATCATGACAATAGTACCATGGGGGAAGGCTCCGCTACTTCAGCTCAGAAGGTTAATATTTCTAGTGATGAGGCCAGTGTTACTGAGAAGCATGACTGCGGTATGAGAAGTCAAGATGTTGGCGAAAATACACAGGAGGCAGAATTTACGAGTGCTGATCTTTCTGTTAAAGGCATCGTTGGTTTTGACATTGATGGTGTTGGTACAACACCTATTCTGGAAGGAGATCCCATTGGTACCGAACGTGTTCTTGAAACTGAAAGCTTGGGAATTGAGGTTGAACCAAATATTGATTTGAACAGTTGTGGAACTTTAGGTGGAGATACGATGCAGTTTGATTATGAAACTAATGCACATGAAAGTGATGAACGGGTTCAAACAACTTGCCTAGATACTTCAGTACATTCTCAGTCGAATAAGCCACACGAGACTCAAAAATCCACACAAGACAAAGAAGCTGGAGGCACAATCAGGACAACAGACCTTTTAGCTTCAGAAGGTTTTGAGAGTCAGGCCAACGGTACTAATCCTTCTGTCCATGGAGAAAATGTCTTACCTAAAATTAGAGGCGATGATAAGAATCGTGCAATGGTAGGTGAGAGTCAAAGTAGATCATCTTCCGAGGCTGCTACTTCCACGCGTAATGATGAACGTCAAGCATTGAGTGAGATGATTGGAATTGTTGCTCCCGATTTAAAAGAGCAATTTGTGGGTGCTGCTACTTCTGACTCGGGTACTGAGGATTGTGCTGACAGCGAGGATGATGATAATAATAACTACAGAATAGCTGCTAAGTCTGGATCAATATCAGATGCAGAAACAGAGGGAAGTGACCAGGTTGATATGGATCATAAGCATAATGATAAAATGGATGACGACGATGAAACTACAGGTGAAGATTCCGTTGGGTAGCAGGCATGCCCTATATAGTATGAAACCGTGTTCATTTCCTTTTCAGTTTCCAGTTCATATGCTTTCAATTTATTGTACATTATTTAACGCTTAAGGATGCATACCAAAAGTGCGTGCGTTGATCAACTCAATTCCTAATAATTGAAGATTTCGTTGTTATGCCTGGTTCGAGAGTTATAGTAGTATTCCCCACTGTAAGGAGCATTCATATATGCCTGATCTCTTGCCAAACTTGCTGTGCCTACTTTTCAGTTTTCACATTTTAGATTTCTCGGATGGATTGATGGTTGAACTACACTGGTTTATGAGTGCTGAGTGGGTCTACTTATGAATTAAGGTTTAGGGTTTGTTTTTTCTTCAGCCCTTTATGGGGAATGGGAGAATGCAAAAGTCAAATGTGGGCGGAATCACGCCATTTCCATCTCTTTCTAGTAACTCGTAACTAATTCAGACCTCAAAAGTCAGAGGCAACAATGAGTTGGCCAACCAGACATCGAGGCAAAGATTTTGAAAAATTCCCCACTCCTTTATTCAATTAGGAAAAATAAATAAAGAAGATATGCGTGGCAGAGGGGCTGGAGGGGAGTGATTTCACGAGCCATGAGGCCCATGATTTGTTTGGGTTTTACTTTAAAGTCAGGCTCCAAGTTTCTGATCATCATAACGAGGATGTAGACTAAAATTATAATATAAACTAAACTACTTGCTATAAATTAATTCAAATTTTTTAATATTCAAAGAAGCTATAATTGCAGATTTTTTTAGGTTTAGTGATGATAAAACAAAGGAAACATTAGGGACAGCTGCATTGATAGATTAGTAATTTGAAATTTATAGGGTGTGGGTGTGGGGAGGATGGTGATTTGGACCACATGGACATGGTTGAGGGCTGCTCCACCGTTGAGCACTCGTCATTATCAAAGGTTGCATCCATAAAAGTTGCTCTCATAACTCTTGTTTATTTTTCTCACCTTAACAATTTCTTCTCCATTTCCAACCCACAGTAAAAGGTATATAGAACGACAACTATGAAACATTCAATCACTGTTTTATATATTCCAATCCCCAAGATACAATCCAAATATAGGGCAATTAGCTCGTTTCCAAAATGGGCACTAGAGATTGATTTCATCGTTGACTACTGCCTTTATTTTATATCATTCCAGTGCACATGATACTACCACTAGTACTGCTGGTGTGTTTCATTACCTGGTGATAGTAATTTTACGTTACTTCCCCTATTATTTCTATTTAAAATACTTGTGTTCCATATTTATTTAAATACGAATATAAAATTATGGTTCTGTAAACATAAAACTTTTTTTATACATATATTTATATTTGATACTCAAATAAAATCCGAATAATCTACATAATAATATGAGACATGAGTAAAGGTAAGCCATATTGGTGCGGTGGTCTTACTTCCCATCAATTTCCTATCCATCTATATTCAAAAAAGCATGATGAGTTTTTTTTTTTCCTTTTAATTTTTCTATTTCTATTTTTGCTTTTCACTTACTACACTTGTAATCTATTACAAGGCTCTTTATTTGTTACCATTTCACGACAATTATTGACAGTACCCTCCAAATCTATGTCCTATTTTTTATTTTTATTTTTATACAAAAGAGAAATTAACGCGAAATAAAATAAACGAGCTCACATTATAATAACTAAATCATCACGTAGAGTTTAAAAAATTTCATTCGAGGTTGTATGAAAATAATTATGCCCAAAAATCATGAGAATATCATTTTTATTGGACCATCCGCTACTTTATTATCTTCTTTAAAACTATGAATTAAATAAATTGTTTAATTATGTTGAAGAAATTTTTTGATGATACGGAAAATGCATTTGTTTTCAAGGCAAGAAATATTAGAGACTAAAAAAAAAAACAAGAAAAATAAATATCTAAAGACTTGTGATATTAGTCCCACTCATTTGTGGGCTGGCGAAGCCCAACGTGATAAATTCTCTCCACAAAGAAGCAAAAGTGGGTGATGCGAAATTTAACCCAAGATAATTATTACCGATTCCACACGTGTATTGTCGTGTACTGGTATCCATTCTTTTGGTTTTTTTAATTATCTATATTTAAACATTTAAAGAATTTAAACATAAAAGACCAAATATTTTTCAAATATAAACGCTCACAAATTATATTAAATTTATTTATTTGATGGAAAACTTATTTATTAAGCCCTATTTAAAATTTATTTTTGTTAACAATTTCAAATGGTACAAGTAGAATTTATTGAAACGTATATTCGCACCGAAAATAAAATTAGATGTGCTTTTTTTTATCTATAAATACTGTAGCAATTTAATTTATAATATTAAAAAATAATTTTTTGATTTAGAATCAATTAATTTGATAATCCGAAATCACCATGATACTATTTGATAATCATTTTTACCTTCTTAACAATATAAATTTTTCTTAAACAAAGAAAACATTAAGATTCGATCAGGGATTGAAAATAATATTGTTATATTTAGCATGATTGCTTTGATTTTATGTATAGTTTATAGATTTTTATGTATTGTGTAGAGGCTTAAATATATAGATTTAGAGATTTAAGATCACCATAACAATGTACCTCATATTTATATATTTAATTCTTTTTTATGTTGAATGAAAAACAATAGATGGGTTAATTTCATTTCTATATCAGTATTTTTAATTTAATTTGACTTAGTCGTTATTTGCATAATTTCATTTCATTTCAGATTAAGCTAATTTTATTCTTTTATTTTACCATGTCGTTACTTATTCTAAATATCTAGCACTTTTAACTTTTTTCAATTAAAAAAACTATATATATCTTTTCTTAATTTATCAATTAAAATGTAAATTATTTTAAAAATTAATAAAATAACCTAACATAACTTGTTTATTAGATAGACATGGGCATCACATGGATATACAAACTAGTTTATCACTAAAATAAAATGCTTTGATTAGTACGAGTGATATCAATATAAATTTTACTTGAATCGGGCCGATCGTCAACTGTCGATATTCTTTCCTTCTAATTTTTTTCAGTTTTTATTTTATTTATATTTTGGTTTTCTTTTTAGTTTTTATCTGTCTTTGCGACAATTCCTTTGCCTTGTGGTATGCTTCTGCCCTGTGACACGTTTTCGTCTACTTTTGTAGTAGATTTGCGTTCGTGGATAGTTTTCTCACAACGCTCGGCTCTGATTTGCGGTTATCGGTGGTCTTTTAATAGTTTGATCTCCTTTTCTGGTTCGTTTATCAATGCAGTCAGATCTGTTTTGCAAAACAGCCTGCAAGATTGTTGGTTTTGCTCACCACTCCTACTTAAATCCTTAAGCGTGTAGGTGGATAAAGACAAAGAGTTTTGTTTCCTGTTTCCTTTCTCCAGTGTTTCATCTCATACTTGTCGTTGCAGCTCATTGAACTTATTTTGCTGGTCTGATATTTTGTTTTCTATTTTTTTAATTTCTTTTTGTTTTGTAATTTTTCTGCTACATTCTAATTTCGTTTGAAATATTTCTCTATTTAATTTCTAATAAATTCAGCAGGCATATTATTAAAAAAAATTTACTTCAATCATTTTCTTTTATTCATATAATAAAAACATACTGCTTATATATTTAATGCATGTATTATCTGTTAATAACATAATTTTATTTTATTAAAATTTATTTTTTAAGGTAAAAACAAAATTGTTTATTTTAATTTATTTTAAAATGGTTCGGATAAGATAGTATCAACTACTATCATCCCATTCTTTTTCATCCATTAGAAGAAAGAACCTAACCGCATTAAACACAAAATTATTATATAATTTGAATAAATAAATAATATGTCCTCTTTGAAAATTTAGAGTTTATTCTACATATTTTTATTTTTAAAAAATTATTTTTTTTATTTTTTATATTTTAAAATTTAAGTTCAATTATTAACACAATTAATTTTTTTTATTAAATTTAAGTTTATTACAATGTTATATTTTTAGTTACATAAGTGAATAGTTTTTTTTATATATTTTAAAATATCATACCAACAAATTTAACAAAGAAAATTAATGTATTAACAATTCAACTTAATTTTGAAATTTTAAAAATAAATAAAGAAATAAAGAAATAAAAAAAATTCGAATTTTTATATATTTTGTCGTAAATAAAAATGTAAAGTAAAATAGGATAATAATACTGGAACAGAAAGTAAATTACGGAACTGCCAGGTGTATCCATCCCTTTCTTCCCTTCCCACTCATTTTTATTTTGAATTAAATCATAGTTATGGCCCCCATGTGAAATTCCCTTCTCATTCTTCACACGTTATAATTACGAAAATGGTAATAAAATTCAAATTTACTTTACGCTTAGCTAATCTAATTCTTTTAGTTAATAAAATATTTATATAATATTACAAACGCGTAACGAAAAGCAGTGCTAATCAAAGTCGTTATTTGACAAATCATATAACCATAATAATAACATGGATGAAAAAGCATTTGGATTTGTTTCAAACCCTTTCCCAGTCCAAGACGTAAAGTATTTCCTTTTTTTTTTTTTGGCTCCTTAAGTAAAGGATTTCTTTGATAATTAAAAGAAACATGGTTTTTGCTTTTTATTATATAATTATAAAATATATATAATAATTCAATTTGAGATCAGATCTAATTATCCGACATTCAAATAACCTCAAACACTCTGCTAAAGAGATTTCTTCTCTATTTTTTGGACCAGAATATGATCCCTCCATCTTGATCTTCTTTGATTCATTGTATCAACACTTTTCACCTAACTTTACAATACTTCTAATTAATTCTCCAGTGAAGATATGGGTGATGGTGTGTGTTGGATGCAAGGATTGTATTCCAACCTTATTTTTGGTCGCCACTCAACACCCAATTCTAACCAACTTATTAATTAATTAATAAAATGGTTATATATTTAGGGTGCATTAGGATTTATCGGTCCCCCCTTAATGATTATGGTCTGGAGACTCCCTTCTAGCCCTTCTATTTTGACCCAGTTTGGGTTCTTATACTTGTCAAAAAAATCTGCCTCCCAATGCCATCTGAAACAAAAGGGAGTTTAGTACTTCTTTTTTTTTCTAAACAGGTGAACGTAAGGGAAGGGGAAAGGGCTTCCCTTTCTCAAATTCCACGTTATAGTTACCTTTTCCTTCTTTCGATGTTAGTATGAACCCTGGATTTCAAGTTAATTTTCTACAGCAATGATAGCATCAACTACTTGCACCCATTTGTTTGATTCATTACAGCTCGTCCACGTAATATAATATATTGAAATTTGGACGTACAAGGTAAAGAGGAAGGGGCCTAACAGTTGAGAAACAGAAGGGGAAAGTTCTAAAATTCAAAAAAGTGAACGAAGATGGAGAAGGAATAGTCATTTTCTGTGTGCCCCAACTCAGCCTACACCCTTTGGCTTAAGTCTTTTAGACACTCGATCGTATTAAATAATAATGGTACTTCCAATCCATAAAGACCATCCATACAAAGGATAAGAGAGAAGCCCTTTTTTCTCCCACCCTTCTTGCCCTGACTTTCTCTCTGCATTCTCTTCTATTGCTGCTCCTTTGTAATCATGAGTCCTTTTGTCATCATTACTATGAAAAGCCTCTCTTTCTCTCTCTGTTTTGTTTTCTTTTTTTCTTTTTCTTTTTTTTACAATTTCAGATACAAACACGATTTCCCAGCTATATAACACTAGTTTTTTCTCCCTACTTGGATCACACGACTAATCTTCTCCCAAATCCCAACTCTCTAAACGAAACCCTTTCCTTAAACTTTTTTTTTTCCATTCTCAGTATTGAACATGTTGGTTAACTCTTCTTCATGCTGCCGAAAACGTCAGTCCAAGCTAAGACATAACGTACGTGTTCCAAGGCTCAACAGGTTAGTTAATTAAGATTCCTTTGTCTTTTTGTTGTTGTTTTATCTCTGCTGGTTTCTAACAAGGTGCTTAAATAATGGTAGTACAGGTTGAGAAGATTAAGGACAAAGAAGATGGGGATTAAAACAGATATGGAAATGAAGAACTTGAAACTGTACATGGAGAATCAGGTTATCATACAAGAGAACGAGAAGCTGAGGAAGAAAGCACTTCTTCTTCACCAGGAGAACCAAACCCTGTTGGCTCAGCTACAGAAGAAGTTGTGTAATCCGCAGAATCAGTCCTTAAAAACCTGAAAATAACTGGATTGCATGGGATGGGATATGGGTAAATACCACCTTCATTAATATATACAGTGTAACACTAGATGATGTGCTGCTGATGGGGAGATTATAGGAGGAATTAAAGGACTAGGGGGGACGTGCTTCTTCGTTTCTTTCTTGTTTTATCTTTAGGGTTTAAATTGAAGTTGGTTTTGTAGTGGGATCAGCTGATCAATTGGAATAATTTTGGAGTTTTATTGGGTATATCAAGGATGGGAATATAACTTATGTAGTGTTTAGCAGCTGCATGCATGTTATTTTTACTTGTTTACTTTGTTGAGCACTATATATTTTCCTGGTGAATGAATGAATATTTTTGTAAGAGGTAACCAGACATGAAGACTTAGTTTTAATAAAATCATTTTATGGCTGAGAAAAAAAAAAAAACATGAATCCTTGATTCTGTAGCCCAAAACCTGGAGCTAAGTCAGCAAATAAATGAATATCAGCTTTTTGTTTTTATCTTCCTTGCTCGTTTATTATACTAATATAAGAGACATGTAGTTCGTTGTTTGTTTCTTAAGAGATTATATTATCATTCAAAACATTACGTGGATGTGGATTTAATATTATCATTTAATAATATTCTTTGTACAAAATCAAGAGATACATCAGACAATTGTAAAATTACAGGTCTCTTGTTAGCAGATTTAATTATGCAGTTGAATGCAACATTTTGAATTCTCGAAATATGAGGAACTCGCACTTTTCAACTACGTTCTAGTCATTGATGTATTAATCGGAACCTGGCTTCTTTGTTTGGTTGTTTCCCTCATAATTGTTAAAACCAGATATGTTTGGGGTTGGGTATTTCATGCTTTACTGTTATCAGATGATGTAGAAAGATTGAAATCGACGTAAAGACGTTTCAAGCCCACCACGTGAAACCCAGATTCGATGGGGCAGGACATCTAAAGACATTGATAAGTAAGCCTTGAAAATAAATGGATGTGGGCTTCGACTTGACCCGAATGACTGCCTACTAAAACACAAAGCAGCACCTCAGTGCAGATCAAAGAACTCCAAGAGGTTAGAAACAAAATCCATAGGTGGATTGCACTACAATTGCAATAGCAGAAGAAGGGATTTGTTGCCTGCATTACATTAGATTGTTTAGGACCAAAAGGACTCGATGAACATGGCCCTGTGGCATATCAAAACAAGTTAATTGCTGAGTAACAAGGTTTTGCTATCGTTATGACAAGGATATCTGTAGCATGTAATATACAGTAACTTCTGTTTTCTGTCATAATTTAAAATAGCTTATTAGACTATTATTTGTACTTTATATAAAAGAAAATGTAAAATTTGCAAACTCCAAATTGAGGCACAAAACTAGGGTCTGAATTAAATATATATATTAAATACCTTGTTCAGTCGCATGAATAGCTTCCATGGTTGAATTTGCTTCCAGTGTTACCAGTAACCTTAATCAGTCCAATAACACTTTGAGCACCATTTTCAAGATCAAACCTTCCACCACGTAGATTTTATATATCTTCTGTTGATGTCCTCCTGCAAAGCAACAAACAGACAAAAGAACATCGCCGACAATGACGTCTACTTTAATGCAAACAGGGACAAAGTAAGATGCAGTTCTTATATTTAAAGGCAGTAAAACAACAATATGGTTAGGAAAGTACAGAGTTCATTAACAACCTATTTGATGCTGTAAAAATGGGATTTATCACTGTTTTACTTGGTCTCAGTGGATATTTAGAAATTCTTATAGGGCTGTGTTTCCTTGTTTCAACAAGTTATGTGGGGTGATTTTGTTAGGAGAAGCTAATTAAAACTTGTTTGCAATGCAGTATGGAATGCTACTTGTAAGATAACGATTGGGATTTGCTTAAAAGTTAATCCATCTTTATCTTAGAAATGGAGTTCTATAGTGCATTGAGAGCAAGTTTTAATTAGTTCCTCCTAACCAACATCACTGCATGTATCACAAAGCTTGTCTTATTGCAACGAGGAAGAACCCTAAATATCACAAATGCAATTAAAACGAAGTTCCCAATCCGAACCGAAACTTCAATCACAAGCATATAATGCAATTAAACAACCATAACTTTGCACAAGCATTAGATAAATATAAAATCATATTTACTACTTCCATGAAAAAACTGTGTTACACAGAGACCATAAATTTATAAGCCCAGAAGACTAATGTTTTCTTTTCAAGTGGAGTGGATGAGGCCACAACAGAAATCATCAGTAACTCTTTCGGGTTTCAACGTGTGCAAAATCTTGGCTACTACTTGGGGATTCCTTTTTTCATCAAAGAGTAACAAAAAGTACCTTATACTTCGTGGTGGAAAAGGAAGAAGATGTCTCTGGTGGGTTGGGACTTGATCTGTCAACCGAGAGCTTGTGGAGGACTTGGAATGAGACAATTACGGGACCAAAATACTGCTTTTATGATGCAGCTGGGTTTTAATATTGTAACGAATATTGATGCTTTATGGGTTCGTGTACCTCCCTCAAAATAAGGGGTGAAGGAGAGTATGCCGGTGGATATCGCACGAGATCGGAGTTCTTTCCTTTGGAGATCTATCTAAAAAATTTGGCCTTTGTTACATGATAATCTTATTTGGCCAGTGGGTGATGGGAACAGCATTAAGTGTTGGAAAGATCCTTGGATCTCAAAATATAGAACCCTTAATTAATCATATTCCTGCTTCAGTTAACTTTGTTTCAGATTGCTCTCTTAATGACATGATTATAGAGGAAGACACATGGAACCTTGAACTTTTTCGTGTCTGACTATCGGCTGACATTAATAAGATGTATTGTGGGTATCCCTCCACCATATCCCTCAGGGGGTCCAGACAGGATTTCATGGTATCATACAAACGTAGGTGACTTTTCTGTTAAAACTGCGTACAAGATGTTGAAAGAATATTTTTAAAAGCCAAAACAACATTCTTGGAATCCAAAAGAAGATGAATGGAAAATTGCGTGAGAATACCCAAGACTTCAAAGAGTTCGTTTTTTTTATTTGGACTGTTTTAAAACAAAGACTCCTTACAAATGCGGAAAGAGTCCAAAGAGAAATTGGAGCTGACCCTTCGTATCTTTTTTGTGGTCATGGCTTAGAAGATGTTTTACACGTCTTTAGAGATTGCTCAGCGACGAAGGATGTCCGACTAAGTGTCTTATTAGTAAATCAGAAAAGAGCTTTCTTTTTGGATAACTTACATGAACGGTTAGTTTCTAATTTGCAAGATTGTTCGAAAATGCACGAGGGAGAAGTCACTTGGGCTTGTCGATTCAGACTCTTTGCTTGGCGAATTTGGAAGAACTATAATCTCTTTTTATTTCAGGGTATAACGTGGAATCCGAATGAGATCGTTAAAATTTCGGATACTTGGGCCAAACAGTATTTTTTGGAGACGAGAGAGAATTTCATGTGCGGTCAGGACCATGTTGTTGAGTAGCCGAAAGCAGAGAACTGGATTTTCCTAAATATTGATAGAGCTGTTTCATCGTATTCTTGCCTTGTTGCTGTTGAGAGTGTTATACGAGATGAAAAAGTGCTCAGTATTTGACGCTGAACTATAGGGCATTTTAGGTGGACTCAAAATAATTCAGAGAAGAGGTCATGATAAAGTCATAATCCAAACTGATAATTTGGAGGCAGTTAGATCGATCCAAGACAATGCATCATCGACCATCTCGAATTCTACTCTAATCAGGAGGATCCAACATCTTTTATCTCATGAAGAACAGTTGCTTATACAACATATTTCTAAGGAGTACAATCATGTTACGAATGTTTTAATCAAAATAATTTTTGGACGAAAGGAAGACATGCAAGTTCTTGAAGTTCCTACAAAGAAAATTGAAAAAATCCTAAAAATGAATAGAGTTATAATATGTTACTTTAGATCATTTCCATGTAACTAATTACTTGTCTTAATTTTTTTTTCATAAAAAATATTGTCACAAGCTTCATGTGAAAGGGAAAAACAAATGGACAAAAATTTGACTGATAAAAAGAAAAAAAAATTGCTGTAGTTCTAAAACTTTAAATAATTTTTTTTTTAAGCTACACCACTTTAATTGTGATGACTAATTCTTTCACTTTTCTTGAGCTGTTTAAAAAAAAATGCTTGATTATAACTTTTTATAATTTTTTTTTCATATCATTATTTTTCAAATAGAAAATTATAAGTATCACCTTCCCTTCTTCAAGCAAAAAAAAAAAAAAAACAAAGTAAAAAAAAAAATCATTCTCATCTTCACCGGTAAATAATTCTACCTCTTTTCGTAAATAATTTGTAATGTATCTATTTTGATAATTAATTTTTTTCACATTGAGATAAAAAAGCCTTTGATGGATAAAGGAAGATACCATACGCTCCTCTAAAATCCAGTCTAAATTTTTCGGTGCATTTATGATTGTACATTCATAAATCACCAATTTATTGACTCATCAATACCATTCATTTATTACAAATGATTTTCTACGGAATTAATGTGTATCGCATTATAAATATACACAAGCCTCATATAGCCTATATTAAAATAATAAATTCTAAAATCTGAAAATAATAAATTCCAAACACAAATATATATTTAAAAACATGAGGGTAAGAAATAGAGTCACATAATTTAAACAATAAAATTTTTAACCAAAGTCTAAATACAAATATTTTACAGATGTTGATCGCATTATATCTTAAATAATATCAAAAGTTAATTATATCAAATATTTTAAAATTATTTGAAAGTTTTAATTAAATTTTAAAGAGTGTATTATTATTGTATCAATAAGGTTATTCTACCAACCTACCTTTAGTTTATGCGTTAAAATAATATTTTAAATTTAATATTGAGCATATTTAAAACATAAGAATCAAATTATACAAGGATAAAAATAAAAAATTATACATGAATTTTGATCTAATCTGTAATGGTATACATAAATTTTGAATTTGTATAAATTTATACGTTAAATTTTGATTTGATTTGATTTAATTTTTAAAATCGCTAACAATATTATCAAACTAGCACCGTTTTATGCTAATATATTACATATACAAACTATTATATTAATTCGATATGAAAGTAAATGTATTTTTTATTTCTTTAAATGTATACATTTGATTCAAAATTAAAGTTTCATGTATACATATGAACCACAATTCAAGTTTCAAGTGCATAATTGCACCAAATCAAAACTTATATATCAAATTGCACATTGGGACAAAGTTCATGTATAAATTTGATATTTAACCAATTATAAGCATAGATATATTTACAGATCGTGTTAAAAGAACACACAAGATTATTAATTTTGAGAAGAAATTTTTTTAACACATCAAATCCAATAAATTTTTAAAATAAAGGATCTATTCGATAAAATAATGACATTTTGATAATTTAATTAAAATATTTTAAAATTTGAGAATTAATTTGAAAATTAAGTAAGATTTTGAGATGTTTGGAGCATTTAACCTAATATTAAATATTATTTTATTTTTAATGCAATTATCATGCTAATGTCATTATATTCTATCTAAATGACCGGACAAATAATTTATTTCTTTAAAAGAAAATTATGCTTTACAGAAAATTAGAAAAAGAAAAAAAGGAAAACGTCAAAACGACGTCGATGAATAGGCATAGTAACATAGATATATACTGCAGGAGAAAAAGGTGGGAGTTAAAAGGCTTCCGTAGTAAGTTTCTAGATTTATCGAATAGCGACTGTGGTTGTAGGAGATGAGACGAAGAACAATCTTGTCATTTGAAGAAACTGCCGAGCTGTCCACTTTACGACCAATTGCCGGAATCTAAGTGCACCGCAAATGAAGGACGAAAAAGTTAAAACACTGTTTCGGTAACTTTTGAAAATTTAAACTTCAAAATGGGGCCCGTGGAGGATGAATCCGTGCTAAGCCTCAGACCGACTTTGTCTCATTCCCAAACACAGTGGGCCCTCCTCCCTCCACCCATAATCGCTTTGTTTTGAACTTCGAATTCACCGTATCACGAACCCACGCCAAAACTTAGTCACTGTGTAACCATTGAACTTCAGAGCAAGCTATAACTCCAAAAAGTTTAAAAACAAAAAACAAAAAAGAAGGGGAAAAAGTGATGGCTTCCAATGGTTACAGAAATGGTACGGGTACGAACAAGGGAGCTATTAAGCCCCCCGCTTCGTCTAATATCAGATCATCTTCATTCAAATCAAGGCTTCCTCCTTCATCCAATCACTCGGCGGGATCTGCTCTTCGCCGGACTAGCTCTGCCTCTTTAACCACCGCCGCTGGAGGTGACGGCGGTTAGTCTTTCAATTATTTCCTGTAATTTATTCCATACTGCTATACCAAGTAAATGGTTTATTGTGCTCCATTTTTTTGCTGCAGTGCCCGGAAGAGTTCGAGTAGCCGTTAGATTAAGGCCGCGAAATGCAGAAGAGTCGACTGCCGATGCAGATTTTGCCGATTGCGTTGAACTCCAACCCGAGGTAAAAAAAAAAACCTAAAATGTTATTCTCAATCTCATTTTGTTGCTCTTACTCAGGACGGTTATTAGTGTTTTATTTTATTTTTTAAATTTATTGTTTTATTAATAAAATTTGTTTTACTTATAGCTTAAGAGGCTTAAACTTAGGAAGAACAATTGGGAATCAGAAACCTACGAGTTCGATGAAGTGCTTACCGAGTTTGCTTCTCAGAAACGTGTCTACGAAGTTGTTGCTAAACCTGTTGTGGAGGTCTGTTTCATTTCTAATGTTTTCTAATTTTACAATACAATGTCATTACGTTATGCACGTTTAGTGCTTAATGTTTTTCCCCTATATCATTTTTGCTTTGGTTTTTGCAGTGTGTTCTGGATGGTTATAATGGTACAGTTATGGCTTATGGCCAGACTGGAACTGGGAAAACTTTCACTCTTGGACGATTGGGCGAGGAAGATTCATCCGCTTGTGGAATAATGGTTCGTTCAATGGAGGAGATTTTAGTAAATGTTTCTCCAGAAACAGATTCTATCTCTGTTTCTTATTTGCAGGTTGATAGACTCATGAATTTTATTCTCTAATCTATTGATGCTTAATTCTGAAAATTAATCGAATGTAATTTCGTTGGTGGTATCATGTTTGTCCAATTGTGCTTTTTTGTATAAAGTGCTTCTTGGATTTTAATTTTTTTTATTTTTTCCTTACAGTTTATATATTCTGATTTTTTTGTTGGACTTTCTGCTTTTGTGTTTCCTTAGTAAGAACTTTTACTAGTTTGTTTTCAATGTTTCCTTGTAGCTTTACATGGAGACCATCCAGGATCTCCTTGATCCGACAAATGATAATATTTCCATTGTGGAAGATCCCAGAACTGGAGATGTGTCCTTACCGGGGGCAACTCATGTAGATATTAAGGATGAGCAGAGTTTTTTGGAGCTACTGAGGTTAGGGGAAGCTCATCGAATTGCTGCCGATACTAAGTTGAATACTGAATCTTCTCGCAGTCATGCCATCTTGATGGTGACTAATTTTCATTTCTGCTTCCAAATTATGCACCACATTTTATTACCTACCTGTAGTTATTTATGCAGTTTTATTATCCTTTAGTGAAATAATATATATTCAACCATGTTACTGCAGGTACATGTTAAGAGATCAGTCTTGGGAGAAGAAGTTGCCATTCCAAGTGAATCAGACAAATCTTCTCACTTTGTCAAACCTCCAAAGCCTCTTGTCCGGAAAAGCAAGCTAGTATTGGTAGATTTGGCGGGCTCAGAGCGTGTTCAAAAGTCAGGTGCTTATATTTTCTTCCCCTCCAGTAGCAAGTCGGTTGCATGCTGCATATCAAAAAGCATTTTCATTTTTTGCCACCTAAGATTTTTAAGCATTGCATCTCATATATATTTCTTTGCCAAAGAAGTTATATTTCCTATCCAACCTATATATACCTGTATACTTTCTTAAGTGCTAGTGCTGGTGTTACTTATGAGTTGGATCTGGTTGGTAGATGATGAGTTTGATTCTCTTTGCTTCTGGCAGGAAGTGAGGGACACATGTTGGAAGAAGCTAAGTCTATTAACCTGTCACTGAGTGCTTTGGGAAAGTGTATTAATGCTTTAGCTGAGAATAGTGCTCATGTGCCCATTCGTGATTCAAAACTTACGAGGCTACTCAGAGATTCTTTCGGAGGTAAGTCATCTTTTATGTTAATTTAAGTTGGCATGTGCCTGGGATACATTTTAACCTAACTAAGCTATTATGGTGAAGATGTTTACGATTTAAATTTTTATATATTTCTTTAGGAGTCTTATATCTGGAGTTGAATGTTTTTGAGTTATTATGAGGTAGATTCTATGTATTGCAGGTACTGCGAGGACCTCATTAATTGTGACCATTGGCCCTTCCCCACGACATCGAGGAGAGACTGCAAGTACGATATTGTTTGGCCAAAGGGTGAGTTCTTACACCAAAATGGGCTCAAACTATAATCCATCATGTGTTTGCTATAAGTACTGTCTGCTTTCAAACAACTCATCATTATAAAGTGAAGGCACTGGGCAAGATGCATCGTATTTATATTTAAGCTTCTCTTCGTTGTTGTTTGACACATTTCTTTCATCTGTCTATTTCTTCATGTCTTGTGTAACATAGTCTCTAAAATATGTAAAAATAAGATGATATTACCTTGCTAACTCCATTATGTACAGGCAATGAAGGTGGAGAATATGTTGAGAATAAAGGAAGAGTTTGATTATAAAAGTTTGGCTAGAAGGCTTGAAATACAGCTGGACAAGCTCATTGCAGAAAATGAAAGGCAACAGAAGGCTTTTGATGACGAAGTTGAAAGAATAAACTTAGAAGCACAAAACCGTGTCTCTGAGGTTGAGAGAAATTTCACAGATGCCTTAGAGGTTAGTTCAGCAATTCATCACTCCCCCTGATGCGTGATTCTATAACTTCATGTTTTTATATTTTCCATTATTCATTCTTAAACAGTTATTTGCTTGAGAATGTGATATATTGATATTGAACATCTGGTTTGCTCCTTTTACAGAAGGAGCGACTAAAGTGCCAGATGGAATATATGGAATCAGTTAAGAAGCTGGAGGAAAAGATGATAGAAAATCAACAGAAGCATCAGCATGATGGCTTCATGAAGGACAAATGTAATGGGGAGGTACTTTGCATCAAGAACCATATCTTGTTTAATGTTAAGTATATCAGGTGAATTCATGGCTAGCCAGTTGGGAACTTGTCTTGATGACATTTATGATCTTTCTTTTATATAACAGCATTAAGGAATTGTGCATTATTTTCCTAACTTATCATGGCATATTTTTCTTGTGTTTAAGTTTCACTTTAGATATGTAGTAGCATGCCCATTGTTAAGCCATGTTTTTTTCTAGTTTTCTGGGATATGTGGCTTAAAGATTCTTCCATCAGTCAGATTTTTGTCCCATACTGTGGCAATCATCTCTCTAAGCAATTTCTGCGAACTCAACTTCAAAGTTCTTAATTCAAACTTTATTCTTATAGTGTTATCAATGTTTGAAATACGTATTTATGGCTTCTTGGTGATTTGTTTGACATTCAACATAATGGTAAAACGACTCAGTTTTTAATAATGGTGTACACATATTAGTTGCATGATGGCCAAGTATAATGTCCTTGTACGAGCTCAGTTTCCATTACTAGGTGGTGTACACAGTATTTTAGTCCATCTTGTGTTTTCTTTTGTTAACATGTTTCATCTTCATCATAATTTTTAGGGGCCTGGATTTTCTGAGGACATTGCTGAGGTAACAAAACTGCTAGAGAAAGAAACTCATATGAGAAAGGAAGCTGAAAAGAAGGTCAACAAACTTAAAAGTCAACTAGGGCAGCGCATGGATGCCGGGGTATACTTACTATTCAAAAAATGTTTATATCAATTTCTGAGCTTCTATTGATATCGGTTATATGAGGATTAATTTGGTGTTTTAGGCAGGTGGTGATGCTGAAATCTTAAAGCTACAAATAGCTCTGGAGGATGAGGTTCATCAGAAAAAGAAGCTTGAAGAAGAAATAATAATACTAAGAAGTCAGATGTTACAACTGACTTTTGAAGCCGACCAGGTATTTGGTGTTATGCATGCTTTTCATGCTATTGTTAGATTCTCTTTCTGAATACAATTGACATCCTGATATATGTAATTTGAAGCTTTGTTGAGTATTTGAGCTTTCCGCAGTTGGCTTCTCTCATCAACATTATGATCTGGTATCTGGTCTTGATATCAAAAACTTGGATCATATCAAAAGGAGCTCCTTGTATTTTTACAAATTTTCTGCTTGCATTGAACTTAGCTTAGAAAGACTAGATCTTCTATTTGGTGGTTTTTGCTTTATGTGCTTGACTGAAAATTTTGGTGCAGTTGATATCATCTGTGAGACTTAGCACCCTTGGCATTCAAACTCAAGCACACCTTTATGCTGATATCTTTTCTATTTTACATATGTAGATGAGAAGGTGTCTTGCAGGAGGTGGATCTGGAAATGCTTATCCTGGTTTAGATTCTCCAATGTCTCAAGTTAGGGACTCTTTGAGTGGACATAAGACACCAGTTTCTGCACTATTTGATCAAGGTCATAATTTTTGTTATTTTTCTAAGATATTGCTTGAACTGTTTTTTCCCCATGAATTTCTTATTTTCCTTTTATCAATTTATCAGTTGGAGTGCGAAAGATATTGGATTTGCTTGAGTCGGAAGATGCTAATGTACGCATTCATGCTGTAAAAGTAGTGGCAAACCTAGCAGCTGAAGGTGAGCAAAAGCTTTGGTTTCTTGTGTCCTTGCTAAGGTACTCTGTATAGATAGCTGATGGTTAGAAGTCTGTTCATCTTGTAGTCTGTCTTTTGGAAAAGTTGCTTGTATACCTTGGGTGCTAATTGCTTATACTCATGTTATGCAGTGCATTGGGTAAAAACTAATTTGAATGTTTAAGCATTAAAATCAGAATTGGAACACTTGTTGTTGCTTTCTCAGCTTCAGTATTCTGCTTGTGTTGGTTGGCCAAGCTAATATTTCCATCTCTTTTTGTTTGAAAAGGCTTCTTCTTTATCCTGTTATAAAAGTTAATTGTTCAAAGAAATCCAGTTCCTCTAATGAGGACGAAATTGTGCTATGTCTTGGTATGTGAGTAATGAGGAGCACTTTCCATTTACTGCGCAGAAGCAAACCAGGAAAGGATTGTTGAAGCTGGTGGTCTTACTTCCTTGCTTATGCTTCTAAGAAGCTACGAGGATGAAACGGTTCGCAGAGTAGCAGCCGGTGCAATTGCTAATCTTGCAATGAATGGTAATATTTTTCTTTAAATATCCTTATCATTTTTGAGTGTATCAGTCTACTTTTAATTGGTGTTATTGTGCCAAGAGTTCGTCCACTGATTGGTTCTGAGTTCCTACTAGAGAGGTTTAATATCTTTTCCTTTTATGCAAAGCAGAAGCCAATCAAGAACTCATAATGGTTCAAGGGGGAATCAGTTTATTGTCTACTACAGCATCTGACGCTGAGGATCCTCAAACTCTGCGCATGGTTGCTGGAGCTATAGCTAACCTGTGTGGGAATGGTATACTAATTTATCTTTGTATTACCTCTTTTACATTACAGCGTTTATTTTCCCATCTCCAGTATAATTTTAATTGCTATTATATAATTGATCTCTTGGTACTACATAAATTCCATGATTAATTAGAGCTGCTACATGAAGAATTTCTTGGTTGTATTATCCATTGCATGCACTACTTTGCGGCTTCATTCCATGTAATAGGAGTATTCCATTTATGGGATCTGTGACGCCTTTGGCTTTGTCATTTAGGCTTCCATGATAAATTCTAGTTATGCTTAATACTTGTGCTTATGGTTGCTATTGAACTTAAATCCTGCTTTGGCAATGCTTGAACTGGGCTGTTCTTTCTGCTTCTTACACATGCTCATGCTTCTTCCAGATAAACTGCAAGCAACACTGAGGTCTGAAGGTGGAATCAAGGCATTGCTGGGAATGGTGAGATGCAGACATCCAGATGTTCTTTCCCAAATTGCTCGTGGAATTGCCAACTTTGCAAAATGTGAATCTCGCGCATCTACTAATGGTAAGTCTTGGATCTGTTGCATGCCGTTGTTGACTGTTGACTGCTGTGAAGTTTTAGTTATCCTTCTGCATCAACAGAGTTTTCTTTATTCTTAAGCTCGAATCTGTCTTAAGCTGTGTAGTTCTTTTCAAAATATCAGTCATTTAGCTTGATAGCGTCTAGCATGAAATGGTCTCCACATAACTCTCATTTTACTTCAGGTATAAGAAGCGGGAGATCACTTCTTATCGATGAAGGTGCACTTCCATGGATTGTGCAAAATGCTAACAATGATGCTGCACCTGTTAGGCGACACATTGAGCTCGCACTGTGTCATTTGGCACAGCATGGTCAGTTGAATTCTCCATTGCTAAAAATTAATCTTTGTGAGACACTAGACACGTTGGGACCTTTAAATTTTAACCTTATGAAATTTCAGAAGCAAATGCAAAGGACATGATAAATGGGGGTGCCCTCTGGGAGCTGGTTCGCATAACACGGGACTGTTCTCGAGAGGACATTAGAAGTCTTGGTCGCCGAACACTGAATTCTAGCCTGTTATTTCAATCTGAAATGAGGCGGCTAAGGATAGAGTTGTGATTGAGGTAAAGTTTTGGGCCTTTTTGTAACCTGTTCTAAAAGTGGGATGTCAGGAAAACAACATATCTTGACACTGTATAGTCTTCTACAGGCTCATGTAAATGAATCTGGGGTGGGTTTGTAGTAGTATTATTTATTTTTGCTAGGTTCTTTCGTTGAGCTTAACGTAAGTTTCCGTAGGTGAAAAGGTTGGGATGAAGCAAAATTTTGTTGGCCATGCTAAGTCGAAATTTCATTTTGTAGTATGTGTTAAGGGGGTACACTCATTATTGTGTTCTTTAAAATTTTTACTAGTCATTTATTCTTTATTTGCCAATTGCAGTAAAATGAGTTCAAAGGGTAAAATAAAGGGCAAGTAAAATTTAATTGAAGTATCTTTTTTAAGCTATACATGTACAGATATAATATAATTGCAAATACATGTTTGAACTAGAATATAGTTGGATAAAATTTAGCTATGATAATTGAGTGGGCATGGTAGCGTTATAGAGTCTAGCTTTTACCGACAATATCAAAATTTAATTTAAAATTTAAAGAGCGATTAATCATATAGCTTTTTTATATGAAAAATTTTGAGCAATTTTCTATAAGCCCAAGGCAGGAACAAGCCCTGTCGAGTTTCGTACAATTACTAACAAATAATATTCCACTGTAATTCCAAAACCCAAATAGGAATGGACAAAGTTTATTTTTTATTTAACAAGACAAGAATGAATTTTTTTTCCTAAATTATCTCATCCATATTGAAAGGAATTTTCAATTTTTTTTTATAAGTGAGATTAGCAGTGTCATCCGTATAACTTTTAGAAAATTTTTAAATATAAAATGTAATTAATTAAATATTAACTCAATTAACATCATACTTAAAAATTCAGTATCTTTCAATCTAAAAGTTTAAGCAGTTATGAATTTTATGAAAATGAAATGAAACACGTGTGAATTACTTGAGCAGCTTATAAAATAGAAAAAAGAAATTATAAAGGGCTAACTCTACAATTATCTTTGAACGAATGATTTATAACTTTTATCAACATTATGATACGAAAACCAAGTGAAGAAAAGGCCATGTTATGATTGGTTTATCAGCTTCAATTATATGCCTTCGGTGATTCAATGTCCAGTAAAACACTATAATATTCAACCGAAAGTTTCTTCTTCCTTTTCTGGTTCAATCACCACTAAACTAATTATAACACCAATCCAATATATATATATATTTTTTTATCGTTCTTCTAGCGTCCCTTCTATTTTTTAAACTTCTAATCCAGTTTATATCCTTAAACTTATCTGGGTTGTTTTCCCCATTAGATTCATTGAAGATAATGAATAGAAAAAGAGTGTAGTCTAAATGGAAAAAGAATAATTAAAAAGAAGAAGATAAGTTTTAAGGATCCAGAGATATAAACGAGCAGGCCGGGGGTCAACTTGTGGACAATGTAGGGGATGGTGGATTTTAATGGCTAGTCCAAAAATGTGGCCATTATATATGCTTTGTCTTTCATTTCATGAGATAGGTACCAAAAAAAGGGAAAACAAAGGAATCTTAGTATTTTACAAAGTAATTATTATTGCATTGTACTTCCAGGAATCAAAGGATCCATGCTAATCATCAACAACTTCAATTGCCATTTTCTTCCACCCCATTACCAGATCTGAGTAATAATTAGTGCACCGTTTTCAAGCTTTCCGGTACCAGATCTGGAAAAACCTGAAGCCCCGGTTGACCACCCTAAGCCAATTTAGCATCAATATCTGCCACCTTACTTGCTCGCCCAGAAATATGGAGCACTGTGACGAACCACTGTTGCCTTCACAATGTACGTATTTACTTAACCAACCAATTTGAGTAGAAGCTGTCCCAACCGTTGTTAATCAGTTCCATGGCCTCTTTACTGTTACTTTTCACTATGACTTCATGAAAACCACGATCCCAGGCAAGTCATAAATAGCCCAAGCTTCGGATATGAGAACTGTAGCCAAGCCAATACTTCGAGAAAACCCTAGCAACCATTCACCCTTCTCATCCCGAGAAACTACTCCTGCAGAAGCCACGCCCCTCGTCCTACTAAAAGCACCATCAGTGTTCATTTTCACCACTCGATAAGGCGGCTTCAACCATATATCGACCGGCTGGGAAAGACAATTAGTATTGTCAATCGTTTTATCGATTTATTATAACCTTTGGCCAGACATATACTAAGATGCACCACTCTGAAAAACCAAAAAAATTCTGTTGTTTCCATATATAGTAACAAGCAGCCCCAAAGCAGCTCTCCTATCTTGAATCATTCCTCATAATGCTCCATCGATTATTAATACCACCCATCAGCCAAGAATCAGCATCAACAGTAAAAAAAAACTATGCCTAACATTAACATGTACTAATTAGTTCGTCTCACGAGCTGCAAATCTAAGCCCATAGCGAATGTGTACAAAACAACCTGTGGTGGTCAATTGATTAAATTAGATTCATTGGCCTGATTCATGAAACACATGGAGAAGCTCATCTGTTTAGGACTATCATGTTGAAATTATTGCAAATCCTAAAGGATAAAAGTGTATAGAGGTTAAATCCCTTAGGACACTATCTTGTAAATACACACTGCTCTCAATCATTGATTTAATTTGATCTGTACTATTGGATCTGGGGGAACTCAACTATAAATAAAACTCATCTTCTCATTTGTAATCACTCTGTTGTAATACTCTAAACTAATAAATAATTTTTGAGAGCATATACTCGAACACTTGATGTGCTATTATTCTTTTTTGGATTTTCTCTTTAATATAATTTCTCTTGTCTTTTCAATTTTGCTTCCGCTTTATTTTCGGTGCTTTAGAGAATTTTCATGAGAATTCTCATTTTTTGAGAATAAAATTGACTTGAACAAAATTGAACCAAAAAACACCCTTACAATCACAAGGGGTTTATAATGGATTCAGTACGAACAAACTAGGCGACCACCATAGAATGTTATACCTTTTCTTAATCATTCATTGTTAGTCAATAGTGGACCTTTAGCAGCCAGCCAAATGAATTGTCTCACACGCTGAGGGTCTTGAATTCTCCAAACTCCCTTTCACTTCTCCTCACACGCCGAGGGTCATGATCATGCCATAAGTTGATGCCACCGTGCAACTACCGTTTGATGTTTCACGCCACAAACATCAAAATGTTATCATTAACATCTCCTCCTGCCACAAAACTCGTCTGTTTCGGTCAAAAAACGTAGGCATAATCCTCTTAGTTCTATTAACAATCACCTTCGTTAAAATCTTGTAGATAATCGAGCAAAGATTGATTGGACGAAATTGGGAAATCTCCTCCGGTGAAGAAGACTTCGAAGTAAGAACCAAGAGAATTCTATAAAAGAAAGGATTGATGCTACCGCCTCCAAAAACATTCCTTACCCAACTAACAATTGAAGGTCCAACTGCTTTCCGTTGCAACTGGAAAAACTGAGCAGTCAAGCCATCAATACCCGGTGCCTTAACAGTGCCGTATAAAAAAGAGCAGATCTCACCTCCTCAGTCGTCACCTCTCTAGAAAGCCTAGCTTGGTCCACATCAGTACGCAAAGGAAACTTGCCCCAAATTGGAAAAGTAGTTTGCAGCAACCCCTCAATCGTATAAAGATTCTTGAAAAATTCAATGGTGTGGTTCTTAGTATCATCCTCGTCAAAACACCAATCCCCATTTATGTTCAACGAGTATTATCTGTTTTGATCCCGTCGGGAAATAGTAAGGCCATAGAAATATTACATCTTACAACTCAAATCATATGCATGTTCAAACATTACATCTTATAACATGATTCAAGCCATATACAATTTGCAATATAAGCAATTCGATTCATTTCCAATCATTTCAACCATTTCATTTTCGTTATCAGTTTCTCACTCGAGGGAACCTTAGTAAACTGAAGTCGGATACACAAGATTATAGTGCTCACACAAGCTGACAGTAATCAGGGTTGCTCACACAAGCTGACATTATGAGTCGAGAATCTGCAACAAATGTTGGATCTCAAATAACCTTGTAAATCCCTATTTTTTTTATATTTGTCCCCATATCTTAATCTTTTACTAAGTTCACACATGTATTATTATTGTGATCGTATCAAATCAATCCCTATAACAGTGTATACATATCATGCCAATCATATAAACATTTAATTTCCATTCGGTACATTGTACCTATGTGTAATCACCATATATTTCATACTTTACGATTTAGTCCATTCAATACAAAAAATCAACCAATTTACATTTATATAACTAATGAATTAATCAAATACAATCAAATCAAAACATAAATAAAATAGAAAGTTCTATATGAACTTACCTGAAAAAATAGTAAACGAGCAATCATCTAAGGACTAATCAACAAATTTACTTTTTTTCGATTATCCTCAATTTGATTCAATTCTCGATCTATATTGTAACACTTCTATACCCGGTTTATACATATAAACCTTATATAGAAGTATTTCATTAATGTTCAGTACAGAAAACTCGGGTCATGTAAAACTTTTTTTTTATCAAACGATGCATTTTAGGCTTCTTGATTCAAAATATCTTAAATTAATAATTTATAATTAAAATCGAGTCTTAAACCCGATTTTAAAAAATATATATGATTTTTTTTGTCCAAAACACAATTTCAACCAAGATTCATCATTTCATTTCATTAACTCAAAGCATCTCAAATCAACATTTTTCCTTCCATTATGGTCACATGAAGTACCATTTGTACATATAATTTTACTTCAAAGTAAATTACCTAAACTTGAGCTTCAAGAGTGATGTGATGTGATGAGAGGTCCCTTGCTCGACCCTAGCTTTCCGTAGCTTTTGTACCTACGCGTTAAAATAAACGCGTTAAGCCGGTGAAGGCTTAGTAAGCACTACAAGCATAATAGATGATTATTTATTTATTGCTTAATTTTATCAAACATTTAATTACTCATGCGTATAAAATTTCTAACTTTTCTTGCATGTAACATTTAACTTACCTTAATGCCACCATAACACACATTCATCCTCATATTCCAACTTACCTCAATGGTAGATTTTACATTTTCATCCCTTTTTCACAACTTAGTCATTTCAATCACATTAGTTCACTTAATTATTAACATTTAATTACACATACACATATAGTACTTATCTTTCATGTATTCATCATTTCACTTATCTCAATGTCATAACTTGCACATTCTTTCACTTTTCACAATTTAGCCATCATAGCTTTCTTAACCATAGCTCACTTGGCTTATTTATCCACTTGGCCCATAGTAGACTTCTATAGAACCCATCAGATAAACGGAACAGAAAGTACCGAAGTACTTAACAGTAAGCACACAAGTGCTGGGGAAACAATAAGCACATACAGTGCAATCCAGTAGGCACACACAGTGCAATCAGTAGGCGCACATAGCGCAAATCAGTAGGAACATGAGGTGCGAAACAGTAAGCACACGAAGTGCGAAACAGTAAGCACACACAGTGCTGAACAGTAAGTGCGCTAGCGTTCCTTAATGGCATGTCACTATTATCACAATAGTTCTAACTTGTCTACATGGGCATAATCTCTCATATTCATCATTTCTCATAATTTCATATATCACATTTACATTTCTCTTCACATATACATAATCATGTATTTTTCACCTTTATTTACTCAAAGGCTTACACAATATCACCATTTTATCATATAATCAATATTCATAATTAAACACATAATATTTCACATATACATAACATATATATCATCATATACCTCTTTACTCTTATTTTCACATTAATTTTCAAAGCTGTCCATTTGCGTCACAGTCACTAAATTATTTATATCTGGAACTACAGAATTCGAAATTATAAACTGCTTGATGTTTCTGAAATTAGACTCAAATATCTTTTTACCATAAAATTTTCAGAATTTTTACTTTAGCCAATTTGTACAGTAAATTCTTTCAATCTATCCCTTCGCTGCTACCTGACAGTTTTGACCTTTCTTCGCTACAAATTATCTATCTTTTAATACAGAGATCAAATGATGTTCCTGTCTATTTCTATTGAAAATAGACTCATCAAGGAATTAACCATATAAATTTAAGTCTCTAATAATTTTTATATATTTTTCTATGATTTTTCAAAGTCAGAATAGGGGAACTCGAACCTACTCTGACCTTGTTACACAAAAACTAGTATATCTCGAAATATACAATTCCTTTTAATTCACTGTTTCTTCCATATGAAACTACATTCAATAAGATTTAATTACATATATAATTCGACCCTTAAATCATCATATACAATTTTTGGTGAATTTTCGAAGTTAATCCTCTGTTCTGTCTAAACTGTTTTACTAAATCACACATTAATCCATTCATTTTATCATTGTAAACATTCAAATTATGTACCTATATAACAATTTTTATGCTAATAATTCACATACCATTAGAGAAATTAAACTATAATTCAAAACTCTTGTAGTACTTACAACAAAAAGGCTAATTTTCTTTTCTTTTCACTCTTTGCTCTTCTCTTTTCTTTTGTCTTCAATTTGATCCTTGTCTCTCTTTCTCTTTCTCTTCAATTTCACAAAAACATATAAGATATAAGCTATAATTCAATAATTTTCATGCTAAATAACAGTAAAATGCATGTATGTCATGAGAATTTAAGCATTTCTTACCTTACCCATTGAATTCAAAATTTCTCAATTTAGTCCTTATGCTCTCTAACACCTCAAAATGAATTCTATAAGAAGTTTGAGGTGTCTACTAACCCCCTTCTATACTTTTCTTTCAAAAATTTCAAAGAAAATAGGAGATTTTGGAGCTTGGAGGGCTTAAAAATGATGGAAGGACCTATTTAGAATAAAATCAAAAGTTGGATGGAAGAGAGAATGGCATGAACGGGTGAACTATGAAAAAGCTGATATTTTTGCCTTTTAATTGATTTTTTTAATTTTTCTCAAATTCTCTAGAAATCTCACTTAAAATATCTCACTTAATAAAAATGGTAAAATTGTACTTTTAGTCATTGAGCCTTCCAACTTTACACTTTGGCCTAAAACTTTGCCTCCAAAAATATCTTCCACCAAATTACTCTTTTGCCCGTCCTCAATCAATCTAATTCCCATGATTACTCAAAATTCAATTTGGATAGTTCGCTATTTAGTCTCTCATATTTTCTCTCCTTACTATTTAATCCTTAAAATTTTCTAACCTTCCTTACTTCAACTAAACATTTCTAATTCTCTATTCTATTTTATCACTATTCCAAATACGGTTCAAACACACGGATGTTACATATATAATAATTCAATTCAATTTATCAATTCCAAACATCTTATATAATTCTATTATATACATGTATCAGTTCAATTTCATTATTCAAGTGCCCCTAAAGTTTTGCATTTTATTTAATTTAGCCTTTAAAATTGAATTTGTCATAACTTTCAAATTTGAGCTTTGATCTCGAAACCGATCTCAATTACAGCCTTATAAGACCCTCTACTATCAATAATTATAGAAAATTTTCATCGATTTCTAAATTTATACACTTTAGTCCTTATGTCCAAAAACTACCAATTAAACTTAACAAACTAGTCTTTTTTTTTTCTTTTTTTTTTCTTTTTTACTTTTAAGCTTAAATTCTAACAATTTAGGACCAATTTCTGCAGCATTCATCAATGAAAAAAATTTAGAAACTTTAACAATTTTACAAGTTGGTATATGAATTAGCTAAATCAAACCCCATGACTTTTAAAAAAAACATAAAAATTACAAGAAAAAAGACTAAATTAAACTCACCCATTAATGACGGAAAGTTTGAGCTTCCCAAACCCTATTTTTTCTCTATTGTTCGTGAAGAAGAAGATGAGCATGGAAAAAATGTTTTTTATTATTATTTTTATACTTGTTTAATAATTAACCAATCTAGATTAACTTAATTAATCTTTAATTAATTAACACTAAGACTAATCTTTTAATTTTATGGATTACAACTAGCCTCCACCACCGTTTGGCTATATGTTAATGGTCCAATTGCTTAATTGGTCCTTCAGTTAATTAAAAATCCATAGTGATTAGCTTTTATAATTTTTATAACTTAGTCCTTATATCCTAATTAACTATCAAATTGATAAAATTAAGAGACCAAACTTTAATTAACCTTTACACATGCATCGTAAATATTAAATAATAATATTTATAGACTCGAACATTGAAAATAGGATTTCAAAATTACCGTCTCCGATACAATTGAAAAATAAATTGTTACGATTTCTCTAATCGAATTTCAATCCATAAGATCGCCTGGATCGTCCGACGGCTCTTCCTCCTGCCGGCGAACCTTTTTAATGGCCCGACCACCATTGGTGACACTCACCGAGAAAGAGAGGAATATTCTCAGAAGTAGCCATTTAAGATTTTTTAACTCCCTTGACAAAATGGAATTTAAAAACCGAATGTGTCTTTATTTAATTAAATAAATATATTTTATAGATACATGAATTAGCTTGCGATAATAGTCACTTCCAAATTGTGGAAAAGAGATCGAGGCAGGTGACATTACTTTTATGTTTCCAGTTAAAAATCCTTATTCTTACCAAGCATTACAATAAAATCGTCCTCCCCGTGAAACGAAGATTGCCATTTTCCAATCGTTTTTTACTTTTCAATTTCAGTAGATGAATTAGTATATTTCTATGGCGGGGAGACCAATTTTCTCTAGAAAAGTCTTTGAAATGTTGTTCAGCCAAAACTGATGGACCACTCAATGAGTTGGTTTTGTTCTCGAGTTGAACCGAAATTTTATCTTGACTACTGAAAGTCGGATTCACTAAGGTCGATCAAGTGTTAGCATTGCCTTTAGATGCCATATAAGGGACAAAGATCCAAACCCTACGAAATGCGCGATGCTCATGTCTTTTCGGTAGGTAGTCGTGCACCAGACATAGTTCGACCTGATGAGGCACTCTTACTTTGTGAGCTATGCCTTCAGCTCGAGCTTTCAATAGAGTCGAGAAACAAAATTTCAATTAAAAAACAAAGTCAATACCAATTTTTTGAGGGATTCATAGGATCCGAAGGAATAATACCTTAAAAAATTTCCGGAAAGAGTTCACCACCGCTGAACAATCTTAGTTCAAAGAAAATATAGGAAAGTGAAGTAAATAGATTCGCATATTGAAAATGAAATAATCAAACGATGGTACAAAAGTAAGCTATACGAAAGTTTGGTCCTTCAGTTGAAAAGAGGTAAGAAATTTAGGGTTTATTTTATCACAATAAGAACCACCAAAAAATAGGGTTTGCATGCAGATGCATATACACTGTTAAGGACGATCGATGAACTGAAGTTAAACTAATAATAAAGATTATTATGTGCATGCAATTGATGAGCTGAAGAAACCATGATGATTAATTAGAAGAAATGGGTACTCTACTATATCAAGGAGTAATTAAAACATATTGAGCTAAGCATGTGGCATGTACTTCTGGTAAAGTTTCTGCTTGAAGAATCCGGATAGATCAATTAGAGTTTAAAAGATAACAAAACGTTACAAGATATAGTAAAACGAGATGTGTCGAAGAAATGATGAAAGAAAATCGGAGCAAATCTTAGAACATCAAATATGGTCTAAAACTTTTTTTTTTTTTTTTTTTTATGTAAATATACAATGAAGCATATTGAATCAAAAATCAATATTGATTGTTACCATAGTGCAAGTAGAATATATGTAACATAAACTTACCTCCTCCACTAATTGATTCATTCCATGCCGTTTTACACGTATGATGGGATGACAGTTTTTTTTTTTTTGAAAAAAAAGAGGGAGAAAGGGGAAACTTTAACGCTTAAGGATGAGACCCAGTTTGTCTTGCTTGTTACTCATGTTTTTGTGGTAGCTTGCTTGTCTTTCACATGGAATTATACTGCAAGGAAATGGTTGCCTCGAAAACGAGCTTTCCTTCTTTTCTTTTTTCTTTTTTTTTTTGCAGAGCAGCAGCGCACGTGTAACCCAGGACCCGATGTTCACCTCTCATTCCATAATGAACCCTAGCATTACCAATGTACAAAAAAAAAAATAATAATAATAACGAAAAGACAGCCAAACCCTAAGCCCATAACCTCCCATCTCTTTGCCTTTCTTCAAGTCATCATTAGCCATCTCTTCAAACTTCAAACTGACACTAGTTTTATTATATTTATATGAACCAATACTCATAGCGGTGGCAGTAGTGGTGTAGTTTGTGATTAGAGTTGAAGATGGTCACTGTTAAATAAACTAGAAAATTTATATATTATTATTATTTATGTGAACCATCGCTAAACTGATTTTTTGTCAAGGAAAACCCATAACCCTTGCATCTTCATGAATGTAAATTCATTTCATTTTTTTAAGGAAAAAGAAAAGTTAATAAGCAACAGAATCTGAAACTTGGAAGTATTATTGCACAAGAAAAGGAACCTTACCGAAAAGGTTGCTTTTTTGGGGTTTTTTTATATTTTAAAAGGACGAATTTTATTTGTGGGAAGAACAATTCTGAGAGAAGCTGCAAAAGAATGTGAGTGAGAAATGACTGTCATCTTCTGGTACTTAATCGTTAAGCTACAATAATGAGGAGAAGTGAGAAATTAAAAGGCTACTTTTTATAAAAATAAAACCGGAAAAACCCACCAGGGAGAAAATCCAGAAAATTTGTACATCATCCTTCTTCAAACTTCAAACCAAACCAGATGAATCCCATGATCAGCAGCATCTTTAACACTTAAATTAAAAACATCAAAATCAACTATTTTATAAAGGAAGAAGATTAAAAGGGGATCAGATGGTCAAACTAACAAGAGGTGACTGAAAAGGATTATTAAGGAGACGAAAAAAAAAAAGAAGAAAAACCCAAGTTGTTTTTTTCCCTGTTTTGTTAATATGGAGGATGACCTGTGCCCCAGTAGGCCTCAGCTGGCATTTGGACTGAATTTAGAAGATTTGGTGGCAACCCTTGAGTGAAGGATCCGTTGGGATCTTGCAATAGTTGCTGCTGCTGTTGTTGTTGTTGAGCAGCCATGCTTCCCGGTGACTCTAAGGATCCACTTCCTGGAATCGGGTCCAGAGGTTGTTCCTCTTCCTCCAACGGGAGCCTTTCATAGGCCGCATTACCAAAAGAAGCTGCCATAATCACCACCGGACCTGAAGCAACAAGTTGACCTACCACGGTTCCTCCAACTACTTGACCCTGACCGCCGGCTAAATATATGGCCAATCCCGATGCAGCCGCTGGTGCCGGGGGAGGCAAAAATGACCCAGAAAGGGATAAAATTTCGAACCGCCCTTGTAAATTCACTACTGCACCGGGAGCTCCAGGTTGTTTCAAGGTTACATTCGTAACAGTTCCGCTCCCACTCAAAATGCAAACCCCTCTTTGTTTCCGCCTAGCGAAAGTTGAAACGCTCTCCATAATATCACAGCCGTTGGCAATTTCCATAACATGGGACCGGAGGGCGTTGGCACTATCACTGGTTATGATGATCGGCGGCTTAGGCCTGTTCTTGGAGCCCGCAGGTCTGCCTCGTGGTCTTCTTGTGAGCTCGCCTTCAGTTCCAGGGGCTGCGGCTAGCTCGTTGCCTCCACCACCCGTGTCGGCAGTACTACCAGTTGCGGTGGTGGTGGTGGCTGTTTCTTCTCGATCTCGTTTCTGGCCACGGTTTTGTTCATCTTCAGAATTTTGTTGTTGGAGGAGATGTTGGAATTGATGGTGCGGATTTAGATGAAGATCTCTAGCGAGGAAAGGAGGAAGATGACGGCCATGAGCTGTTACTGGGTCCATTTCTGTTCTTCCCTTCAAAGTTGAAACCTAATCATCAACAAATCAGCTTACAAGTACAAGAACCAATTGAATTCTGATGGAGACAGAGAAAAAAAAGGACAATAAAGTTGCTATTTTTGTTCCTTTGTTGATTAGAGGTTTTGTATTGCTGGCTATGTCGAGTAATTGAATATCTACAGGTTTTTTTTTCACGAAAAAAGGGCAAGAGAAGAGATTTGAAGCATCTACCACCAAATTTTAAGCTGAATCTATATTCTCTCCACTCTTGATGTGAGTTGACTAATTCTTGGAAGTTGGAACTGATGTGCTTCTCATGTAATGAAGATAAGTTTTGGTTAAGGGTTTGGAAGGAAATAAGGAAGGGGAGGGAGGGGTATGAAAAATAGCCAAAAGATGCTAAGAGGGGAGAGATGGTTTATGGGTTTAGATCTGAGGCTTAGTAAAAGGTAAAAAATAAAAAAGGGGGGGGGGGGGTGTTGGGTTAGGGTTAGATGATGAAGTGGAGATCAGGTGAGGTGAGGTGAGGGTGGGTTTAGTATTGGTAAAGACTGCGTGAGTGAGGTGAGCATGGGATGGGCGGTGTATCCTCTTTCTCTCTATATTTTGTGAGTTTCCCCGCCCACCATGGGGCCCAACACCCCACGTTCTCGCCCCCGTCTGTCTGTCTTGTATCGAGAATTAAAAGCCTGCAGTATGAAGATCATGCTGTCCTCCATTTAATACCTTCATGTCTCCTCCTATCTCTCTTCTCCTTCCCTGTCTTTCACTCCCTAAAAATTCCGTCTCCTTCTCCCCCTTCCTATATTTCCCTACTTTCCACCCCTATTCATGATAATGACCCTACATTTGCCATTTCCCAATCTTGGAAACCAAAGCCAAAAAGTACAGAATGTTATGTTTCCTTCGTCAATCAATTAGCTTTATGTAATGTAAGGTCTCTTTCATGGGATGGGATTCTTCGTTTCATCCTCCAAATTGTCCCCAGAAAACCCTATCCATCATCCAATCTAACAACTGAAAAATATAAGCATATGTGCAGACATTACAAGTCTTACAGTAATAATAGTTTAAAGCTGTTTCATGCATAGCACACTGGACTTTGTTTATAGGATTCCATTGAACTGCGGAGTCGGAGATTCTTTGTGTAGTGCTGCACTGTACATTTTAATAATTCGATAAAACAATGAGAAAGTGTGAACAACTGAAGCCAGGCGTTATTGTGGTTGGAAAATGACAGGATGGAAATTTAAAAGAAAAGAAAAACTGAAACAAAGGAGAGCTAGCAGCTAGCGTTACGATATTTGGTTTCATGCTTGCCGTTGGCTGTTGTGCGAATAAAAATGAAATAAGAGTCAGCCATCCATTTGACTACAGTTGCAACGCAATATGTACATATATAAAAATAAATACAACAGCTTACTAATTCATATGATTAAAGATTCCAACATGAAATTTCAGTATTTCTAAAAGCCATTAATGATTAATTTTTTCAGGGATTGAACCCAAGGTTTCACATTACAACACAAAGTTGTTGGACTAGATGGTATGATTATTAATATATAAATAATTAAGTTAGCTCTTTTTAAAAGGAAATGGGATCATTAAGGGGGGGGGGGGGTATTAAAGGAGAGTGGGCATGGGGAATTGGAGTTGGACCTACAGCAACAAAAATAGGGTCAGGGGCGTGTCTTATGGGGGACTCTTGTTTCTAGGATACCAATTCAATGAATCAACAATAATCTTCTCCTCTCTCTTCACCTCTCTTTTGTCTTCAATCTCTGCTCAATCACTAGTATTATTCCCTTTTATGGAGAGATTAAGGGATGCTGGCAAGCTGCATTCCTTGTTTATTACACGATCATTTCAAAGGGAACATATCCTATCTAATCCTCAAAATGATAAAAAAATAATCAACTCATGTTATAATAAACTTCAATAATGGCAATAGAAAGATCGCAAAACAATAAAACATATAGATTTTACGTGGAAATTTTTTTTGAGAAAAATCACGGGCAGAGGAGGAAAAATTTATTAATATTGAAAATCGAATGATACAAGAGGAATTTCAACTCCATCTATTTGAAGGTTGAAAACCCTATTCTAATCAATGTCCAGTAGAAGATGTGTAGCTCTATACGGGGTCTACTTGTGCTGCATGGTCCATACCGTGAGGGTATCGACCCCGTAATCCCAATCTAATTTTATGTTTAATGAAGATCTGTGGCGGATTTCGAATCACACAACTCATAAAATTTTTAGATTAGAAGCTATGCTTTCTCCACCCTTAATATTTAGATTTTAAGGTACTCACTTCAGCTTATGCTCCATGTCAATGAATTTAGTCCTTGGCACTTAATTTGTCAGTTTGTGAAGCTATTATGTAATTTGTAAAGACCCAAAAAATGGTGCTTCTATGGAATCGTTTATACTACAATATAAATATATATATATATATATATATATATCATCTCCCTCAATATATATGTAAAGGATTAAATGGAGTGGGGATGATGATATAAAAAAAAATTTGGTGTAAATGAGCATGGTGAGGTCTATTGAGAAATACGAGGTTCATATTTATGGGTACCTAATGGGATGACTGAAGAGAGGAGTCCCTATTCTATCTGTACAGAGACTCTCCAATACACCTAAATCCCATGAATCCATTCGATGCTCTGTGTCGGAATTTCAGTTGTCCCCTTTGCAATTTTGGTTCGGCCGATAGAACCTGCAGCTAAACGATTGTACTACAATATAAATATATATATATCATCTCCCTCAATATATATGTAAAGGATTAAATTATTTCAGTTGTAGAAATTTGGGTAAAAGCTACCAGTTCTTCACTACATTTGTTAATTAAATTAATGTCGTGTCTTAATTTTTCAAACAAGAGAGTTGTGCTGTAACTTCACTTACACATCATTGTTACATCAAAATAATGTTAATTTAGCTGTCAAAGTATTAAAGTACAATTTGGAACAATATGGGAGCACCTGATTGGCCATCCCATAAAACAATAGTTGTGGTGACTAAGCATAATAGAAGATAGATACGAATTCGCTTATCAGAAATTTATAAATCAATGAAAAATAACTTTTTTTTTTTTTTTTTTTTTTTTTCTGGAAATTTAACATTAGCAATAATTTTCAATTTTCAATTTTAAATATTATTTTATTGAAAGATATATATATATATATATATATTACAATTTATAGTAATTTAGCCATAAATATTTTGTAGTGTACAATATGAATATTTTAATAATATAAATATGAATATTTATTTGAATCATGCTTAGCTTGTATCCCTTCCAGCTAAATATGTTCATAAAATAATTAAATTTTAATATTTAATATTTGAAGAAATATTAAAAAAATATTTTTATGAATTTGAATCAGAAACAATTCTTCCAAAATTAAAAATTCTTATTTTCATCATTTATACGATTACAAAACACTTTGAGTGAAAACGATGAAAACAATCCTTTATTACTTTTTACTAATATAATTTAGCATGGTATACGTAATCTTATCCAAGCCGTTCTTGGACATCGGAATACCATATAAATTGTACTGTTATTCATGTATTTGCTCAACTTATCACAAAAAATTATTTGCACATTTCTATATAAAGAATCGATGAAGAATCCCAAGTTGGTGTTCATCCATTTTGTGCATTCGAAACATTATTGTTAAAAAAAAAAAAAAAAATTCACTAGGAAAAAATAGTGTTACGTATTTTTGAGTTAAAAAGAAAAAGTATAAATGGACTTTTATAATAAGTATTTATTAATTAAAACTTCGTATATTGGTATGCGATTGGTATTTATCATCATCAATAGAATGATTGATATTGATTGTTTTTTTTAAAATATTAATCTTATTATAAGTTCTTTCATCGTATCTACTCTTTTTGATGCAATACCTAAAACTATCCATAACCCCTATGCAACCCTTAAATAGGAGGATAATGCACTTCGACGCACTCGAACCCACATTCTCTTGTACTGACAATGAAAGTACAAAAATATGCATTGATTTTAAATTAAAACAAAATCGTTTAGTTTTTATTTTAAATTAACAATAAGGTGAACTAAGTGCAAAATAGTTCTTCCATCTTTATCAGCGCAGAATCTCGTTTGAAAACTTGTTAAATTAGTTACATACGCGCTGTGTGTATCTTTACAATAAAATTGAAATGAATTGAATTCGATAAAAATAATCAACAATCATTAGTCAACCTTTTATTTTTGAAGATTTTGACGAAACCTCTTGGGCTTATACTCCATATAACAACAAATTGTGATATTAGCCACGAGATAAATAGTGAATAAAGCAAAGTCGCATTCAGATTGAGCTGTATATTACTTAATTAATTTATTCATTGGCAGTTAAATTGTGAATTTGGGAAGCAAGAGCTAAACCCAACCATGTGAGAATAAACAATAAAGTTGAAACAATTACAATACTGTTCATTACGTGATTGGTAAAGACAAAAAGAAAAGGTGCTTCTATCCAATCGTTTGCACCACAATAAAGCGGATGTAAATGAGCAGGGTGAGGTCTATTGAGAAATACGAGGTTCATATTTATGGCTACCTAATGGGATGACTGAAGAGAAGAGTCCCTACTCTATATAGAGACTCCCACACACCTAAATCCCATGAATCCATTTGATGCTCTCCGTCGGATTTTGGTCCCATCCCGGCTGCCTTGTTGTAGAAATATAGATGAAGCTACAACTTCTTCTAACCCACGGTTTTCTTAATCAAATTAAATCCCATTTCTTTTGTCGACTTATGTCTCTGTTTTTCAAACACTAGAGTTAGCATTGTAACTTCGCTTGCATCATCGTTATACCAAAATATTATTAATCCGGTCATCAAGCATTGTTACCCAACTTGATATAGGAAAATGATTGTATAAGACAGAGATGTTATATCATCATGTATCACTTATCAATTATTTAATGTCATTTTTTGCATTTCTTTCCCGATCTCATTGACATATCTTCTCGGTAATTTTTTTTTAACATGAATCCTGAGCCTTGAATCCTTGACCACGGATCTTAAATTTTAGGCCCTCGACCCTTTGAAACCCTAAGTTTTAAATCCTAAACTCTAAACTCCCCCCTCTCAAAATGATTTGCTCCGTCCACGAGGAAAAAAATCATTCGCCTCCGTAATAGAATTGAATCTACTGATAAGAAATAAGATTTCTTATAATTAGCTTGGTGTGTATAATCTTATCCAAGCTTGTCTTGGATGCTGGAATACCGTATAGTACTGCTAAAAGGTCTTTGTTCGACTTATCCCAAGTTAATACTTGCACACACCTATATAAATAACCCCACAAAGGGATATAGCGCCGTGTTTTCTCTCCTTTCAAAGTTAAAAATAAATTATAAAAAACATAAATTTCAAAATTATACATGAATTATGATTTAACGTGCAATTGTGAAAAGTATATAAATTTTGATTTGATCGAATTCTTATAAATTATTAATTTAATACCATTTTATGTTTATATATTACGTACATAAATAATTATATTTATCTAATATAAAAATAAAATAATATATTTATTTATTTAAATATGTATGATTAAATTCATATATTAATATATATGGTCTATTTCAGTGTTGTTCACGTCTTTTTGACACAATATTTAGAACTGTTCATCGTCCCTCCTTAACTCTTAAATAAGAAGATAATGCACTTCAATGCACTCGAACTCACATCCTCCTACATTAGTAATAATGCTCGTACTAATCGAGTTAAGCCTCAATCGACAAAAGAGTATATATTAGAAGCTTGACTAAGAACAAATAAAAAAGGGGTTGGTGATTAGATAAATGGGTCCCCTTGATAACGACCACGCTCTTTCATCTTCATCTTCATCTTCATCTTCCAGTTTAGTCAATCCTTCCCACGAAAACAACCTTAATTAATATAAAACACATGTGCTTCACTGTTTGATTCGTTTACCGACGGAGTGTTGCTTTTCTTCTCTTCTGTGAGTCAGATTTCAGGAACAACTTCTTCATCTTGACATGATTTAATTTTATTTGAATTCAAATTAAATATTTTATTAAAATTTAATTATAAAATATTAATATAACATTTAAGTTCTTTTGAATAGTAAGATAAGTTATTTGAAAGATTTGGGTCAAATCAAATTTAAGCTTGATTCCTTTTAGACGCGATTCAATTTAAACGTTGAATACTTCTCTGTTCACCGTAAAATAAAATTGTATAAATAAAAACACGAACAACGCTAAAAATTCTATAGGTTTATAATGAAAGTTTTTGGATCAACCAATTGAAATTAGAATCCATCATCTAACCAATTCTAAAAATTGAAAAAGATTGTAAATCGGAAAACATAAAAAACCCAAACCCAAAAATAATAGTTCGATTCCAACTAATTATATTTTTTTATAATTATTTTCATTTATACATAATTAAATTAGAAATTGATAATCTAATCAATTCGATTTAAGACTCGAATTCCATTTGTTTTTCTTTCTTTTTTTTAAAGTCAATATATGTAAAGCAACTTCTTATCTTTAGGTAGGAATCTTTTCCTATTTCTTATTATATTTTCAACGGCTTTGATTGATTCGTAAATAAATGTCGACGATTTGATGGTTTTGTAAAGGGTAGAATCTTTTTGTCTTCTTCTTCCTATTATCAAAAATCGCTTAGCGGCAACATGTTCCATCGTTTTTCTTTGGGTTTTAGTTTTGAATGTTTTGCCACATAATAATGGCAATTAGGTTTAGGGTTCAAGAGATGCAGATTTCCATGCCCGAAACAGCGTAAAGTTCACGGGATTTAAAACAATGTTTTCCCTTCAGAAAATCAAGCAATCAGCTTGAAATTTGTGAAGATAAGAGTTGAAGTCTTGAAGAAATTTAAGACAAAGTCTTCACTTTAGGAAGAAACAAGTGAAGAGAGCTTAGAGAACTGTTGGAGCTTTGGTCTAAGTGCTGCACTAGTTCTATTTTAATCCTTTTATTAAACTAATGAAAACCCTTTATCTTGTCCAAATCAACTCTTATTATTTTAGTGTACAGCTAATTAATGGATGAAGAGAGTGGACCACCTCAACGGGAAGAAAAGCAACGTTTAATTTTAATATTAGCGTCTGTTGTTTGTGAAAATTATGGATTTAATTCTTGGACCTTTTCGAATTTTAAATTTTTAATTTTGATCTTTAAATTTATTTGATTAAATTCGATTACTAGTCTTGTACTTTACGTTTATTATAGATTTAATCTATATTCTTCAATTGGATCATTTTAAATCCCTGTATTTACTCGAATTTTGAAATTTTAATCTCCACACAAATGACGACCATCAATCCATTAATTGGACTTTTAGTAAGTAATATGTGGAAAATAGTGCAACATCAAATTTTAAAAATAACCAAACTTCGTTTAATGAATTTAATAGTCATCATTTAGTAACGATTGAAATTTTAAAATTTAAAAAATATAAAGATTAAAAATAATCAAATTAGACTATAGGGATTAAATGTACAACTTTCGTGACGTAAAAGGAGTGATGGGAGAATTGACGGAAAAATAAATGTGGATAGAGTTTGCATCATGTGAGGGTGCTTCGAATCTAGCATTGTGTTTTGCATCCATGTTCTTGGTGTCTAAGAAGCCGGGTTTATAGGCAAAGTGAGTCGAGATGGTTGCACCCATTTTCTCTGTCCTGCCTGGAAGGGGCCAATTGAGAGCTTGCATTTTCTTGGCTTAATTAAATCCAAACACATCGAGCAGTGGGAAACAGCCGACCAAACTGGGCTTGCCATGTGATCGATAGCGATTTCTTTTGGATTCATTGTTGTCATCTCTTCTCCTGCTTGTACGACTTCTTTCATTTCAATCACTCACCATAATTGTCAACACAGTTTCTTTCCCATTTTTCTATTTGAGCATTCGTTTTCGTGTGTGAAGTTTTTGTTAAAGAAACGAAGCGAATCTTTAAAAACTTTCGTATAAAAAAAATTAGGTTAGACTTTTAGAAACAACAATATTTCATATTCGAACGATGTTATGTAATCAATTAAATATGAGTTAGCATAACCCAGAAACTTTGTGGTCTTTAATTATGTCTGATAGAGCGAGGTTTAAGTTCCATTTAAATAACAGAGCACTAGATTTGCCTTTTAATCACCAAAATAGTGCTGAAAATTAACTCTTTCATTAGGCAACTAAGGGCAATTGATTGCCCGATTTAAAAAAATAAAAAAAGGATGGACTCCCACATATGCGGGAGTGCTGATTACTTTTGTTAGGAATCTTCTGTAATAATATTTTGAGTTCAATTTTTTTTTTTTTTTGGAACATTGTAATTTTTATATTCAAGTAAAGAATGGTGTGATTTTCATTTGTGTAATGAACAATATGATGATAACTTTGAGAAGTTACTTTTCCGTTATCTATAAATTATCTTATTTTCATTCTGTGGGTGTTTGACCTGGATGACAACCTACGTAAGAAGAACTGAATATTTTAAGAAGAGCAAACCAAGGAAACAGCATGATTGCGTTCTACTTCAAAATGCTCATTGCGAAAACACTTTTTTTTTTTTTTTTTTTTTTTGGGGGGGGGGTGGGGGGGGCGGGAGGGGGAAGGGTAAAGGTACGGTTTAGTCCATGCCTTCGACTATTACAATAAAATAATAATTTGAAACAGGCTGGACACAATAATGATGGAAATTACGAGGCACCAACCTCATAAAGGAAGTGTGTATACACAATAAGAGGTCTTCAATTTCTAGTACATTAATAATGTCATTTTTTACAGGAAAATTAAGGATCTGAAACTTTGTAAAAAAGGCCACCATACAACAATAGAAAAAATATCCAGCTGATGATATCTATATATTCTGAATAGAGTGGCTATTCTCCCACATAATAACTACACAGCAGGATGGGAAGTATTAACCGATTCAAAACTAACTCTGAACACTCTTTTCATACACTAACACTGTATTCGTTCATTGTTATGACCTATAGCAGGAAATAAAACTAACTATGGAGCGAGATAAGAGGGGGGGAGGGAAACATGTTTATCATACACATCCAAAATACAGTCCAATCTCACCAGGAGAAACATGATCGCAGCAGAATGGGACCAACCGAGGAACTAAGCATATCACTGAGAGCTACCTGGACCTCAGTTGAACCATGCTCAGTACTTATCAAGTTAGAAATAAGAGGGAATAACTGAGGTAAGTTCTTCTCAAACAAGGTTTCTCCCAAACAACAGATGGCCTGGAGAGTCGCCACAATGAGAGGTGCACGGGCAGCCAATTCTCTTCGTTTCCCAGAACCAAGAGGTATCAACCATTGAGTTTGTCCGTTGGCAGATGTTTCGGAAGCCTGTCCAGAGTGTGCACTTTCAATATAAAACAGCAACACCTCCTGGCAAAGATCCACAAGATGGGACTCCACTTCAGCCTCCTCATACCTTGGAGGCCTATCCAATATCAGATTCTGCAGGAATGTAAGGCAAAATTGATACGACTCATTCTCAAGGCGTAATAACGGAGGATCTTGTAGTTGAGTCATGGGACCAAACTCTTGAAGCTTGGAACGTAGTATAGTATTGTTGTTGATCCTGTGAGCATGGGATGCCACATCATGCATTGCCTCATAGAGGATTATGATGCTCTTAGCTGAAAGGTGAGTTCGATACAGGTTGTAAATTTCCATCACCGCCTGTTTGCAGAAAAACACCCAAGGGTTGAAGTTAGTCCACTTCAAACATAGAATAAGCCTATTATTTAGCTAGATCTTAGTTCAAACATTAAAAAAATTCAGAAAAGATAACAGTTGTTCATTTCTGAGGTCAATTAACAGTGACACTTGCTCATTTTAGAAACTTTCAATCCAAAAAAATTATCTTCACAAAATTCAAGCCTTTGTTCCATAACTTTGACAATGTGATTAAGCTAAAACTTGATGCACTTAGTAGGGGACTAATTCCAAAAAATTAAAGTTGGATGAACCATAATAAATCCAAGGCATGAAGTCATGTAAAACTTAAAGGTGTCAAAGTGCACTAGAAGAGACATGAAGTCATGCTTATGCCACAAATGTCTTAAGCATTAGATTGGGAGGGGTATGACACCTTTCAAAAGTTTGAATCCTCCTTCACCTATCTCTAAATTTATAACAAATATTTTTTTTGAAAGAGAGGGGGAGAGAGAGATGGAAGATTAACTCCATTCCATTTTTTTACTTATTTTATGATATGAGGAAAGGTTTCGATCAGTTTTTCAATATTTAGAAGAGAAGTCTTACCTGAATCAATAGAAGCTGAACTGCAGCTCGGCACTTGGCATCAGATAAAAGATCATAAACACGCTGTGCTCTCGAACTCTCTGAATCTCCATGAGATGTATCAGAACCAGCAGAAGCCTTCAAAGCATGACCATTGCTTTGGCTATTCAAAGCATGACCATTGCTTCCAACCATGATATCCCCACTAACAATGAAAGAAAAATTGGGAAGTGTAGCATTAGCAGCTTCTTTTAATGAAGAAACTACCTCCAGCCACTTCTCCTCTGAAAAAAGATCGCCTGCATTGCTCATCAAACGTACAAATGCAGCAATTCCAATACCAGCTAGGCTTTGGTGGGGACGCTTGATAAAACTTACAAGTAATGAAAGAACCTTCCTCAAGAGAGGATTGACGGTATTATAGAAGTTCACAAAAAGATCTACAACTAATTGGAGTGCCAATGTACATGTCTCATAGAGCCATGCATCTTGATCATGTTCATCAATGTCATTAACAATTCCCTGCCCAGGCGAGTCACCACCTGATGGATCAATAGCATGACGCACATAGTCGAATATTGGAAAAAGCACAGACTCAAACACCCTTTCCCACAAAGGTAGTGAGAAGAGGTGACCATGGTTCCGTAAAGTTTCAAACAACACTTGTAAAGCACTCTTCCTAATTTCTGGCCTTGGGTCAAAGCTGAGTTCTGATAAACCTGAGGATTGAAATGTGATGCAATTTTAGAACAGAGTGCATTTGTAAAGTAGTAGGATACAAGTAACTTCGAAAACTCAAGCAATTTCAAATGCATTGTGATATAAAAACAACTAGTTCATTATTTCGTACCAGCCAACAACGGGAACCAGAAATAGAGATGGCCATCCTTATCCACTAGCACTCCATTATCTTGTCTCCCATCTTTTCCCTTGTTAGATGAAGATGGAGAAATCTTCCCAAATTCGTTGTCCTTATTTTTTGACGAGGAGCCAAGATCCCCTTCTGCAAGCTTTGTGGCACAGAAACGTAGAAAAGCAATCGCATTGAGACTAATGTCTTTGTTGAAACTACTATTAGTGAATGCAATTAGGCAATTCACACAATCAGTGAAGGTGGTTGTTTCAGTTTCAGTGATGTATGGGAAATAGTCTCGAATAATCTTTTCTATTATTTCAAAGGCTAAAAGTACGATGTTTTTGTGGTCATCATAAGCTGCAGTAGTGAAAACCTGAAAAAAGATTTATCAGTTCAGTAATAAATTGATAAAGACTAAAGTTTCAGGAAGTTATTAAAAATTCAATACCATGAACATGCTCTTCCATCCTGATTTGACATTACTGACACGAGATAAAACCATCTGTGAAACACATCTGATGATTAATTCTCGGATTTCAACAGCACTGCTCTTGCGCATGACAATGACAAAAGGCTTCATAAATTCATTCTGAAAATTATAATTAGCCAACTCTTCTCTCTCCAAAAATTTCATTGATAGCTGCCGTAAAGAGTCCATTGCAAAAATTGCAATTGACAGGTTTTCAGAACAGCCAATAGTCACAAAGAAATCAGAGAGTACAAGCCAGATGCTTGACCATACAAGCCTGATCCGGTTCATGTTATAATGCCTGTCAGTATATCAGAAAACTAACAGTTAAGAATATAAACAAATATACAGCATTTAAATAAGCCATAGGAAGAGAAGTGGAATGATTCTTACGCAATCTCAACAATCTTCGTAAGGCTAAAAACCCGAGGGTCAGATGTAGATCGCAACTCCTCCATGGACACCTTGCAGAGAGCCTTAACAAAGTCTACAATAGCCTCACTATTCAATTTTTGACTATGTGTGAATATACGATTCATTTCACCGACTTGTTCTAACATGTTGAGATTAGAAACTAAATTGTTCATCTGTTCAGATGTGACTGCCCCAGCAATATTACCTCCAATACCAGCACTATCATATGAGCCCCTCATCACAGCAGCAGCAGCATACTGAATTTTTCCAGGTCCCTTCTTCCTTAAAACAGGAAGGACAGTTGACTTAGCTTGCTTAGATTTTTCTGAATCATTCTGAGGAAAGGCAAAGAAAGTGGCATCTGGAGGAGCACCCTCCCCCAATAGATGCAAATGCTCAAACCGAGACACACACGTCAAAATATGTTCCCAAGCTTCTCTTAAATAATTTCCATCTTCATCTGCAAGTGTAACTATTCCCTATCAACAATGTAAATGGAAAATTCAATGTTAGATCTACAAGCAAGTGAAATTTTTCTCTCAAATAACTGGATCATACTAATGAGCTTTCTAAGGGTACTTATTAAAGCTTTGCTTTAAAGAATACATTCATTGAATACATCGGGATAATCACATTCAGTAAGGCAAACTTGCCCTAATAGCACTCCTCTTGTGAGGTTTGGCAAGTCACCATCATTGTCACCACTATACCAAAGGTTACAATGACTATTAGCAATTGCTATAATAATAATAAGTTGCTGATGAGAATATGCGGCATCGCATAGTTTACAAGTTTACAAGCACCTGAATGAGATAAGATAAGGGGGGGGGGGGGGGGAACACAAATTAAACACTATTAAAATTTTCAGATTAAGAATCCATGAAGCTTACTAACAACTTATCAGTGCAGATGAACCAAAATACTAACCCTGATAGCATCTATATTTTTCTGCTTGATATCTGCGGGAGAGTGCAGTGAAGTAAACTTAGCTAATGAAGTTACAAAAGCATCTCTATGAGTCTTCATGGACATCACAGCAGTCACATGGATTGCATAGCGGAAGCCTTCAAGACACAATGCTATCACTATTTCATCATCACTTTGGTCAAGAGGCACACTGAAGGCAGCCAACATAGGAGCCCAGCACACCTCAACCATGAATCTCAGAACCACTACATCTGTAGCAGCATAATAAACTGACCTACAAATTGCCAGTACAAAAGAAATCAAGGAATCAAGGAATAATAAAAAACAAGCTTTCTTCTCCAAACAGGAAAAACCATATTTCTCAAAACATGTTCAGTGCTAAGTCATGGGAGAAAATCCTGTTAAATGTGTGACAGGGTAAAAGCAAAATATGTCGGAAATAGTATATAATGTTTACAACATCTCAAAGTATTAATTTAGCTTAAACCATGTAAAAAAATAAATGAAAGTACTCCTTGAAATTCCGCCCTTTTCGAATGAAAAATAAATGAAAAACAATATTTTAGAAAAAGAAGAGGCACAGATAAAATGAGTTTAACTATACACGGTCAAACAGGAATCTTTCCATATAAGAGAGCACAATATGAAAAGTTAAAATCCAGTTGATCTTACTCGGATTTCCGAGCTTTTTCCTTAAATTGTTCTTGCATGTGCTTGATAAGACTATCACTGGTCTCCATATGTTGGTCTTCATCACGCTTGCGTATCACAATATTCAAGATACTGTCCAAACCTAATATTCTGGAGGAATATAATGACTGCTTCTGCTGCACAGACAGATCATCCTCTTTCATTTTGATCTCATTTCTAGATATCCGTTCAAATAATGATCTTAAGTACTCTTCTGGCAAATCTTTTCCATCATCTATACCACGATTGTTTCTTATGAAATCATCAGCTGACATCTGCACATTTCAAACAGGAAAGGGAGAACTTCATCAATTTTCTTGCACTAGAATCAATAGGATCGGATAGAGAATGTATATGCACCTTGTTCTTGACCATAGGGTTATGAGCATCGGTATTGAGCAATATGACAGAGTAAGCAAGGACATAAGCTGTATCAGCACTGATGAATGCCTTCGGGTTACATTTGCAGTAACGCTCAGCAAACTTTTCCATGATTCGGTCAATCTTTTGTGCCTCACCGGGCAATCTAAAGCCTTGCAGAAAGGCTCGGATTGCATTATCAAACTCCATGCCTTGAAAGTCAAAGGAGTCAACATAGGCATGCATAACTTTCAGTGATAAATCTTCCCTTTCTCCAAGATAATCACCAATCAACGTTTTGTTGAGACCAGATGCATTTTTAAGAAAAGCAGCAATCTCCTCCGGGGAGTCACCAACCTTATTTGCTCTAATTAGAAATTCAATTCCTTTCTTAGGCTTCCGATTAAAAAGTGATATACCTTCCTGCCACAAATTTTATATCAGATCCCATAAATGATGACCAGCTAAAATGAAGATAAAGTCAGACCAATTTACCATACATCATCTACATACATACCTGAAGCTCAAGCTTGTAAGCTCGACGTTGCTCAATTGATAAAGCATCAGAAGCTTCACTAGAGGTTTCAGAATGAGAATCTGATCCTTCAACAGGCTCATCTGCATTACCATTTGCCAGGGGGACATTTACAGGTTCAGGACTGTTCTCAACAGCTTCAAATCTCTTAGTAGAATGAGGATTTGGAATACGCAACTGTTTGTTCATCCAGTCTCCCATTGATTTTAAAATAGCCACTAAACACTTCATAGCTTCTAGTTTCATGGTTGCTTCCTGAGGTGGTAACAGCGTTGTAGCTGTACTGGGAGGAACACCTTGAGCCGTTTTCAGAAGTCCATTGACCATTCTAGAAAGAACCATAATGGAAAAAGAACGAGAAATATGCAAAAGTCATGAACATCTACCAAACATACGGTGTTAACTTCGATGACATTATTATAAGAGTACTGAAGATACCTCTCAAATATGTTTGATGAACTGACATCACAATCATAGTTGATAAAGATATCTACCAAGATCTGTGAATCAACACAAAGCTTGTCCAGAAAACGAAGAACTATCATCTTTTGCTGAAAATTAGGTTGAGCAACATTTTCCAAGACCCTGAGGACAATCATAGGAAAAAATACTCCAATCTCGGCTTTCAGGCCAGCTCGAAACCTTGAGACTAGACTAATGAAAATGGAGCAAGAAAGCTGGAAAACAATTATAAGAGATGAAGCGCTATTCTTCAACAGTGACAAACACAGGTATTGCTTTATGGCACCTAAAAACCTGTACCAGCACAAGCATATCCACCAGAAGAAATTTTTCAAATTCAGGAAAAGGTAGTATCGGGACAGCTACAGTGAGCAAACAAAAACTAAAAAATGTGGGAAAGCAATAGAATATTATGTCAATTCTAATTAAGGAGATGGACAATATTATATGTACTACCCCCATGTTAACTTTCAACTTTTTTTTCTTAAAGAGATCTCAGTATAGGAATAAAGTAAAACTCACAAATACAAAAAAATAATGGTAGGGAAGATGGAAAGAGAGATGGAAGGAAAATTTATTAATCATACAGTTGGGATTCAAAATCAGATTTGTTATTTTGTAACTCAACTTTCCTTTCTTGCTTCCACCCTTCTTATCAAACAGAGTGTAAAAGTTGTAATGCACTATGAAGGCAAATAAAATGAATTGTTGAATTTAACAAGCAAATGCAACATACCTTTCTAAAATAAACAGAGGTGAAGAAACAAAAATGGTCAAAAAGAAGACACCTTAAAAAACCATCCAGAGAAATTTGCTAAACTTTTCATGTGTGCATGCCCAGATGATTACCATGAAAAGATCAAAATATTCACCAAATTTCCACACTAACAAGATTTACTTTAATACGCCTCGACATGAAAAGCAACCTAAGGTGTTTCCAAACCCAAAAAAATGCTCTAATGCTTTTGCCAATCCTCCAAGATCCGATACCTAAGAGCCTATGCCTTATAGTTGTCTCTGGATATAGCCTATACTTGGAACACGTTTATCCTCTAGCGCATGCTAAATGCCTAGCAGCAAACTAATATCAAGAGGGTGTACTGTATCAAGAGTTGCATATCACATTTTCCAAGAACATAACAGCAAAGCAAATCGACAATTAAACAGCTAACCATAAGAAACTTTTCAAAGGGCAGATTAAAAAAAAAAAAAAAAATCAGATAAGTGCGTGCAAAGAGGAAACGTTAAAGGTACCTTTCACTTGTTCTAAATACAGCTCCAGCATTCTCTAACAAAATCTTCAACAACTCAAGCGCCACAATCTTCCCTCTCATCAACTGAGGATCTGCCATAGCCTCTTTCGGTGGTGTCTTCATTGACAACTTGCAAAGCGCTCTAAACACCAAAAAGGCATCCCTTCTCAACTTATTCCCAATCTGAACCTCCAAATCATCCTCTCTCTCCACTTCACCGTCTGCCAACTCCCCTTTCCTCCCTTCTAATGCTGTCTTATACATACTAATCTCCCAATATTTTGCATCCAACATATCCTTATCAGTAGAATCCAACAAGTCAGTTGGATTTGTGGTCTCAACAGTGGTAGTTTCAAATGCACCATCATGGCCACCTAAAGAAACCTTTCTCGGTGACACAGGATTCAATACACCATCAATATCCTGCATAATTTTGGTTATAAACCCTTGAACAAACTGAGTCATCGATCCATCCGCATCGGATTTCTCGACAGGTTCCATTAATTCAGCCACTACAATTGGCTGAATTGGAACGGTTGATGAATCAGCTTCCATTCTCCTAAAAACAATCACTAACATTTGAACCAAGGAAGCTTTTGCCGTCGTTTGATTAACCACATTTTTACTCCCTAAATAAATGTCATAACAAGTTCTCACAATTTGCAACAAACAATCACCATGAATTCGTAGTGAGATGGATGTTACCAACGATAAAAGCGTTTTCAAAATCAATAATTCAACAGCATCATCCCCTAAATCGTGGCATTTGCAGACGGATTCTATCAATTTTGATAAGAGCCGAGCCTCGGGACCTCCAGTGGGGTCCGCTTCGCCGCGTAGATAACCGTAGGCGATTAATTTCTGAATGCAATCAACTGCTGGATCGACGATCTTGTTGTAAGCGGTACCGCATGCGTTGATCAGAGGGGTGAGAATGGACTCCGATTCAGCAAGGGAATATTCCACTGGGCCGCCATCATGAAGTGGACCAGGGATCGAGTTATCAGGCTCCGAATCTGACGGAAATAAAGGCGACTTCGTGGTAAGTTTCTCGAGAAGGGATTTGCATTGGTGAGCAAGTTTGGAGTGCTTCCGCCATGAAGCGTTCTTGATGATCTTCTCAAGGGTCGGGGCTACCACTTGGCTCATGCGGGAGTCGGCTTCCGCAGAAGCCATTCCCGAGTCGGATATTGCACTTCGCTTATAAACTCGGATCTAGGAAATGGATAGCGAAATGATAGGGTCCGTTCTTTTTTTTTTAGTCTCTTTTTACTCGAGGTAGGCTGAATTATCTGAGTAAGGACTGGAAACGAGTTGACTCAGTGAGTCCACAGGGTTAGCGTTTGTTCTAATTGCACAAGAAACGGGAAAACGAAGTGAAAAGAGTACGGAGCCCAGAGACGGGAAGGAGAACAATGACTTGTTTTGATACACGCAGCCAAGCAGAGGGGCTGCTTCAGTCTTCAGATCCAGATCGCGGTCTGACTTTTCTTTTTCTTTTTTGGTCAGTCCAAGTTTTAAAGCCAATAGACTGAAATGCCCCTCTCTTGGCCTTGGGCTTCGGCTACGGTTACTATTGTTTGAAAAGTAAAATGCGGCATTGTGACGAGACGGAAGGCAATTACGGCGTTACGGAATACGTTTTTCCTTGTCTTTACTGGCCGCCGGTAATCTTTTATTGCTTTCTTTTTCTTTTCAAGTTTACGATTATAAACTAAAATATATCCAAATTAATTATAATAAAAATCAAGGTTTATAAAAGCATAATTGAAAGTTAATTTTTATTTTTTAAATGAGATTTAAATCAAAATAAATTTTAAAATAATTTTATATTATATACTATAGGCGTGAGTAATTTCTCAAAAATATGTTGTTATTATTATATTTTATTGTGATAAATAATTTATATTAGTTGTTAAAATTTCGAATAAGGAAGGACGATCGATTTATTTGCTCCGAACATTTAATTTTATGACTGATGACGGAAACGAAAATTTTAAGTTCTAATAATGATTACACAACTTTCAGAAATGACAATTATTTCACAATTAATTAAACTTAACAAATACCACATATCAAAAAAAATTCTATTAGACTGTAGCTTAATGTCAAAATAAGATATTGAGAATTTTAAGGTTTTATATTTATATTGCAGAGTCATTTGATTTAAATTTGGATTTGTTGGGAGAGCATAGAGGAAATGAATAAAAGTATAAATCTAATAATTATATTCTTTTGTAATTATAAATAATTATAATTCATTAAATTAATAGAGTGTAATTATGCAATTCTTTATATCACGTTTAGTAATAAAAATTATGATTACATAATTATAAAATTTATAGTTTTTAAAAAATATTAGTTACTTTATTCAAAAAAAAAATATTAGTTACTATAAAAGTTGTAACTTAGCAAGGATTTTGTTTTGTACATTATAATTTGGGGGACAGCTTGGAGAGGATATCATTGTTAATGCTTGAACTCCGTAACCACTTGCTCTTTTAAATTGTTGGAGGGAAAATTATTCTTTGTATTTTTGAAATATTAGAAATATAGAAATTTAGTTATTGTATTTTTATTTTGAATAATTTAATTCTTTTAATTTTAAGATTTTAAAATTCATCTTCAATTATTATCATCGTTAAATTTGTCATCACAACCTTTTGAAATAAGAAAAAAAAAACACTTACCTAGTAATCATGTAATTAATAAATGAGGTTGTAATTAAAATTTAACAAAAAATAAAAAAATAAAAATTGTTAATTGTTGGATATAAACTTTGAAGTTTAAAAAGTAGAGGGATTAAATTTTTAAAAATAATAGTATAAAGACTAAATTGCAAATTTTTGAACAGTGCAATAACTTATAGCTTATTTTAACTAAAATTATTCTATGCAAAACTTTTTTTAATATTTTTTATATTAATTTTGCTATTATATTTGAAATTCATGACTATCCAACTCATAAATATTTAGTTTAAGACTCGAATGAACATCACTCATTTAACATTCAATATTTTTTAATTTAGAATGATAATATCGTAATAGCAATAGATCACATAAATTATTTATAAAGTAATCGCATAAATTTACATTTATCAATCTTTCATATTCAAGCGTTTGAATTGAATATAAAATTTTTAAAAGTATTTTTGAAATTGAAATAAAAAAGTCAACAGTGAAATAATGAAATAAAAAAATGTGTTAATCCATGGAAGATAACTTTGAATATCGGACGTGTAGGAGAAGAAATTAATGATATTTTTAAAAGGAAGTTGTTCGATATAGTGAATATTGAAAGTTGTGCCACTTCTAGTAGTTTTAAAAATGTTGTATTATATTTTTAATAAAAAACGAATATATATATATATATATATATAAATAAACATTAACTTAAATTTAAAAAAAATGGGTTTGGATGGGACTGAGTCGGGTGAAAATTAAAAAAAAAAAAAGTTGAGTCAGAATTTGAACTTTGAAGTAAATCCGCTTCACCTAACTCTAAAATATTTATGAAAATACTCCATGTATATTTTAAGTTTTGAGTATAAATTAAAAAAAAATCTTATTTACCTTAAAATGAAAAAAAATAATTAAATTAAATTCTTTCAATAAGTTAAAATTGAATTTTTTATTAAATTTTAAATTCGAGTTTAGATGAAATTTTTTCTTAAAAATCAGGATCAAATCAATATCGAAAGGATTGATCAAGCTTCAACTCGGGTCCGGCGAGCAAAAATCCGCTCCCCCGCATTATTTTTAACTCACAACGTGTCTCAATTTGTAATTATTTTTAAAGGAATCGCAATTTGTATAAAAACTGCTTTTAAGGAGAAATTGTGGATTTGTCTTTCCTGGAAGCAAGCCGAATTCCTAAAAATAAAATGAAAGATAAATAAAACCTTCTTCCATTTTGAATGTTCATCAAAACCATACGTGAATGGGTCCTTCGGGAAAGCCCATTTTCCTCATGTTTGTCCGTCCACTCTATTTCTTTTTGAAAAACATACTATCTATATTAAACTAACCTAATAAAAAAATAACTACCCAATCAGTCTCAACAACAGGTAATAGCTTCAAATATCTGCATATATGTACTCCTTGTCGTAGCCATTTTTGCAACACGCTGGGCGACTTAGTTTCTGTCCACTTTATTTCTGGGTATAACTCACATTTATTGTTTTCTATATGTATTTAATTAACTGGGCACTTCATTTGGTTGTATTTAGTCTAATATTAGTGAAATTAAAGCTACTTTACTTGTTTGATTCTGAATTCAAACACCCTTATGTGAATATCCAATTATACTGAGAAATGATGTTTGTTCTGCCTATTCTTATTTCATGTCTCATTGTTCTTTGTTTAGACTCGAAGAATCTTTGTTTAGGTGGCACTAGTATTTTAGATCACAGGTTTATTCACCATTAAAAAATGGTCAGAGCAGCACTTTTATTTTTTTATTTTTCATAATAAAGGAGAACTACATGATCCTAGGTCTCACAACATCCTCAATGAGTATGTTCCATATACCAGCTAATGGCGTTTTCAATGTATGCAAGTTTGTATCTCTGTACTTGTCTACGTGAAGTCTGCCGCATGATCCTCGTCTACTTGATTTGAACCTCCCATTGTGTTTGCAGCAGCTGCCTATCCGATTGATCGGTTCCCGCATGATTTTCCAGTGGGTGGACTGTTGTAGACTTGTTACATTCCACCACAATTCTTCTATAACCACGCTGCCAAGCAATACTCAGACCTTAGCTTCAAGTTTACCTTTCATAACAACACCCAGGGCAGCAAATTTTAGTGAAACTTTTGGTTCGTGGTTTCATGAATTTTTCAATATTGTCTGGCAAAGGCTGACAGTAATTTTTAATCGCTGAAGGCTGTCATGACCATTGTTTAATGGTGAATAGCCCTCTGATCCACAAAAGCTGCATTAAGATTTGCTGCTCTAACCATAAATAACTAGAAGGCTATAGGCATAAAAAGTTCAAGAAAGAGAGAAGATTATTTTTTTAGAGCGAAAGGTGTAATAATTAAAGAATACAGTGAGAAGTATGATTAATTAATTTTTTAAATCACAAATGCAATCATTATTGCAATTATAAAAAAATATTCGAATAATCATAATTAGAATGGATCATTCATTATATGATCGGACAAATAATTAAAATATCTCTAAATAAGACTCATAAATGTGAAGACTTAAATCAAAATACATCAAGAGGAAATCTACATGTGATTTGAATCGAATATAATTCGAAGCTAAGTTTTATCAAAGGAGGCTTCACTTCCCTAATTGTGGCTTGATCAGTTTTTGCTAAGGTCGTAATTATTGGAGTTTGTGGACACTATTTCTCTATGATTAATCATTTGTATCATTCAACGTGCTTGACTGGTTAGCCATGCATATGAATATAAACACAGATACATATGGCAATGTTAAAGTCATGCGTTTGTTAAGAGTAATTTACCACCATGTCGGTACATGATGAATTAGGAGGGCAAGTGATGTATCAACCGTAAAAGCTAGACAAATCACTGCCATAAAAGTAAGAAAATAATTTAAAAAAAAAAAGGTAAAAAGTACGTAGGAGAGATAGACAGCGAGAGAGGTTAGACATTCTCACACGATATCTTCCCCGAATTCTATGTACAACACTAATAAGCAAAGTAGAAAGGGATGGCCTCCAAGTCCATGTTACAGAGTGGGACCTTGATGCGCCATTTCAACTCAAATATTTCATGAACCCCAAAAGAATCCTTCCATTCACTTCAATCAACTCCACTGCTATAATCATTTCTCCATGGTGAAAACAACAATCTGGTTCTAAAATATTAAACTCATCGCAGTCTGTGGCCTTGTACCAAAGACAAAGGTGAAATACCAGCAGCACTAATCTATCTATCATTTCAACCAAGCTCCAGTAGTCGGAGATGAGAGATGATGAATGATTGAATGAGAAAGGATGTTTGTCCCACGTGTGGGAAACAGTGATGGTAGGGTTGGAATGACAAATTGATAGTTGAGTTGAGATTGCCAGCCACTCACCGCATATATGTATTTATGTTTGCTTCACGCAAGCAACGCTGCTGCTCCACTGCTTCCCTTCTACTTTGCTTTGCCGTGGCTTTAAAGTTTCTATCCCAAAATACCACGTTCTTTTTAAAACTTTGATAAATCCAAACAATACCACACATTGCAGTAGAATATTCAAATATACGAGCATCTGATATAAAATTCTAGGGTGTCAATGTATCAAACATGAAATTCTATAATTTCTTAAAAATGAAAATAAATAATTTTATTTATTAATTTTTGAGATTTTAAATTATACTTAGTTCTTGAGAACCCTTACTACTATCACTTATATAAAAAAAATTACAAGAGAGAAATGCCTCAAGAGTAGCAAAACTTTTAACATATTTCTTATCTGAAACTTGTTAAACAAACAACACCCAGTTTTCTACTTGTAAAAGGCAGAAATAATCTCTTTTAGAAAGAGAGGGAGATGAGTGGAAATAATGGAGGAGGGCCTTGTGGTGCCTGCAAATTCCTTAGGAGAAAGTGCGTAAAAGGGTGCATATTTGCGCCCTATTTTGACTCCGACCAAGGGATGGCTCACTTCGCTGCGGTCCACAAGGTTTACGGTGCCAGCAATGCTTCCAAGATGCTGCAGCGGATACCCGTACACAAGCGCCTCGATGCCGTCGTTACCCTCTGTTATGAGGCTTTGGCTAGGGTTCGAGACCCTGTTTATGGCTGCGTCGGCCACCTCTTCACCCTGCAACAACAGGTCTGCCCTCCCCTCTTACTTTGACCTGTGATTTTCTCTCCTTTTTCTTTGTCTTCTCTCCCAGTTCCAGACATCATCGCATCACTATTTTAACATTCATTGTCAGCATTAGGTTTAGTGTTTTTGCTTTCTTTTCTCTTCTTTCTTAGTTCAAAATTCCGTTCAATCATAGGAATCCAGGGCAAACATGCTGGCATGCATTCAGCTAAACATTTTACAGTTAAGTTTTAAATATTTATTTCGTAATTCTTTTAGATTCTTCTAATAAACTGGTGGCAATTGCATGCAGCAGGATTTCTTAGCTAGTTTGAGAAAGAAAAATCTTATACCCAGATTTCGCATAAACTAACCGGCTGTTTCGTAGAGCATAGGATAGGCCTCCAAGTCCAACCACAACACCCCATAATTGAAAAAGGCCAAAACTTAGAAAGTTCTTCAGAGGTTCAATGTTCATGCAAACGTGTGCCTTGGAGGGCGTAGTCCATTCGGTAAAATTTTGACAACTAACTCAAATATTATACATATATTGTACAGACTACAGTGGAAGCAATCTAGTTAGTCAAGGTTTTCACATTTGTAACCAAATAAATATTTCTTGAACACCAAAAATTAAACAAAAAACTTGGTGATAAATACCTAAAATTAGCACGTTCCTAGTGACGGCCCCTACCTGGTAGTAACCTTCTCTTGGCTTCTGTGATTATAAAATAGTTAAGCCTAATCATCCACAGTTTTGTTTGCCTCAAAAAACATGGATCACTCGATAACCTAGTTCACTTGGAAAGGTGGTGTTTTCTCGTTGGCTAACAACAATTTTTTAATTGAAATTGCGCCCCAAGAGTCGTACTAACTGCGGTTTCCCCCGGCTGGCGGCTGCCACACGTAGTGGTGAATGGCAAAGTGGGTGTGGTTGCTTGCCGGAGCCAGCAAGCATAAGTTTAGCAACTCGATAAATATTCAAATAGTTTTGGATTTGACTTTGTTTACATTTCTTTTTTTATTTATAAAAAAAAAAGAGGATAGTAAATTGTAGTTAATTGATGGGTGTGTTCTTTCTTCTTGCTTTCAAAGAAACTCATGGGTCCTACCATGTGAAGTATCGATCATGGTGAACTTCATTCAACAAAATCAAATCTTTTTTATTTCCCTTTGATTTTACTTGTAAGGATTATCTTCTTCGTGAAATGCCTTTTGAGAAACTCCAAATGAAATATGGGTAGCTATTCTTCTGCATCACACCCATTAAATAGGGTCTTTAATTAATCATTTACAACTCGAGGGTTTCTTTTTTCTTTGTAGGAAAGTATTATTAGTATTTAACCACCATTTCCAAGATCGATTTTTAAGAATACTGTTTTAAGTACACAATTTCTTCTTCTTTTTCCACTTCCATTTGTTAGGCAGATATACAAAAGGAGAAAAACAGTACTACATGTTCGTAGAAATTATCCAATAGAGTTGGTATAATAATTAAATATGATTTTAGTTGAAATGGTAAATGCTAATTAAAGAAGATAACCTTTTTTTGAGTTCAAATATTATGAAATGTATGCATATTTTAGTATCTATATTTATAGATACAAAATAATATTTGTTATTATAAAAATAATAATTTTTTTATAATTTATTAATTAAATTTAGACTCGTGATATCAATCTGCTGGCTTAAATAATTGGTTTAAGTAGATGTATAGGTGAAGCTTTAATTAGGTAGGAAACCATTACCATGTTAATATTGACTATTCTAAATTTCATTGAGATAGACAAGACAGATAGTCAGAATTACATCAATTTTTTAATACTGATAAATTTATATAGTTTTTTTATAAACAATTAAATGATATTAGAAGAAAAAATTTATTTAAAGTTCATATAAAATTTAGATGAATCTTTAGTTGAAATAATAAAATTAAATATTTAAAATGTATTGTGTTACAATTTCAGTAAAGTGCTTAATATAAGATGATAATATTTTTTATTTTAAGTTTTTTGATATAACATATTTTCCAATATAATTTTTTTGGGTAGTTATCTCGGTTGAAAACATTTTTATAGTCATAATAGGTAAAAGGTACCTTTTGCACGTGAAATTTGAGTGCCCGTTATCTTGCTCGGAAATGGAATCGTAAACCTTCGTTTAGTTTTAAAATGTTTACACATCAGCCTTGAATTACTGAAATTGAACCGTGAATAATCAAGTTTCTGTACTGTTAAACAATCACGTTATGATAATTGCAGGTAGTGAATTTACAGGCAGAATTAGCCTATATCCAGGCCCGTCTTTCTACGTTGCAACGTCATCCTCCCCTAATCCCGCCATCCTCATCGGAAATAGGATCTGAATTGATGTCTTCTTCTAACATGCCCACACACTTTGATCTGCCACAACAACAACAACAACAACAACGGACTTCAATTGGGCTTACAAGTTTCCCAAATTCATTTGACCAAGATGCAGAGAACGAGGAGCTTCAAGTTTTAACCAGGGAATTCGTCTCCAGATATCTCCCAGGTGTCCGATTCCAGCCTTCTACTTCCACTTAAAAACTTCTGATTCATCTGTTGTAAACTCCAATAACCCTCACTGGGCTTTGTCCTGCTTAACTACTGATTCTGGATGGAAACTAATGAAATCAAACTCTTTTTTCTCTTCTTCTTTCTCTCTACAGCAGTATATATAAGTCCTTCCAAAATGGAAGGCATTCATGATATTAATCCAGTCAGTGCTCAATTTAGTTAAATACAATCCAAAAGGGCATATATATATTTATATATGAGTGCGTGCATGTGATGGGGGGAAAAAGTTAAAAAGGAGAAGGATGATGACCTCAATTCCTCATGAAATGGACTGCAAAGCTAAAATAGATTCTAGATAAAAACATATGAACCAGTTTTAAGTTCAATCTGAAATCTGCACCACCCAACTAAAGGCCAGCCTTTATATGCTATATAGTCATCTAGTCAAACATCTTGACGCTTCTCATGCTTTCTACACAAAGAAACACAACTAGAACCAAGTACACTGTCTAAGCTTCAAATATTCAACCTACTTCTCTCCCATGCAACTGGGGACATGAATCAGCCTTGAGTTTATCACCCATCTGTACTCATCTAATAACTTTATCAAAACAAGCAGTATTTCCTTTCACTGTAATAAACTGATTTGAAACATATACACAAGGCATCGTATCTATAACAGATAATTAACCAATTTAAAACAATTACATAAGAAAGCATCATATCTGAAATGGTTTCCATGCAGGAAAACCATTAGATATGAACAAAAGTGAACACCATCGACGAACCAAAATGCCTGATCCAAGAAGTCTCAACATAGTTGAAGCATAACTGCATTATAGAAAACAGGCAACCTACCATAATTTTACAACAAAATGGCGTTTACCTGCAGAGAAAGAAATGTAAGATCACACATATTTGGTACCTATGCATGAGAGATCTTGTAAATTAAGATAGATAAGGTACCAACTGTTGGTCAAAATAGGGTTGTTCACCGCATCTATTAACTGCAATGAAAGCCCACCAATAATCAACTGCCTAGTAAGTCATTATTATGTTATTTTGATAGTTTCAGTCCAAAAATATCACATATCAAACATGCATCATGTGTTAAGATAGCAGTTTCAAAAAAGTCAGGCCTGGAGAAGTATAATTAAATCATTCAACAGATGGCATAAGAAACACAAACATAATTTTAACTATAAACTCACATACAATCTCAGTCTGCAGGCCAAAATCCTGGTCTGACTCCCTGCCATGCTCAAGGCATAAGTTGCAGAGCCTTAATCTTGTTATAATAAACTACAAAAGTATATTATGAGAACCGGTCAGCAACTCTCTGAAGAGGCACATTAGTTGAATTTCAATAGTTAAATTTCCACCTAGGAGGGGAGGTAATATATGAGAAGCTAACTAAGAGTCGTGAATTTCCACAACATGGTCAACAAATAGTTATGAATAAGGTATGTGCAGATGAGCCCAATTGGCTATACTTTACAGAACCACACACGACACCTACAAGCATGTGAGAAGCTCCAATCATCAGTATACATAAATGTACAATCCAGTGGTAGCTGTGAGAAGGGATGCAGAGGACAATATAAATTCACGTTTATGTTAGAGTGGGTTAACCAAGCTCATCAGGATTCTACACAATCTCTCCATGTCTAAATCCACTGTCACCACAGTCTGTGCTGGAATCTAATCCACAAGGAGAATCATACCATTTAGGGTTATCTTGGTAGAAACTATCAACCTGAATGCCAACAAGACCTACATCTGTCCCTATGCAATCATCATGTCTCATGGACTTGGTTAGTTTAGTATCCTCGCAGTCAAGAATGCTCTTCTCGTCAAAATCACTGCATTTCAACCACTTATCCATCTTACAAGGCTCACTCATCAAATCCTTCTGACTCCTCCTATCCGTCCTCATTTGGTCCCAAGGAACAACATCCCCAAGTGTCCTTCCAAAACTGTCATCATCATCTTCAATCAATTCAGCATCCTTTCCATCCCCATATATCCGATCATGGTGGTCATCAGCCCAGTGCGCCAAATCATTTTCTTCTACCAACAAGTCATCAGAATGAGGCTTGTCAGACAGCAATCCAATTGACTTTGGACCCTCTTCTCCTAAACTTCTAACTTTATTTAAAATCTCAAACAGCTCCCTAGATACTGAACCCAGGAACTGATGAGGAATCTTGCCAATCCTCCCTTCTAACAACCCAATTTCAGCTCTCAACTCCCGCACCTGCTGCAAAACGGCAAGCTGCAAGTCTCCTTGTTCCTTCCCCATCAACCCAAACCCCTCGCTATCCAAATCCTCACTTACCCCATAAACCATATCTTGATCCATAACAAATCCACCCTTATGCCCAACAACCCTATGCATAATCCTTGCATTCCCGTCCAGTGGCCCTGGCTCATGCCCGGAGTGTACCGCATACAACTTAAAGACTGCCATCCCTTCCTCTTGATATACAAATGTCTTCTCCTTCTCGTTATAATTGGCAATTGGCACTATTGCCCTAATTCTAAATCCGCAACCACACCTCTTAGATGCATAAGGTTCCCTCTTCAAAATCCTTGACTTCTTTGCTGCAGGCTCCCCAGCTCGATGACAAGCATAATCCTTCACCTCAGCCATAAAGGGCTTATACCTAATATACTTCTGTCTTATACAGAGCACAACCTTGTGCTTTGCAGCCAATTGCTGCAACCTATGAGGTACCTCCTTTGCAGGAACGTCAAAAGACTCCGTGTACTCAAAACGGCGGCGTTTGCTCCTGGAAGCAGAGCCCGAGGAAGCATTGCACACAGGGCACGCCGCAACACAACCCCTAATGTAACTCTCGGGAATACCGTAGAACTTAGCTCCTACAGTCCAAACTTGTTTAATTCTCTCTATTGTTTCTTTAAGCCCTAAGTGCTTTAAATCGGCGTCTCCGTGGAAACTCATAACGATATCTTGCCATTGATTAACATGGGAAACGAATTGATTGGAATTGTTTTTGAAGCAAAGGAATTCGTTACCGGAATTGGGGTCGACGTGAGCTGTGAGCTTGTCTTGGATCCGCTTCCAGGCAGTTAGGTAAGCAGTGTCTTCGTTGCGGTCCTTCCAGACGGCGCGCCAGGATTTGAGGACGGAGCGCGGCGTGGCAGCTCGGATCTCAGCTGGAGTTGCCAAACGCTGCTCGCGTATGCAGCGGATCATGAGGGAATGAGACTCAGCGTTGAAGGTGTAGAACTGAGAGGAAATGTGAGGCTCGGGGCTAATGTAGCCGAGGGGCTGATTGGTAATTTGATGGGAAGGGGTTGTTAGGTCAGTTGAAGGGATGGAGGAAAGAGGGGGATGAGCAGTGGCGGCATCGTCGTTATCGGAATCGCAAGGGGTGGGGGAGTCGGCGGAGGGAGAGGAGCGGAAAAGGACGATTTCGGGGAGGGAGAAGGAAGGGTCATCGTGAAGCGGAATGGAGGGCTGTGATTGGGAGTGGACGATGTGGGAAGATGGGCCCATACCATGTTGTTGATGGAAGATGTGGTCTTGGGTTTTGTTGGGATTCATGGATTAGCGTTGGAGAAGATGGAGATGAGGAGAAAGAGAAGGGGAGGGAGGGGGATTCAGTTTCTATCTGACATTTTTGGAACTCAAAGGGTTTCTTGTCTTCTACTGTCTTTCTCTCTCTGTCTATAATTTTTCTTTTTTATTCTTTTTGAAGAAAAAGGGGTCTAATCCGTGCCTTTACTCTGCTTCAGCTCCAATTTACTTTAACTTTTTTTTTAATATATATACAGAAAAAACTTTTTTTACTTTTTGTTTGGTTTCTTTCTTTATGTAACTTCGCTCTGTTTGTCTTTGTTACATAATTTTTCTTTTTCTTTGGACCTGATTTTTTGATTGGTTAGAGAGGCGCATGATTTGAGTTTGTGAGAGTGAAAGAGTGAAAAAAAACTAGGGCTGAGAGATCAGAGAGGTGGGAGAAAATAAGAAAACCGCGGCTGAGACTCTACTGAAGGAGGGAAAGAAAACATGGTTGAGATGGAAAGAAACGTATTTAGGGTTCAACTACATCTATCTATATATTTTTTTAAGAGTAAAATAAAATTATATCCAAAAATAGATTATAAATTAAAAAAATTGAATTGGGTTACAGTTATCCAAATTATTATCTTTCTTTTTGATAAGTTTTTTTTAATAATATGCAGCAGAAAAATAATAAAACAAAAAAAATTTAAAAAAATCAGATCAACAAAATACGTTCAATGAACTACAACGACAGAGATGAGATAAAACATTAGAAAAAAGAAACAGGAAACAAAACTTATTTTTGATAAGTTAAAACTATTAATTTTCTTACATTAATAATAATATCAATATTAATCGAAATAATACTCAAACAGTCAAATGGATAATATTAAACCAAATTCAATTTTCTCAACTTAAACTTGGATAGGGACGAGAAAACTCAAACGGTCCAATTTCACCAACAACAAAAACTGTCCAATAAATTTCAAATTACACGACTTCAAATTGAATAAAAAAATTTCTTGCATTAACATATTGCCCAATAGATGATATTCAATAAAATTCGATTTTTTTCAAATTAAACTTGAATAGAGATAGAAAAACTCAAATTGTCGAGTAGATTTCAAACCACTCCACTTCAAATTGAGTAAAATTTTCTTTTTAGAAGTGGAGGTGGGGGAGGAGGGTAATTTTTTTTTGCATAGTGTGTATGAAACAATTATGGTAGTTATTTAATTTATTTTGTTCGATTTCACTATATGAAAATATCATTTTATTTTTATGTTTGTGTATATACGACGGTAAAAATGATAAAAATATAATCATGTAACATAAAAAGGTCTATATTTTATGTTTTTGAAGAATATTTATTTGATTTTAAAAAATTAAATATATCAAAGATATAAAGTCAAGATTAAATTAAAGCTAAACAAAACAAGGGTGAAGACGAATATATCCAGTAATAATACTTTTAAATTTAATATAATCATAAATCTAACAAGTGATTTCAATAGAGAAGAGAATCTTGTTCGTCATAGGAGTTTCGAATTCGAACATCTGAGTGTGCAAAGTGTGTGTACGTTATTAAATAATTAAAAAAATATTACCATACAATCATACAAATATATTAAAAAAATTATACAATCATAATAAACAATAATAAATTTAATAACATTGGCGACGGCATTACTGCATTACCATTCCTACATCAGTCACATTTGCTTCTATCCCCTAATCAGATGATATTTAATATATTATTTTTACTAAAAATAAAAAAATAAAAGTTATGAAAAGGACACTTGTCTAAATCCCATAGCCCTTACTAATGTAAGATCATCAAACAGGAGTCAAAGCTCCGGCTGCAAGATAAAAGAAGAGCCCGGACCACACCACTTTAAGGTCCCTCTCTGGTTGCACCGAGACTCCAAGGCCTTTTGCATCCCACGTAACCTTGCCATCATAGGCTTCCTGCACCAATTCAGAGTCTTCAACTTCTCCTTACCCCATCTTTTACCAGCCTCTACACACACACAAAAAATAATAATAAAAAAATAATATATGAAATAATTTCATTATAAATTTTTATGATATTTACGTTTTTTGATAAAATATTTAAATTTTTTTCCAATTTTAAAATAATAAAATAATACGTTTCAACGAAATTGAATTTACATTCTTTTATACCGGTAACAATATCAATATCAATCAACTTACAAATTTAAAGATAACCAAACTAAAAATAATAAATAATGTATAGTTAAAAGTATTACTAAATTGAATTTTTTTTGAGAGAACAAATATAATTCTACATCATTCTCTTTTATCAACGCGACAATAATTTAAAATGTTATAATTTTAGGGTAAAATGCAATGATAAAATGTCAATAAAAGTATACAAAGATTGAGGATGCCAGCCCCGGCTAGCTCTCCTTCACCACGCCTCTAGGGTCTTTGTTTGACGATAACAAGTTGTATGTATCATTTGTATGGTCATATTCTATACAAGGTTTTCATACTATACATTTCTCTGGGTTTATTTTCTTTATCGTAAATTTATATTTTAAGTTCTTACTTTTCGGATTTTGTATTTTCATTCTTATAATTTTTTATTTGGTTCCTCGTATCAAATAATTTAACATGGTTTATTTTTATTTAAACATGTGATTGATTTTATATATACACTTTTAACTTTTTTTACAATTGAATAATTTTTTGCATATTTAAAAAATAAAAAGTATAATATTTATCCAATTGTAAAAATACCCTAAAAACATAGATCACATAAAATAATTTTCACAATTAATGGAAAAAAGAAGTTGAAATCAGGACTAAAAAAAAGCGTATTTCAAAAAATAGAGAAACTATAAATAAATAAATCAGAGTAAAAGAAATTAAATCTACCGAAAATATGTAATAAAAGGGAGTTTATGTGGAATTTGACGTTGAAATATCAAACGAATTAAATCGAATTAATTGGTTAGTGGTTGGATTTAGTTCAGTTGGAGGTTAATTAATGATTTTTTAAAATTTCAGTTATCAGTTAATTCAGTTCGAAATCAGTTAATTAATCGAAATAAATAATATATATCATTTAAAGTTGTTTCCAATGTCTTATTTGTTATTTTCACCCGGTAATTAACCAAATTTCAAGACTTATGTGGTGTTTTTAATGTTTTATTTATTGTTTTCACCTCAATTTAAAATTTTTTGAACTATCAATCAAATAAAAGAAAATGAACACTAACAATACAATTTTTATAAGTTTTACACTTGTTTTAGCTAAAAGATAAAAACATATAAATTTCAAGTAATTGACCAAATTAATCGAAATATTTTAATTCGGTTAATAGTTAATAACTTTTACATTTCAAATAATTCATTTAATTAGAACTCGATCCAAGTATTAACCGATCCGATCGTTTGAACGCTCCTGATGATGATGGTAAAAGAGGAAGGGGTTTGTGGGGGCAAAACTCAGCCCATTCTTAAGCTAAAGCCGAAAGAAGGCCCTTTAGACCTTGTCAGGCGCTGCCAATAATAGGAAACTCTCTCCCTCGGTGGCAAATATAGTTGGGTGGTTGGTGCCACCAATAAAAACACTATCACCCCTAATGTAGCAAAGCTAGTTCATTGTTGTGCGAATTGATTATACGATCTTAATACATGTTCAAACACCAAACGCACTGATACTATAAAGAATTTTAGTTTTAGCCACCGAGTGTCTAAATTAGATATTGATACATCATTATCATTGCGTGTAACATACCGGGTAATAATTTAAAGATTCTTCTATTTACCGATGCCACCCTAATCCAATACCGACCTCCTTTTGCTTATGGCCTTACGGCGATAACACCTTCAATAAAATGGGGTTTTTTTTCCTCTTCTATTATAAACCCACAGTCGACCTTCTTTCTTCCTAACCATTTCATTTCCCCAAAATAAGAGAAACAAATAAAAAAATTTCTTCCCTTTTAGTGTGGTTGTAACTAAGCATCCCACTGTGGACTTTTGTATCAAAACCCAATTGACTAGGAGTTACGAATTTGAATCACACTTTCACTATAAACAAGATTGATATGCTTTACAAATCATAGTATTTTTTTTATTTCTTAAAGAAAACCGTTTTCAATGTACATAATAAAATATTTGAACAGCGGGGAGGAAGGAAGACCAAATCCAAAATTAGGAAATAGTGGTCAGGGTAAGTTGGGGACAGCTTATCTTAAATAATCTTTGAAAAGATTCAAAGAGTAGGGCCCTTGTCTTCACACTTGACAGCCATGTGAACTTACATTAACAACATGCCTCTCTCTCACACAGCCTTACCTCTCAACTATATGACTGTAACTCAACCTCCTCACAGCACTCTGCATACTACAAGTTTGATCTCAGTAAAATTAAAAAAAAAAAAAAAAAGAGATTAAATAATACAATAAATTAATATATTTTAAAGAAATTCTAATTTAATTTTGATTTCCCCTTTAAATATTATTTAAAGATATTACTCGTTTTGTACAATTAGAACAGTTTTTTGTGACATAGGCCATAAAAATTATTCAATTCCTCTTACGTGACGTATGACAGAGGCGTGCCACAGATTATCCAATCATATCCGACCATGAGACAATCTGACTTTCACCCACAGGTGACGCGATCACCACTCCCAAACGCCTCATTATTATCATCGGGAAAAATCAGAAACGCTTAAAATAAAGAAATATAAAAAAAAAGGATGAGGAAGAACAACAAAAACGAGCAAAAAAACAAAAAGAAAGTCCGCACTCTACGTCTACGGTGGCACAACCGTGATTAAGACAACAAGTCAAGGGCAAACTCTAAGATGTTCGTTCTTTATTTGCTGAAAAAGACAAAAAAGCAGGCTAATGTTGAAAAATATCGGGTTTTTTACTAAAATAATATAAAAAAAATTATGTACCAAAATACTACCTAATTTCATTATTTATTAAAATAGCATATTTTATTAGGTTATCAAATAGCGATACTAATAAGTTTTTTTGACACGAATTTTTTATTAAATTTATATATTAAAAAATAAAAAATAATATTATATTAGTAAAAAATTATCAAATTGTAGCATTACAAGAAAAAATTATACAAAATATACGAAAAAAATACTTGAAACTGATGGAGGAGTATCAAGTACTCTTACAGTGCTACTACTTGATACTCCTCTTTCAGTGTCAGATATTTTTTTTCCGTCTATTTTATATAATTTTTCTTGTAGTTCAATCATTTGATAACTCTTCACTAATATAATAATATTTTTTTAATATATAAATTTAATAAAAAATAAAAAACCGTGTCAAAAAAATTTACTAATGCCGTCATTTGATATCCTTCCACCTAACTAAATATACCATTTTGATAAATAATAGGATTGAGGTACTATTTTGGTACATATATTTTTTTATACTATTTTAATAAAAAACCCAAAAGTACTTGTAATATATCGGTAAAATTAAAATATAATTTTATATATTTATTTTTACATATTTAATTTTTTATATATTTAATTTTTTTAAAATATTTTTTATTTTTCAAATTATAAAATTTAAATATAATTATTAACACAGTTAAAATTACTTTACTAAATTTAACTTCATCATCACATATTTTTTTATTTATATTGTTATTAAGTGGATTTTTTATTTCAATATATTATCTTGATAAATTTAATAAAATAATAATAATAATGTAACGATGGAATCTAATTTTTGAAATCTTAAATATAAAAAAATTAAATGATTAAAAATAAAAATATAAAACAAAATTTAAATTTGTAAATAATATAGAGAGTTATAGTATATTTTAACTATATATCTATTACTTTAATCTCAAGGATTTATATCTTTTGACAGGAGATAATTATTAATTTAATTATAAAATTAATAGATTGTATGACATAGTTTCTTCATCTCAAAATATTTTTGTATTTAATAATATTTATGTTTTAAAAATTCAAAATAACTGTATTAAATGAAATTTTTGTTAAATTCATATAGAGTAATCTTATCACTACTTTAATATTATATAAAAAATTGAAAAAAACTATTTATAATAAAAAATTAAATATTTGCTTTAAAAGAATTAGTACGGATTTATTTAATAAAAAATAGCATAACTTTGAAAAAGATGGGCCCTCCAACGCCAACTTTCCAGCTTGAAATGGATAGACACAAATAAATATTTTAGGAAAGCTATTAACTTTACTTTTTCCCCCTTATTTTATTTCCCATATCTTTTTCACTAAATTACTATTTTACCCCATTTTAATTCAAGTTTCAAATTCAATTTTCGCTTACCGGACGTGAAATTCTTTCTTAACCAAATTTTTTATATCGGGGTTATCAATTTACCTACTAATTAATACTTATTTTAACTTTTTATTAAAATATTTTATTTTATTTTATTTTTCATATTTTGTATTTTCATTTTGTTTTCTGTGTTCTCTCGGAGTAAAAGTCTCTGTTCAGACAAGAAAATAAAAGAACCGGCAGCGGTTTTCTGAACTCTTTTTTTTTTTTTTTTTTTTTTTTATATATCTTGAGTAACAGTTTTTTTTTCATAAATATTTTGGAAAAGAAAATTGTGTTGGTTGGAAAGGAAAAAAATTTTTTGAAGTACTTTGCTACTGGGAAATGTGAACAGGTCTGAGAAGAATAGTGTCAGTGAAGAGTTTGTTTTGGTGCGGTGCTTAGAAGTTACAGGTCATGATCTCTACATTTAACATCGTTTAATTTCTGAGTTTATTTATAATACTTTCTTTTGATTTTGATTCTTTTTTTTTTCTTTGATTGAGATGCAAAATGTTTTTTAAAAAGATTTGTTGAGTTACAAAGTATCTTCTTCTTTTTTGTAAATGCTAAGCTTCGGAGGTATGAGTGTTTTTATGCTCAACTATCAGAATTCTCTAGGTTGATTACGTAATTATTACTGTCACAGTAAGGTTTTTGTTGAGTATTGGTTTGTGTTAAGAAATTGTGATCATCACAACTAAACTGAAACTTGAGGTTTTTTTTTTTTCTTATTTTTTGGGAGTATTTTGATATATTTTTTAAAAAAATTTACAACTTTCGTTCTAAGTGATGATGGAGCAAAATATAGGAGAAAGTTGAATGTATTGTATTGTTACCTTTCTGATTTTTTGTTGAAGATTTGTGTTTTATAGGTGAGCGGCGTGGAGTGTGTTAAGTATAATTTAATATTTGCATGGAGACAAATTCAGGTGTTACAGTGATAGGAGCAGAAGCTCCATCAGCTTATCAAATGGCACCTAGGACCGAAAATGTTAACCAGATTGGTGTCGGCTCAACAACAGAGGATGTTTCACCAGTTAGTGTAGGGTTAACTGGTAGTATAGAAAAGAAAAAGAGAGGTAGGCCTAGGAAATATGGACCGGATGGGACAATGGCGAGGGCATTGTCACCAATGCCTATTTCTTCATCCGTCCCGTCCAGCGGAGGTGAGTTCTCGAGTGGTGGCGGAAAGCGTGGGAGGGGACGAGGTAGCGGGTACCAGATTAAACATCAGAAGGGAATGGACATGGAGAATTCAGGTACTAAGCTTTTCTGTGGAAAGTTATCATACTGTTGTTTTGTTTTAGTTTGAGTTCAATCATGTTATAGGTTCTTCAAAAAAACACCTGATTGATTTGGAATTTTCTGAATGCCACTTTGAAAGATTCTATATGTGAAGTTGATAATACTTGTTGACCTTTTTGTGGGACCTAATCTGAGATGCCATTTTTCAGATTTGGAAGGATGTTACTGGTTTCTGTGAATGAATGAGTGGCCTTTTTTTGGACTATACAAGGTCTAGGAATATTCTTAGTGTCTTTGATTTTTTTTTTCATCAAGGATTTTTCGAGATGCTCCCACTGATATAAACAAAATGAAACTGGTTAACGCAGCAAGATCGGTTGATTAGTAATATCTTTTGGTCTGAAAATATGTTTCTTTCTCTGACCATCTGGAATCTGGTTTAAAGTGCTTCTTTGCAAAAATATGTAGTATATCTATGTTTGTTTGATAAACAGGCTAAAGGTATATCACCACATGATTTGTTTATTTATTTAGTTTAACAGTGAAATTCTGTACTTATAGGTGAATGGGCTGCTACTTCTGTCGGGTCAAGTTTTACACCTCATGTTATCACGGTCAATGCCGGTGAGGTAAGTTTTGATATAGGAAACAGAGAGGAGTTTATTCATTTTACAAGGGAACATTCTTATGCTTCATTTCTGTCATTGTCAAAGACTTACGTAGGCTTTCTAGGTCCATCCTTTTCGTGGTCGCTAGTGTTCTTTTCCTTGTTCGTAACTTTATACCTTCGATAGGCTATATTCAGGGAATAGACTATTTTAACTTTCCATTGTGTCGGGGAGCATTTATAGGTCTCTAAGGTGATCATTATCTAATTTTTTCCTTATATTTGATTTTGTGGTGTTTAAGGATGTGACGATGAAGGTGATATCATTTTCTCAACAAGGACCAAGAGCTATTTGCATCCTATCTGCCAATGGAGTAATTTCAAATGTTACACTTCGTCAACCCGATTCTTCTGGGGGCACTCTGACGTACGAGGTTAGGCGATTTTGGAATTACTATCACATTCTGAAATATCAGGAGTTTCCAATAACTTATAGTCTAATTTATATGCAAAAACGGTAGTCTAATCTGTAATGTGTTTGATTATGGGATTTGAATCAGTGTTTTGCTGCATGATTCTAATGTTTGCAGTACTGTTTAATATAAGTTTGTCAAAGGATTTCATAAGATAAAAGACATTTTAAAAATATTCTCATTAATTTTAAAGGATGTTATGCCTATAAATGTTCGTACGCTAAGGAAGATGTTTGCTGCTGAGAATTTACTTTATAATGCAGCAGAGTAAGTTGAAGTTCCACCTGGAAAAACATTTTCAGGTCTAATTTGAAATTATCAGTGCATAAAACTTGGAATACTTTAGGGAGGAATTGATTATAAGGTGTTTCGCATTATTCTCCGAAGGATAATGCTATTAGGTATGTGAAAACCACTTATTATAAAGATACAAATGTCAGGTAAGATAAATACTCGTGAAACCAAGTAGATAGTACATATCAATTGAAGGGACAGGAGGGGGTTGTCAAAGCATAATTTTAACCTCAAAAAGCTGGAACTCTTTTCCGTTTAGTATTGAAGTTAGGGTGAAACACAGCTTTTGACCTCAAAAGTCGTGCCAACTACGATGCTGAGCAAGGCCAGCATGAACTTCTTACTCTGTTTTGATTTTCTAATCCTTAATAGAAAACTTTCTGTCCTATTTTCTTGTAGGGTCGCTTTGAGATACTTTCCTTGTCTGGATCCTTCATGCCTACAGAAACTCAAGGAACAAGAAGTAGATCTGGTGGGATGAGTGTATCTTTGGCAAGTGCTGATGGCCGTGTTGTAGGAGGAGGAGTTGCTGGGCTTCTTATAGCTGCCAGCCCTGTACAAGTAAGCCTCTTAGTGCTAAATTTTCAGTGACCTTTTAGAATCAATAATATGTTTAATGTGAGGGGCTTCAAGTGATGGCTAAGTACTCGTCTATTGGCCCTCAAGCTCATAGTCTGAGTTGTATGAACACCTGAGAAAAGTGCACGAGATATCTTTCAAAAATATTGTAGAGAGCTGGAATGGAATTGATCATACTTTGCCTATCACCAATTTGAAAAGATTAAGAGTCCAGACAAATTTTGGTCTCAAACACATTGATTAATCTTTTGTTGAATTATCAGGTTGTTGTCGGCAGCTTTTTACCTGGCAACCAGCATGATAAAAAACCCAAAAAGCAGAAGATCGAGTCCATACCAGCTACTGTTGCACCAACCCCGAGTATTGTCGCTGCACCAGCTTCAAATCCTGAGAAAGAGGATGGCATAGATGTTGTTTCGCCGCAACAAAATTCAAATGCCCTGAAACCAAGCCTCACCGGTGCTACCTTCCGGAGAGAAAATTGGGCGGCCACCATGCAGGAGCCAAGGAATTCAGCAACGGATATCAACATTTCGTTGCCAGCAGGTTAATGTTGTAAAATCAGACTCGGAGGCTGACTAGACTAAAATTCCTGATGTTTTTCGTTCATCAAAGAGTACGGAGTGTTATGTGTTGTTGAATATTAATGTAGGATGAAGAGGTAGGATTAATATCCAGCTAGGTTTTAATGTCTCAGGCAAAGACAATCTTTTCTTCTTCTTCTTCTTTTAGCCTGATTGATGAGAGTTGCCCTAGATTCTAAAAGATCTCCCGATTATGTAGTAGTGACATTTTTATCAGTTCTATTCATATGGTTTCATTTATCATTCAACTACAATGACTTGGTTAATATCTTATCATACCAGTATTAACGTGCTTCTTCCAACATGGGCAGAGGGCAATGCGAAATTACACCCTAAACCTTGTCATTTGTAACTGTCTCCTTTAAATACTTCTCTGAATTTCATTATAGAACACACAACCTATGAATGTCCCATTCACTTGTCATACTCTTTTCTCCTTTTTAATTTTTTATGATTTTTTTTTCCACCTAAAACAGCATTTTTTACTTTTAACCCATCAACTAAATCGCTACATCAAATAAAAGAAACATATAACCTAAACTTGTCCATGGATCGATTCACTTGATCTAGCCTGAAGATCCATTCCAACAGTGAAAGGGTTTAAAAAAAATATAAGCTTAAAAAATAAATTTAAACAAAAAAATAATGTTTATTTTTTAAATGGGTCGGGCTTCAAGTAAACCACCCAAATTTGCATAAAAAAAATACAGCTGCTGTCTTTTACATTTTTTTTTACAGTTTTTCATTATTTTACTATTATTTCGTTATTATATTACTGCTATTTTATTATTGTTTTAATATTGTATAAATTTTGTTTTATTACTAGTTTTACTACTATTTAAGTATATATATTTTTTTTAAAATTATTTGTTGGGAAATATGTATTTTAATATTTTTAATGTATTTGATATATTATATTTTTAAAATTTTAATGCAGGTTGAGTCGGATTCGAATTTTAACATTTTTATTCGAACCAAATTTGGATAAAATTTTAAATTTATTTTTAAGATCAAGTCGGATTTGAGCCCAAAAAATATGTCTATTTTTTCACATGGCTCGATCCAGCCCAGCCAATGAGCAACATACAAAAAGAAAAAGGAGTTTGTTGTACTTTTACTTTCCCCGCCATGGCGCCAATCTAGTGAGTAGACGAGCAATGTAAAAAGAAGAAATTGAGTTTGAGGTAATGTACTTTTTCCCTTCTTTTTACTTTTTTAACATTAATATCTGTTAACGAGATGTTATTAGCCGGATCAAACAGCTTGTTGCGTACGAATTATGAGACATTAAAGAAACTAATATATAGTTTGTTGTTATTATTCAATGAAATATAAATGTGGAGACATATGCTTTGAAGTTTCCCATAAATTAATTCCATTTAAAAGGACATGGTCCAAACGACCCTGGTTTTAGCCTATCTTTATCTTCTACTCAAATCATAAACAATGACCCAATTTACTATATATATATATATATTGCACAAATTGTTCACATGGAGATGGAATGTTATTATAGTTCTCAAGTCACCAATTTCTTCTTTTCGTCACTAAATTGGTTTTCCACAATTACTTCCAACTTCCAACCTATACGATTTTCTCTTTTGGTTGAAATAAATGTTCCTATTATGCTGAGAAATTTCCTCCCACTAACATGCAATCAACCAATCCTCTTTGCTTCCAGGAAATAGATGAGTAGCTTTTTTTCTGATTAACTCTATATAACTAGTAAGTCTTGCCATGGTTAATTTAGTGAGAAAATAACTCTTATGAATTAACTAGCAAAATGGAGGGAGGTGGTGGGTTCCCTGCCTTATGGTTTTTATCAACTATTCCTTTGGTCATATTATCGGCTTTATTACTATCAGCTCCTATGCATCATGATCTTATTTCTCCACCCATGACTTCATCCTGCTGGCAAAATCTTGTCCCTTAGCTCCGTTTGCACTGTTCTACGCTATACTTGGTATTATTGACATTATCATTGGAAGCCCTGATCATCAAGATGCAGCTGGTCATGAGTTCAACCATCCTCTCCTGGATTTAGGGTTTGTCAACATAGGCGCAAAAGAAGGAATTTTTTTTTATGGGGGCGGTGACGTTGAGGATGTACAGCTTTATCATGGTTACGATGAAGAAAACGATGATACCCTTGGCGCAGAAGATGAGGAAGATAATGATTTGGAAAAGAGAGTAGAGGAATTCATAGCCAAAGTCACACGAAAATGGAGAGAGGAATTGCTTACGGAGAGGCTTCTTTGCATAGCACCAACTTAATGACTCTCAACTCCACTCTCACTGCTATATCTGCAAGCAAAACCTATATTATGTATATAGAATAGGTAGCATCCCACAGCCCCCCCACCCCATGTCTGTATGTGGGGATAAAAAAATATGGAGTATAAGAGACTTGGTTAATTCTGTAGATACATAACATATGGCACTGAAAGAATAGATTAGGTTGCTTGATCCCACCCTGCAGCCATTGACCGAGTAAATATGAATTGGATATGGAGAATGTTATAATAAGATAATGATGTAGTGTTATAATTTATAATATATACCAAATTTTTTATTCACATCAATTATATTTATATTATTATTTAAGTTCTTGACTGAGTCAATGTCGTCTTCAATCCGATCACCAACTCGATTAAAAAATTACTAGAATATCTTTCTGTAATTAAAAAAAAAAAAGAATATTATTGAATGGTATTACAATTAATAACCCAATGCTCATACATTGCTTCTGCACCTCACCTCAATTTACAAGGAAAATTGTACAAAGTGAAAAAGAAAATCTTACGGTAAATTGGAAAAACAAAGGTGGGAAGAATATTTTATCCAAAGCCTGTTTAATAATCATCATCTTTTCCTACCGTCCAAATCAACCTGAAACATATTTAAACCAAATTTATGAGTAAGGGAAAAAAATATAATATTTGTAATTTTGTGAGATCATAATTACCAAAATATAAAAACAGTTAAAAGGATAATAAGATAGCCAAGTTTGATTAGTCGTTGTTTCTTTTCCCACTTGAGCTGATTAAAGATCTCTGTTACATCAACCAAATGTTTTCTCCTTCTATACCTGTTCATTCAATTCCAAAACCCATTTTTTTTTTTTTTTAAAAAGGAAATAAAAATAGTTGAGGATGATTTTTGAAGGATTTTAGAAACTTACAACATGAAATTATAGTATGAATATGGGAGAGACGGGAAAAAAAGAAAATAATGTCCCGTAATTAAACAGACCAAACAGAAAACGGCTTGGATTATGAACTCCGGCATGACGACCTTGTTTATCCGTACCGCCGAATCGTAATGGTTTATGTAATCAATTTCCAAATCAATAAAACACATAAGCTGCAAATTTTGCCGTAATCAAACGATTGTTAACAATTTAAAATTATATTGAAAAACTTAAAAAGAAAAAAGGAAGAAAGAAAATGACCTGATAACAAATAACGGCGAGAAGAGATATGAGGAAGAAGAAGGTCACGAGCCATCCCAAGAGACTTGCGATGGCCATCTTCCCTCCTATCAAAATCTCAACCTCTGTGTTTTCGCCTTGTTTTTATATATGTTTTAAATTTAATTTCGGAATCAATTTCCATGCCGCCAAACCGGGCTGTTGGCATTGGTTGAGAATTAAGAGCAAAAAAAAAAATTTTCTCTCCCACTTTTCTTATATATTATACATATCTATCTCAAATGACATAAAGGCCCTTATGATTTTAGAAACCTTCATCGAAGCCCAAAATGCGTTTAAGGCCTACTTTTTTTATTAAATAGGGTAAAATAAGAGGCGAATCCCTGTCAGCCTTCCTAAAATGAAAAATTATTGTTTAAGTCCTTTAAAATTTTTTAAAATTTTAAATTAATAAAGGTAAAATTGTACTTTGACACATTAAAATTATAAATTTTGATTTAATCCTTTAAAAATTAAAAAGATATAGACTACTAAAAAATTAAAATTTAATTTCAACCCCCCTAAAATAATTTTTTAACTTTGCCTCTAGGTATAATCTAGGAAAAGATAAACCGGTATCATCCTCATGCAACACATTCAAAACAAAATCAGGACGTTGGGATCAAGAGTAAAAGTCATCAATCCTTTTGCAATATTTGCTAAGCAATCAACCATCCTATTGCATTCTCAATGCACATGCCCAATATCAATATCCCAATCTCGATGCAACAGGTCTCAGATGGCATGAATGACGTACGAATCGAGCTGATGTATCATCAGACTACCCTTAACATGATGCAACAGTTCTAAACAAATTGTTTCTAACAACATATCGCAACAACCATACTCCCAAGCCCGCTTTAGTATTATATCTAGATAATTACATCAAACATCCTTAAATTATGATCTAAATTTTAAATTAATTCTTAAACTTCAAATTGTTATAATTAAGTTTTCAAAGTATCAATACTGAATCAATCAAATACTTCTATTAGTATATCTGTAAACTTGAATGTTAAATATTAGCTCGAATCGGACACGAAACATATTTAAAACGAGTTAATCAGATAAACACATCTTTGCCCATCACATTGTTTTTTTTTTTTTTTTTAAATCTGATTTAAGTTATCTATGCAGTAGGTATACACATCTTTAAAATTTGACCTACATTGTTCTAAATATACTTCAGAGACCAAATTAAAACATGTGGAAGTTTAGAGATCAATTTAAAACTTTTGCCACGATTTGGTATGTCTAGTGCAATTGACCCCAAAGAAGTATGGGTGAAAAATATGATTTTAAGATTTCAGGATTCTGAGAATACGGTATCTGTGAAACATAAATCAAACAGTGCAATGGTGGTTTCTCCTGATGAGTTATTCTTCAAAATGATACTTCAGAAGCCCATCCTTTCTTTTCCAATTCCATTCGCAACGCCTGTAAGCAAAACAATGGACTAAAAACTTGGTAAAAGATTTAAGAGATTAACAACAACTTTACCTTGATTCTTTTTCTGTAAGTTTCCAATTCGTGATGCTGATCGATACTCCACCGTTGACTTCTTCCCCGGTGGAAACCAGAACTCCACATCATCGCAATCTGGTTAACAACAAATACATGAATCTTCAGTTCAAACCCATTCTGCATGCCGTCTCGTGTGCATTATGTTTGGTGTTGAAGAAAAAGACGTTGAATTTTACCCCTAATATGGGACTTTCGTATTCCACCAGCACATAATCGTCTTTCTTCTCCACAATTTTGGGAGTATATTTGTCTGGTTTTGTTGATTTTATCTACAATATGCGGTAGCCATGGACTAAGTCACTAAAATACAGAGTTCTTTCTTTTTATAATCAGTTGAAAATTTACCACTTGGAGAAGTTCTTCCATTGCCATTTCTCGACTCACAGGCTTTTTCCTAGTACGCCCACCATTATAGTTCCTGTTCAGATAACAGAAATCAATGTATTTCAAAGAAAAAAAAAACTACTCACATTTTTCATGCGTTTGCGGTTAACCGACCAAAATAAGGGGGACAATGGAGAGAGCTTTACCATGGAGGAGTGTAGTGGGTGATATCGCTGACGTTCTCAGACGTTGAAATACAGTTCTTGGTAGAAGGGCAAAGGGCCAGAGCTGGGGTATTTTTCTGAACTCCCAGATAATCTGGCCGCTTCCCACTGTATCACTATTCACTAATTTGTTAGCCATTTTAAGAACCCAAATTCAAAGATTTTACAAATGCTGATAGGGTATGAACACAAGAACCTGAAACTGAAGATGGCCCCAATAATAGCTAATTCGCTGCTTCTCAATATTATCTCTCTTCAAGATTACAGCAAACTACAACTTCAGTTCTTGGTTTTGAATTCTAACACGAATTATACCGAGGGAGCAGTCCTTACCTTCGAGGAATTTGGCGGTGGGGTTGCTGGGGCTGACAAAGGGCGATGCGTGGAACCGTGGAGATTCTCTTGTTGTGGGCTTGGCTGGTGCGATAGGAGTATATGCTTGGAGATGATATTGATGCCATCCTTAATTCCTTATTATGTCTCTGTCTCGGTCTCTCGCTCGCTTCCTGGCTGCTCGTTTTAGCATTTTTATGGAGCTATAATAAAACGTCAGAATGCCATCCACCACGTTTTCTAACGACGGCGTTTTCCGCTTATGTATCTAAATTATTATTCCATCATAGTTTTCTTTCAAAGAAGTAAGGATAACCTATGTTGATGGTTACTAAATTATTAATAATTTTATATTTTGATAACTCAATTTTAAAAAATTATAAAATAGTCATTAATTTTTTTTTAAATTTTTATTTAAGTCATTGAACTATTTAAATTTTTTTATTTAAGTCATTAGGCTATTAATTTTTTTTAAAAGTTCGACTAGTAAGCTCCAAGTGATGATTCGACGATCGGTCCATACCTATCTACGAGTAGAAGAACATACTTTAGATCTAAATCGATATGATGGTCAGTGTCGAAGATTAGAAAAGAAAGTTGTTTAAATTTTGGTTCGCAGATAAGTGATGTTCAAAGTTGTTTCATGAAAAAAAATTAAATTGTAGAATAGATGGGAACGAGAGCTTTTGATTAATATAACCGGTGCGAACAGAAAATGCCATACAACAATAATTTTAACAACTCAATGACATAAATGAAAGCTTTCAAATGATATTTTATAATTTTTTAAAATTGAGTGATTAAAATGTAACCTTTCAAATAATTTTTTCTGGTTAAAATTCTAATGCAATTTTTTTTAAAAGCACCTTGGCAACAATAAAAAAGAAAGCTAATTCAACGTAATAAAATTGGAATGTTTATTTTTAAGAAAGAATTCAACATCAACATTTTAATTGAAATAATTAATGGTGTCAACTACTTGGACTAACTCATGATATTATAAAAGTACATGAGCCAAATTAATCATGTCAATTTATAGTATAGATCATGGTAGTCTGTATCATTCTAATTTTGAGCCGATGTTAGTAATCTATGTTCTGCTTTAGTCAAAATTTTCGAGTGTTTAAACCATTTTGGTGTATTTCAACTCATTTCGATCAATATCAATTTGTACCGATGCATTCTTGCCCTTATTGGTTAGTATAAAAATTTGACATTTTAAATCAAATTTTAAAATTTGTATTGTAACCATTTTAATTTTTCCACAATTATATTTAAACTTATAAGTTATTAAATTAAATTATTCAATATAATTAATAATTTTAAAACTTATGTTTATATATAATCCGTATATATTTGCATGTATATATAATATATAAATTATTTTTTTGCCAAAATAACTTATAATTTATGAAAGAAACTAAAACTTATACTATAAATATATATGCGTGAGAAAAGTATATAGAATTTATGAAGAAATTAAAATTTACACTATAAATATGTATATACAAAAATATTAAAAAAAAACATTGGTAAACTCAATGATACATTGAAATATGTTGGTATTAATATATTCCAATATCAAAATAAAAATAATACAATATTAAAATTAAAATTTAAATGTACGAAGGGTATAAAAATTGTTAATATATTAGGACTCATACAATTTGTTTTTTGCCATTTTTTAATAACAAAATTTAAAAGAAATGAATGTTCTTTTTTCTTTTCGATCTGTGTACCAAAAACGAAAACAAAATTCTTCCATAAATCGGATTTATAAGGGACCATTATGTAATTTAGCAAAACTTGCTGACGTAGGCGGGAAGAAGAACCAAAAAAACTAGAAATGGTCAACAGTTTTCACACACTATATAAACCCACCTCCCCATTTTTTTCTTTCAAATTCCAAGCTTCCGCCACAAGCTTCTCTCTGTATATCATCCTGTTTAGTCTGGCTACCTCACTACCAATTCCATGGCTCGAAACAAGGTGAAGTTCTGCACCTCTAAATCTATTTCGAGCTTTTTTTTTTCAGCGTCACATTCATTTTCCTTCAAAACGTTAGACACTGCATGTTCATATTTCTTGGATTCACTCCTTTTTCGCTTGCTACCCGGTTTTGATTTTTCATGTTTCTTTTTGGACTTTTTAACCATTTTGGGTAATTTTCTTAGGTTTTATGGTTATTTTTTCAGTAATTGAAATCGTAGTTATTTTGGAACAGGAGAAATTAGTATTATTGCTTGATGTCGGTCCATCGATGCACGGTGTTCTTTCAGAAGTTGAAAAACTCTGCTCCATGTTAGCGGAGAAGAAGGTATTGCTTTCAATTCAAAATTTAAATTAATGTACTCACACAGTCACACTCCTTTTGCAAAATATGATGATATTTTCTGCTTTCAGTAAACATCGTAACTAAAAAAATTAGGGAAAAAAAATTGATTGCCTTTTCTGTACACAGCTTATTTTCAGCAAATATGATGAATTGGGAGTGGTGGTATTCGGAACCGAAGGTAACTCTTAGTTTTGTAATGAATCAGAGTAACTTTTAGGATTAATTTCGCCCAATTAATGGTTGCCTCCATATCAATTGTTTTTAGCTAAAATGTCAATGTAGCACTACTTATGGTATCCTTTTAATTTACAGAAACTAACAATGACCTTACAAAGGAAGTGGGTGGATATGAAAATATTACGGTGTTGCAAGATATCAAAGTTGTTGATGGAGATCTTGTCGACACTCTACAGAAGCTGCCTCGTGGAACAGTGGATGGTGATTGTATCCCTTGATTTTCTTGATTATTTTGTTAAGATAATCTAATCTGAAAAGGGATAATGTTTACATTCATTCTATTGCAATTTCTTTTCTTATAGAAAAATAATTGCTCATGCAAATCTTCTGGACATATTTTTGGATAGTATTATTATTGTAATTGTATAAAGTTGATGGCCTTATACTATTAAGTGCTTTTAATTCTCCACTGTTATTATGATTATTATTATTTTGTGATTTCAAGACTCAAGTCACATTCGTTGTTATTAATTTTGACTGTTCTTTTTATGCTTTTAAGTTAACTATTGGCTTGTATAGCTAAATTAGTTTTGTAAGACTTGTTTTAAGGGCAAAATGTTATTCAAGCAGCCTGTTTTTCTGCTTATTGCTGCGTTGTTGGTTCTTTAACTTTGGTAGTTCTTGACGCAATTGTTGTTGGGATGGATATGCTGATAAAGAAATATAAAGATCTACACAAAGGAAAGAAACGTTTGTGCCTTATTACCAATGCCATTCATCCTATAAAGGACTCTTTTGAGGGAAGCAAAGAAGATCAGGTCATGACCATTGCTGAACAGATGGCTGCACAAGGCATGAAAATGGAAAGTATTGTTGTGAGGGGAAGGTTAAGTCGTGATGCAAATAAGGGAGTAATGGATGAGAATGATTATCTCTTGAGTATATTTTCAAAGGAAACCCGTACACGTACTGTATATGTTGATACTCCAACTTCATTACTGGGAGCACTTAAAACTCGAAGAGTAACTCCTGCAACAGTTTTCAGAGGTCATCTTGAGCTCAGTCCTCAGATGAAAATTAAGGTGAGACTATCAATGTCAATCATATACTCTTGAAGTAATTACATGTCCATTATTTGTATTTGGCTACCTTGTTCATTTATGATAGATGCTATCAGATACCATTTGATAACATTATAATTGCTTTTACCATATATACTTCTGGCACATTTGTGACATAACAAGCATTATACTCTATGTGATGCTTATATGCATGGACAAAGAGAGATGGTGTTTGGTCTCTTAAGAATAACTAGGTGTTTTTTAAGGAAATAAAACCATGAATATCAACATTTAGGCTTTGTGAAGCATTCTACTTGATGCTGCACATTTGCTTGTACACCGACAATTGGTCCATGTTGCTATAGATGGATGATTGTCATCTTAATTTGCATCAATGGCTCTGAAGGTAGTCATGCCTTTTTGAGACTTGCTGCGCCATTTATCCTCCTTTATGTAGGTTCATTGCATCCAGCTATCAGACTGAATGCTATGATGCCTCAATGTGTTATGTTGCCTTTTCCATCATGGTCCCATGGCGTTGTTGAGACAATCAATTAACATACCACATTGAACTGCTAGTATTTCTTCATGTTAGGTTCTCATTAGCTTTTGTGAAAAAGGATTTTGATATAAATATATAATGATATATAGGTATGGGTTTATAAAAAAACACAAGAGGAGAAGTTTCCTACCCTGAAGAAATACTCAGAAAAAGCACCAGCAAGTAATAAGCTTGCAACACATCAAGTCAAGGTTTCTTATGAGTACAAAAGTGTTGATGGCTCCAGTACTTCAGCTATACCACCAGAGCAAAGGATTAAAGGCTACCGTTATGGACCTCAAGTAGTTCCTATATCAACTGCTGAATGGGATGCTGTCAAGTTCAAACCAGAAAAGGGTATAAAGGTTCTGGGATTTACTGATGCTTCAACAATAAAGCGGTAAGTTGCTTTATCTGGGATAAATATGGTTATATTCTGATTAGATTTGATCCAATTGATTATTTATATGATCTTTGTATCCTTGTCCTGCCTGGCAATGAATCAAAGACACTGCTACATGAAAGATGTCTATCTTTTTATCGCTGAACCGGGCAATACAAGAGCCACTCTTGCTGTTTCTGCCATAGCAAGAGCAATGAAGGAAATGAATGTGGTTGCAATCTTGCGATGCGTTTGGAGGCAGGGACAGCAAAACGTTGTTGTGGGGGTCTTGACACCAAACATTTCACAAAATGATAAAATTGTAGGATTTTATCTCTTCTTCACTGCATCTTTCACTTGAATTTGTTACTTCCACATCCATGCTTCTACAGTGTCCCTTGTGACACTTTGTGATGCTCTCTGATTTTTCTGTGCAGCCTGATTCGTTTTATTTCAATGTACTTCCTTTTGCTGAGGATGTTCGTGAATATCAGTTCCCCTCCTTCAACAGTTTTTCAGCTTCATGGCAACCTAATGAACAACAGCAAAAGGCAGCTGATGAATTGGTGCAAATGCTTGATCTTGCTCCATCAGGCAAAGAAGCATTGTTGCCCAAGTTCACCCCAAATCCCATTCTGGAGGTACATAGATATGCATGTAGTCTCTGTTTGCACAACATGTGATTCTGTTTTTGTAGCATGGCTACATGTTGGCTTATAAATACAAAAGTTCCCCCCCCCCCCTTTATGTTTTTTGAAGAAAGAGATAGTATTGGTGAAGTACTGGGGTTAGGAACCAGTGCTATGGTTTCCTCACCCAGTCAACCCCCAAATGCTGCATTTGAGTTATTATGTGTTTAGTTAGAATAGAAGCTGGTTGAAGGCCTGCCAAAGTTGGCAGGCGTTTGAAGTTATTGTAGTCAGGTATAAGTAACATTTAAATGTCTTGATTGTTTCTCTGACATTAGTGTTATGCATTGTTAGCGTTTTTATCGTCATCTAGAGTTGAAAGCAAAGCAACCAGATGCAGCTGTACCTCCACTTGATGAAACTCTAAAGAAGATCACTGAACCAGACCCGGAGCTTGTTGCTGAAAACAAGTCTGTTTTTGATGCATTACATAGACACTTTGAACTCAAGCAAAATCCTAAGGTCAATTCTATTTAACTTCTTTAAAGTGATAGGATTTATTTTATCTTCTGCTTGTGTATTACGGTATTACCTGTAATCTGTTTGCAGCTGAAGAAATCATCCAGGCACTGGTATCAAGAGAAACAATCGGGATCAAATGCACATGTATCCGGTGGTCAGGCTGTCAATTCCATTGAAAATCAACCACCAGTTAAGATTGAGAAAATTGGAGATTTAACTCCTGTCCAAGATTTTGAAGCCATGATGTCTCAAAGAGATAACCCAGAATGGGTTGAGAAAGCAATCAAGGAATTAAGAGAGAAGATACTTGCTCTATTGATACACTCCGATGAAGGAGATAATTATCACAAAGCAGTAGAATGTGTAGCTGCTCTTCGCAAGGGTTGCATCATTGAGCAAGTATGTCTCTCTTCTTCCCTTTATTCTATGCATGATGTGCACATGTGTATGCTATCGAAAATTGTCAATCTGCTTTTTCCTAGATATTTACTGATGATTGCGGTGCTTTTGCTTGATTGTATTGTAATCTTCTTAGTTTGTAATGAAAAATATATCTGAAGGTTAGGATTTAAGAAAACAACAGTTCTTCAGTAGACTTAATTGGGTATTCGTCCTAGGTTTCATATGGTTAACGTTTTCCATTGATGAAAATCATTTCCATTGCAGGAGCCACGACCTTACAATGATTTAATGTGCCATGTTCGGCAATATTGCGAGGAGAAAGGAATCAAAAGTTTGGCACAACTTCTTGCTTCCAGGGATCTCACTTTGATCTCCAAGTCAGAAGCTGAAGACAGGTTCCATGTCCGCGTTCTTTTAATGCCTTAAATTGCTCTCCTACTTTTTTAAGCCAATCTAATTTTATTTATTTTTTCTGAGCAGCGATGTTACAGCTGAGGAGGCGAGAAGCTTTTTCATTAAAATGGAGCCAAAACCCGATGTTTAGAGTTGTTGCCACATTTCTGTTTCTTTTGTAGTTGGCTCTAAGTTTATGTGCAGTAAACTTAACTTCTTTTTTGGTTATAACATGCAAGATCCATGTAGCTTAACCAATGAAATTTTTCGCGGTTCCTAAAGTTTTGATTCGTGACTCGAAAGAAAATACATAAAGTTTCCTGTGATAACAGACCAAAACAATGAGCTTCATGAACCCCAGCTACTTCTATTAAAAAATCTCCAAAGGAAAGAGTGCCTCTTCATATCCCCTCAATTTATTCAGACATAAACATCTTCCAGCCCTTGGTTCCTGCAATGAGCATCAAATCAGTTGGTACACACCCCTTTCCCTATAGATGCCAAACTTAGGCATTCTAGAGAAGCCCTTTTTCCCTGCAGCACTTAATAGCTCCACCCCATAGTTAAACTTGAACCCCAAATCAGAGAGTTTCTTTGATGACAGCCCAGGCAATTTTGCACCTTCAATCTCTGCTACGAAACTGCATGCCCAGAATTGAACAAGGCTTTCAGTCCCAGGAATAGATAGTAATGTGTTTGAGAAAAGTTTACTCACTCTGTAAGCTTGAATTCTGGATAATTGGTTGAAGGAATTTCAACTATCTTTTGAATCGTTACTGTGTCTGAGGAACAATTAAATCTCCCTTTTCCCTCAGGAAAACCATTGCCCTTGCCAAACCCTCAATATGAACCATTGCTACATTGATTAGAAGACTATAGTAATCCTTATTCCCTGCACCCATATCAAATGGAAACTCATAAACTCTCTTAATACCAATATTAAAATGGCATCAGTAAGTAACAAATTAAACACAAAGTTCAACTTATACCAAAGATAGGAGCCAATGCAGCGCGTGTTCAACCGTGCATCTTTGGACAAATGAAGGGACCGACGACTATGGGATGAATGATGGTCACCAAATCCAATCCATGTTCTGTTGCGAGTTCAGAGACTGTCCTGGATATGGCATAAGAACTACGTACGAGTGAAGTTCCGATCGGAGTAATCCATATCAGTCCAATAACTCTCATCCATCATCTCCACATTCTCCTTGTTGAAACACATTGCGGAAATGCTGCAAGTGTGGACCACTCTCTTCACTGTTTTGGACCTGAAGCATGATTTCAATATGTCAAGTGCTCCATCTTGAAAATCCATGGTTGCTGAAACATGGAGAACCCTTCGGCAACCTTCTATGTCCGCATTGAAACTCTCGGAGAGCTGAGATCTGCTTTGAAGATTTTAAGCTTTTCATCCGCTCCCGGTAGGCTTGTGAGGAAGCTAACGTCTCTCTGTTTGCCTGCTCATATATGAACATCATGTCAACAGGCTTTTAAGAAATAAATTAATATATGAACATCATATTCTTTTAGTTTATTTTCATTTTTTTATTTAAGTTTATTTTCATTCTATAATTATTACTATGTTTAATGGTATGATATGTTTATTTTCTATTTCTTATTTGCCAGTGTTTTTTATTAACATATTTCGTACTATCTATAATTTAATGAAAAAACATAAATTTGAATGAAATTTTGAAAGAAAGCTTTTAATTACAACAATTTCTAGAATTAATGAGTAATCCTTATTTATTTCTTATTTACAATTATTTTATCGCAATCAATTTCGTTTTATTTATAACTACATTTAATAAATATATATACTTTTGATTTAAATTTTGAAAAAAAAAAAATCTTAATTATATTATACATCCTTTTGATTTAAAAATTGAAAAAACATCTTAAATATAAATTTATAAATCACGCTTTTGTTAGAAAATAAAAATGTATATGTAAGCAATTACTTTCATTTGTAAAACATTTGATTATTTGATTTAAAAATAAAAAATTAATACATAATTTATACAATTCTTAAAATTTTAAACAAAATATTTATATAATGTACAATATATAATATTTCTACAATATTTAATTGGAGTAAAATATACAATATTTTATACAAAATTTAGAATACATTATTTAAAATTATTTGTGAAAAGGTACAAATTTAAAAAATATATATAAATAAATTTAAAATATTGTAATTACTATATATAATTTTTGAGAAAAATTACAATATATAATTAACCCACAGTTAAGGATTATAACGCAATAAAACAATTAATACATGTCGCTTACCTATTTCACTTGTAATTAGCTTTTAAGTAATTATTTTTTTATTCTAATTACTTTTATCTTGCAACATTAATATTTTCCCAATTACCCATTGCTTTTTAGTCCAAGAAAGGAAAATACCAGATATTTTCTTTAATCCTCTCTTACTGGTCTTCAGTCCTTGCAAGATGGATGTGGATTCCACAGCTTACCTGGAAACCCAAATTCCGGTGTATACCAAATCCCATAAACTCTAGATTCACAATCCCACTCTCACAATATATTGCAGAAAGAGAACCCTTTTCTTTTTTCTTGTTTCACTGTCATCCCAGTTTTCTTCTCCACTGTTCTCAATTGGAAAACCTCAGATTGGTTCATCTTCTTAGTTATTCAGACAACCTTAATTAGGACTCCTAGTTTTTCAAGAGTTACAAAGCACTGTTAAGAAAAAGAATCAGAAGGGTTTTATTTATCTTATTGGTTAGCTGGGTATTATGCACAGATCCGGAGCAACGATGGCTTGGAATGTATTCAAGTTTTGCACGGCTCTGAGGGCTCTGGGCTCGATCATGATCCTTTTGGTTTTAGGGGTCGTGGGTGTCACATACTACTCTGTCGTTTTGACTAATTATGGCCCAGCTTTATACGATGGTGGCTTTAATTCCCTTACTGCTGCTGTTATCTTGTTCTTCTTTCATTGTTTCGTAAGTCTCCAAACCTGTTACTGGGGTTTTATTAGGTTTTACATATCTTCCTCTGGATTAATATCTTGATATTTAACATATTTTTATTTTTGTAATTAGATTACACATCAGGTCCCTTGAATTTAAATTCAACTAAGTAACATGGCCTTTTCTTTTTTTTTAAAATCATTAACATGGTTCTGAAAAGATCCAAGCTTGATTTTGGTTATTTAGTGGTCTTTCTAGATCTTATATTTTCTTCCTTTTTGCCTTAGTTGTTATGAATCATTAAAAATTTCAGTATTTGGGGTTCTGGGGTTATTATTAATATTATTGCATTTCTAAAAGAATGTAACAGTAATGAACGATTAATTGTTTTCTGGACACTACTTCTCTAAATGTGGAAATTTTGATGTGATTCTGCAGTTGGTAATGCTGTTATGGAGTTACTTTTCTGTTGTTTTGACTGACCCGGGCAGTGTGCCACCTAACTGGAGGCCGGCTATGGACGAGGAGAGAGGGGAGGCTGACCCATTGAATGGTTCAGAGTTCAATGGTTTACAGCCAGACCCATTAAATCAAAGAATTCGATATTGTCGGAAATGCAACCAGCTGAAACCACCCCGCTGCCATCATTGTTCTGTTTGTAAGTTCTTCATTTACCAAAACACTCCGTTAATTGTTCTTGATTTGCTAATAATGTTGTTATCATCGATGACCAGTTTCATATTGATATCATTGTTTCAGGTGGGCGGTGTGTGCTAAAGATGGACCATCATTGTGTGTGGGTTGTCAACTGTGTTGGTGCACAAAATTACAAGTATTTTCTTCTTTTCTTGGTATGTCTGCTTTATTTTCGAATTAGTTGTCCGTACATTTTGTCCTTTTTCAGGTCCTACAAGTTTGGAGTTCCTATTTTCAAGTCTCTTTTAGAAACTTAAGTTGTGCCGTGGAGTGTTTCTTTTTGCTCTAACATTTTGATTATAGTAATAAATTCTATGATTGCAATTCATGAGATGTTAATGGAGAAATACTTCGGTTTTCTTGGATTGCTTTGACTATGTTTTCGATCATCACTGCAGTTTTACACGTTCTTTGAGACTAGTCTTGTGACTATGGCCTTGTTGCCACATTTCATAGCATTTTTTAGTGATGGAGAAATTCCCGGAACCCCCGGTACCCTTGCTACCACTTTCCTTGCCTTTGGTAAGTGTTGCTTTGACTGATCTTCTGACCAAGTTAACTTCTGCGACTATGTACAAATGTATGACTATGTTATCTTGTCACAGTTTTGAATTTGGCATTTGCATTGAGCGTCTTGGGGTTTTTGATCATGCACATATCTTTGGTTTCAGCTAATACCACTACCATTGAGGTACTGTGATTTTCCTTCATATTGAAGTTCAATTTCATGTCATAATAGTTGGGTTTTTTTAGTATTTTTCATTATATTTATTATTTTAGTTCCATGCCATAATACCGGTATACATGCTGAAAATCATTAGTGTGTTAATTTTTTCCCTTCTCCCCCTGCCCTAATTAACCGAATATCCTCAATGAGAATTTAGATCCATCTTTCAGCTAGATCATGTGGTGTATTCCGCATCTTGATGACTAGAATGCAGCATAAATGGACTGAAAGTTATTGACAAAATTGGTTATTATCTTTGAAACAGGCATATGAGAAGAAAACCACTCCAAAATGGCGTTATGACCTTGGTCGAAAGAAGAATTTTGAACAGGTTAATTTTTTTTACAAATACATTGTTATTTACTATTACATGCAATTCTTGCACAAAAAAGGCATTGATGTTTGGTCATTCGATGATTGATCTGGTTGAAATCAGTTAATCCCTATTACTGTCCTTTATCGTTTGGGTTGTTTGGAAATTCTTCTTTTAAATGTTTTGCTTCTAATTTTTGTTCAACAAGTCCTCGTGGCAGTTGGTACCTTTTTTGTTGGAGGCCAACTTTTTTAGTATCTGTTCTGAATTATTGCTTAGAAGTTTTTAGTTTTACACTGTAACTGGGTAATTGGAATGTGTTCTTGTAGCTGGCTTTTTTGGCATGCTAACTGTTATCGGCTTACTCAAGTTCTGGTTTTGGTATATATATATATATATATATATATAGGTGTTTGGAACAGACAAGCTATACTGGTTCTTTCCCGGTTATTCAGATGAGGATTTACGACGGATGCCAGCACTCCAGGGTCTTGAATATCCATCAAAGCCTGATTTTGATTCCCAGGAATTCTAAAATGTAAAAACCAAACCACCACAGGCAGGAAAATTTTCTTCTATCTATCGTAGAGAAGCTTCAGGCATCGCTCCCTTTTTAAGGTATATATCACGCTCAGTGTTGGGTTTCGGCTTCTAACCATTGATTCACACAGGCATCTTCTTCACCTAGAAATAAAGAGTATAGGGAGGAAGAGAGAGAATATGAAGCAGGGAAAGCAAGCAGCATATGATTAAAACGGTGGGAGGGAGAGCGGTAGGCTTTGTTTATAAAATGTTAACATTTGACGTTGTTATATTGTAGATTTGTTGTACTTACTGATCGGAAATATAGAGATTGCTTTTGGTGGATGATAATATCCATTTTCTATTCAACTGCCATAGTATGTTCTCGTTTTCATAATTTCCCAGTTTCTTCATCAGCCTGCGGATTAGATAAATTTATTATTAATTTTGCAAGTGTTTACTGTAATGTAAGTTCTTAAATTTTCATTGCAATGGATGGAATGGTGCGGTGTGTTTAAATTTTTTTTTTTCATGTTACAGTATTTAATTTTATTGTCATCGTTGTTCCATTCAAATTCGCTTTAGCCCAACAAAATCCTTGGGATTTTTTTAAATTAAGAATGTCACTATTTTGTGTTTTTTTATTTTTTTTGAAAATATATATTTGATATTAATTGATATAATATTTTAATCTGGTATTAGATTACGCACGAATATATGTTTTAATATTAATATTTTATATTCTCACAATAATATTTTTTATTTTGTAAAAGGAATGATTTTGATATTTTTCAAATGGAAACAACCTCCATTTTGATAATTCTTAAATTTAAACAAAATCCAATAGATTAAGACCATTATCCTAAATAAAACCTGGAAGATTCTAGTTTTAGCTAGGAGAATAAATTGGGACACGTGTCACCTTCTCAGACGTTCTTATTTAGTCCCGAATTCAAAGGTGGTGAGAGCAATTTTGACCACGAGACAAAGAGAATAGAAAAAGAAGAAAAAAAAAGAGAAACCTCGAAACGTCCTTGTGCTTCATTTGAAATATTTCTTCCGATATTTGAAATCCAACGGATTTCACCTGGCAATATCATCTCTCTTTTTCTTGAATCCGCATTAAGAAGTTAGGGAATCAGGTTCATGCTATATTCGATATTTCCTTTCATTCAAAATTGTCCATCTTTATGAATTTTGATTAATTTCATGCAAATTCTGGATGTGGATTACCTGAAGCTGAATTTCGGTTCTTTTTCATCTATGATCATTTGAATTCCGAGTTCATGATGATTTTTTTTTTATAACGAAATGGTTTTGTTACAGGAAATGAGCGCTTCAGTAATTTAAGGATTATATATGTGAAAGTTTCTCGTTTGAATAGTTTTTTCCCTGTATTTTTAAGCAATAGAACGGAGCGTAAATAAGCCTTACTGCTGGATGTTTTAGTTAGCTAGTTTAATATCAATCTGAAGGAATTAGCATCTCCTTTTAAACAAATGTGATTAATTTATTAACAGATGCCCTATAAATTATTTTTGAAATCTTTTGATGTTAAGTTGCATTTGAGAGATCAAATATGGAAGAGCTCTATCTCTTTGAATTGTTAGATGATGGTTGATGGAGTTGATAGATTGGTTTCATTTTATTATTCAAGTGTATCCTCTCTAAGGAATGTACTAGATAGATGGTAAAAGTTTTCTTTTAGTATATCTAAAAAATGTTTCATTTTCGAACTTTCAATTGTTGGTGTTGAAATGTTCTTATTTGATATATATTACAATGTTTTTCTCAAGGCCTTCTTTGCCAAATCTTATCAGCATGTTTCCTTTTTTAAACTTGTTATGTTGTTTTCAGACAGCAGACAAATGCAGAGGAGAAGAGAAAGCACAAATGACCTCTTTGATAGGGGTGAGCCATTTGATGCTTTCCGAAGGTTTGGTAGCTTTGGATCCCATAATGGTATGATGTCTAGCCTATTTGGAGGTAAAGATCCTTTTGATGACCCCTTCTTCAGTCGTCCATTCGGTAGCATATTTGAACCTAGCATCTTTGATCAAAGTACAACTTCTCATGAAGCACCAAAGGGCAATGGAGGAAAGGGAATAGTTATAGAAGAACTGGACACTGATGGTGAGGAAGACAAAGAACAAGATAAAGGCAACACTGAGCATGATGGGTCAGGCAAGGAGCCATTTGTTGAGCACCTAGATGATAGTGATAATGGTAAATGGGATTTGATTTTGGATGAGTGCATAAAACCTGTATTTTTGTGTGTCATAATGATTGATGTGGTATATTTAACAGATGGGAAGATTCTGAATTTGAATATTAGGAATGAGTATGACAGGGTGAAAGGCTCAAAGGCACAAGCTCCTAATTTTAGTTTTCAGACCTCCAGAGTTACATATGGAGGTGTAGATGGAACTTATTACACTTCTACAAGAAGCAGGAAGACAGGCAGTGATGGAGTAAGTAACTCTTTGTAGTGAGTGCTCAATTATAATTAAAACTCTTCTTGTTTCCAACATATGTGTTGGTCTTTCAGGTGGTGATTGAGGAGAGAAAAGAAGCAGATACAACAACTGGTCAAGCAACACATAGGATTTCTAGAGGAATTCATGATAAGGTAATTATTCCATTGGTGGTCTCACTAGCCTTTCTTGGGAAGAACTAAAAAATGGGACGCTAAAGAGGGCAGTTATATATGTCAATTATCGTATTAAATAACTGCAACTTTGGGTGTGTTCTGAAAGGACATATCCTCCAAGGAGCTTCACAATTGATTGAATGTACAGTTTGTGGTACAATTTCAAAGTACCAAGTTGATTTGCAGTTATCTATTTCATTGTCACAATGAGACTTATTTTTAAGCTCTACTTTAGAACTGATGTTTGTCGTCAGATATATATATTTTCATGCCATAATTTTGAATCAGTTTATTTCTTTACCACTTGTCCTCAGGGTTAGTTTTGCTTCTACTGCATTTCATTTATTTGTTCACTTTCATTTTCTACCTTTCACTCTTACTAGAGATCTTTAGAAATGATAATGGAAGAACAAAGATTTAACCTTCACTTGCAGTAATTTGTGCATTTAATTCTTGCTAGGATTGAGAATGTTCCTTTGTTCATGCAGGGCCATTCTGTTACAAGGAAGCTGAATTCAGTTGGTGGTAAGGTGGACACAACACAAACATTACACAACTTGAATGAAGGTTTGTTCCCTGGTTTGCTTACTTTGATTATTCAAGAACATTGTGCTTGAATGGAACTGATATTTTTCATATTGCAACTTATTAGACGAGCTTGTGGAGTTTGAAAAGGCCTGGAAAGGTGATAGTCAGGGTCATTTGACTGGTTGGAGCGATGGATTTAGTGCGCCTGCGAAAGCTGGTAAACGTTTCTTTCAACCTTTATGAGCGATTATTGGTAGAGATCTTCTTGTTATTCTTTTTTCTTTTGAGCATATAAACATCATTTATTCTAGTTTTACTTAAAAATTTACTGTTGACATAGAAGGTATCATTTTCATGGGATATGAGTTTGGCATCACTTGTTTCATTTTCTTTTTTCGATATCCAATGCAAATGTAGGATCTGGAACTAATGAGGGGGTGGCAGTGAAGGACAGTTGGAGACTTCCATATAGAGAGCAGGCCCGAAACACGGGAAATCAAGGAGCAAACACTGAAGCAAGAACCACTTCTGGGGGTAGAACCAAGAAGGTTGTTAGGATTAATATAGAATGAACCAGGTAAGAGCATATACTGGTTTTGCCGCTTTGGCCACTGCACTCTGGTGCTCATAGGGTTCTTACAATAAAACCGAAGCATGGATCTTTTCTCAATTTAGTTGAAAGCATTCATTATCCTGCTACATATGTATTTGTTTGGGATTCTGGTAATAGTTGAGTAAATGAACACTAGAAACTCTCCACATTTTAAAGCTGTTTTGCATTAAAACTAGCGATACAAGTGAAATGGAAAGAAAAGAAAGGGCAGGATTTCGTTATGGTCTATCCTTGGTTCTTTCTTGGTTGTGCAAAGAGTTACTTTGATTGTTCATAATTGTTATTGTATTTGTGGGCTTTAAGCATTTTCCTTTTTTAAAAAAACAAACGACGTCGTTTAATACTCCATCGTAGCTGGATAATTCATGAATTTTGGCCGTTGAAAACCATTGAAAGATGATAATATCTGAAGCGTTTGTCTTTTTGTTCAAATAAAATCTAAAGATGATAATATCTAGAGTCTGGACACTAATTTCTAACAAGGGATTGTAGAATCTAAAACACAGAGAATAGAGTTGATGCTTATCTGTGCGAATCTAAACCAGCCTTGGAACTCAACACTGCCAACTTTAGCTCTTCTCCAGAAATGCAGGACTCTGAACGACGTAAGCCAAATCCACGCCCGTTTAATAACCACTGGTTTCATCAGAAGCCGAGTTCTCACCACCAAAATCGTCCTCGCTTTCTCTCCTTCACCCTTCTCTCCTTTAGTTGATTTCGCTCGCTATGTCTTCTTTACGTACCTTGCTTTTCGTTCACCTAAACAAGACGAGGACCCTTTTCTTTGGAATGCAGTAATAAAGTCGTATTCCCATGGACGTGAGGTGCGACAAGCTCTTATCATTCTCTGTTTGATGCTTGAGAATGGGGTTCCCTTTGATAAATTCTCGTTGTCTTTGGTGCTTAAAGCTTGCTCTCGATTCGGTTTATTGAAGGAAGGAATGCAGGTTCATGGCTTGCTGAGAAAGTTGAATTTCGGGTCTGATATATTTTTGCAAAATTGTTTGATTTCCTATTATTTACGCTGTGGGTTTATTGGATATGCACGTCAATTATTTGATAGAATGTGTACGCGGGATTCCGTTTCATATAATTCGATGATTGATGGGTATATTAAAAGGGGGATGATTGATTTAGCAAGAGAGTTGTTTGACGTTATGCCACTAGAGGATAAGAATTTGATAACTTGGAATTCCATGATTAGTGGTTACACGCAATTGAAAGATGGGATGGGTTTGGCTTTGGGACTCTTTGAGAAAATGCCTGATCGAGATTTGATTTCTTGGAATTCAATGATTAATGGGTTTGTAAAGTGTGGGAACATGGAAGATGCCTGGATTTTGTTCGATAAGATGCCGAGAAGGGATGTCGTCAGTTGGGCTAATATGATCAATGGATATGCTGTAGTAGGTAAGATTGATCTAGCTAGGTCATTGTTTAATGAAATGTCAGAAAGAGATATTGTTGTGTGTAATGCCATGATGGCTGGTTATGTCCAAAATGGATATTGTGGAGAAGCTTTGGAAATATTTTATCATCTGCAAAGGAATTGTAATTTGCAACCTGATAGTGCCACATTGTTGATTGCTCTTTCAGCAATCGCACAATTAGGGCATGTCGACAAAGGGTTGGCACTACATCATTATCTAAAGCAAAACAAGTTCTCTCTGGGTGGAAGGCTCGGCGTTGCTCTTATTGACATGTATTCAAAATGTGGGAGCATAGAGAATGCTGTGTTGGTTTTTGAGGGTATAAAATATAAGACTGTTGATCATTGGAATGCTATGATTGGTGGATTAGCCATTCATGGCATGGGTGAGTTGGCTTTCAAATTGCTCATGGATATGGAAAAGCTTTGTGTGGAACCTGATGATATCACATATATTGGGGTGCTGAATGCTTGCGGCCATGCTGGCTTGGTGAAGGAAGGTCTGATTTGCTTTGATATCATGAGAAGAGTTCACAAAATCGCACCGAAACTGCAACACTATGGATGCATGGTAGACATCCTAGGCCGGGCAGGGCAGATAGATGTAGCAAGAAAATTTATAGAGGAAATGCCTATTGAAGCCAACGATGTGATATGGAGAAGTTTGCTCAGTGCTTGCAAAAACCATGAGAACATTGATGTTGGAGAACCAGCGGCTAAGCATTTAATCACACTGGACTGTTGTAATTCAAGCTCTTATGTACTTCTATCCAACATGTATGCTGGTCTGGGTATGTGGAACGCTGTTAGTAGTGTCAGGTTGATGATGAAAGAAAGAAATCTGAAGAAAATTCCTGGTTGCAGCTGGATTGAACTAGAGGGAACTGTTCATGAATTCCTTGTGCAAGATAAGTCGCATCCTCAAGTTATGGAGATATATTCATTGTTGGATAGTTTATCAACATCCATTTCAGAAGTCACACCTTACGTACATCATGGCTAGGCTGGAAACTTACAACCTCAAAGCCTGCAAGTCAATTATAGATTTAACTAGGAGCTTATTTCATGTAAGCATGCAGCCAAGAGGCATCTAGTTTTTATCAACATCCCGAGCTGCCTTAATTTGATAGCGTAGTAAAAGATCTCATCTGTATATGCTTTTTGATTAATATAAGTAAATTTCCAATGAATTTTTGTTCTTTCCTCCCCTCTTTGGTCGTCTTCTTCCACCGATTCACGTCTGGTGTGGTGCAATTCTACCTAGTGAAACAAATCCAAGAAAAACCCTCTACAAGGTAAGATTCAAAACACCAAAACTTTTCAAGTATGAAAAAATGAAATGAAAGATGAATTATTCCAATACACTAAACATAAGATTTCACACATTATCTCAACTTCAAACTAAGTGAACTAGTTCTTTTACGGCATTAATAGAATGTAAAACAAAAAGTTAACTCCTGCAAGAGATTCCAGAAGAATATTGATTGAAGCAAGGGAGGGCAGTCCAAAATTTGATTTATCTAGGCCACAAGAGTGCTGGCAGTCGTAGACTTGCTGGATTGGGAAAAATATAAAGTATGTTAACATTTCCGAGTTAAAACCAATTTCAAGGCAAGAGAGTAGAGAGTAGAAGGCAAGAACCACAGAAATACTCGCTATTTCCACACTGGTGGCAGCTTCTTTGTCTTCTTGTAATAGCAGGCAAGTCGGTGGATCCTGCTCTCAACCAAGATCAACCTAAACTTGGAATCCTTGTCTTTTCGGTTCCACTCAAGATGCTTTCTGATGGCAACAGCTTTCTTAATCAGGTGGCACAGATCCTCGGGTATTTCAGGAGCAAGACCTGACAAAGACAAAGGGATGAGTTGAATGTTGATCTTCCAATCTGAAGGGAAAGTGGAATAGCAGAAAATGTTGAATAAAGATGCACCATGGGCTTTCAGTATCCGCAAAATCTTGCTGCCAGTAACACTCTTCACCTGAGCAATCCCATGAGAATCTCGGAGAATGACACCAATTTGAGATGGGGTCAAACCCTTCTTTGCAGACTTACAAATGTTATCGTCAACCTAAAAGATGAAATCAAGATGGGGGTTTGAGGAAGACTTGATTAACTACTATTATTCCATTCATTCAAGTCTATAACTTCCAGCTACATTTGTGGGATACAGAAACCAAAATAATATCTACCACAAAGCTCGAAACAACTTGAGGCTTATGTCAAGTAACCAACAGACAAGAATCGATGACTATTAGGTTCCAAATTTCATACAGATGAAAAAAGTCAACACAAAATACTGAAACATGAGTACATGCAATATCAAACTTCATTTTTCTCTTGAACCTATCATAAACCCTGACAAGTTTAACATCATGAAGCAAAGCAACCAGTTTAAAATGTATGCATTACTACATAGATTTCAAGCAGAGCATAACATTGCATTGAATTGTATTGCAGTCAATGAGGACAACAACTATTCCACGTTACATTTGTTAAAGCATCTGGTTCTTCGAGGATCTCACATACCCAGTTTCGAAACGAAAAGTCGAAATCCCTTTTAAAGAAGGTAAAAGGATACTATCATTCATTTTCCTAACTAAAGCAGAAGCAAAAGTTCTGGGCATGATTAGAACAGTGACTCATATCTTGAGAGGAGATCCTCAATCAACTAGGTGGAGTCCTCTTGTAAGGCAGAGCAGATGCAGAAATCCCCTTACTGCACAGACAGTCATGCCAAAAGAAAAAGCAATTACAGTACAATTCGACCAGATAATCACATGGTTGTTTATGATAAAAGATTTAAGAAGAAGAGATGTGAAAGAGGATACAAACCCCCGGCTGTGCATACGACCCATGATGGAAGAATTCCAAGCTTAGCTGCTTCACCTCTGATTCTGTATTGCTCGCAAATTGCTAAGAGCAAAGAAACCCTAGCCTAGAAACAAAATGGAAGTTTGGGCTGGGGTTTTATTCTTCTGGTCCTTTTGTTAGTGATTCATTATCGGGCCCTTATTTTTTTCCCATTGGTGGTTTAGTTTTTAATTAAGCCTATTATTTATGTAGATTAGCCCAAGAAGACTTCAAAGGCAAAATGACCCCAGCAATTTTTTCTTTCCCGGTTCAAAATTAGGACTTCAATCCAAGCACAAAGGAAAATTTCAAATTATTTTCTTACCCTTATGGAAGTTAGGTAGGTATTTGGTCTCATTTATGATATTATTCTGTTTGGTAACCGAGCCTGAAATTAGAGTATTTCCATTGTTCAAGATGGATAAAGGAAACGCCAAATGCTTGAGCCTTGGGGCTTTGGAACAATGGGACAGCAGAAAAGAAGCCACTTTGGGAAACATCACCATCTTTTCATCCCATCTCGTACTCCTCATCGTGTAAAATGAGGTTTTCAACCGCTGCAGGACTTACAAAGACACCGCTTTCCATGAAAATGCCAAAGCTAAAATAAATCATCAAAAGATGACTTCAAGCAGATGCTTCTATTGATAAGGATCTTTTAGTTCTTTATGGACCACGCCATGAAGGAATGCAATCGTCTTGGATTGCCTAGTGTTCCACTATTTGTAGACCTAAATGATTCTTGGATCATGGACCAAGTTGGATAACACTACTTTGTGTACAAAGCTCATAAATCAAGTAGCAACAGAATAATCATGTTCCTAAAGTTCAACAGCCGATTGTCGGTTCTTAGACATCAACTCAATCAAACATATCTTAGGAACCCTATCATATTTATTCATTCATATCAAGCACTAAGAAAAAAATATGAAAGGAGCAATACCCCTATGCTATTGAATGAAAATGTGCAATTAGCAATGATCTAGCATTAACTAAGAAAAGAAGAGATCAACAGAACTTGGACCATTGGCTTTTTTAGGTGTCAAAGTCGAGAAAAAATTACTTATCTTGAAGGCAAAAGAGCACAGCAAGGCATCAACATCAGCACATTAATTATACAAAAGTACAATAAAGTTGGAGGGCATCTTTTTCTTTTGCTTTGGGGGGAGGGGATTGGTAAACATTAGAAGAAAAGTCACAAAGTAAATTTCCAAATGCAACCCAACGATCATATTATCGAGTTCTATTTTATTATCAATGACATATGTTCTATCAGTTCATGAGTTCTACATGGCAAAACTACAACAGTTACATTTCAAGGGACAGAAAAATGAAAAAAAAAAATCTGGTGTTCTTTTGATACAACGTGTGCCTGGCCAGCAAACAATGTCCAGTTATCACAAAACTTCTCCCATGTAGGACATAATATCCTTCCTTATACGATGGCATCATTAAAGATGTATGAAACAACGATAATTTCCTAACGAACAGAGAAATGTTAAAAACAAGGATTCGAATGATAATGAACAAGAATTCGGAGGATACTACCGTAATTCAAAGAATGAATTACCCAGCAGCCTTCTTCCCACCATTATAGTAACTAAGATACCACCTGACAAATTTCTTCAAACCAGTCTGCAAATCAGTTGAGGGCTTATATCCAAGCTCTCTCTGAGCCAAGCTAATATTGGCATGAGTAAACTGAACATCCCCGTTCCGTGGCAACTTCATAATATCCCTCTTTGCATTAACTTTCAACAGCCTCTCCAAGATACTCACAAGATTTGAAACTGGCACAGGCGAAGTATTCCCCAAATTATATACCCTCAGTTGAGCCGGACCCTTCTTCTTCCCTCCACTACCGGTACTCTTCTCGGCAGTATCCAGTGCTGCTAAACACCCTTTAACAATATCATCAATGTAGGTAAAATCCCTGGCTACCGTACCATGATTAGCTGCCTCAAATATTGGTATGGACTTCCCCTTCAAAATATCCCTAGTGAAAAAGAAATATGCCATATCCGGCCTTCCCCATGGACCATAAACCGTGAAAAACCTCAAACCAGTTAAAGAAAGTCCATATATATGATTATAAGTATGTGCAATTTCTTCACCAGCTTTCTTAGTAGCAGCATATAAACTAGCAGGCTGATCAGTCCTATCTTTCTCAGAAAATGGAACTTTGGAATTAAGACCGTAAACAGAACTAGAAGAAGCCCACACAATTGCAGGCTGTGGATTGGCTGACTTACAAACTTCAAGTAAACTAACAAGACCAGCAATGTTGCTATGAACATAAGAGCCAGGGTTTTCCATTGCATACCTGACCCCAGCTTGAGCAGCCAAATGCATAACGTGCGTAAATGCAACAACCTCGAAAAGCTTCCTCAAAAGAGCCGAATCATTGATATCTCCTTCCACAATGAAAACCCCACTTCGTTCCAGAAGTGCTTGCCGAGCTCTTTTCAGTGAAGGGTCATAATAGTCATTGAAATTATCAAGTCCAAGAACACCATCGCCGCGCCTTTTCAAAGCAGCCGACACGTGGGTTCCAACGAAGCCGGCAGCTCCAGTAACCAAAACGGAGATGCCATTGTGGGAGCGGACACGAGCAGAGGAACGAACCCTTTTTTCCCAAGCGGGTCCGCCCCAGTTGTACGTACGGAGAGAACGTCGGGAAGGATCTTGCGGAAGGGGATTGGAAGATGGAGATCGAAAGAAGAAGATCAAGATCAGGCCCAAGAAGATAAATGACCAAAATGTGAGCTTTGCAAGAGAGGAATGCCACCTCAGCCGATTGTGAACGAACGGCGATTTTTCCATCTTGAATTTCCCCGGCGTTGATGGAATGTCGTCAAGATGAGACATTTGTTTTGACATTTCTGGGGTTATTTGGAAAAAGACGTCGACTTTGGAATATCTTTTTTTTTTTTCTTAGGATTTGGAGAAATGGGTATCTATCGTTTGAGGATAACTCTGCTTCGACGGCGGCGGCGGCGGCGGCGGCTATGGTACTGGCGGAAAGGGGAGTTCTTGTAATTATTTTGGGGGTGGGGGTGGTGGTGGTGGACTTCTCTCGTGCAAGCTCTCTTTTTATTTTGTGATGAAATGGGGAATCTTTGGAAGGAAGGGTTTGTTTGTTTGTTTGTTTGTTTGTTTGGTTTGGGGTCTCTCTTCTAATGGCTCTGAAATTAGAGAAGAGAGAACAAAAGAAGGCTTTTTTCGATAAAAACAAATGTTATTTAATTTAAATAAATCAATGGACGCGGTTAAAATTAGGGAGTTTCAACATTTTCTTGTTCTATTTCTTTTGTAAATAAAAAAAACAGAGACATGTAAATTTTGTTCGATAGAAATAAAGAGTCTCGAGCGAAAATAATAAAATTATAATATCTTCAAACTTCAAGATTTCTTGAATAGAAATCGAGAATCTTCAAAATACGTTTGGCCCAGTAAATTATTCTTTTTCAATTGTTTCCTAATGTTCATCCATGTCAAAGTGTCCCCAAATATAAATACATTATGATGCCACTACAAATACTGTAGTTATTATTATTATTATTGCAATGTAAGGCAAAAGCAACCAACTTTCCCCTGGAATTTTCTATAGAAATCTTGGATTGTAATTTATGTTAAGCTAAGTTAGCATCATGTGGATTGTAGATAGCAATTCACGTTGTTAAAATCTGAAGAAAGAATTACGCTAAGCTTGTTCAAACAAAGCTTTACGTCATTTACAAGCTCATCAAAATTAAAGAAGAGTGAGCTACAAGATTTACACCAAACTCTGGCCTAAAACCCCCTTCACCCATCATCTTCATCTTCATCCTTGTTCTTGAAGAACATGTGACAATTTCTAGCATTGAATTTCCTCACAGCTTCCACCAACCCCATGTGAGGATCTGGTGGAAAGGAAGCTGTCTTTAAGTTGTCCTTACTTTAGAGCTGGCAAATAGGCAATAAGTTCCATGCCTGGGTAGTTACTGTAACCAGGAACTAGTAAAAAGTGCATGTTTTTCTATCATTTATGGAAAACACGCTTATCCCATGAGCAACAATAGCTATCCCTGTCAAACAAGTTCCCTTCCGGTTACTGAATCTGCCGCCGTTGTCGGTTTCTTCCTCTTATTATTACAGCCGCTCCATAGATTATATTAGCTTCTTTTCCAAGTTCCCACATTAATGTTTCAACTGAAATTGTATGTGTGCAAAGTATAAAAAGAAAATTCCCCGTTTTCATAGACATGGAAGGCCAAGCTGTGTTGCAGGCCACAAAGAAAAAAAATGGTGAGAGCCCTTGAAATATTCAATGATCCAATCCTCAGTTGAGTTTCATTCTGTTTAATATTATGGTCTTCATGACAAGGATTAAACACCATGTCATTCATCACTCAAAGCAGAAAAAGGAGTTACAGTTTAGGAAGCTATCACAGCAAATTCAACTTGCCCATGATAGGAGACTGTCAAAGATTAAAAGCTGACATCAAATGGAAGGTTGAATTTGCTTTATTCTCTGGTTTTAATGACAGTGGAATGAACCTCTCTCATTTATTATTTGTTGACAACTTCAAATCAAGTCAGGGAAGGCTGCAAGAGAGAATGCCAAGGCCATTCGACGATCACCACGAGTACCAATTGCTGTCACGTTTAATTTCTCTGATGGAGGAGTGATTACACAATAATCTGGCCCTTCTTCAACTCTTGCTCCGAGCATCATCTAAAGGATTTGTATACGAATAAAGGTAGCTAGAATCTACCTTCTGAGTTGTGTCTGTGCATACAGCAATCATTCTTTCAGTCTCCTTTTGCTGCAGAAAAGAACCAGGGAAATAGTCTCTAGTTGGGAAGAAGAAGAAGAAGAAGAAATATGCATATTTCAATATCCAAATATAAAGTTCATCCCCAGAAATCACTTATTGCTCAGAACTACTGATAATAAAAAAAGTAAGCATCATGTTTAAATCAAATGCATTTTGGGCTTGATGTTTCCCATTAAACTGCAGCAAAGGTTTCAAGCTTGTAAGTGTTGTTTCATTCCTTAGGGTGCAAAGGACTTGCCAAAAGCAGTGCAAAGAATGAAAGAATACATTAGCCTTCCTAACAACTAAAGATCTCGGAAAGATGATTAACGAAAACGATTGAATCCAAGTATATGTAAAAAATTTCAACATTACAATTCTTTCACAGTCCTCTCGTTGGATTTGTTTTATAGCAAGAGAGCATAACAGCCAAAAGAAATCCAATTTGTAAAAGTTACATATAGTTGTGTTGTGGGTAGACCTTCACCTTCCACGGTTCCACCATCAAAATAATAAGGCGGCTGAAGAAAAATGATAAGGAAACAGGATATACGCTGAATATGCTGAAGTAGCTTCTTCATGTCCAAATCATGCATAAAACCAATAACCATGTTCTTAAAATAGGTCCCATGCCAATGCCAGACTTGACAGTCAATTTCATGGTAATAAACTGAGATACGGCTGGAAAATAAGAGACTGAAAATTTCCGACTTTCGCAAGCCATTGTTTGTCAGATAACTTTTAGTCATAAAAGACAAAGAAGATAGACAGGATCTCCAACGACCACAAACGTCCCAAGCCTTTTTGAATGGCTTGAAAGTGAAACCATTTCCGAATCATTAAGTTTCGCTTCTAATGGCTGGAACCTACCAACAAATTCCAACCACCCACCTACTCTCGTTTTCCGGGTAGGGTCGTTGTATTATTATTTACTCGATACTTCAATAAAATACGTCAAACAAGTAAAGGGTAGAAAATAATCCATTTAGTGTGGGGGAATCATACTGTTTATTCTGAAAACCAAAATTATACAAACTCGTCTTATATCTTAGGGCAAAGCAGAAATCCGGAGAAGTTCCAAGAGGAGTTAGTCCATAAACATAAAGAAACTCTAACCTCCCTTTTGCTCACTGCTGCTATTGATGAATCATAAGCAACAGAAGAAAATTTGAATCTGTTTCTTATTAAAGAAAACAAAACAAAAGAGACTATCACAATTGGAACAGCTCTTCAGCAACATCTTCAATCGAAAACCTTAAGTTTCTGCAGAGACTTTGAACCAAGCTTAGCAAAGTTCTTTGGCTGCAGCAATAACAGCCTCTGGAGTTAAACCAAATTCCTTGTATATTCTCCCTGCTGGTGCACTTGCCCCAAACCGATCAATTCCGATTGCCTTCCCTTTGGATCCAACTATCTTCCCCCACCCAAATGTTGATCCAGCCTCAATACTCACTCTAGCTGTTACAGCAGATGGAAAAACACTTTCCTTGTAGGCATCTGATTGCTCATCAAAGAGCTCCCATGAAACGAGAGAGACAACCCTTACAGCCTTCCCTTCCTTCCTTAGTTCATCAGCAGCTTTAACAGCGATCTCTAACTCAGAACCAGTTCCAATCAGAATTACATCAGGATTGTTGCCTGAAGAATTGTCTGAAATGATGTACCCACCCTTTTCAACCCCCTCAATAGAAGTTCCAGCTAATTGGGGCAGCTTTTGTCTGGAAAGGGCAAGAATTGAGGGTGTCTTCTTCTTGAGGACAGCAACCTTGTATGCTCCAGCTGTTTCATTTCCATCAGCTGGACGGAGCATCAAAACATTAGGCATTGCACGGAAGCTCGCCAAGTGCTCAATTGGCTGGTGAGTTGGTCCATCTTCCCCAAGACCAATGGAATCATGGGTCATAACATAGATAACTCTAGCCTGACTCAAGGCAGAAATCCTAATGGCGGCCCTCATGTAGTCAGTGAAGACAAAGAAAGTAGCGCAGTATGGAATCAGGCCAGGGCTGTGAAAGGCAATGCCATTGCAGATGGCTCCCATTCCATGTTCCCTAACCCCAAACCGAACATTGCGTTCCTCAGGGGTGTCCTTCTGGAAATCCCCAAACATTTTGAGCAAGGTCATGTTGGAAGATGCAAGATCTGCACTTCCACCAAGGAGACCTGGGAGTATTGTTACAAGGGCATTGAGATTTTGTTGAGAGAGATTTCTGGTAGCATCAGCTGGGCTCTCTGGAGTGTATGTCTGGAAGTAGCAAAAAGAAAGGGTCAATAGACATTCTACATTCCAATAAAATCAGACTGCATTAATCATATTAAGAAAATTGTGAAAAATATTGATGTTTGACATCAGAAGTCTACTCACTGGAAGTGCCTTCTCCCAGCCAGCAGGTAGTTCACCAGTGATTATTGACTTGAGCCCTGCAGCTTCCTCTTTGTACTTCTTCTCATATGCAGCAAACTTTGCATTCCATTCGGCTTCGAGAGCAGCACCTTGAGGGACATGGCGACTCCAGTGCCTGTAAAAATGGCAGAAAAGTTTGAATACCAAGCCAAAATAAAATCAGATGGAATATTCTTATCTCCCCTTACCCTTTCACATCATCAGGTACATGGAAAGGCTCATATGGCCATCCAAGGTTTTTCCTAGTAGCATCCACTTCCTTGGCACCCAATGCACTACCATGTACACTGTATGAGTTTGCCTTGTTTGGAGATCCATAACCAATGGTGGTTGTCACCTGAAAAGAGCAAGAAGAAAAAGCAGCTTCAAAAAACTCAAAAACAAAGTCAAGTGTAAATACGTAGAGAGGCGCAAGAATTTTCAATTTTCAATAAGGGCATTCTTCATGCTTCTAATATGATGCAGCACACTTTTATCAAAAGCTATAGCGGAGAAATGAGCTTAACTAAGAATCATGAACCTTTAAATTTCAACAATACAATATTCACATCAATCTAGAATACAAGCCTATTACTTCCAAATAAAGCATTTTGAAAATATCAGACCTTGATCAGAGTGGGCTTGTCTTTGACAGCCTTTGCTTCCTTAATAGCAGCACGGATTTCATCGTAGCCAGTGTTTCCATTCTTGACCCAGATAACATGCCACCCAAGCCCCTCAAAACGCTTATCGACACTCTCTGTAAAGGCAATTTCAGTGTCTCCATCAATGGAAATGTGGTTGTCATCATAGAAAGCTATAAGCTTTCCAAGTCCCCAGTGTCCAGCAAGTGAACAAGCTTCATTTGCAATACCCTCCATCTGACAACCATCTCCCAAGATAACATATCTACAACAACAAAGGCCAAACTATCACTAAGATTGAGCATGCGGGAAATAAAAAACAAAGGAGAGAATTGGCAAGTAATCATACGTGTAGTGGTCGATGATCTCATTGTCTGGCTTATTGAATCTAGCAGCCAAGTGTTTCTCAGCAAGAGCCAATCCCACAGCATTTGCAATGCCTTGACCAAGAGGACCTGCAGGTAAAGGAAAAGCCAGATATAAGCGCACACATTTCACTTTTATTGATAAAACCAAATACAAATCACTTTGCCAGAGGAGTCAAACAAACCAGTTGTGACTTCAACTCCAGGTGTTTCAAAGTTCTCGGGGTGTCCTGGGGTTCTGCTTTCCCACTGCCTGAAATTCTTCAAATCATCTTCCTAAAGGATAATCGGACAATAATAAATTTTAGTCCTTTAGTGTAAGAATCAACTGTCTTTTACCATAAACCATCCTAAAAAGAAGTACTACCTAACAATAAAAATAATTGATCAAATAAATAAAGAGGAACTCAGATCCAGTTTTCACCAAACAGATAAAAAAACGCATGTATCCAAAGTCAAATAGCTCTCAATAATATGAATTCCTTGAAGACTTCTAAAGAAACCTACTCGGACACTGTCGTAACCAGCGAGGTGAAGCAGAGCATACTGTAGCATGCAACCGTGACCAGCGGACAATACGAAACGGTCACGGTTGAACCAATAAGGGTTCTTCGGGTTGTATCTCATAACTTCATCGTATAAAATGTGACCCATTGGAGCACAGCCCATGGGCAACCCAGGATGCCCTGAATTGGCCTTCTCAACAGCATCAATGGCCAAGAATCTGATCGTGTTGACCGATTTCTCCACCAATGAAGTCTCGGCGGCGGTACCAATCGTCTCGACAGCAGCAGCACGGATTTGGTGATTCCCGGTAGAGCGCGTGGGAAGGCGGCGACGGGAAGTGGAGGCGCGTGGGGCAGCAGATTTGAGGCCGGAGAAAGTGGGAATAGAGAGGGCGGAGAGAGAGACGCGGCGATCAGAGGGTTTGGTGGAGCCATGGGAAGAGATGGTTCGGGCCAGGAGGGCTTGAGATATGGTGAGAGAGGAAGAAGAGGCCATTGTTTTTGGATCGAATGGAGAGGTAGGTGAAAGGGAAAGGAACTGACCCTCTGCCGCTTTGTTTATCGATAATGTGGAGAGAAAGAGAGACTTTTTAACTCATAATATATATCGAAATGCAGAAGGCAATGGGGGCAAGTAGTCGTTACTCGTAACCAGTAGCCACCAACTCCCATTGATCTTCTCGTCCACACAAAGGGACAAAATGAAAACAGATGAGCTGACCGTTAGATTCGAAAAGTGCCGGATCTCAACCGTTGACTGTGGGTGGCAATTCCATAATTGCTCTTCTCGCCTTTCATTTCTTTTTCATTTTTTTAAGGTTTTTAGTGTGCTAATATTGTCACTGCTCAGCTCCCTCCTAAACTCATTTTCTTGTTCAAGTTTAGCCTTTATTACATCACAAATCCATTTCCCCTGCTAATGATTACGTCTATAATCGGCTGGCTGAGGACTCAAAGTGAAAACTGAAAACTGATTTGAGTGATTTCTGGCTTTTCCGTTGGGCCTCGGGAGTAGCGGAAATGTAGGAAAAATTTTACTTTTACCCCTTCAAGTTTTCATTTTTTTTTTGCATAGGAAACCTAGAATGCATTTACCTCTTTAGTAGAACGGAAATCAAGTTGGTAGAATTTGGAAGGTAGTTGGTGACAAGTAAAATTCAAGTTAGTTCGATGGAGTTGGTTAAGAACAGTGTTGTGTTTAGGGGTTGGCAGGGCCATGAGTCTCATAAAATGGAAAATTTTCTGTTTAAACCTTTTAAAATTTTTAAAATTTTAAATTAATAAAATTAAAATTTCACTTTGACTCCCCCTAAAAATAATAAAAAATCAATTTAATCCTTTAAAATTTATAAATATATAAACTATTAAAAATTAAAATTTAAACCGATCCTCCTAAAAAAAATTTCTATCTTCCCCCTAGTCAAGAACATCTAACTTGCTAGGAATTCAATATTTTTGTTTGAAATTCTAGTAAAAGTCATATTTTTAAAGAAGAAAAAAAAAAAAGTCCCTAGCACTTAAAAATGAAAAACAGTATGTTCATGTTTCACATTTTACTTTATTTTAATGTGGCATTTAAGTATTCAAATCCAACTGCTAATAATATTTTGCAGATATTAAAGTTTTGAGATTTAAACGCTTTAAGTTTGATTTTCGTTTTTTTATGAGTTGTTTATAAATTTATTCGACTTAAATCAAATATATATGCAAGTGATTTCAAGAATGGTTCCCTTGCGTAGCGCTTCTTTATCAATTCCATCCATTTTGAGGTTCAACCTTCCAAGCCCTAGCTGTGTTGGTGGTTGAAAAGAATGCCAGGATTTCTCAGTTTATGCAATTTCGTCCTTCATTAAAACAATTTGACTTTATTAATTTTTTTTGGATAACTAAGTGGTTTTATTATGCCCAAAAAGCGTCATCACACAAGCTGAACAAAAATGCACAAAATAAGCTAGACGATAATTACAATTTTCCACGCGAGCGACCTGCTTTAATTGGCCATGAATGTCTTGAACCTACTCGTCATGGTTACACCATGCGCGTTAAACACTGTTACTATGGCACGATAAACAGCCTGATCATGGATCAGGTTGATGTAAAATTTTAAGATCGTTTTTTACGTTCAAATTCTGCCCGAAAAATAAGTATAAAATTTTGTCTAAATTCGATTCATATTAAAAACGTTAAATTTAAATTCGATTTTGAAAAAATTTAAAAATATAATATATCGAGTACATTAAAAACATTACAATAAATATTTTCTAACAAATTAAAAATACTTAACAAGTAAATACCTTTAGAATGGCAAAAAATTTAATAATAAAATAATATATATACAATATCTAAAAAATAAAAAATAAAATAATAATAATATAATAAAAAAAATTATTATAAAACAACAACGAAACAACTAATTCGAATCGGGCCTGAACCAAAAAAAAAATTCTACTTGAAACTTGGTCTATTTAAAAAATAAATTTAATTTTTTATCAAAACTTATTTTCTAAATTTATATTTATGTCCAATCCTTTTTTACTTTTTAAACAACCTTTTAAGTTTAAGCAGGTAACTCGACACGCACGCATCTAACAATAGCAAGGAAACTAAAAAGTTTAAGCAAGAGGCGTGAACATAGGCATAGCCATATCCATATCTAGCTTTAAGATGGGCCCCCAATGCAATAACCAGCGACACCAACCCTATAGTGGGAAGCCCGAAATTTCTCTTAGACAGTCCCCATATTTAGGGCCTCTCTCGTTTTGAGCTTATCCCTTAACGCATACATATTTCCTAACTCGAAATAATTAGTAGGATGAATGATTATTAGGCGTGACATGAATCCTGATTATAGTATTTTTATGAACTCAAAATACAACTAATTTAATCTTAATCGGTATGAATATTTTATCTTTTTATTTTGACTTACTTGATTCTCTTTCTCGAAAAAAAATTAAAAATTATGAACTAATAAATTACGTGTGTTGACTTGATGATCAAAATATTCACCGTTTCAGATGTAATTTAAATTCGAATCGTCTTAATCGTATTACTGATAAAACTTTACTCTCCTTTTACAAAAAGAAATTATAAACTAACAAGCTTTTTTTTTGGTGAATAGCTTCTTTTAATGTTTATGTAATAATAAAATATTACAATTTGAAGATGAAAGGAAACTAGAAAGAACAATTTTGAATTCCGAAGTTAACCCATCAGTCATCATAGGGTGTGCTTTGTTCTATAGCGGTGGACCGTGGGCCTATGCCCCCCATAAAGGAAAAACTTCAGCAAAAGGTTACCTATTCGACGCTTTGCTTCTCTGTCGCTGACTTCTTTAATAATTTTGTCCCAAATTATTCCCCTTCTCGTCCGGCTCCATCTCCGATCTGGTAAATTTCTTCTTCCACGCCGGTCTTTCCCCCCACTACCAAACCAAAAAATTACCAGCTTAACCATGGTCAGTGTAGGTCTTATATTACTGTACATCCATAGATTTGGAGTTTTAGTTACTTGCTTTTTCCCTTTAAGCTAAGGGTATTTTCTCTTTAACCTAAATATTGTTGTCATTGCTGGAATCTTGTTTAGCTGAAGGGTTTGCTTATTAAGAATGTGTTAAGTACCTCGTTTTCTCACCCAAATGATGAATTCTGAGTGGTTCCAGAATTTTAGCATTTTCTTCTTAAAACTTTGCTTTTACGGTTGTAGTGTACAGATGAACTTCCAAAATGATTAATGTTGCATATGTTTTAATCTATCATGCTCTTGGAAACAAATTAATTATTCATTACTATTGCTTTCAGGTTGAAGGTGATTATGTTTACTGGATATATCCTGGAGAGGGGCTGTGATCTTTTCAGGTATGCACGGGTCCTTACTCTGTTGTTATATATATAGTTTGTGTTCCTATAGAGTATTCAATAACCAAGATGTGTGCCTGATGACTTGGATCACCATGAAATTTCAACTGTATTTTTGTGTTCCTATTGTGTATGAAATATATGTTAAATGTAGGGATCTCCTTTTGTTGTTTATAATTTTCGAGTTACCATACAGCACAGAAATATCAGTCAAGTGATGCTGTGCGTAAAACCGGAAGTTAGATTTTAACTGAGAACTTGGTGAGTTTAATAAATATAGAGATTGCTCAGTGTTGGTATATTATTATGTTCAGTTTGAGTACTCGTTCAAATCTTAACCATATCTAGAATAGCAGATCATGCTGAGAGCCATCTGTCTTTTGTATTTTGATGCTTTGCATCATATATGATATTCGTGAAAACTTGCATAAGGTGTACTACATTAGTAATGTTGTCCAAATTTGTAGGTGTTCTGGTAGCAGTAGCCTTTCTGAAAGATTCCATTTCAATTATCCCCTTGGTTGGTAACAACTATGCTACCGACTGGGGCAAAAGATACTCATCTCCGTGATAGCAACAATCAAAAAGTCCACCCTCAACCCATGGAAGAGAGCATGAACCAGAACCCAGAAGCTGTGGAAGCTCTAATATCCAAATTATTTACAAACATCTCCTCCCTCAAGTCAGCTTATATTCAGCTACAAACTGCTCATACTCCCTATGACCCTGAAAAAATTCAAGCTGCTGATAAACTTGTAATATCTGAGCTGAAGAATATATCTGAACTGAAGCACTTCTACAGAGAAAAGAACCCCAAGCCAGTGTGCGTTTCTCCTCAAGATTCTCGTTTAGCTGCTGAGATCCAAGAACAACAGAGCCTGCTGAAAACCTATGAGGTTATGGTTAAGAAATTTCAGTCTGAAATTCAGAACAAGGATTCTGAGATTCGACAGTTGCAGCAGCAAATTGAAGATGCAAACCAGAAGAAAGTGAAGCTGGAAAAGAATATAAAGCTTAGGGGCTTGTCTATGAAGGAATCTGAAGGCTCAGGAGAAGAAAATGGATTCTTTCCTGCAGATTTGACCCCTGAGCTCTTCACATCAGCTGTTGAATCTGCTTACAAAGCTATTCATGATTTTTCTAAACCATTAATCAACATGATGAAAGCTGCTGGTTGGGACCTTGATTCTGCTGCTGACTCGATTGAGCCCAATGTTGTTTATGCCAAGAGAGCTCACAAGAAATATGCATTTGAGTCCCACATTTGCCAGAGGATGTTCAGTGGGTTTCAACAGGAGAATTTCTCCATTAAATTGGATAATGTTTCAGTCAATAAAGAGAGCTTCTTCCAGCAATATCTGGCTCTGAGGGAGATGGATCCATTGGACATGTTGGGCCAGAATCCTGATTCCTTATTCGGGAAATTTTCCCAGAGCAAGTACCTGATGGTTGTTCATCCAAAGATGGAAGCTTCGTTCTTTGGAAATTTAGACCAGCGTAATTATGTTTCAGGAGGTGGGCATCCTAGGACTCCATTTTACCAAGCCTTTCTAAAATTGGCTAAATCTATTTGGCTTTTGCATCGGCTGGCTTACTCATTCAACCCTAGTGTGAAAGTCTTTCAAGTTAAAAGGGGAAGTGAATACTCAGAGGTTTATATGGAAAGTGTAGTGAAGAATTTGATAATGGATGAATCCGATGAGAAGCCTAAGGTTGGGCTAATGGTCATGCCTGGCTTTTGGATTGGTGGCAGTGCCATCCAGAGCCGAGTTTATCTTTCTGGAATGAAGGTTAACGAGTAAATTACCAGCACTATGCAAATCTATCTAGAGTTTAATGAGTAATACACGTATGGACTAATATAGTGTGTTGTTTCTCTTTGTGATTTGTTGTTGTTGCTGTAGCCATGCAACTGTAGTAATTGTATCACGACATAGGAGCTCACTGTTTGTTGACAATGTTCCTTTGTCTTTGTGTGCTTCAACTGTTCTTCTGGGTTTGATTGCCTGCAAGAATGCAGCAGACAGTCCATGATTTGAGCATCATCTGTCTCTATGCTTTTGCAGTGGGACCTTAGATTACTGAAGAGCAGATGTAAGAAAGAGGTTATGGTGATGAAAACGTTGTTGTTCATCTCAAAAACAGTGTTTGGTCATCAATGTTTCCGTTTTCATGTGAAATGGTATTACTTGCTCTTTTCATGTGACTGCTTAGATATGTACAAGATGCCATTCTAGGTAACAGATGTTGATCTATTCTATTGCACATGTTTAACATGTATATTACAGTTGTTCAAAAATAACCCAGGACTCAGTTTTAGCTTACATGGTTAGTTTTGTTCCTTTTTTTTATTTAATTTCAAACCCGGTTATTTATGTTGGAGCTTGAATTTGAATTAAAATTCTTTTATTATTACTTAAAAATATTAAAGAGTTTTGAATATGCTTGTGAATTGCTTGAGATCAAGCACAGTCCAATGAAAGGTTTTTTTTTTTTTTTTTTTTTCTAAACCTCGTTTGATTAATTTGATAGTGCTAGTATTTCTATGTAAAGAGATTCAAGCCTTCAAGATTCAGCTTGGAAAAGCTATACCTTTTGATTGATATTGCGGGTTTGATTTTGAGCAGAAACCACTCAATCACATGGATCTTTGAGTGCCATAACATCAAGTAACTTAAAATAACCATAATTTTTTAAGTTTAGATGCAAGTTCTTAGCTGGGTCCCTTGACCGAAGGATCATGTTGGTCACAGAAGCTTTTAACTAGTTGCGGTCGGCCATAGGCATCGCCGATAAACCGGTCATTTTTTGCCAGAAGTCTAGTGCAAATCATACTTTTAGTTTAGTATTTGATGTTCAAGAAAATTTTAGGTTTAGAAAAAAAAAAAATGTGTTTAAACAGTGTGATGAAAAAAAAACTTTTTTTGTGTTTTGGGCATGTAGATAAAAAGTGGGGTAAGAAATTAGGATCTCAAAAAGTATATGTTTAAAATAGTTAAAATCTAAAAAAATAAAAAAAATATATTTTTTTTAGGGTTTTTTTGGATGGACTAAGCGCACAGCAATGGGAGTAAACATCCCATCTAAAACGGCCTTTAATTTTGTTGTTTGATTTGTCAAACTATAATTTTAAATAGATATTTTTATATTTATTTAACATTGTTTTTACTTTAAAAAAAAAAAAAAAACCAACAACACAACCTAACTCATAATTATATAACCCAAAATTTCAACCAAAAAAACCAACATTTTGCACGGTGGATTTGTCCCATAATATACTGCAAAAAGGAAGCTTCAAATAATGCGGTCTTAACGGCGATTTAACATAATCTGGGAGGCATTGTCTACTTGCTTCGCTAAATTGACACCAAGTTACTCTTAACTTCACGTAAAATGCAAGCTTCGCATGCCAGATATCTTCTTTATATTCTTTCCATATGCATTCATTCTTTGTCTCAAGTCTTAGTTCAAACCCTTCAAATATCAGCTTCCCCGTTTTTGACCAATGGCCGAACTCCGCCTCTCCATGCTGTTCTTCTTCCTCTTCATCTTCTTTTACATTAACCTCAGCACGGTTGAGTCATCCATGGCTCGAGCCAGACATTTTAAACATCCGGATACCAACGCCTTCATTGACGTCTCGTGTCAAACCACTCTGTATCCGGCCCTATGCATTAAATATCTTGCCCGCTACGCCAACTCCAACGTTCAGAACGAGCAGCAACTGGCCCAAATTGCCTTGACAGTGAGCCTATACAAGGCTCGTTCCACAAGGTCGTACATATTGAAGGTGGCAAAAGAGTTGGAGTCAATAAAAGCGAAGGAGTGTCCAGCCCTGACTGATTGCTTGCAACAAATAGATGATAGCGTAAACCAGCTTAGCCAATCAATCAGAGAACTCTGCCGGTTTGATCCGAAAGCGGGGATGACCGGTGACATATTTTGGCACATAGATAATGTTGATACTTGGATTAGCGCCGCCCTAACCGATGTTAGCAATTGCGTGGATGAGTTCCCGGGGCATAGGATGAGCAAAATGAAGGCCACCATCAAAGGTAAAGTAATGAACGTTGCACAGCTAACAAGCAATGCACTGGCCTTATTTCACCGATATGCTGCTACGTACCGATCTGCTACCAACAAGAAGCCATAAGGCTAAATGTCATGTGGATACATGATTGTTCTATTGGATTAAACTGTGAATAACATGAATTTAAAGGCATAAAAACGTTACTTGTAATTATACTCAAAACCACTTGTACTTCGATGGTAATTAAGGTAATCAATACTATATCAGCGAGCATATAGTCTTTGTTATGATGTTAACATATATATATATATATATACTGATATCTGTTTGTTGTGGTACACAATTTCGGGTTTATTGATATTTTTATTTTCACATAAATATTTTTTATATAGTATAATTTTTAATTTCTTAATAAATTATATTATATATGCATTTATATCTCAATTACAATATATTTATATGCAAATATAATTTTTAAAATTATTAGTTAGGCTCATTAACTTAATTTAATAATTATATTTTAAATTTAAATATAATTTTTTCTTTATTTGTATACAGTGGTGATTAAATCTCTTGTTAGACAACACTAGTTCAGATCCTCTCACCCCCATCCCCTACCTTCAATATTATATAAAAAAAAGTTTAAATAAAAATTTTAAAATGTTTAAGATAAAATCTATATTGGCCAAAATGGGTCGAAACACATCAGAACAATCGAAATACGTCAAATTATTTGATACTAATCAAGGACAAGAACGATACGTATCAACTGATATAACCGATACCGTTACAGTAGCGACTATCATAGTTATAACTCAAGTTTTTTTCTTTTTCCAAAACTCAAATCCTTTAAACATTTTATAAAAAAGGATAAATCTACTTAATAATTTATTTAGTTTTTCACCATTTATATTATGATTTATTCTCACATCTCCATGTGTTTAATACATATAAAATATAGATAGTTATAAGGTGTATGTATAAACTTTTCATATATATACATATTTGATAGAATTTTGATGTCTAAAAAAGATATTAATTATATAGGTGAGAAAGAGTCCGGGTATAGGAATGGAAAATTTTGTTTCTCAATTAAACTTGTCAACGAGCTTGCACACCTAAAATTAAATTTGTTGAGGAAAAGAAAGACTGGAAGAAGAGAATTGTGGTTCACACAGTGGAAAGAGTATCTGCTGCAAGTCCAGTTAGTGGTGGAAGGCTTGGAATGTCCCTATTGTTTTTGTGAAGGGCTTTTATAGTTATAGGTAAGGCTGGGCTCTGATTTTCCCAAGCTTAAACATGTGCCTATGGAGCTTTTATTGGTTTGCCCCTTGAGGGCAGGATAGGCCTTCTCATCAGGTGGATGATATCTCTTTGTTAGCTTGGCTATGTGACTTGATGTGATGGATGATAGCCATCTCTTCGAGCGAAGCTCACTAGTCAATGTAGTGCCTTGGTTTGGCGTAGCCTCGCGTTGCCTCCAATTGAGGCATTCACCTTGCCCCAGTGAGGTGAGACCCCCTCCTAGACCAAGGGTTTTGGTGAGGGATCCCATTTGCTTATGTCACATTATATAGAATTAGGAGCGAAGCTAAAAAAAAATTTTGGAGGGGTGGTATAATGTTATACAATTTTATGGGAGTTAAAATATAATTTAATTGGCACGATTGTGGTGATAAATTAAAATATAATACTATTTTTACAATAAAAGTTCCGGTGAAGGATTTCATTTGCTTAATAATATTTAATCAATGCATTCGAAACCATATTTTTTTACATTCACAATAATATTTATGCCAATTAAGTCAAGACTCAATCGATGCATTAATTCTTTTTAAATGGTTGTTTGCATTTTTTATTTTATGATTAAGGTGCAAGTGTGCACACATAACTTGGTAGTCAAAATCATTTCTCAATTAAAGTGGATAATGATGCTTAAGCATGTGGTTAATTTGTCTTATTGTTAATAGATAGATCGTTGGGTTAATTAACAATACGATGAAACCAAAACCAAAACTTTTTTTATTATTATTTGTATCTATCGGAGCAAATTTAGTAATAAAACGTAAAAGAATAAAAAAAATCAAAATCAATGATACATGATTAGATACTTGGATTAATTTAAACTTCCAACACGTCAACTTGTTATAAAACTTACAATTTCAATAATTTAATATTTTAGAAAAAGTACATGAATAATTTGGATGAAAAGATATGTAGTTTAGAGGAAAATTTTCACAGCTTAGCTCAAATGATGTATTTATTGATGAGATGATATATGTATTCATTTATTTGTTACGAGTGTAGCTAGACTTGATAGTAGGTTGGGTCATTAGTTTAAATTTGGAGTCTCGTTCGAAAAACGAGAGGATTTGGGTCAAAATATAAGTTCGTAAAATGTGTGGACACTCGTTTTCTAAACGGGCCAAGGTTTGGGTAAGATTTTTTTGACCCGGCTCAGTTTGAATTTGCCTAATTGTTCATTGTTGTTTTGTTGTTGTTTGCTGCCATTTTGATGTTGTTTTGATGTCATTTTTCTATTTTATTGTTTTTGTTTGGATATTGTATAACTCTTGTTTTATTATTAATTTTACTACTATTTTTGAGGCATTTACTTGCTAAGTATAAAGATTTTTTATAATGTATTTTCAATTTGTTGAAAAATATTTATTTTAGTGTATTCGATGTATTATATTTTTAAATTTATTTTATATAAAAATAATATTAAAAAAGTAATATCGGCAAACCGAGCCAGACTTGGGTTTAGCATTTTTATCTGAATTGATCTTGAACAAAATTTTAAAGTTATTTTTCGAACCGAACATAAAAAATAGACCTAAAATTTTACATTAACCCGATTCAACCCGACACGTGAAATTAAAATTTTGCATTTTTATCTGAATTGATCCTGAACAATTTTTATTATCAAGTCGCATCCTTTTTCTTCTTTTTGTCTGTCAGCTTTCACCTGAAAAATAGAAAGGAAATTACTGAGTTTGAAGGGTGAAAAAGACCTAATACCGTATTATCATTACAAAATCAAATTGAAGACAAGGGTTTTGCCTAAATAAAACAATTAAAAACTGTTTGATTATGACTGTAATATGTTTTCGTGTTACAAACTAATTAACAAAGACGTCTTGAGTTAGGATTATAGCACAAGCGATGCCTGTCATGAATTAACAAAAAACATAACTCAACTTAATACAAAGTTTTATTTGGATATATTCTCAATTATTTGATTCCAATTGAACAGTCAGTCCAATTCGGCATGGTCCTTGACCTTGATAAAGGGTTTTTTTTTTTTTTTTTTTTTTTTTATGAAGGTAGGGTTTTTGCGTGGAGTGGAGGCGTGGGGCAAGTCCTTTAATTTTTATATATTTTTAGTAAAAAATAAAGCCAATAAGACTCTATTGATTTATTTATTTCATAATTAAATCTTTATGTTTTGTATTTGATCGATGAATTATACAAACACATATGGTTTGGATAAGAACAACATTCATATATCTTTCATATTCAAGTCACTTTTTAAATGTGTTGAAATCATTTGGGAGACTTTTGCGGGTGTTATTGTTTTTTAATTATCACCTGTAACGATGTGTTTGTGGTTGTATTAGCTATTTCAACCCCTCCTTGTGGTCTCCTTCACTATTTCCTAGTTTTGTATTTTTATTATTATTAATTGTCTACATTTCTTTTTTCATTTTTTCTGAAATGTAATTGAGATTTAAGTACATGGAATGGCGGAATTAGGATGTTAATTTTGAGAGGCAAACTAAAATAACAATTTATTCTAAGAATAATATATTTGTACTCATCATTTAATTTAATTTCTAGATATTATTATTGTCGAAAACATCTTCTTTTTTTTTTAAAAACGACGTGTTTCGAAAATTATTTTAAAATCGATAAATAATGGGAGTCGCCACCAATCTTTTATTCGGTGTGATTGGATCACCACAAAACGTTTTTAAAAAACCGTTTTGAAAACATGTAGGTTTTCGAAATCCAAAAAAATAGGTTCGGGAGTCGGTTACGCATGAGGAAGAATTAGTACCCTCATACGCCCAAAATTGGTACCATATTGATTATTTTCGGGTCTTGTTTGTAAAATTTTAAAAGCTTGAATAAAGCTTAAAATACGATCCTTGAATGCATGAGTTACGTTTAAGAGAAATCGAGTTTGTTTGGAAGTCCCGCTATTTCAAAGTAATCGAGGAAGAAAGTTGCGTCCAGTGAGTTAGGACACAAAATTTCGAGATCCAGAAATAACGAGCTTTCCTTTGTAAAACTTTTTAAATTTTGGAAAAATGATGTTTGATTATCTCGATTCGAAGAAAGGTTGCACCTAGTAAATTAAGGCGCAAATTTTCAGAATCGAAGATAAGGAAACATTGTCTCGATTAAGGGTATTCGATTATTTCGATTTGAAGAAAAATTGCACCTAGTAAGTTAAGGCGCGAATTTTCAAAACTCGAAATAAAAGAATATTGCCTCGATTTTAAAGTTTTTATGAAAACAATTTTGAAAACAAACATGCGAGTTTAATAAGCAGTTAATAATGGATATTAAATAACACGAAGTAAGATAATTAAGAAGATAAATGGTAAGCAAAAAATAAAAAATACAAAATACAAGTGCATAATAATTAAAATTAAATGCAAATATTGATGAGGAAGAAAAATGATGCAATCGGAGTTGAAAATGAGATTTTTTGGATACTCAGTGGCAAAATTGTAATTTTGGATTCTCTGGGGTAAAATGGTAATTTTGGGAAAATTTGGGGTTTAAAATGGAATTTTAGACATCCGAAGGTAAAACGGTAATTTTAGAAAGCTTCGGGATCAAAAATAGAATTTTTGGAGGTTTGGGGGTAAAAATGGAATTTTAGAAAGCTTCGAGGTCAAAAATGAAATTTTTGGAAGTTTGAGGGTAAAAATGTAATTTTTGGAAGTTTTGGGGTCAAAAATGGATTTTTTTGAAGTTCAAGGGTAAAAATATAATTTTCGAAAGTTTCGGGATCAAAAATGGAATTTTGGATAGTTTAAGGACCTCCAGGGAAATAAAACCAAAAATAAGTGACACATGGTAGCCCTTCAGGCGTGCTGTAGTCAAAGGACTAATTTGAAAACCATGAAAAATTTTTGGGCCAATTTTATAATTAAACATGACTTGATTAAGGATAAAATTAAAACAAATTAAAAATAAGAGGGACCATTTGCATAAATAAGCCAAAATCATGACACGTGGCAGCTCTTGGTGTTTTCAAAAGGTCAAGGGATTAAATTGAAAAACATTAAAAAATACTGGGCCAATTTACAATTAATTTAAAAGTACAAAAAGGACCAAATTGAAACAATCAAAAAATGCAGAAGGACCTAATGCATAAATAACCAATTTCATAGAAACATGCGGATCCTAGGTCGGATCTCGGATCAGCCATGGTAGAGGTTTGAAACGGCATCGTTTTGGCCCCTAAGATCAAACACCAAAACGGCGCCGTTTGGATGTGAGTACTTAAACCAAGTTTTGTTTCAAATTTTCATTTTGTCTTTCATTTCTAAAAAAAAAAAAAAACCCTCTTCTTTTTGCTCTCATGTTCTCCTAATGTCCGACCATCGGGAACCCATGTCCGGTCGCCTCCGTTGCAGCCACGCACTGCAATCGCATGCCGGTTCGTCGCCGATCATCGCGTACGTCCTACCATCCAACATCCACGCGTCGTCTGAATTACTTAGTAGAGTTTGACTTGGAAGTTATCCTACTGCTTGGTATGCTCGCTCGAATATTGCCTGCTAGGTATTAATTCTAAAACAATTGTATGGGTTGGTGGATAAGAAAATTTCTGTTGAATTGAAAATGCTTCTCAAAGAGAGTCAGTAACCGTATATTGATTTCTCAAAAGGGTTCGTAACCCATTACAAGACTTTCATTTTGGCTTTATAGCTATTTTCACAATGATTATAATTTGTTCTTTGCAACTAAATGCGCATCTTTTCCTTGCAGGTAAAAATGATAGTGGTAGCTATGGCAGTCGGCGGTGCAGGAGCAAGTTGAAGCTGGAGGTGGCAACTTGGGTCTGATTAATGCTGACGTGGCACTCTCCGATTGGTTGGGGTTGAGGTTGCAAGTGGCTAAATGATGGGTAGTATAATGGGTCAAGGGTTTGGGCTTGTATTTTGGGTAGTGAAAAGGATATTGGGCTAACCGAAATTGGTCTAATTGAGCTTTTGTAATTTGGACTTTGATTTTAAAGGGTTTGTAAATTTGGACATTAATTTATTTTAATTTTATTTGGGTTTTTAATTTTAATATTAAGTTTTTACATCCATTTAAATTTGATTAAATTTAAATTTAAAGCAAATTTAAATTTAAATTTAAAGTAAATTTAAATTTAAAAAAATAAATTTAAACCTAATTTTAAAATCAAAGCTTGATTCAAAATTTGAACACGGTTAAAATTGGGCTTCAACAATTATTTTTTTCTTTGGGGGATGTTTCCTCTGATCAGCCCCTTACCTAACAGAAGAATTATCATAACAGGCCAAATAATTTTCTCTAATTATTACAGAAACGTGAGTTGAAAGCTAAATAATTTTATAGGCCAATTTGTCAAGCAAAATGCAGTCCCAACCTTTATCAGCCATTTAAACAATTTGTGAGATTAAAAAAAGTCAACCAAATTGAAATTTTAGAGCAGATATGAGACTCATTTGATCATTTTTAAGGGAAGATGGGTAAAATAATTAAGTAAGCCAGGTAAGTCAAAGTCGACTTTCAATCTTTCCTAAGTATCTTATTTGCTTTTAAATTATATTTCCTTTAAATTGTTTTCACTTCTCTTTTATTAAAAAAAAAAAAAACCCTAATTTTAAAATAAAAATTCAAACCTATTTAAAATTAAACCTCAAGCATATATATTAAAATTAGAAGGTTGAACGTGCTTGGCTCAATCAACCGCTCTCAAATTAAGCTTTATCTACTACTTTACCAGCATGAATATGATCTCCACCAAATATACGTAAAGCTTTAGTGCTTAAGCAGGCAGACTGGACCTCAGCCCCATCCATCCTATCAACATCTCAACTTAAAACCAATTTGTACGCAAAATAAATATAGTATAAAATAGAATCCATTGAAATGGAGGACCCGTTCCATGGTATTGAGAGGCTACATGCAGCCAAGCCAATTACGTAATCAGAAATACAAACAATCTGACTTTTCACCGTCATAATGGATGTGCTTGTTAGCTAGTTGTCTGTCCAATATATACTGCATTTGCATGTAATTCAGAAGGTCAATGCACATTGTTCTTTTTTTTTTTTCTTCATTTACTTTCTCCAAATAATATGTATTTGATAGAAAAGGCAGCCATCAAACAGTTTTGGACTAATTACTGATAGCTGAAACAAAAACATTTTAGACTTTTCAGTACCCCAAACTCTATATAAAGAGACCCAGAGATAGGGCACTAATATATCCCACAATAAACCCCAATTAAATTACAATTCACACATTGGTGAGCCATCCATGGCATTGCCACGTCTTCAAATCCTTGTAGCACTTTCCTTGGTGCCTTTTCTTCTTTTTCCGGTTGCTTTAGGATATAGGGCTAATGATGTGAGATCATGGTGCAGGAAAACTCCTAACCCACAGCCGTGCGAATATTTTTTGAGCCATGATCCCAAAAACACCCCAATCAAAGATGAGCCCGATTTTTTCCAAATCTCCATGCACCTCGCTCTAGAGCGTGCCGCACAAGCAGAAAGTAACACGCATTCATTGGGCCCTAAGTGCCGAAATGAACGTGAAAAGGCCGCATGGTCCGATTGCGTAAACCTGTATGAGTTAACCATCCTTCGTCTCAACAAAACTGTTGATTCCGGCACCAATCTCAACAAGGATGATGCTCAAACATGGCTCAGCACGGCTTTAACCAATCTAGAAACATGCCGGACCGGGTTTATGGAACTCGGGGTCCCGGATTATCTTCTTCCCATGATGTCTAACAACGTTTCCCAGTTAATTAGTAACACCCTGGCTCTCAACAAGGCACCTTACAAGGAACCAACCTACAAAGATGGGTTCCCGACATGGGTGAAACCCGGTGACAGGAAGCTGTTGCAGTCGTCGTCGCCAGCTTCTACGGCGAATATCGTCGTGGCCCAAGATGGTTCAGGGAATTATAAGACGATAAAAGACGCTATATCCGCTGCTTCGAAGCGGTCCGGTAGTGGAAGGTATGTGATATACGTTAAGGCAGGCACATACAAGGAAAACGTTGAGGTAGGAAGCAAGCTGAAAAACATCATGATGGTGGGCGATGGTATAGGGAAAACCATAATCACAGGGAGCAAAAGCGTCGGAGGAGGATCCACAACGTTCAATTCAGCCACGGTTGGTGAGTAAACTTTTGGGATTTTCGCATGATTTTCTTACAAGTGCCATGGGATGGGGGTGTAGCTTGCGATAAAAGGCAGCCAATAATAGCAGGGAAAACCTCTTGATAGTTACTGGGTTTAGACTGGGTACCAACTAGGCAACCAGTATAATAACTAGAGACTAATTAAGAAGTCTCCGAAAATTATTTTCCTCAGCGTTAAGTTTTAATACATAATTAAATAACTTTGGCAACAAATAAACCGGCTTAATAAGAATTTGACTAAGTCCTAATTGAATTCAATTAAGCATAACTTATATATAGCTTAGTACATGCATAAAAGTAATAGTAGTAGTGCTAACAAGGAAAAAATATCAACCCTAAAAGTCTAAGATTAATGAGGCACCTAATTTTGTTCAACTATTATTTTCTTATGAAAAATAATTGTATCTAAGATACAATTAAGTTTTAATTCGATCCACGTCGAATTTGTTGCAATTAAAAGAACATTACATCAAAAAAATTATAAACATAATTATCAAATAACATATCACATATATGATTTCGTTTTTAACAGGTGACAGGGACGTAGTTAGAGGGAGTGGTTGGGTCTCGATCACCCTTAAAATAGAAAATATTTCATTTATGCTCTTTAAATTTTTTAAAATTTAAAATTAGTAAAAGTAAAATTACACTTTAACCCCTAAAATGATAAAAAAAATTGATTTAATCTTTTAAAAATTATAAAGATATAGTCTATTAAAATGATGAAATTATATTTTTACTATCGTAAAAATTACAATTTAATTTCGACTCTTAAAATTTTTTTAGGTTCTCCCCTTATTTTTAATACATACATAAAAATATTTAATTGCTACATCGATAATGAATTAACAATAAACGATATAATCTTTATTATTTTTTTCGTAAAATTTTATTAAAAAATGATAATAAAAATATAATTTTATTATTTTGATAGTATATATTCTTTTATATTTTTAAAAAGATTAAAGTAAAATTATATTAAACCCGTAGCTACGCAGTACATGAAAGTGACATGCGTTTTGTTGTCAAGGAAAGGATTTTAAAACTATTACAGCATGAAATCATCAATTTGATTGATGTGATAGGATCTGCAATAAATAAATTTCTTCAATTTCTAGATTGAAGACAAAACGGTCAACTTACGTTCTTTTTTATTATTTTAATTTCTTTTTTATAATAATGTCGAATTTCAGCCGTTGTTGGAGATGGGTTCATTGCTCGTGGTATTACGTTCAGAAACACCGCTGGTCCTACTAACCATCAGGCAGTGGCTCTACGTTCTGGCTCCGATCTCTCGGCGTTCTACCAATGCAGCTTCGAAGGGTACCAGGACACCCTTTACGTCCATTCCGAAAGGCAATTTTACAGAGAATGTGACATCTACGGGACCGTTGATTTTATATTCGGCAACGCAGCCGCTGCGTTACAAGACTGCAACATATACGCACGCAATCCCCCTAACAAGACCAACACCGTGACGGCTCAAGGCCGGACCGACCCAAACCAGAACACCGGAATTATAATCCACAACTCTAGAGTTACAGCAGCTTCCGATTTGAAGTCAGTGCAAAGCTCGGTGAAAACATATCTAGGGCGGCCATGGAAACAATATTCGAGGACGGTTTTCATGAAAACGTATCTGGATAGCTTGATTAACCCGGCCGGTTGGATGGAATGGGATGGTAATTTTGCACTTAGTACGCTGTATTATGGGGAGTACATGAACACTGGCCCCGGTTCGTCCACGTCCAATAGAGTCAAATGGGGAGGCTACCATGTTCTTACGAGCGCAAGCGAGGCGTCAAAGTTCAGCGTCGGTAACTTTCTGGCTGGGAATTCTTGGTTGCCGGGCACCGGTGTGCCTTACACTTCAGGGCTTTAATTGCTTGTAAAATAAATAACAGGGTTTAATGGCCTCAATATTGTACTAAAAACGCTATATTCATAGAGTTGCCATCAATTCTTCGTGTAACGTTCTGAAATCTTTGTTAATGAATAATAAAGTTGAATTTCATCCATTGTGTACGGTTGAATTTTGTTTGATTCTCGTAGTTGGGATGTTCAATGGTGCGTGTGTTAGTTAAGATATCAACATCGTTAAATCAGGAACCTGAACAAGTATTTCTTCAAAAGATGAGTTGGGTTTGTCTGTCAGACATCTCTAATAAAAAACAACTAACTAGATTAGGCTTTGGTTATTGTTTGGTTGGTCGATTCATTTCTCAGGTAGACAAATTAATTTATGTTTGCAAATGACAATAGTTCGTTTTCAATCTATGACTTTTATGTTTTGTAGAAAACTCAAATATCTGGATTCTTCGGATTTCCAAACAATATATTTTTTCACATTGCTTTCACATTAACTAATCCAAATAAACGCGGGTTTGAATGACTGGTGTGTAATTATTTGCGATTAATATAAAAATAACCATTGAAATCCATTTTGTCCGGACCCAACCAAACGAAAAAACCAAACAAAAACATATTTTAAGTTAAATTTACTTAATTTAAAATATCTTTTACAAAAAACCATTAAAAAACAAACAAGCTCAAATACTAAAACTAAGCCCAAACCCTAATAAGCCCAAATACACTAAAAGTGTAGAAACCCTAATCTGCTAAATGTTGAAGCTTCAGTCGCCTCTGCCCCCATGCCTCTGCCACGTCAGCAGCCGTCAACACCCACCGTCGTCGCCGATTCCGTCGGATCCAGACTCCACGATCCGCACGTCACACGCCTGTACCGAAAAATCTGGAGAACTTTGTTGTAAATAGGGTTATAAAAAACCTATAATCAAATGTAACGGGGACGGAAAAAAGACACGGAAATTATACGCAAAAATACAATACTTAAACAGAGATTTTTGGCAGCCAAAATTTTACAAATACAGCAGTAAAAGGATTGTTTTGTTTCGAGGTATAATCAATTGTGTATTTTCATTTGTTTGTTTATTTCATGTATAGTATATATTTTTATGTATTTCTATTTCTATTTCAAACAAATAGTTAAACGAACCGTATAGAAAATAAAAAATCAAAGTGGGCTCACCTTCGGTCGCCATCTGCTGCTGTCGTGGTCACGAGGAGAGGAGAAAATCGTTTTTGTGTTTCAAAATAAACCCCAAAGGCCGAAACTTTCAAGGGAGATTTGAAAATCGTAAGGGCGAACTTACTGGATTTAAACCCCAGATCTAGTACGAGGAATAAATAACGACGCAAATGGGGGTTTTCTTTGGGGCATCCGACCACCGGACACGGTGTTTACCGTCATCGGCGTCGGTGGTCGCGTAAGAACATGGTGGCCGGCGCTGAAGGAGTGTGGAGAGGAGAGAGAAAAAAAGGGTTTTAGAAGTTTTTTTCTAAAATGAAGAGAAAATGAGATTTTTAAAAAAAATGTTTATGTTTTACACTAAAGCCCGAACGGCCCTACCCGTGACCCATGACCCGCTCTTTTTTTAAGAGAAGGGCTAATTCCACATTTAGCCCTTCCCTTTTTTTTGTTCCTTAATTTAATTTTTATTTTATTTATTTTTCCTCAATTAGGCCCGAAAACTTGTAATTTTTTTTAATATTGTAATCCTTGACTCAAATTTGTTTTTTTTTTTTTTTTTTTTTTGTATCTTAATCTGTAATTTTATTATTTGTCCCATTAAATCCTCCCCATATCGTTTTATTATATTCACAGATTTTTTTTAGTCTATTTTTACCTTTCTTTTATATTCATATTATTTAAATTATTTGTTATGTTTTTCCTTTGTTGTATATGCATTCGGTTTCTTTATATAGAATCTACAATATATGTATTTTTTATATATAGTATGTATATATATATATTTGCCATATACCTGCTGTTTCTTTAAATTGTATATATATAGTTTTATTCTTTTTATATAGTATGTATATATATATTTGCCATATACCCACAGTTTCCTTAAATTGTATGTATATATACAACTTTTCTTAGTATGTGTGTGTATATTTTATTCTGTATGTTATGTTAATTTGATTACTAATTTTCTTTTTTCATCCATAGGTATATTTTTAATTGTTTGTATTTCATTCGTTCATTGGTATGACTTAGGATATTTCTCCTAGTTATTGCACGTACACATTATGAAATTGTATTGAGTCTTGATGACATTTTTTATTATTTTTTGTTTCATCATTAAACATCAATCATTTTAATACGGTTTTTTTTAAAGAAATATTCAGGTTTCGACAAAGTAAAAATTTTTTTGAATTAAGGTAATGTTATTATTTCGGGAATTTGAAAAGATCGTGTACTAACTCACTGGATGCGGTTTTTTTTGAACCGAGATAATTAAATATCTTTTTGAAATTTTAAATACAAGATATTTTGAAAAGCTCGTTAATTTTTAAAATTCGAATTGTTATGTCCTAATTTACTGTATGTGACTTTTTCTCGATTAATTTGAAATAACGAGTTTTCTTCGGAAACAAAATTTGTTTTCAAAATGAAATAAATGTGACATTCATGCATTTAAGGATCACGATTTAAATTTTTCTCGATTTTTTAATTTTCAACTAATAAGATTTCGAATAATCGATTAGGTACTAATCTTTCTTTATGCGTAATCGACTCTCGAATCCGTTTTATGGTTTCAAATACCAAAATTATTTTAATGATTTAAAAGAAAAAAAAAATTGAAAAGTGACCCAATTACACTTGTTTTAAAAAATTATTGATAGCGACTCCATTTTCATTTGCTAAAATATACATCGAGATTTATTTTTGTTTTTTTTTTAAAATGACTTCGACAATAACGGTGACGATAAAATTAGATACTATAATGATATTGTAATGTGAGACAAGTTAAACGCACTATCCATCTAACTCTATACTGACTTAGTCAGTCTTTTGATTTTTTTAGCATTTCGGTACTTAATTTCTTTTTTCTTCTCTATTTTTTGGATTATAATTAGCCCACGTTAATAAAAACTTGAACTAATTAAAGATTGCCACGGAGCTTTTTTCTATATTTTTGTTTTTGTTTTCTTTTGGTTTAAAATTATATTTATTTAAATTTAATTTCATTAGTAAAAATATATTTTTAATTCTCTCTTTCTCCACCTCCTCTTTTCTTCGTCTTCTTATCCAACACAAAATTATTGTTGAAAAATGAAATCTTTTTCTCCATTACCACAGAACTATATCCATATTCATATCGTAGCAATTATCACATTACACAAAAACAAAAACCTAAAGGAAAGACAGCAAAAAGCGACGAAATTCAGATATTCTAGATATTGTTTGATTAACTTGAATGGTGATAGAAAAACTTATGAAAACGAGAATGAATATTTTTAAAATTAAAAACAATTCAACTCAGAAATACTCGATTTTGATATTGAAGTTTCAAGATTGATTTGTATATGTTCAACAATCTAAACTTCTTTTGAAAAAACAAAAAGTGAAGGTTGAAAATAAAATCATACTCAAACAATCAAAATGGCGGCTAAGGAGGGTGAAATCTATTTTTAATTTATATATACATATGGGATAATATTTGATGCATCGTCATCCCGTGCACCATCAATGAATCATATTAAATCAAATCATCAATAAGTAAATTAATAAAATCTTTGATTACTTATAAAAAAAATATTGATAAATTTATTTAATATAATTAAAATTAATTAATTTTTTTTATTTCATCCCTATATATCGACATAGCATAGCTTCTCTAAATTTAAATTTAATTTCATTGCTATTTAAATAAAATTAAATAAATTTGATTATTGCTTAATGTGGTTGATTGATGGTGTATGAAATTGATACATCAAACATTATCCTTATATATACATTTTTAGATGTTATATTTTCTTTTTCTGTATTTTTTATATATTTTTTTCAAGTTCATATATTTGATTCTTATAAAAATGCAATGTGGAGCCTTTTTATTGTCTAAAACTATTTCATGTTGTCAAAAAATTGGACCGATTGATGATATTGCATTAAGATGGGTCGAACATAGATAGTAGGCCTTAAGCCCAATTAACAATATTGCATTAAGCTCCTTTGTTTTGGGACTCATCACATAGTTGTTTAGAAACGATTTTGAAACTGAATTTGAGATATCGAATGGTTGGAAAAAGGATTACAAATTTTATTTAAGATTTTCTCAGAATACATAAATCTAGAGGAAACAGAGAGAAGGCAGTCAAAGCAGTTTATAAAGAAGACGGATTTTGATAGTAGGCTTAGGGTGGATTTGGATGGGCGTTGATATTACTTATAGTTAATGTAAAAACAACGGTGGTGAAAGATTAAATAATATAAAGTAAGCTAACCGCACCGTATCGCCATCCAAACCCACGCTTAATTTACTTACCAAATTATAATTATAATCATATATATGATGAGCTTGGATGTGTTTTGTGAAAGGATAAAGTTCTGGTGAAGAAAGGTGATAGATTTTTATGTCAGCTTTGTGAAGGAATCAGCATATCTTGTGAAGTTGATGGAGATTACATATTTCAGAACATTACATTCACTGCCTCCCTTCTTTTATGACTAAAAAAATAAAGTAACTGATAAAGTTGCCACCTTTATATTGGAGAAAATAAAACCCAATACATTAATCATGAATACTCTTTCGGAAGCTGGGCAGGCTCATTCAATCTGGGAAAACGAAAAAGGTCAAAGTTATTGAGGAAATGGAGAGAAAATTAAGAACATGAAGTAATAAAGAAGAGCTTTACGTTTGGTTTTTCGGCAAACTGAGAGAAGAACAATCAGAACCACTACACCTGCCAATACACCCACGATTATTGCTACTGTTTTCCCCACATCATCTTCGTGGGAGGAATCTACACACACACAGCCAATGTTATAATAATCAGAATTATTTAGCTTCCTATGCCTATACTTACAGACCGTACTTCTTTAGTTTTTTAACAATAAATTGACATAACAATCGGATAACCATGGCTGCCACTACCAAATTTGTGCTTATATATTAAGTTTCAAGTTGAGAAAAAGTGCTTTATGTAGAGAAATTCTGAAAGAAGAGTGCAAGGTTTTAGCCTTAGGGGGAATCTTTCCACTATTTAGGGTTAGGTCATGGTTATTCCAATATTCCCTCAACTGCTTTATTGGTCAGCCAAGAATGCTGCTTTTAAGCCAAGTTCTTTTTCGAAATGAAAGTGGGAGATGGTGGATTCTCGATATGTGGAATTGACCTTAACCGAATATAACACTTTCTTTTTCATATCTATCAATAGCAGTAGGAGATCAATTAAGATGTTGCTAACCCTTCCAAGTTATTCCCTTATAATGAAAAAAATATTTTTAAAATTTTAAAAATTAATTAATTACTAATAGATGTGGATTAGAGTAAATGGGGTTTTCAAGGATATGAATTGCACCTGGAGTGAGTTCAGCATAGTAGCCGGATGCCCAGTATCGAGCGTAACACTGCCCTAGGTACACACCAGCAGCTGCAGCTGATCCACATAAACTCTTAAGTTTGGCCACAGCATCCGAAAGACATGCAGAGCAATCAGAGGAGCTCAAGTCCCCCAAACACTGAGAAAACCCTTCCACCAACCCTGAGGAACTGACTTTGAAACCAATAGCCGACTGCAAGTCAGCTAGAACATCATCTCTACGCCTAAAGAACTCCACATCGTTGTTAACACTTCTACTGCATTTCTTGAACATCAGAGTCGTATCGGGACTCCCCAAGAAATTACTATGCTCATATCTTAAATAGCAGCCTTCGAGTTGTACTGAAGCGCCGTAAGAGTTGGAACATACCAAGCCTATCTGGTTAACGGCACTTCGCATACATCTTGAGCACTCAAACATCGGCAAATCACCCCTGCACTGGTACAAGCCATATATGGCGCCTTCAGGAGGGGTTGAGCTTCCATTTCCAAGAGCATACGCATTGTAAGACACTTGAGAGGATGAGCTAACGACTGATGATAGAAAAGAGTTGAGGTTACCTTCAAATGGGGAGTTTGGTGCGTACTTTTCTTGAGAGCAGCCAGCGTAGATTAAGACATAAGCTTGAACCAAATGACCAAAGCAACTAAGAGACAGCAAGTGAATGAAGAGTGTAGGGAGTCCCAAGGCTTTGATAGTTTTGTGAGTGGAGTGTGATTCAAAGCTCCCGAACATTTTGTTTCTTTGTTCTCCCTTGTTTTTCTTTTCCCAATTTGGCTTTCTCTTGGTTCTTTTTGTTTTGTGCTCTGTTTTAGTGGTGAAGAGGTGAGGGAGGGAATGATCGCTTTTTTGCTCTCATTTCTTTTCCCAGCTTACCTATTAAGAAAGGCCCCATTTGAGCTTCCTTGGGCTACTCAAATTTCAACTTTATCTCGGAGTAAAATATCCTAAAAAGTAGACCATATGCCGTTGCTTCCATTTCTAGCCAACAGCTCGTTGCATCCTATTTGGGCTCCTAATAAGGCTGTTGCGACCTTTGATGCCATTGGGCAGGGACAGCAAGCAGCCCATTATCTTACAAAAGAAGAATAGGGCTTCTTCACTCTCAAGTGTTTTAACCATATTGGGACCAGTTTCGTTGGGGTTCTCATGTGAGTTGTGTAACTATGGTCAAGCATGCTCAGGTTCACCCCCACATAAGCATAACGAGCTTGTATTTTTCTCAAACAGAGAAAAAAGAAAAAAGAAAGAAAAGAAAACAGCAAAATTGAACCAAATATGAATAGATGCACATGGCAGTCTGGATCAAGTAGGGGGGTAAAAAATGGAGCACATGGTCCAGGGAGCTTTCTGTGGCAACTGGCACAGGCCATCACACTCTCGAAAGGACCCGTTCTTACGCATCCGAAGTCTTGTGGTGCAATTCCCTCAAGATTCGCCACTCCCACCTTCAAGATGCGTGATATTGACATTTATGGTGACAAACACTGTGCTGGCTCTTTTCCATTAAGTTTGGTTTTTATATTTTATTCCTTTTATTTTTAAATATCTAAAAGGAAATAAATAAATAAAAATTAAAGGTCCAGTTTTTAGTCAATTCCTTAAATCAAACTATCAAAATCAATTAACTCGATTATTGCCATTCTTTGCTAAAGTAGAGAATAGACTTACATTGTTAGAATACGACCAAAATTATAACTGAAAATCTTTTATGTTAAAGGCACCTATTACTTTACCCAAATTCTACCTGAAAGAGTTTTATATTTATTATTACTAAACATGCTAAAGCACTTATTTCATTTTTTTAAAATTTTTTAAGGTATTTATTGAAAAGAATTCAATAATTAATTTCACATTTATAAACATATTAAAAAAATAGATATTAATCACGAATTTTAAAATTATTTTATACTCAGAATAAAAATCAAACTTCCGACCATTAATTATAATAAGAGTCACCTAACTCTCATCTTCCACTAGCGTTGGCAGAATGCAAATACTGCATTTTTAATATTTATTTTAGCACTTTCTGACAAATACTACAAGCAAATAAACAGTTACAATAACGGAAAAACCTAACATGTCCTAACCAATTTCATTTGTCTACTGTAGCATTATTTTGGACATAATTATTTATAATCTTGGAGGGAAAAAATATATATTCTCAATGAGTGAACACCTAAAAAAGTGAAAATCCAAAGGTAAATAAATTCGCTACTAAAACAAAAATTCCGGGGACATCGTAATCACAATCATTAACCAGAATTAATTATCGTCATCATCAACTACTACTTTTACTACCACCACCGTTCTCTCAATGGTGGCGCTTCCACGATATTTTCCTTCCTCCGGTTCCCTCTGCGATCCGGGTCTGGACCTTCTCAAACTCGGAGAACCGGCAAGGAATGGTGATTCCACCTTGGTGGCTAAATCCATATTCCTCTTCGGCTTTTTTCAAGAGCTCGCAGAACAAAGGGTGGTTAAAGTAAATAACCGGCACCAAAACTCTATGAAAGTCACCGTCTTTTTTACCAACGTAGACGGCTAAGTGCCCTTTCGGAACTTCCATCGGTTCCTCTTTGATGGGGTCTTGATCAATGGGAACATAACCCGACCCAGGTTTCACTGAGCATAGTGATTTGGCTCTTTCTGTCAAACGGCGACCCCAACTGATAAGCTTGGACAGAGGCTTCGAGTTACAAAAGGATCCAGCATGAGACGGGGGAGGGTACCCAGGTGGGTTCCGAGGTTCGCTGATGAAGCATCTGGAGATTCGGACAAGCCGTTTCCCGATCTTGAATCCTCTTATCTTTCTCATGGATCGTGCCTGATCGGAAACAGAAACAACTTCAAGCAAAAAAAAGAAGAAGAGGAACTTGGAATTAAAAGGGCTTGGTTAGAACGAAAAAGAAGCTTAGGAAAAGGGCCATGGATCGGCGATGGACATGGTAAGGCGAGAGAGAGTAAAGGCAAACTTCAGAGAGAGACGTTGGTATGTTAGACATCCTTATTCCTCTCTGCAACTGAGTATTTCATTCGAAACGATATCCACATGAAGAAAGTAAGCCTTATTTTCTTATAGTCCGGCCCTCACTAAAAATCTTGGGTAGGTGCAGACAGAATAGGGAGATGAAGGACTTGTTTTATAAATAGAAAGTGAAGCAGTGAAAACCCTTCATAGGTTAAAAAGGAAAAAGGAATTCGCAAGGGTGGTCAACGGGAGGACTAAATAGAGTTTAAGAGGGGCTGTGCAGGGTCACCCTCACGCGTAATAATGTGTTCCAAACCTTTTTTTTTTTTTTTGGATAACTGGAGAAGGTCATCACCGTTGGATTGACATTTTGTTCCCGTCCCCGTCCCCGCGTTGAAAAGGAACTGAACTAATAATTTAATATATAAAAATGAAATCTCTCTAATTTTTTATTAATGATAAATGCTTATTTTTATTTAATTATATTTATGAATATCTCGACAAGGAATACGGTTTTATAGTTTTAATTTTTTTTGAATAATATAAGAATATTCAGATATCCTTAGTCAAATCAAATTTATATTGGAATTTTATTGTGGCTCACAACGATATAGGGCTGTAGTCCCTAGAATGCTGAAATAGCATCAAACTTCAAAGCATTAGGTTCCATGCGTAAGGTTGCATGGCCTCCGACGAATTATCATTTGCACCCCCTTTTTTTTTTTTTTTTTGTACTTTTATCTCCTAATTATTGGTTTCTTTGGAGATTTTCTCCAAGGAATTTGATTTTTCTTGAGCCTTGTGTACTTCTTTTTTTTTTTTTTAATTCAGATTAATTTGGGACTTATTTTGTCTACTTTTTAATCTTTCTTTTCATGTTTTTTTAGTCGTTCTATGATTTCATGGTTCAAGAACTACGAGTTTAATTAAGTTTTTAATTCGGGTTATGATGGTTGAATTCAGTGGGAATAATAACATGACTCTGACTCTTTTAAAATGAATTTTTTTTTGTTGAGGTTTATTTATAATTTATAAAATTTTAAAATAAAAGTAAAATGTATTTCGATCTCTCAAAATGAAAAAATTGATTTATTTCTTTAAAAATTATAAAGATATAAATTATTGAAATGATGAAATTACATTTTTATTACCGTAAAAATATATAATTTAATTTTGACTTCTAAATTTTTTTTTTTTTTGGCTTCACCCCAATTGAATCCTTTGATTCAAACATGATCGTTCGAGTTTTAAAATATGCTTTGAATTTTACAAATTCGAAAAAAGTTGAGATTAAATCTTGGATCTATACCTTGTTGGCCTGTTTCATAGGTTTTATGTTTTTTCTTCTTCTGTCGTATGGATTCAAACTAGATTTGTTTGTGGGTTGTATTATTCATCTAGGCCCAATTATCCACTCAAAATTTGAAAATGTTTGAGCAAAAATATATTAGGTTCAAAAATGGACTTGGTCAAAAAACTTAGGTCCCGATTTATTTTTAAATTTATAATATTTTATATTTTGTAATTTAAAATACATAAAAAAAAAAACCTATATTAAATATATAATATTATTCTAATGTAAACATTAAAGTAATGTTAAGATGATTATATAAAAAATTATATAAAGTTATTAAATATTAATATAATATATATAATTAAAAAATAAAAAATAACATGAGTAAACTTAAAATGAGCTTAGGTTAGTTTTTTAAGAATATGGGGTGGGCTTTGATAATATTTTAAACTCATATTTCAGGTTGGACCAAACTTATATAAATATAAAATATGTTAATATCATGTTGAAATCCGAACTAATCAAACCCACGATGACTTGTAATCCAAACCTTCATGACCGCTTGAGAACCTTTAACCTTCTTTTTACTTCACTTTATTGCGAACTATTGAATCAAACAATCATTTGTTGAAATAAAGAAATCTTCAAAAGAACCTATCCGAAGTTATTTGAATTATTTTTATCATACATATTTATTTCTTAACAATGTATCTTTAAAATTAGACTCGTAATCCTTTTATAGGAATACAAGATTCCTTATCAACAGACGCTTAATATTTATCCATAAAATTACTGAAAATTTTAAACCAATTGAATAAATTACAAAGTCAAACCATATTCATAATTCAGTAGTTGGCTTATAGAATTAAATTTTATACGTACGTAAGAGTTCATGGTCCTTGATTATTACTTGCCTGGCAATTTTACTTTTATTGGAGAAGAATTCAGTATAAGCAACGAGTAGCATTTGGTGCAAATACTTAAACTAGAACTGTTTTTTTTTTAAATAGCAATACATGAGTATAATATAAACATATTATTGTTTTTATTACTGCTTTTTGTTTGTGTTACAAGGTACAGACGTCAAGCTTTTATTGGTTAGAAAAGAAAAAAAAAAAGAGTAAAATTCTCAAAGGTTTTGGCCCATGGTTTTTTTTTGGAGGGTGGGGGTTGTTAGCTTCATATACATACTCTTCTAGCAGCTACGGAGCTCAAACTCTGATGTAATCTCTTCTGTTGGTTATCGTTCTATTTTCTGTGTCTATTATAGACATAATTTTCGTCATCGATTGGGAACTCCTTCAAGTTACATGAAAACTTGTTGTAGGGATAACCTGTAGTTTTAGGTACTTTTATGTTAGAGAAGAGTAGAACAGTACCGGTATTATCTTTTACATATTGAACTAAGTACTAAATGTAGGGATAACTCATAGTTTTAAGTACTTCTTATGTTTTACATTGACAAAAGCGTAGGGTTTCTTCAAAAGTGCTTTATTTGCAAACTTGTTCATTGTCCAATAAGTTAATGTACCCATATTCCTTGGAATTACCTCAATTACATATTGTTGTTACCTGGTATATATCAAACTAAGCTCCCCAAATGCATTCTTTCACTCTTAATTTCTCAAGACTAACAGATTCCCACATTAATTTGCTTCTACATACCAAAACTCTGGTTTCTTTTAGTTGTTTCATTTACCATTTTGGTTTCTTGCACTATACATTAATGTACCCATGTTCCACGAAATACCCAGTTACTGTTTCCTTTGGATATTGTTATTTGGACAAGTTGATTATTATTTCTATCCATTTGAAGTAATGCTATAAAATTTTGTTAGGAATTTAGGAGAATTAAGGGAAATATAAGCTCAATGAGGGAACATGCAGAGCTTCTGAGTTCTGATATCAGTGAGTTCAAGGTAGTCATTTTCTTAAATCTGTTACTCTAATTCCCAATACTATGTTGTTCCCAAAGTTCACTATATTTGCTTTCATGTAGGCATCTGGGGGTATGTCACCGAGAATGCGAATGCAATTACTTTGAGAGCGAGCGGCCATCCACGGGAACATGGCTCAGGTAAGATTTAATTTGTTTCGATCAGTGTATTTCTTTGTGCATGCTTTGTTGCAAGAAATTTCCTCTTCTGTTTTCTATCATTATTTTGCATTTACTTATCAGCTTGGAGAGGATCCTGAAATATAGGTGTTACACACGCACTTGACAGACTAAATGAATGAATCTATGGTCAGAAGGTAAAACCTCAAACTGGTGGTTTGGTATGTAGAACCCGAAAATATCAATGGCCAAAATCACTAGCTTCAACTCTCAAGTTTCTGTGATATAGACCTCAAGTCCGAATCTCAATTACCAGAAGTTAGCTCAAAGCACGACGAAATACATATTCCAAAACCAAACCCATAGAGATAAAATGAACCCCCAAAAAAAAAAAAAAAAAAAAATCCTATTTCCTAACTTTTTGCCTAAAATGAGTATACCTCCAATCAGATGATGGCCTTCCATCATTTTGGTTTTGATTAATTACTTGATGTATACCCCTTTACCTCTTGATCATCACCGCTATACCTAAATGAAGACCTAATTTCTTTCTTACCGTAGAAGGAACTATTTTAAACTTGAAACACCACGTAATAGACTTGTGGCCCCCTGAACATTAATTCTTCTTGGTGCTGCTACCTGCTATCATAGTGGGAAGCCATGGTTTCTGCATCATTTTTATTTTAAGCTATTGCAAAGGATGGTATCTGACTAAGTTGTAATTTTTCACCCAAAAAAGATACTTCTGCAACTGGGGAGGGAGGGGGAAAGGGGAACTCAATGTCCCAAACTGAATGTAGAAAGATATGCTAATGCGAATTTTGTGTGACCTCTCTAAGACATAAAAACATGTGCATGCTTGCACAGAAACAAACGATTGTTCTCGTATTTTTTGAAAACAAATTCCTCTAGCTCGTCCTACAGATAATCTAGGAATTTTACATGTGCCACACTTCCATTTTTGCTTGACAAGATCGATGTGGCGTACAGGAAAACGCTCTAAGCTTCCAATTGGCATCATAATATTTTTGTTTAGTACCCTGTAACGAGATAAACCAGTATTTTATTTATTGTTGGTACTTGGTACTTTGCCCTTTCGCCTACTTATGGAAGCGTCCATTTTCCTTACCGCTATATTTGTTTGGTATAGACAGATGATGTGATTAATCAAGCTCAAACGACAAGGGCTGTGTTGGGCTCTCAATGAGCAGATGTTCAAGGCAAAGTAAAAGTTCTAAATGACAAGTTCCCCGTTATTCCTTGTGCCTTGCTTGGTACTTAATTGTGCATCTGTATCACAGAGATTTTATTAATTATGAAATTATTTTGTATACTAATTAAATAACATTCCCCTATATTCTAGGTTCCATCAGCAGTAATTGCTGGTTGTACCTTGTTCCTTATTATCCATTGGCTCTCAAACTAACTGGAGATACGAGTTGTTAATAGGCTAATGTTCAAGGTGGAAGGTTTTGCTTCGCTGAGAAAATTTGCTGGAACAGACCACCTTCTCTGTTAAGCTTGAGGTTCCTTCTTTTTGGTGCCATTATACAGAAAATCACATTTTTATTTGATGTGCAAGTCAGTTGCATTGCTCTATCGTAGAGGGGGGGCAAATGTGCGGCCTCAGATCGGGCTCTTTTGAATTCAGATTTTTTCGGGCTCAAGTTCTTTCGGATTCGATTTTCGGGTTTGAATTTTTTAGATTCAGATCGGTTCAAATCAGGTGGGCTCCGACGGATTCAAATAATTTTTTGAATTTTTTAAATTATAAATATTTTAATTTCGTATACAATAATTCGTTTTATTTTTATATTTGATAACACAATTAGTCTATTAAAGACGTAAACATACATAATATAGATCATGATATTCGGTACCGTATTGATCAGTATGTATCAAGTTTTTCCTCATTCGATATGAAGTAATCTAGGTTCCATTATAGTCAAGATTTCGGCGTGTTTCAACCATTTTGATGTGTTTTGCCGCGTTTCGGTCAATATCGACTTGTATTGATGCTTATTGCTTGTACAAATCGATACAAAATTTTAATATTTTGAACTTAACTTTTATTTTTATCTTTAATATTTTAAAGTTATTAAACTTAATTAATAATTTTAAAACTTATATTTGTATATAAATATATTTATATTAATATAATTTATTAAAAAACTAAAAATTAATAATGGAGATATACTTAGAATGCATATATTATATATGATAGTTTTTTTTTCTTGTGCAATGCACAAATTGATTGTATGTTAAAAATGAAGAAATTAAAATATTATTCTTTAAAATAATTTTATAGAATAATTGTCCACGTTTATATATATATATTTTTAGAATTTTTAAAACTGAAATTTTTATATATCCAGTTATCTTAAATTTAAATTAATAACACATATTTTAGGATAACTTTTAAATTAAATGAAATAATTAAAAATATTTTTAAAAATATAATAAAATAAAATTATAATGATAATTTTAAAAAAAAAAAATTTAATGATAACAAATTTAACTATTACGATAAATATTATTTTTTAAAATAATATTTATATTCATGATAATATTGTTTATCTTTATAATAATTTTATATATTTTCATTTTATTACGTACAAAATTTATCTAAATCTTTCAAATTATCATCATCATCATCTAGATCTACGTGTCATTATTTATATTATCCACATCAACTTTGGGTTTTAAACCTTGTAATATATATATATATATATATATATAATATGTCAACTACATAGATAGTTGCTCAACTATTTTTTTATTTATTTTAGACACACAAAATAATAAGTTTACAATTTAAACATCCACGTTATATAGTTTGATCATTTTTGTCGCTCTGGTTAAAATTACAAATGACAAGCTAACCTAACAAATAAAAAATTGGTATAATAATAAATTTAGTCATCAAATTTTAGATATTATATCGATTTAGTCATAATTTTCAAAAATTAACCCTCAAAATTTATAAATATTCTCACTTTAATCCTAATTCTATAAAATTCAAAGAAATATATAAAATGCATAAAAATATTCGAAAATATAATAATAATTTTAAAAAATATATAATAATCAAGTAATAGTTATGTAATAAAATATAATATTATATTATGTAATATTATATCATATGTTATGCTATTTTTCTATTCAAATATCATATGCTATACTTGTAATACATAATACATTAACTATTATATATGTGTTGTTTATTATTATATTATGTAATACTATATCATATCATATCATATAATATATAATTATTAATGTAATAATCTGATTTTCTATGGTATCGAAAATTGTGGTTCTGGACCCCACTTCCGTAAGTTAAATTCGTAAATATTAAATAAAGATATCTACGAAGTTATATTATAGATGAATTAAAAATTGGATAGTCAATTGAGTCGAAATTATGATTAATTAAGACCTAGAGACTAAATTGTAAAGCCTAATCGCTATAAATTTTTAAGAAGTAAATGGTTGGAGACTTAAATTACAATTAACTAAAAGACCAAAATAGCAATTAGACTATACTTAATTGGAACTTAGTGGACGATATCATTATAAGTCAATTCACTTAATAATTTAGGATTTGTTTAGTTAAAAATATAGTTATTTAAGTTAAATTAATAAATTAATCATGTATAAATAGAAAACTTAATGGAAAGAAAGAGAAGATGCTATCATCTTATTCCCCAAAACCGTGAAAACCAAAGAGAAAAAGAAAGAAGTAAGCGTCTAATGTTAAACCATTCGACCATTAAACTGAATTAAGTCATTTTTTTTGGATTTAAGATTATAGGAACTTGATTTAGCTAACCTAAGGACCAATTTGATTGATTGATGAAGTTTTGATGAGATGCCATTGTTGAGAATTGAATGATTTAGGTGTTAAATTAATAGAAATTAAACTTAAATTAAGAAAATGACTAAATTGTAAAACTTAATTCCTAGTTTTGTATATTAGAGACCAAAATGAATAAAATGTAAAATTGACATGAAATTCCTGTAGAAATAAGAAATAGGAATTTTCTAATAAGTAATTGTGAAATCAAATTTCAATTCAAAGCTTGATTATTAGTTTCGTAAATTAGAACATTCATTTCTTTTAAGTGCGTACAATTGAATCAAAATTAAAATTTCATGTATACATATGGACCACAATTCGAATTTAATGTGTAGCACCAAATCAAAATTTATATATCAAATTACATATTTAACCGAAGTTCAATTATAAATGAGTTATGTTAATGAAAATGAGAAATTATTACAATATTATCAGAGTAGAGGGAAAAAAGTACAAATTCTGGTTAGGGAAAAAAGATCCTGACAATACAGTTTTATGCCATGTTTATTTGGCTTGTTCCGTTGGTCAAAATGAGTTATTCATATTTTACCAAAAAAAAATGGAGTTATTTATAAAGGTTGATTTATGTAAGTCAATAAATTTAATGCTTTTATATCTTTTGAATTGTCTATTTATAATAATGAATTATTTATTCAAAAAGTCAAATAAATTTATAAGTAAAAAATAATTACCTAATATATCAATTTTATAGAAATCGTGTCAATCAATATACTCGATTGAATATTTGTGATTTTTTAAACATAATTATAATACTTTAATAATTATATTAGCCAAAAAGTTGAATAAATTTATTAAGTAAAAAGAATTTATCGTAATTGTTTAGTATTTACCATATCAATCAACCGAAATAACCATTCTACAATTAATTTTTTTATTCTAAATCATAATTGTTTTAATTTATCAATTAAATTTCTTATTTATAAAATATATATAAGCGGACGCATTAATTTAAATATTAAAGCTAATTTCATAAAATAAGTAATTATCATTTATTTATATTTTAAGTAATATCATATAATTCTATTAAGTATTAATGTTTAACTGTTCAATTATTAATTTTGAGTTTTTTCAAATTTTAGGTTGGATTTATCTCGAGAAATATCGTTTTAGAACTCAAATTTTTATAGATTTAAATTTTATCGGATTCAGATCATTAAAAGCTCCAGCTTCCTTTGAACTCGAATCGAGACGGACGAACTTTCTAGCTGGCGACTGTTTTACCAGGAATTGGTGGTTCCCTGTCCAGCTTCCATCTTGAGTGAAATTTGCGGTGGGTTTTGGACCTAGTGTTGTGTTAGTGTGAAGGCAACGGTAACTGTCCAACTCCTACTTACATATCCGACATTTTAAACAACGTTACCATACATTAAACCCTTTCTTCGGTCGAAAAATTCATTATCTGCGTTGGAGATTCATCAATTTATGAATTTACATTAGAACCGGGATTTGTGAAAAGATCCCAAGAATCATTCCCACTCTGAGATGAAGATTACTTATCAGAACTAGATTGCTTGGAAATCTTAGGGAGCTACAGCTATACCAACAGAGGTTGACTTATGTTGAAATGAATCACATGGTCATAACCTCGTGCATGGAAGAATGTTGGCAAACGTGCCTGGAGTTGAGGGCACAGCCAGAATAAGAAGAGTCTAGCTATGGTTTGAGGCTTCTGTTGTAGTACGAACTACGTACTTTAAAAAAAAAAAAATTACAATGAAAATGGAACTGTTCAATCTACTAGTCAATGGCTCTATGGTCCAGGCAGCAGCCCGAGTACTTAGATGCCGAAGAGGCTATAAATTATAGTCTATCTTTATTGGAGTTCTAAGATCTAACCGCAACAGGCGGCCCCCCGGAATACGTATATTCAACTCTCTAGTCTCTACTCTACTCAATGTATACATGCCCGCTGTTAAATGATAGATGAAAGAATATTATTAGGTTCATCTTCCCGGCAATTGATCAGCCGCCGGTGCAGTAGATTAATTAAAAGCTAGGTGTTCTGGTTCAAAATCACATCACCCCAAATGGAAGTGAATACATGGAAAATGAATGGTGAAAAAGCTGATTAGAAGCAGCGAATGGCGGTGGCTCTACCACAGACAGACATTCAAAGTTGGGGGTGGCATATCTAATACAAGAGCCACTGTTATTTGTAACAAAGCGACTAGAAATAATGCCTTAATAGGAAGAAAAGGAAAAGCAGAATGCACACATGGGGGATGGGGATAGTATAGTTTTGAAGAAATGGTAAAGGGAGATGAGATGACAGCTGCCATCTTTTTCAGCAAAGTTAGGGTTACTTTGCAACAAAAAGTAAAACCCGCCACAGATATATAGCAGTTGCCTGCAGTGTAGTGTAGGTAGAGAGTCCCGCCTAACTAAATTAGCCAAACACTAGACAACTCCTCCATCAATGCAAAGACAAAATAGGTAGTAATTTCGATTCAAAGATCTCTGTCTTCTGTTATCACTGACAACTACGTATCCCTGTATGAGAGAGAAATGTGTGTGTGTGTGTGGTCAAATCCATATTTCAAGAGCTTTTTCTTGTAAACACCTTTTTGTTTCATTTACTTCCTCAACTCAACTCAACTCCTTCCTCCTCATTACATTTTTATAATCTCTCGTAAATACCTGAAAACCAGTTCCTCTACCTACCACCATTCACCGCCTCCCTTATATAGCCGCTTTACCCTATTCTAAGAGCTGCCCCCCACTACACTCTAAATACTTGGTCTGAATTAAGGGTTTTTGGATCCTTTACAACCTCTGTTTCACGGCGTTCAATGCAATTCTTTATTTCACTCAACTGTTGATTTGCTTGTTTTTTCACTCAGAACAATTTTCAATTATCTAATAAAAGATCATTTTAATTTACTATGTTTAATTTTATTTATTGTAATAAATGGACAGTAATGAGGTAACCATATCAGAACTAAATATCACATTTAATCTTCCTTGGCTTTTCTTTGTTGATGAAATTCAGAGTCCCATTTTCGGCGGTTTGTCAAAGCGACAGTGACTTTTACCTTTTGGCCATGGCCGCTTAGGTTCACACGAAGTCGAATACCAGTATCTATTAGGCTGTGTTTGGTTCACGTAAATTAACTCGTAATAATCTCTCATTTTGGATCAACATTATTTCATTTGGATTTGAAGTATTCTCATCATCATATAATCACAAATTCTCAATTAGTACAAATATTTTGAAACGTAAGGTGTAATTTCAGTACCACTAATTTTTTAAATTGTCTCGTATTTCAATCAAATTTACCCCTTAATTAATTTCACCCGTTTTTCTCGAATAAAGTTTAAACTTTAAATCTAATTAAAATAAAAATCTCTCTTTTTTTTTTAATAGTGAAATAACAGATGCCATACTTTATAATTATAATTATTGCATTTACTGAAAAAAATTATTACTACATTAATTTTTATTATAATTATGATTGATAAATTATGGTAGGTGATGCAATTACTTTTCATAAATTATTATGAATTTATTTCAACATCATTTATTTACTTATCAATACATAAATTGTAATAAATAAAAAAGAATTATCGTAATTTTATTGAAATTGAGACTAAAAAAACCAAGGGACTAAACATGGTAAAAACCCAGTTCTATAACCAGGATAATTTAATAAAAATATGCTTTTAAATGATCTTGCATTTTATCAATCAAACACCAAAACCTTTCATTTCAACCAAACAAACCAAAGAGAGATAACATAGCATATTTGATATTTCATATCATAATCATACATCGTCACAATCCTATGATTAAAGATAATCTTACATTTCTCGAATCAAACACACCATAAATTTTGTCCAGGAGATGCGAATTCCACCGGTGGGAAGGTTGGATTAGGGTTAAAGAAATTAGAGATAGAGATGAAATTAAAACGTACGAAGGATACATGGTTAGATAGCCAATAGGGTTTAAATTGATAGATGTAAGTAAAGATGGAGTCGGCCGGAAAGACGTGAGATATAGTATGGTGGGCAGAATTGATTGGTGTGTGCGTAGTTGAAAATCGTATCATGTAATCATGAATAAATTATATGTATAAAAAGGCAGGGTTGGGAATTTGAGAGAACCGAGAAAAGCTTCAGCTTTTGCACCCACCTCTGAAGTATGAAAAGAACAGGTGATGAGCCAAATTAAGTTAATCAGCTCCCATGCAAACGTCTCTTTCTCACTTTGCTCTCCCCCACTTCTGCCGCCTCTGTTCTCTCTCTCTCATATATCGTAAAAGCCAACCATTAATTTTTCTTTTTGCCCTTTATCCTATGCCCTTCATTCAATTTCTTTCCCTTATTTTTCTTTTCTATCTATCTGGTCCCGTTTGCCATGCCTCCACCCCACAAGCTGCACAAAACTATTCAAACTACAACCCTTGAAGCAAATTACCTATACTTACATTTACAATACAGCAAGTGCACAGGGAGAGAGAGAAGCAAAACACATTGAGTCTGAGTTCCATTACTTAGCAGTATCTCTAAACTCTCTCATCTTCTTATCTTTTAGCACAACTCAACAATAAAGAAGATCAGAGATCAAGGAGTTAGAAACCTATCAAAACCCACCCATCAGTCATTCTATCAATCAATCAATCAATTCAAAAGCTCATAAAAATTCCCCCAAAAAAGAAAGGATGTCGTCCTCATCAGTTTCATTTTCATCGGACCACCTCTCTCCCCCGGACCAGCTCTGTTACGTCCATTGCAACTTTTGCGACACTGTTCTAGCTGTAAACCTTTTCTTTTGTCCCCATTGTGTTTCATCTTCTTCTTTTTCCTCCAAAACCCTTTTTGGGCTTTTTTATTTATTGTGTTATAGTATTTAAGAATGCGTTCTCTTTGCTTTTGTATCATCTCAGGTGAGTGTTCCTTGCGGTAGCTTGTTCAACAACACAGTTATGGTTCGATGCGGCCACTGCACAAATCTTTTGTCAGTCGACATGCGTGGCTTGCTTCTTCCCACAGCTAATCAGCTTCACCTTGCCCATTCTTTCTTTACCCCACAGAATCTCCTGGTACATACATATTAAGTAGTTTCCTTTCTGATATGAAATTAGGGTTTTATGTCAACAAACAAACACTGTACCTATGTTTTCCTCTTTCACTACAAAATTCTTCACAGGAAGAGATCCGAAGTTGCGCACCAGCAAATATGGTGATGATCAATCACCCAAACCCAAATGACACTGCTATTCGTGGAGCAGCAGAGCTTGAGGAGATAGCCAAACCTCCTGTGGTCAACAGACGTGAGATTCTCCACGTTTTATTATTTATTTTTAGTAGCAAGAAAATTACAAGACAAAGTTTCACCATATACCATATATAGTTTGAGTAGCCTTTTCTTGAAAAAATGAGTTTGTTTTCCAGTTAAAATGAAGGTTCAAGGCCCTATGCTTTACATGCCTACTTAAATCAGTGCTTTCATTTCCCCTATGTCCCCCCAAACCCTAGGTTTCATGTTGTCAATGTACATTAAATTAGTTAAGTAAGAAATTGTCTGGAATTTCTATTTTCCCCTCCCCAAATATAGATCTAAATAAGAATCGATGCGAAGCAAGATGGATAGATGTGTGTGAGAAAAGTGAGGGAGGAGATTTTTTAAAATGTTTAATGCATTTGTCTCTTTGTTTGTCTGAGATGGATGTGTGTATGTGCAGCCCCGGAGAAGAGACAGAGAGTGCCGTCTGCCTACAATCGCTTCATCAAGTAAGCTAATTAACTCATAATTAATTTGCCCTCTTTTAATTTAATGGCTCATCTTATTTGAATGACAAACACACAATAAAACAAATGCTTCTGATCTATCAACTCTGCAGGGAAGAAATCCAACGTATCAAAGCTGGGAATCCTGATATAAGCCACAGAGACGCCTTCAGTGCTGCTGCCAAGAATGTAACTTCCAGATTTCCCCACTCCCCTTTTTCTCTTAAACTTTAAAAATCACTCAAGTACTGCACAATCTAATTTGCTCAGCCTCAGGGCAACCATAAAATAAAAGATAGGGTACTGATTTTCATATTTCCCCCATATTCCAGTGGGCCCACTTCCCCCGCATACATTTCGGACAAATGCCCGATCAAGCTGTTCTGAAAATGAAAAATAACGTACGCCAGCAGGTATTTCAATTCAAACCCTAAAGGCTCATTGTTTAGTCCTTGTGTTTTTCTTTATATTCATTTCGATTTGGGATAATGTGTGTAGGAAGGAGAGGAGGCGGTGGTGAAAGATGGGTTCTTTGTGCCCACCAACTTCGGCGTCTCTCCCTACTAATATAATAAACCAAAGTCAAACTTTTAGGGTTTACTTGTTTCCTCTCCCTCTAGTTTTGTTTGTAGCTGCAGTTATTAGGGTTGGTATTAATCTTACAATATGTTTCCTTAGAAGACAGGTCCAAACTTTGGGTTTCTAATATTATGTTGTTGGTAACTATGGGAACTGATCTGTGAAATTTAAACCTAGTTTAACATTTGTACATTTATGCCGATGAACAGTTTCTTCAAATGCATGGCTAATCCTAATTCGTCCTGCCTTTGTTTTTAGTTTCTATGTTCACTTTCTTCTTTCAACTTAACTAATATACACGCATAATAACTCCCTAAGAATGGAGGAGGTAGTAATTTTTTTGAACTTTTGGGATCAAATCAAAAAATATCTATATTTAATTATTTTAATGAAGGGGCGAAGGCTTTTGACTGGATTTACCTATGTGTATATCCATATCTGACACATGTGTGCATACTTTTATTTATTTTTTATTTTGGCTTTTTTAATATTTTTTCAGTCGGATCGATGTTCGATTATCCTTTCAACTTATAATCTTTTTTTTTTATTATTATTATGTAAAAACAACCCTTAGAAAAGCGATTACAATTACTTATAATATATGGTGAATTTTGTTACCAGTATTTGTAGAATGCATTTAGTCATTATATATATATATATATATATTTTTTTTTTTGAAATTTTAGTCTTGACCTGAACAGTAACAGTTAAATTTACTAAATAAAATTATGCTATTAATTTTGTACTATGCATAAATTGTGAATTTAATACATGTTCTCCAATTTATTCATTTTAATTCCTTGTAGTTTTGAATTTTGGAATTTTAACAATAGTTTTAAATCAATTAACTAAAATATCGTGATGTTTTTTGCAAGTGATATGTAAAAACAAGTTAGGCATAGCTTTATACACACAATAATATACTTGCAGAACAAGTTTTTAAGAATAGCAAAAGTTAACGCCACGAATTTGACAGATACTATTTGTTCGAGATTGAAATTTCAATAGTCAAAAAGTACGTAAACTAAAAATGAATAAATTAAAATACATAAATGTTGATACAAGGTTTCAACGAGGGAGAGAATAATGAAGAGAAGGTGGTGGAGATAGGAGGGCGATTCACCTATCATAGGTGGAGAGCCAGGGTAAGAGGTTGAGGATAGGAGAATAGAAGTGAAAGGTGAGAAAGCACTCAGGTTTTTCTTGGGGAAGAAGGAGAGATCTTTTGGCTCTCACGCTCAGAGGTATAAAATTAAGCCTGCCTGTTGTGACATTCTCCTTACTAAAGTAGTATGAGGTTATTGTACCCCAATGGCCTCTTAATGGTCTTCACGAAGGGTCTATAGCAGATCATAAATAGGATTCGTGGAGGATTACTCACAGATGATTATCGACGGAGGGTTGATATAAAAGGTACCCTTCAAAAGAGTTATTCTCTTGGGGCGCTCCAAATGAAAGGCCACTAACAGGTTGCCCCTTTGTCTCCACGTGTCCTTGTTTAATTTATTACATATTATTTTAATTTTAAAATTAAAAACGTAGTTAAAAAAAAAAAAACTAGAAGATTAAAAAAATAGCCTCCCAGTTTTCAATGAATGGCGTCTGTACTGGAGGGAGAGATTGATGAGAAAGGAAATTGAGAGGCGGAGGCCCAATGGGGTAGCATTAAACGGAGCCCAAGTATTTGAAGTTGCCTTACAGCAGTCATTCCCTGTAGCCCAATGGCAAGTCCAGCAACTGAGCTAGAACTTGTTTTAGGTAGGTATTGAACCAACCTGGACTTTACATCTTCATTTATTGCCCTACTTCACTCCCATTAATCCCGGGTGACGTTTTCTCCATCCATCAATTATCTATTTGCTATGTTTTATCCATAATTAAAAAAATTAAATTAGAATCCCGTGTGTTAATTTGATGGTCAAGATGCTCACCATCTTAAGGTGTAATTTAGATTTTAATCGCATTGCTGTTAAGACTTTTCCTCTTCTCTTATACTAAGTTTATACTCACCACGTGGATAAAATTAAATGGAGTATCGGTTGAGGCTTTGTTTGTAAAGAAAAAAAACAACCTTGTAATAATATTTTATTTTAAAATATCTTTTAGGCTTTTCAACTAGGCCAGAAGCTTTATTGTTGGAATTCTAAAAAAAACTTTAGATTAATGGTTAAGCCATTAGGTTGTAGTTTTCCAAGTCAAAGATTTTGATACCCACTTTATAGATTTATGTTTCGTACAGCTTTTCGGCGTGCTGAACAACATTTTATTGAGTTTGTCTAAAGCCTAACCTCAACCATCTTTTTATTTTGAAAAACACTTACAAAATAAATTACATGGTTAAATGTGAAATACAAAATCTCTCAACTTTATTTTCTCTAATAAAAGCTAAGATTCTTTACGAGGAACTTTCGATCAGGTGTAACTTTTTTTTTTCTATTAAGGATCAATTTAATTATGGAATCAGTGTTTCGATTCTCTTATTTGGAGGTATAATGTAGTATCTAACTCTTCTCTTATTATAGAATGCAATGAATTCTTTTTATTAGTGCAGACTGTGAAGACTTCGACTTATCTTCGTAAATAGCTTTAAATACCTCCACATTATCTGATTGGATTACAACATTGTGATGACATCTAACCTCATCATCTTTAGCTTTGCCTTTTAGGATAACAAAATGATGAAGGTCAAATATGTTTTTATACCATCTTTTTTTTCTATTTATAATTTTATCCATACTTAACTTAAAAGAAAATTCTAATTTATAAAAACAAAATTTTGTAATTAATGAAATTGGATTTTTTTTTTTAATGATTCATCAATTAAGGAGAGAAAATAAGTTAATATTGTGTTTGTTTCAATGAAAAGAATTTTTGGATAATGATTTTTAGAACTTTTTTTGATTTTTTTGAAAAATTTGATATTTTTTTATGTTCAGAGTTTAAAATCCAAGGTATTGGATTAATATTTTAGTATTTATTTATAATTAAATATTATTTAGTTATGTTTAAATAAAATCAATAGTTATTATTTAGTAATTTTAGTATTTATTTATTTTATCGATGGTGTATGAGATTTATGCATCAATAATGTACTAAATATTATTATTTATTATATTATTAAATATAAATAAATAAATATAAATATTTGATAATATTGAAAATTATAATATTTGATATTAATATTTTTTACATTTTTAATTATTTTTCAAAGTAAAAATAAAAATATTACTATAGTTATATTAGAATTGATTTATGTTAATTTGTATATAAAGTAAGAATATTTTTATAATTATATTAGAATTGATTTATTATAATTACTATAATATTTGATTATGCTTTTCAAATGGTAAGTAAATTTATAAAAAAAATTAAGGTGAAAAGTAATTTTTAAAAATACGGTGAATTTATTTTTTTTGAAGTGATTTTGAAAATTTTGATTATGTTTATCATTGTGATAAAAGAAAACTTTTAAAAAGATAAAATGCCAATAAACATATTGTTGTAAAGTAAAAGATTTAATGTGAGATAAAAAAAAATAATTTTATTGAAAATATTTATTTTTCAAAAACTCAAAATTTAAAACTTTTGGCTTTTACGATAAAATTAAAATCTCAATTTAAAATTAACTATTTGTTTAGCAAATTTTTTTGTTTAAAATCGGGTTGAAAAATGCTTTTTCAACATCGATAGTACACAAAACCATAGTTCTCATTGACTTGGAAATTATTTTTTTCATGGAGAAGTTATTTTTGTAAAAAAATACAAAACAAATAAATTTTGCTAAAATAAACGCACTCTAAATCCAGAAGAAGAGTTCGGATAATCATAACCTGATTTGAAACTTCGCTGTCGTGGTTTTGTCTTGTTTTATAAAAGTCATTGGATTTCTGGTTTTAAACCTTTACCCATCTCGTGTCTTGTATTGTTCATTTTTTGCTGGTTTGTTGTTTTGCCTGCCTGGATACCCCTCTCAAGTCTAAAAGTCTCTTAATTCATTGCTGTCCCTAGTGCAGCTGTTTCCTGGAAGCTGGAACTTGTTCCAATTTTAACTTCTTCCCGTTCAGAGTCACACACTTGAATTCAGGCCTCTCTATTTGCCACCCAAAAGGGAAGAAAGGAGTTTCGGCCCGTCTTTTAATTTATTGAATATTGGGAGTGCTTGTCGCCAATTTATTATATCATGGCTTGATTTGAGTATGAAAAAGGGTGAAACCAGACGTCACATTCGGCCTATAACTCAGCTACCTACTACCCTAACCCCATTATCTCACCAAGTTTTTGATTAACCAAATCTTCTGCGGTTCAAATTAATGCCTTCTTTATTCCAGGATAAACAGATTAGAGAATGATTCAGTAAGTTCATTCAATAAGGAGAAGGAATGGGTTTGGGGTTTGGCATGGTGGGTGCTGTTGCTGTCGCTTGCGTTTTTTATGCCGCGTCTCAAGTCTTAACCCCCTCTTTGCCTGCGACTGCGACTGTATTGCTTTGCCTTACTTTTTCTCGTGTTGTGAAATGTCTTAAATCACCCTTAAATTGATAGGTAAAGAAGCAAAGATACTGTTCATTGCAAGTTGCGAGTAGAGGGCATTTATTGCATCTTCTGACTGTGATTTGGTTCTTTGTTGACCTCCCCATCCCAACAGTGATTTATGGCATGAAAACAACCGCATGTTCTCCGACCAAAATTATTTTCTTTAGTATCTATGCCATTGCCATTACTGCGAAACCTCTCTTTGTTTGAGCTAAATCTTAACAATTAGTTGGTGAAAGATGTTTATCACGAATTTTAAAACTATTTTTTATTTGATTAATAAGGTTTTATATTAGTAATTAAGGATAGTGAATGAAACTCATAAAATAGTGTATGTGTAGAGTTCTTGCTCAAACAAATTCCACGTTGATTTGACCAGTAAGAACTCAAAGCTAGTTCGAATGCAACTCCATTTTGGTTTAATGTGTGAGGCGTCCATCATTAATTGAACAATGAGCAGGAATTTGATTGGGATTAGTGATGTCGAAGGAAGCCACGAATTTACCCAACACAACTTCTACTCTTCTTCCACCTGCACTAAAGCTGTGGAGCAGCTCAGCCAGCAGGGTTTTGGAAAATTGTTTTGCGTAAACTACTTGGGTAATTCTGTCTAAAATTTACTTAATTAAAAAATTATAATTTATTCATTACTGCATTTAGAGGTGAAGTCAGAATTTTTTAAAAAATTAAAATTAAATTATATATTTTTATAAATTTTAAAAAATAAATTAAAATTATATCGCGATAAAATGTAATTTTAAAAAATTAAAATTAAATTATATATTTTTATAAATTTTAAAAAATAAATTAAAATTATATCGCGATAAAATGTAATTTTATAATTATTAATTTAAAATTTTATAATTTATAAAAAGTTCTAAACGAAACAAATTGTGCCAACTCTCATATTTCCACTCAGCTTTAAATGAGTTTGTCTAAATATAATTTTAAATTAGATCTATTTTAAAATACCACGTCATCATTTTATTAATTATTTATTAGTGGGATGATTACAATAATAATTTATAAAAAACATTGGTAATTAAGTTAAAATTTATTTTTAAATAACTGATGATAAAGTTTATCCAAAAGTTTTTGTATAGAACCGTAATTTCAGTAAAAAAAAAAAAATCCACTTTCTTAATTACAGCGCCACTTGCGACTTTTCTTTTACCGTTTTCCACCGAGAACTGAGAAAAGGCACTGTTACTCGTATTGTCATTACGCAGTTAGCACAGAAGAGAGAGAGAACCAAAGGGCTAGGGTTTATACTTTAAAGGGTTTTGGGGACATGAGCTCTTTGTAAACAGCAAAATAGTATAGAAGAAGGAAAGAAAATTATCTTTGCCTTGGCTTTTCATTACTATTCTATTACTTTCTTCCTTTTAATATCCAAGCCCTGTAATTAATAAATCCAGTTATTTCTTTAAATAAGGCCAACCCCTCTCAGTCTCTCTCCTTTTCTTTCTCTTGTTATTTCATTGGTAACTGCAAGACCGCCAGCCGCAGTTGCCAGGCGCCGTTTCTCTTTTCTTGAGCTTTCATCTCATGTCCTCTCTCTCCTCAATAATGGTTTGTCCACCATTATCTTCTTAAGCCTTAACCAACATCTCTTTTCGAATTTCAAGCAGGTAACATGGTAAGTCTTTCCTTTTTTCTTTTCTAATCTTCTTCTCTCTTTCTGCTTTCTCTATAGCTTGTGAAAGCTAAATGAGTTTTTTTTTTTCTTATAGTTGTTTTCTTCATATGTACCTCGTTGGCTTCAAGTTCTTCTGACGGAGAAATTCTTCAACGCTTGTATAATTCATGAAGATGCGAGGAAAAACGAGAAGAATATATATTGCTTGGATTGTTGTATCAGTATATGCCCTCACTGCTTGGCTCCTCACAGTTCACACAGGCTCTTACAGGTTCCCCCCTTGCACCTTCTAATTCTCTTGGTGTCGTATGATTTCTCAAGTGTTTTTAACTCTCTTTGTCATGTCCTCAGGTAAGAAGATATGTCTACCATGACGTTATAAGGTTGGATGATGCAACCAAATTAATGGACTGTGCCTTTGTTCAAGTAAGTAATTACCCTTTGCTCCTTAATTCAACTTCAATTCCAACAAACATAGAAATTAAAACATGTTTTAATTTCGAAATTTGCTTTTTGTGAGTAATTTAATTGCTCTTTGTCGTGTTTAACCCTTTCGGCATGCCTAGTAAGTAGACCTGAAATTGTCATAAAGCCATATGTCTTGAGTTATGGAAGAAGTCTTCAATGCTGTACTCACTGTCTCTCCTTGGTCATTCTTTGTTTTGTTGTTCCATTAGTCATACATAACAAATGGCGCAAAAGTGATATTTATAAACCAAAGGCCACAAACAAGGCAGTTCAGAGGCTCCGGCAATTTCTGCACCATCTGCGACAGAAGCCTGCAAGACCCTTATCTCTTTTGCTCTCTTTCCTGCAAGGTTACTTTTTCCTTTTTCTTTATTATTTTATTGGCTTCTTATTCCAAGTACTACATTTTTTCAACAATTTCACCTACCTTTTTCTTCATAGCAGATAGATTATCTGTCAAGAACAGAAGATGGGCTTTCCAAGTTCCTGTTTGAGTGCAATTATTTGCCTTTACCTGATTCTGGTCTGGATGATGGTTTGGTGACGCCCGACTCGGTCCTCGAGCCGTCTTGTTCCACCAAAACGTCTTCTGGGTCTGATGGATACGATGACGTGTGGTGCCGGGCAATTGCTTGTACCGCTACAACGTCGGAGATTGTGAGGAAGAAAAGGACAAGCTTAACAGCATGTCGTCCGATATGTCCTGCGGTATCCGAAGTTTCAGGAAATCTAATGAACCGGAGAAAGAAAGCTCCACAACGAGCACCACTGTATTGAAACTTAAATATTTCATCTATGGAAGTGAGAGAGGTAAGGGGAGATTGTGACATTGTTGGTATTTATATATTTATCATTTTCAGGCGATTTACGGATGAAATTTCCCAGTTTTGTTGATGTACTGCCCTCTCCTCTCCCATAGCATAGTTTCCTAAAAAACCTATTCTTTCTCTCTTCCATATATCGTCATATGGAGTAATAGTAATACTGACAGAAACTGCTGTATTATTATCATCCCCTTTTATCTGTTATGGGGTTATATATGATTTATATTTCCCTATGTATATGCTTCACTGTTTTATTTTTTTACACCTTTGTTATTGTTTAACTTGAACAATATCATGTTATTAAGTATACGAGGTTGTCTTAATCAGTTCCATTAAGACATCATCGACACCATAGTAAATCTCAATAATACTATTGGTATTTGCTTAATTTATGAAAAATAAGTGAGGGAGATGAAGTGTGAAGAGGTAATCAAAGGTTTGTCGAGTAAGATTGAGAAAAGGTTTCGGTCACCTGATGCAAGGACAAGTCTTGGGCATGTATTGACCCTCTCTGTTCTGGGTTTCTGCCATGTGTCTATGTATGTATTGGCACACAGTTATTGTACCCTTCACAACAGCATTGAAGAAGCATACAGACGTTTGTTTACAATGTAATTGCAGTCGCAGTTCTGGGTTTTTTTTTAAAGCTCGAGATAAAGGGGACCGCATCCCTCTTGCTCAAAGCTATTGCTTTGAAACTCTATCACTTTGTAGCAAAATTTAATGTGCTTTTTCTATGCCTTTTGCTTGTGCAATACATCTGACAGGAAAATGGGGTGAGGAGAGATGGATTTTTATTTTTATATACACGAATCTAAAGTAGGTCCAGGAATTACAGTTAGGTTGCATTCGCATCGACTGTCGTGTTTACAATATGGAAAAGATTCGGGAATATGCATTCACTATAAATTTATAGCCCAATTCTACGAGCTCCCCATATGCTGAATGTTCGAACAAAAAGTATCCATCAGTTGCTCAATACTCCAAAACTAAAATGTTGGCCTTGGCCCAAATCCTTTGCGAAGAAGAGGTCCTTTCTTCCTCACGGTAATACGGGAAACTGAATCTTTTAATTATGATTTTGTGTTTTGACTTTGCGCAGGTTGAACAAAGGTGATACAGACAAGCATTAACGTACATAATTTCAGATGAAGTTCTATTGTATTCTGTTTCTTATTGTCTCTGATATGAAAAGCTGGATAAGTGTGAGACAGGTAAATAAGCCTGTCTCTCTTTCAAAAGATAAAAGAACAACTTAGGAATACAAAACAAACATGCGCATGTAAATATAGTATATATGATGTTGATATCCATAATTTATGGTACGAGCAGGTTAATCAGAAGATTCTATTTCTTGTATCCATTTGTCAACATCCCATGTATCTCGAAAATTTTCACCATGACCGATTATGCCTTTCACGAAGCTGAAAAACATTATTTTCTCCCACGATTTTGGGAGCCTGATGTCCGACTGAGCAGCAAGCCAACGTACATACTCGCCCTGCCACCACCCAAACAAAACAAAATCACAGTAAGCAGACAAAGAGACATATATTTGGTTGTGTGAAAGTGGGGAGTTGAAACCTCGTCATTCTGAAGGCTGTGAGTATGGTGCTTGGGCCATCCAGCCTTCTCCATCTGCTCGTAAAATTCTTCAACAGAAGCTGCCATTGCTTCTTGTGTTGGCAACTTAACCTTGCCGGACAAAACTTTTGCTACCCACGTTGCTTGTAACTCTGATACTCTAAACACGACTGCCTGATTGTTTAAACATCCAATTCCAATGTTAAAACTTGAAACACGGTTTTAAAGTATACTGTCACTAATCAATCCATTCAATACATCAGCTAAGCAAAAGCCTTGGCTTTTGAGCAAAACTCAGATGGATGGCTCATAGCATTAGGACTTGAAACTGCAATTTTCCCATAACACGTTCTAATCAAATGGAAGATAAAAGCTTACCCTGAAATTTAGTCCCACAAAAGAAAGCCAAGGGGCTAAGCTCGGTGGAAATATATGTTTATACAGAGGTCCGACACAGTTATCGTCCACGGTAACTATCCCATTTGACTTGAGAAATGGTACGTGGGTTTTGTACCTACAAGAGATTTTCTTCCCTTAAGATTGAAAGGCGTTTTTAAATATAAAAAGGACAGCGCTTTTGAAAATACCCAGTGCAATGAATAATGACATCTGCGTCAACAATTGATCCATCTTGAAATACCACTTTTCCATCTTTGTGAGCGCATTCAATCTGCATAAAATGTCGCTCTATCAGCAAAAAAAGAAAAAGAAAAAGAGACCAGCTTAAACCAACGTAATTAATTGATAAAAATGAATAAGAAACCGGTGAATGTGGCCAGGCGATGTCATAATTTTCCAGATTTATCAGCTTGATATCAGATCCTCTAAAAGCCAAATGAACTTGTTTTGCAAGAGGGGAGATCTCTTTCAAAATGTCGGTGGCACTTGGTCCGTTCCCGATGAGCACCACTATCTGTCGGCAATAACCTAGAATCATTGTTGGAATTGTGTGGATACCATAAATTTATGATTGTATATTTAAATACCTTGTTTTCAAACTGTTCTGGAGTTCGATAATTATGACTATGCATTTGTAGTCCTGGCCAAGTATCCCTGCCTAATCAAAATAATTATAGATATGTGATGACATTTACCAACAACTACGGCATCAAGAAAGAATATTCATGTATTTGGAAGCAGCAGTAGTTACAGAAAGCTGATGTAATGCAATTTCCAAGCGGCGTCAATGAAATACCTGGAAATTCTGCAACTCTTGGCTCTGTGTGATCACCATTGCAAATAACCACAGCCTCAAAAACCTCTTCTTTGGATTCCCATCTCGACTCAGTCTCTCGAGTCCTAGACTCAACAACCCACTCGTGACTCACCTCATCAACTAGCTCCACCCGAATCACTTCATGCCCAAATCGGATCAACTCCATCAACCCAAAGTCTCGAGCAAAGTCCTGGAGAAACCTGAGCACCTCTTCATGACCCGGAAAAGGCCTCCTATCTCCACTTTCTCTCTTCATAAACGGATAGTCCAAGAAACTCATAAGCTGCCTAGGAAGGTTAGTTCGAAGGGATTTGTAGAGGCTACTATGAACTATTTCCCGATTTGGGTCGAGGCCTAATAGGTCAGACTCCACCCGTGAATCATAAAGCCATATACCGCCAACTTTGTGGGCCTTTTCAAATACAGTGACACGGTGACCTTCTCTTTGAAGCTCTCTGGCCGTAACAAGCCCTGCAAGACCAGCACCAATGACCGCTACGTTATAAGATTGTCCCATTTTCCGCTATCACGATCGACGGTGTAACTCTTCAGTTTTCAGGATCTATTTGGGTTGCCAGGTTTCGTTTCTCTCAAATCAAAACTGATTGCTTATGTATATATAATGCTATATTTTGGTCAAACACTCAAAATGGTAAATGTTGTCCAACATCACAAGCTTTAAGAAAACTGGATTGGTTTACATTGGATAAAAGTCAAGAGTTCTTGTTTATAGTTGTTGATGTATTTGATTATTCAGCTGTTAAAAAATATAGTTGATATGAAATTTGATGATTTCTTATCAAATATTATTGAAGATTTAAAAAATCAAATATTATTGAAGATTTAAAAAATTCATGAGAAAATTAAAATTCATCTCAAATATCCAATGATTCATTAAATCTAGATGAAATTAAAATGCTATATTTTGGTCAAACAATCAAAATGGTAAATGTTGTCCAACATCACAAGCTTTAAGAAAACTGGATTGGTTTACATTGGATAAAAGTCAAGAGTTCTTGTTTATAGTTGTTGATGTATTTGATTATTCAGCTGTTAAAAAAGATAGTTGATATGAAATTTGATGATTTCCTATCAAATATTATTGAAGATTTAAAAAATTCATGAGAAAATTAAAATTCATCTCAAATATCCAATGATTCATTAAATCTAGATGAAATTAAAGAAATGAATCTTGATAACATTCTATGGAAATATGATGGACATGTGAAAACCACTGCATTCATAAACGACAAAGAATAATGTCAGATGGAAAGTATTTATAAAGGCATTAATTTCATGGAAGAAGTTAGGCAAAAGACATTAATTTCAAGGGAGATATTATACAAAAAGCATTTATGAAGATGTTAGGTAAGGAAGATGGGATGTGAAGCTTATCTGATAAGGCAGATTTCAAAAATTATGTAATATGGATATGAAACTATCCTACAAAAAAGAGAATGAGTTGCTTAACCAAGGCATTCAAGTCTTTCTCATTAATCTTCTTTTCTAATTTCTCTGTAAATTGTTCACCTTCCTTTACCTTTAAAATTCCTGTAATATAGCTTCTTTCGTTTTCTTGTAATTGGTATCCAAGCTACAATGTCACGTTTTCTGGAGGAATAATATAATAGTTGCATTGTAAGTTCTATCATTTATACTCATCTCTGTTTACTTTTATGAGTTTATCTTAAAACCCATATATCTGTTATTCTGGCTTACTGTTACCTGTTTATCTTTAAGTTGAGAGTTTGACTTTTTGAGTAAGAGAATATTAAGATAACGGATAGTTTTAGGTACCTAAGATAAATTTTATGGAAGAAACTAAATGTTTATATAAGGATAAAACTTGTAATCATACTATACATATAGACTCTAGAAATGAAAATAATATTTCATCTATTAGTAAATGTTTTAATAGTTTAATAGATATTACTTCTATATATTTCCATAAGTTGTATAATAAAGTTAATAAAATTGAACAACAAGTAAATAATCTAGGAGAAGTAACTGAGTTGGATTTGAACAACGAATCTAAAAATATAAAACAAAATGTAGATTTGGGCCCTTTATATTATGATAATAGTAACATAATATTGACCTATCAAATGAAAAATAAACTTCTTCTGAAGAATCATATTCTAAAAATGAAAAACCTAAGAAAAAATATACATATCAACAAAGATATGACTTTTTTAATTTTTCATGTGAAGTTAATTGCTTATTTACTGCTGATGTATTTGGTTTCAAATGAGGGGTTTGATTCCCTCCATTGTTTATTTATAATCTGTTAGAATTTGATGACTAGAATTCATGTTAAGGTGGAGATTGTTAGAATTGGGTGACTAGAATTTTTGTTAAAATAAAATTCAGTGGTAAAATGAAATAAAAGTAAAGTCTAAATAAACTAGACTTCTTTTATTTTATTTTAATTAGAATAGATCATCTATTTTATTTTAATTAGACTAAGGTATTTCAACTTTACTACGTTACTTCTATTACTTGTTGATTGAAATAATGTTTTTTAACCTATAAATAAGCATAATCATCTCCTCTTGTAATTATTTAATTTTTTGACATTAGTGAATCTTCTTCTCCTCTGTCCGTGATTTTTTTCAAAAGGGTTTCCACGTAAAATCTGTGTGTTTTTTCTTTTCCTGTTTTCTTTACGATATTTCTTCATTGTCGACATTTAATTTTATCAAATTGGTATTAGAGCTTTTCGGGTTACTAGTCTCGATCACGATAATGGCGACATTGAAGTATGATATTTCGCTGTTGGATCGCAATACCAGATTCGCGTTGTGGTAGGTAAAGATGCAAGCAGTTCTTACGCAGATGTATTTGGATGATGCTCTGTTAGGGTTAAATAAAATGCCTTCGAATTTGACAGATGAAGAGAAGAAGCGTAAAGATCGAAAGGTTTTGACTTAATTACACTTGCATCTATCCACTGAAATTCTATAAGATGTGTTAAAGGGGGAAGACTACTGCTGCATTATGGGCAAAATTGCAGCAGTTATGTATGTCGAAAACCCTAACTAGTAAATTGCATATGAAGTAGCGTCTATATTCTTATCGTTTGGAAGAAGGTGCGTCTGTGCATGAACACTTGAATTTGTTTAAAGAAATTGTCTCGGATTTGGAGGCCATGGAGGTTTAGATGATAAAGAAGATTTAGGGTTAATTCTTCTTTATTCGTTGTCACCGTCATATTCAACTTTTATAGATACAATTTTGTATAGTCGTGAATCTCTCACAGTTGATGAAGTCTATGCTTCCTTAGCCTCGTATGACAAGATGAAACATCTTATGGCTGGATTTGACTCTCAAGGAGAGGGTCTCATTGTTCGTGGAAGACAAGATGAAAACAGTGATGATAATCGTGGGAGGACATAGGAATGAAATTCCTGCAGTAAATCTAAAGGTAAATCGAGATCTTTAAACAGAGGTAAAACTTGTAACTTCTGCAAGAAGAAAGGGCACATTAAGAAAGAGTGCTACAAGTTACAAAATAAGATCAAAATGGAGGCAGAGAATCAAAAGGGAAAACAACCAAAACAATCGGGTGAAGCTGATGTAGTAGAAGACTACAATGATAGTGAACTCCCAGTTGCTTTTGTCGACAATTCTAAAGTGATTGAGGAGTGGATCCTCGATTCTGGTTGCACCTTCCATAGGAGTCCCAATCGGGATTGGTTTACAATAGATGAAATTGTGGCTGAAGGTGTTGTTTCGATGGAAAATAATGTTTTATGTAAAATTGCAAGTGTTGGCACAATCAAAATAAAAATGTTTGATGGGGTCATTAGAACTCTTAGTGGCGTGTGACATGTACCAGAATTGAAAAGGAATTTGATTTCGTTGAGTACTCTTGATTCAGAAGGACACAGGTACACAGCTGAAAGTGAGGTTCTAAAGATTAGCAAGAGTTCCCTTATTGTGATGAAAGGGCAGAGAAAGACTGCCAAATTATATGTTTTGCAAAGTTCAACTATTACTGGTGATGCTGCAGTCGCTTCCTCTTCCTTGTCAGATGATGATATTACTAGACTTTGACATATGTGTCTAGGACATATGAGTGAAAACGGCATGGTAGAATTGAGTAAAAGAGGGCTTCTTGATGGGTTAGACATTAGTAAACTGAAGTTATATGAGCATTGCGTTTTTGGGAAGCAAAAGAGAGTTTGATTCACTAGAGTAATCCATAACACGAAGGGAGTATTGGATTATATTCATTTTGATCTAGAGTGTATTCGAGAGGTGGAGCTAATTATCTGCTAACTCTTATTGATGATTTTTTCAGAAAAGTTTGGGCATTCTTTCTAAAGCAGAAAAACGATGTGTTTTTCGCATTCAAGTCTTGTAAAATTATGGTTGAAAAACAGACAAGAAAATAGATAAAACACCTCCACATAGATAATGGCTTGGAGTTCTGTTCTGATGAGTTTAATGAATTGTGCAAATCAGAATGGATTGTGAGATATTTGACAGTTCGTCATACTCCACAGCAAAACGACGTTACAGAATGAATGAACAGAACGATCATGGAGAAGGTTCGATGTATGTTGTCGAATGCTAATTTATCGAAGTCGTTTTGGGCTGAAGTAGTCTCTACTACAAGTTTTTTGATCAACCGATCTCTATTCGTTGCCATTGAGAAAATGACTTCACAAGAGATATGGTCTGGTAAGCCTGTTGATTATTCTGATATAAAGATTTTTGGGTATCCTGCTTATGCTTATGTTGATAGTGGAAAATTGGAACCAATATCCATTAAATGTGTTTTTTCTTGGTTTTAAAGCTGGTGTAAAAGGGTATAAGTTATGGTGTCTTGAAAATAAAAAAAGTTGTGATTAGCAGAGATGTTGTTTTTTTATGAAATTGCTATGTTACCTAACTTATCTCTTAAAGACTCTTCTAGTAAAGAACAACAAAAGCAGGTGGAGTTTCTGATTGATCCAGTATTTACAACAAAGTCAACTTCTCAAGTTAGTACAGAAGTTCAAAATAGAGTTATTTCATCACCACAATATTCTATTGCCAAAAATAGACCTAAAAGAGAAATTAAACCTCCAAAAAGGTATGCCGAGGTTGATCTAGTAGCTTATGCTTTTAACGTGGCTGAATATATTGATACAAATCAAGATTCATCTACTTATTCCGAGGCAATTAGCTGTGAAGACTCAGAAAAGTAGATGATTGCTATGCAAGAAGAGATGGAATCACTCCATAAGAATAAAACGTGAAACTTAGTGAAGCTTCCAATTGGTAAAAAGGTTATTCGTTGTAAATGGGTATTCAAGAGGAAAGAAAGGATTCTGAGAATTAAAGAACCCAGATATAAAACAAGACTTATTGCAAAATATTACATTCAGATTCCCGGTGTAGACTTCACAGACGTGTTTTCTCCAGTTGTGAAACACAGTTCGAGTCGAACCTTATTTGGTATTGTGGCCATGTATGATTTGGAGCTTGATCAGTTAGATGTAAAAACAATATTCTTGCATGGAGAACTTGAGGAAGATATTTACATGTAGCAACCAGAGGGCTTTATAGTCTCAAAAAAGGAGGACTATGTTTGCTTGTTGAAAAATTCCCTTTATGATTTGAAACAGTCACCAAGGCAATGGTACAAGAGGTTTAATTCATTTATGACTACCCATAATTTCAAAAGAAGTAGTTTTGATAGTTGTGTTTATTTTAAGAAAAACGGTGATGATTTTTTTTTCTATCTACTCCTTTATGTTGATGACATGTTAGCAACGAAAGATAAATAAGAGATAAGAAAGTTTAAAGCACAACTCAGTGAAGAATTTGAGATGAAAAATTTGGGAGCAGCAAAGGAGATGCTTGGAATGGAGATTCTTAGAGATAGAAAGGAATGTAAGTAGTATCTAAGTCAGAAAGGGTACATTGAGAAAGTTCTTTGCGGGTTCAATATGCAGAGTGTCAAAGTTGTTAGTTCTATATTAGTAGTCCACTTTAGACTTTCATCGGCTTTGTCTCCGCAATCAGATGATGAGATTGATTACATGTCACGTATTTCATATTCTAGTAAAGTGGGTTCTCTAATGTATGCTATGGTTTGCTCACGTCCAGATTTATCATATGCAGTCAGTGCAGTTAGTAAATACATGGTGAATCTCGATAAAAAACACTGAAAAGCAGTTCAATGGATTTTGAGATACTTACGAGGTATTACTGATGTTTGCTTACAGTTTGGAAGAACAAGAGATGGAGTCATTGGGTATGTTGATGCTGATTTTGCTGGAGACCTAGATAGAAAAAGATTTCTTACAGGTTATGTCTTTACAATTGGGGGTTATGCAATTAATTGGAAAGCTACTTTGCAAACTACAGTTGTTTTGTCTACCACTGAAGCTGAGGACATGGCGATTACCAAGGTTTGTAAAGAAGCTATTTGGTTAAAATGACACAATACTTTGTGACAGTCAAAGTGTCATTTTTCTTACAAAAGATCAAATGTTTCATGAGATAACAAAGCACATTGATGTTCGGTATCATTTTGTGTGTTATATTATTGCTCGTGGGGATATTGTTGTGAGCAAAGTTAGTACGCATGAAAATCCTGCAGATATGATGACTAAGTCACTTCCCAAAACCATGTTTGAGTATTGCTTGAACTTGGTTGGTGTTCATTATTGAAGAATACCTCTCAAGATGTTTTGTGGAATAGGTGGAGAACTAGTTTGTTGAGAGTTATTGTTCGTAGAGAATTCTTATCAAGGTGGAGATTGTTAGAATTGCGTGATTAGAATTCTTGTTAAGGTGGAGATTGTTAGAATTGCATGATTAGAATTCTTGTTAAGGTGGAGATTGTTAGAATTGAGTGATTAGAATTCTTGTTAAAATAAAATTCAGTGGTAAAATAACATAAAAGTAAAATCCAAATAAACTAGACTTCTTTTATTTTATTTTAATTAGAATAGGTAATCTATTTTATTTTAATTAGAATAAGGTGTTTCAACCTCACTACGTTACTTCTATTAGTTGTTGATTGGAATAAGGTTTTTCAACCTATAAATAGGAATAATCATCTCCTTTTGTAATCGTTCAACTTTTTGATATTAGTGAATCTTCTTCTCCTCTGCCCGTGTTTTTTTCTTGAAAGGGTTTCCACGTAAAATCTGTGTGTTTTTTTTTTCTCGTTTTCTTCGCGATATTTCTTCATTGTCGACATTTAATTTTATCATAATCGTTGATTTCTATACATTTTTTTGAAATAAAATACCTGATTTTCATTAAAATAATAAAGGTAAAACCATAGGCCCCAAAATAAGCAAAAGAAACAACCTAGAAAACCAGCGTCTTAAAGAAATAAAAGTAACAATCAGATAATAAATAAAGGCAACAAAAACAAGAAATTGAATACAAAAACCAACAAAAGGGGAACCTGAAAACCATCAACAACAAAGCAAGAAAACCAGGTGAAACGTCTCTCTGAAAAACCAAAGGGCGATCTTCATAAACGATGAGTGAAACACAGAGAATGAACTTAAAAACTGACATGGAGCTTCCTAAAAAATGTAAAATTCTCCACAAGAACAAAACAAAAGCTGAAGTTAACCTCTTAGAAATCCATTTCTCCCAGTCAAATGTCGACTCTTGGAGAATAGATAAGGGCACATCTTCAACACAGAACAACGGGTCCGTGTAATTTTTACCAAACGACACAAGCTTGTGAGCCACCATGTTAGCAGTACGATGAACAAAGGCGAAGGTAATGTGGTAGAAACCATAAGATAAATTTTTTATATCACAAATGATAGGTCCAATAACGGATTTATCCTACTCCTTGGACTGAATCTTCTTGATTACAGATAAAGAATCTCCCTCCACCTGCACCAATCGCAATCCCATCTCCAACGCAAACCAAAGTGCTCTTTCGCAAGCTTTAGCTTCAACAACAAAAGCATCACTCACATTTATCAAAGGGTAAGTACATGCACCCATGATTATCCCCATTTCATTTCTAGAAAAAATTAACCCATGAATTCTATACATTTCATTTCATGATTAACTCATGATTTCTATACATTTGAATTTGAATCTTATTCAGCAACTAAATTATCAGTTTACAAAAATAAATCAAAATTTTATTATTTTTAGAAGGTAAAATTGTAATTATATTTTTATTAATTTAAAATTTTAAAAAATTTAAAGGACTTTGATCTTTTTGACTCAATTATACATTTTAAAAAAGCGTTTAAGAATATAAACTATAAGGTTATTTTTATTTTTTACATAAAATCTAAAAAAAATATGAAATTTAAACTCAAAACATCATTATTTTTATTATTTTAACTAAAATCACATTTAATTTTTATAATTTATTTTATAAAATTATTAAATAAAATTTTTCACTCGCATTATAATTATTTCATAATCTAAAATATATTAGATTATATGACAAGAGTGGGGTCAAGCCCTTTAAATTTAATTGGATTATAACACATCTATTATGTGAATGGAAAAAAAATTAGGTGAGACATATATTTATTAAAAGTCTATATAAAAATTAAATGATGTTTTTGTTAAAATGATAAAATTGAAAGTTTAGAAATTAAGGTGGTCTCGATTTCAATCTTATCAATAGAATATTATAAAACGTTTACAATTGGTTCTGTCATAATTCAAGCACAACATATATGGAGTGGTTGCAAATATTTAGTATGATAAGAAAGTCAGCCCGAAATAGTCCAAAGTGGCAAGCAAAAATAGACAAAAAAAACTTAGCAATGTGACACCTTATACCCGACCCAATTGTTGGATCCGGATATAAAATGTCAAATTTTGTTGTCAAAGCAATTTACTTTCTATTTTTTTTAAATGAATATGTAATGGTAAAATAATTTTATAAAAATTTCGACAACATTTCTGTCTATTTACGTAAAATTCTCCTGTAAAATTTACATTTCACAATATTGTCATATTCAAATAATCTCCCAAATCAATTCCCAATACTTCAATTTCTCAAAACATTTTAGTAAACTTGATATCTACGTTTAACCATTTCATTAAAACATTAGTTATAAAATACTAGCAAAAGAAACATAATAAACATATTTAAATTTAATTTATAACATAATATTATATATATAGGCCTAGGTACATGCTATAAAAATTAATAAAAAAGTAAATTTTTCACCAACTTTGTTTGAGCTGATTTTCGATTATTTGGATGCTATTAGAACGATCTACCGAATCAAACTACCTGTGCACGAAAAAATAGACAAACCATACCCTAAGCAATTTTTATGCTCAGTGATGCTAATATCATATTAATCATTACATAAGCATTAAATATAGATTAGTTTATATAAATAAATAAATAAATAAAAATAAGCTTTTTAATCAAATTTAAAATCACATAATAAATTTAATTCACACAATATGAAAATTCAAATATATTCAACTTTTGTTTTTGCTTTTCTTTCAATCTAAACCCCGTACTAAAATTTAGACTCATAACTAGATACACGAATCTGCCACTTCGAGTTGTTCGACAGCGATGGCTATCAGAGTAGTCCACGACCCTCAGGGAGTTGGGACTGCCCATGACCTTCTGGAAATTGGGGCTAACAATAATAAAAACGGACCAAATTGGCCATTTCTCCCTCGACCCTCTGGGAATTGAGGAGATCTAAATCTTTTGATATAAAGACTCTATGACATGCCAACTATATCTGATCTAGTCTAACTTAGTGTACCGGGGTAAAAATCAAGTTTCATAATCTATTTCATCTCAATTCTATTTTCATATCATTCTAATTTTTAGTTTTATTTCATGATCAAATCATATATTTTTTGCCTAATGTAAAATTAAACTTTCAATTCAAAAGCATATTAAATATTTTCTTGCTCAAGCATCTAAAATCATAATACTCAAATTCAAAACATAACCATGAATTTGCTAATTTTATCATTTGAAAAACATATTCCATCTCAATACATTATTTTAAAAATATTAACTAAATCATTCAAACTCATTCAAAACTCATAAAAATAATTTAAAAATAAAATTAATAAAATTAATCATAATAATCTAAATATTCTAAAGCTTTATGTAGTGAAAATAAGATATTAACACAAATCGAAATTTCAATTGCTTTACTTCTTATCTTCGTCTTTTTCCTTCAAGATGCTCACTTCGTTTTTTGCTATAATATGAGCAATTCAATACGAAATAATGTCATTTACCCATTTTAATACCAAAACTAATAAAAACAAACATAAATATGCATGGTTAATCAAGTTAACATACTAAGCTTCTAAATCCGAAATTCTCATATCTTTTGACTTGATTATCCATTTTCAATTTTGTCTTCATCGAAGCACTCACTGTTTCACAAGCTATCATTTAGCACCAATATTACACAAAATAGTCAATTTTCTCTACTATCCCTTCACCATAGCCAAATAAACCAAAAAAACTTTACATCCAATTTCATTTCTTTTTCACATTTCTAAGAAGCTAGAATTCTTCTTCTAATTATTTACTTTCAAAAAAATATACTTATTTCATTTAAATTTTCTAAGCTTTCATCGATGTTCTTTAATGGCAATTTTTAAAATACTTGATGAAATAAAAATTTATTAGTATATATATATAAAACAAGCTTCAAATATTCAAAATCTATTAAAAATTTGAAGAAAAATCACACTTAATGCTTGAATTTGAAGGAAAATGATGAAAGAAAATTTTTTTTTTCATTCCTTTGTTTCGTGAGACAAAGAACATGAAGAAAGATGAGAGATGTTCTCTTTCTCTCTTTTGAAAACATAAAAAATCATTGATTTTTTTAAGTAATGATAAAATTATCATTAGATCCCTTCCATCAAAATAAAAATAAAATATTTACACTTTAGTTTTTATACTTTTTCAACTTATTCAATTTAGTCTCTAAATTTGATAATAAATTTTTTTTTAAGTGGGGGATGTTACAAGCAACCAAATTGGAGAGGACGATGATAGAATCATCTCTAAACATAAACAAATTAAGAAACTAACGAAGAGTCATCCACTTTATAAAAGAAACTGTTGGTGGTTGGTGAAGTTTCAACGATAACAGACATCATCATTTATCTATCACATTGTGTAAATGAAATAAATAAAAAAGAGAGGATTTATAGGAGAAAGAAAAAGGTGAGTGCTAAAAATCTTTATAAATCCATCTATTACATAACGTGTACATTTTTATTGACTTGTAAAAAAAAAACTACTTTTATAATAATAAATCTTTATAAAAAATAAGTTTTTGATAATTTTTCCATAAGTTGAATCTAATTCATTAAAAGAATAAAGATAAGTCATACCTTTGATTTTTTTTATTTTTAAAATTTACACGAAAGGCGTAAGAAGCATACCAAGAGAAGTTATCTCATGTCTAGAATATAAAAGAAATAGTATATTATACATACTTTTCGTTTATATAAATGTCACACTATGACTAAAAATGTTATTGAAAAACTTTGATTTTAAACTAATTTAAACTTTGATTTTCAATTATATCAACGTCAAACACTGACAAAATGTTATTGAAAAACTTTGATTTAAAACTAATTTAACTTTGATTTTCAATTATATAAATGTCACACTATGACTAAAATTGTTATTGAAAAACTTTGATTTTAAACTAATTTAAACTTTGATTCTCAATTATATGCATCATCAAAATTTGCACGGTAAGAATATTTGGTGTTGGCCTGTAATTTGGACGTTTTCTCGCCAACTACATCACCTAGCTGACAAAATTGATCCGCCATCACATGTGCGCTGACAAAATCAATCATGATATTTAAAATTTTATATTTGATGCTCTAATTATTTTTAAATTTATATATATTAATTATAATTACGGATGCTAGTGGGGTGAGTTTCGCGGGCCCATCTCACTTCGCATTCAATTGAATAGGGATGAGTATAGGTTTTGCGGATGGTGGAATAGGAATGAGGACAAAAATTAGACTCAACGTGGATGGTGGGACAAGCGTGAGTATGATCTTGTACCTGTTCGATCTTTGCTCACCCCACATATAATAAGCATATTTAAAAAATAAACATTTATAAAAAATTAATTTAGTAATTATCTTAATAGTATTTTATTAATTTAATATTAAATTTAATTTAATGTTTATTTTGTAATTAATGAAATATTTATCTTAGTAAGTATTATATTAATTTAATATTAAAGTAATTAAATTTAATTATAGTTGAACTTTCTAAACTCTTCCTATATAAAGAGAGTTAACGTCATTATTTCACACACGTGAATTCAAAAAAAGTTGTAAAGAAAGAATTCTTTGAAGAGATTATTTTTAGAAAAATTTTAGAAATATTTTTTATTTACAATTTGGTCCAAAAGTTGAGAAAAATTACAAAATTACTTCATTGGTAATTTTTGTGAAAAAATTTCTAATTCGAAACGAATCCACACTCGATAGACATGAGCTTGAAAATAATGGAGAAGAACTACTCGGTCGAAACATTTATATTTTTTCATAAAAAAATTGGTTTATATTTATTTAATTAATACTTATAAATATATTATATGAAGTGGATTGTGAGACGAGTATAGTTGGGATTAGGTGGGTTTGCGGACCCACGTGAGTGGTGGGACAATGATGGTTTTAGTTTTACAGGTCGTGGGGCAAGAATTGTTTTGAATTTTATACCCGTAATGGATCGCGGGACAGATATGAAGATGAAAATTTTTGACGGGATGGGTGTGGGGGAGCACCCCATGCCCATTCCACCTAATTGACATCCCTATTACAATCTATTTTAATTTTATTTAAATCAAATGTAAAGACAGACTATAATACTCTTAATGAATCAAATAAAAAAACTCATATTTTAGTTATATAATTGTGTTCATTAATTCCAAAATCTTAGTATGAACCCGTAATCAAATGAAGTGTGGTGCCGGGCAGTTGCTTGCACCTCAACAACGTCGGAGATTGTGAGGAAGAAAAGGACAAGCTTAACAGCATGTCGTCCGACATGTCCTGCGGTATCCGAAGTTTCAGGAAATCTAATGAACCGGAGAAAGAAAGCTCCACAACGAGCACCACTGTATTGAAACTTAAATATTTCATCTATGGAAGTGAGAGAGGTGAGGGGAGATTGTGACATTGTTGGTATTTATATATTTATCATTTTCAGGCGATTTACGGATGAAATCTCCCAGTTTTGTTGATGTACTGCCCTCTCCTCTCCCATAGCATAGTTTCCTAAAAAACCTATTCTTTCTCTCTTCCATATATCGTCATATGGAGTAATAGTAATACTGACAGAAACTGCTGTATTATTATCATCCCCTTTTATCTGTTATGGGGTTATATATGATTTATATTTCCCTATGTATATGCTTCACTGTTTTATTTTTTTACACCTTTGTTATTGTTTAACTTGAACAATATCATGTTATTAAGTATACGAGGTTGTCTTAATCAGTTCCATTAAGACATCATCGACACCATAGTAAATCTCAATAATACTATTGGTATTTGCTTAATTTATGAAAAATAAGTGAGGGAGATGAAGTGTGAAGAGGTAATTAAAGGTTTGTCGAGTAAGATTGAGAAAAGGTTTCGGTCACCTGATGCAAGGACAAGTCTTGGGCATGTATTGACCCTCTCTGTTCTGGGTTTCTGCCATGTGTCTATGTATGTATTGGCTTCTTCTTCCTTCTCTGCACATAAAATACAAAGTTATTGTACCCTTCACAACAACATCGAAGAAGCATGCCGACGTTTGTTTACAAAGCAAAGCTAAAATTACAGTCACAGTCCTGGGTTTTTTTTAAAGCTCGAGACAAATGGGACCACAACGCTCTTGCTCAAAGCTATTGCTTTGAAACTCCATCACTTTGTAGCAAAATTTTATGTGCTTTTTCTATGCCTTTTGCTTGTGCAATATATCTGACAGGAAAAAGTGGGAACAGGAATTACAGTAAGGTTGCATTCGCATCGACTGTCGTGTTTTCACTATGGAAAAGAGTCGGGTAAATCCATTCACTGTAAATTTATTGTCCAATTCTAAAAGCTCCCCATATGCTGAATGTTTATACGAAAATTATCTCAGTTGCTGAAAACTCCAAAACTAAAATGTTGGCCTTGGCCCAAATCCTTTGCAAAGGAGAGGTCCTTTCTTCATCACAGCAATATGGGAAATTCAATCTTTTGACTATAATTTTGTGTTTTGACTTTGAGCAGGTTGAACAAAGGTGATACAGACAAGCATTAACATACATAATTTCAGATGAAATCCTACTGTAATTCTGTTTCTTATTGTCTCTGATATGTAAAGTTGGATAAGTGTGTGAGACAGGGAAATAAGCCCATCTCACTTTCAAATGATAAAAGAACAATTTAGGAATACAAAACAAACCTATGCATGTAAACATAGTATATATGATGTTGATATACATGATTTATGGTATGTGCAAGTTAATCAAAAGATTCTATTTCTTGTATCCATTTGTCAACATCCCATGTATCTCGAAAATTTTCACCATGACCGAATATGCCTTTCACGAAGCTGGAAAACGTTATTTCCTCCCACGATTTTGGGGGCCTGATGTCCGACTGTGCAGCGAGCCATCTTGCATACTCGCCCTGCCACCACCCAAACAAAACAAAATCACAGTAAGCAGGCAAAGATAGAGACAGGGATTTGGTTGTGTGACAGTGGGGAGTTGAAATCTCATCATTCTGAAGGCTATGAGTATGATATTTGGGCCATCCGGCCTTCTCCATATGCTCGTAAAATTCTTCAACAGAAGCTGTCATTGCTTCTTGCGTTGGCAGCTTCACCTTGACGGACAAAACTTTTGCTACCCATATTGCTTGTAACTCTGATACTCTAAACCCGAGCGCCTGATTGTTTAAACATCCAATTCCAATCTTAAAACTTGTAACACGGTTTTAAAGCATACTATTACTAATCAATCCATTCAGTACTTTGGCTTTTGAGCAAAACTCAGATGGATGGCTCATAGAGTTTAGGATTTGAAACTTCAATTTCTTGTTCATTAGTAACATTTAATTCCCACAACACGTTCTAATCACATGGAGGATAAAAGCTTACCCTGTAATTTAGTCCCACAAAAGAAAGCCAAGGGGCTAAGCTCGGTGGAAATATATGTTTATACAGGTGTCCGACACGGTTATCGTCCACGGTAACCATCCCATTTGACTTTAGAAATGGTAAGTGGTATTTGTACCTGCAAGGGATTTTCTTCTCTCAAGATGATTCAAAAGCGTTTTAAAATATAAAAAGGACAATGCTTTTGAAAATACCCAGTGCAATGAATAATGACATCTGCCTCAACAATTGATCCATCTTGAAATACCACTTTTCCATCTTTGTGAGCGCATTCAATCTGCATAAAATGTCGCTCTATCAGCAAAAAGAAAACAAAAAGAGACCAGCTTCAATCAACTTAATTAATTGATAAAATGAATAAGAAACCGGTGGATGTGGGTAGGCGTTATCATAATTCTTCAGATTTATCAACATCATATCAGATGCTCTAAAAGCCAAATGAACTTGTTTTGTAACAGGGGAGATCTCTTTCAAAATATCGGTATATCATATGCTCAAAATGTTTGAGTGATAAATGAGAAATTGATGTTCAAAATAAACTATTTGTGAATAATGTTAAGGAAAAGAAAATGCTTAGATCTCACATTATTTAGATATAAGTATGCAATATTTATATATATGAGAATTCACTTAAAGTTTATCAAATCACTAAATTTAAAGCTTTGCCTCACGCACAAAAGAGTGCAGATTCAAATCCATTGAGGTTGGGGTGTGCACTTGCAACACGACGTGTGTAAATCGAAATGTTCGGATCAATGTTTTGCTTTTTAGATTTAGTGTTTTACATAAATATTTGGTTATTTTACTTAAATAATCCAAAAAATTAATTTATTACATAAATGGCACTTGTTCAAAAATATTAACCTATATAACTCGAAAAGAATAGTGTAAATTATTTTTGGTTAAGTAAACAGTCGATACTCCCTCGAAATTATATCCAATCATGTTTTGATTTTTGTGTCAAATAATCAAAAATAATTTTTTAGATTTTGATCATGTGATGACTGATATCAAAATATTTTTTTGATTTCATATTATATTGACATACGAATGTATTAATTTTTGAAAAAAAAATTAGAATTTAACCATCTAATGATTGACACAAAAAATACAGAATAAAAAAATATTTTTTATCGTTTAATAGCCGACATCAAGTCTCATCACAAATAAAAATATATTTTTTATTTTGGTTTATAAATAAAAAATATATTTAATTTAAAATAAATAAAGCTATTAAAAATTAATATATATTTAAAAAAATTGATTGGACAACACATGCTTACAATTGCAGGCGACCTGCAAAAGCAGGCTTTAGCCAAGCATTGGTCGTGGACTCATTATGGAACTTTTAACCTTTATTTTTTATTTTTGTTTTTTAATTAATTTTTTGAAATCAAATTTAGATTTATTTTTTATTTTTTTATTTTTTTACTATTTCGGTTTATAATCAATTTTAATTTTTTTATTTTGTTACTAATTGGAGTTCTTAATTTATATAATTTTTCAATCATATTTTATTTTTTTATCATTAGACAAAAAATAATTTATGGATACAAAATTGATTTAATCATGAAAAAATTTTAAATAGACTTAAAATATATTTAATTTAAATAAACTTTAAAAAATTAATTTTAAATAGATTTGAAACCCCAAACTAATAAATATATAGTATATATCTATAAACTCACCTAATATTTTACTTGAAATGAGGAATATTTATCTAAAAAAATTGATTTTAGTATAATAATAAACTCCAAACTAATAAATAAAAAATTGATTCAAAAGAGATGAGAGATCAAATCAATGTCAATGGCTTATTTATTAGTTGGAGATTTTATTTATTAAAACATCGAAGTACCCATCTTTTAGTCTATTGGTTATGAATAAATTAATAATTTAATGTCTCAAAATACTAAAAAAAAATTGCAGGTTCCGAAAAATGTGATGTTGGTTATCTATAGGTTAAAACCAAAAAAATTTTATTGTTTATCTCTGATTGAACTTGGTGTCGATATGGTCAAAATTCTAAAAAAATATTGTTTTTATCTATGATAGGGTTTGATACTGACCATTAGTTGATCAATACCATTTTTTTTTTTTCAAAAACTGATATGTTTGTATATCAAATATAATATAAGATAAAAAAAATTTTGTACCAATCATCACATGATTAAAATTTAAAAAATTAATTTTTTAATGTCCGACACAAAAATCATACATTGATTAGATATAATTTTAAAAGGTGTTTGTTATTATTTGGTCAAAATCAATTTATACTGTTTATGTTAAGTAGTAAATGTTTTTGAAAAAGATCATTTATGTAATTAATTATTATTTTTGGACTATTTGGGTAAAATAAACTAAATATTTATTGATATTAGTTTGTACAAATGTTATATTTTATATAAAAATTTCATATTTATGTTTGTTGGTTAATGTGTTTTGTCTAACATGTATTTGGAAGCAATAGTAGTTATAGAAAGCTGATGTAATGCAATTTCCAAACTGCATAAATGAAATACCTGGAAATTCTGCAACTTTTGGCTCTGTGTTTTTACCATTGCAAATAACCACAGCTTCAAAAACCTCTTCTTTGGATTCCCATCTCGACTCAGTCTCTCGAGTCCTAGACTCAACAACCCTCTCGTGACTCACCTCATCAACTAGCTCCACCCGAATCACTTCATGCCCAAATCGGATCAACTCCATCAACCCAAAGTCTCGAGCAAAGTCCTGGATAAACCTGAGCACCTCTTCATGAGCCGGAAAAGGCCTTGTATCTCCACTTTCTCTCTTCACAAATGGATAGTCCAAGAAACTCATAACCTGCCTAGGAAGGTTAGTTCGAAGGGATTTGTAGAGGCTACTATGAACTATTTCCCGATTTGGGTCGAGGCCTAATAGGTCAGACTCCACCCGTGAATCATAGAGCCATGTACCGTCAACTTTGTTGCCCCTTTCAAATACAGTGACACGGTGACCTTCTCTTTGAAGCTCTCCGGCCGTAAGAAGCCCTGCAAGACCAGCACCGATGACCGCTACGTTATAAGATTGTCCCATTTTCCGCTATCACGATCGACGGTGTACTTCTTCAGTTTTCAACATCTATTTGGGTGGCCAGGTTTTAATTCTCTTAAATCAAAACTGATTGTTTATGTATATATAATGCTATATTTTGGTCACACACTCAAAATGGTAAATGTAGTTCAAGATCACAAGCTTTAACCAAACTGGCTGGTTTACATCAGATTAAAGCCAAGAATCTTATTTACATCGTTGCTGACGTATTTGGTTTCAACAAAGGGGTTCGACTCCCTCAATTGTTTATTTGTAAACGTGAAAAGCATACGAGTACATATATGAAAGAATTGCATACCATACATACTTTTCAATTGGATCCACCATTACATGTGCGCCGACGTAATCAGTCTTAATATTTTAAAATTTTATATTTGACGCTCTAACCATTTATAAATTTATTAATTAGAATCTATTTTAAGATACTTAAATCAAATGTACACACAGAATATAATACTATTAATGAATCAAATAAAAAAAATTCATATTTTAATTATATAATTTTCATTTCAAAAAGTTAGCTTAAATTTTATGAACGCATGTAAATAATTTTTTTAAATGATTTATTTGTTATGTTATTAATATATGTAAATTCAATCCGAGCGAATCTTGAAAGTTATTTATTTGAATTTTTAAGGTATTCAAATTATATATGACAATGAGTGTTTTAATTAAAATGTTAATGGTATTAATTATTTGGACTCATTAATAATATTATAAAAATATAGAGATTAATTTTTAATGCTAACTCTTGTTATGAACTGAAATGTTTGAGGCTTGTGGCTTTCCACCCAACAATGTTGTTTCCAATGTCGGAACTTGCATTCTCCTTAAAAAATACAGTGTTTCTAACCATTACATTCGACACTTATTTGATTGATTTATAAAAATTTTCATATTATCTATTCATATGATATGCATTATATTTTTCATAAGATATTTTTAATTTTACTTTGGTTTAATAGATCTTATTTTATATAATGCACAAACTTTTCACCTCATTTACCCTTTTGAATGTAAAAGCTTAAGAGAAACCATAAGTTAGTAATAGTGTAAATATTTTACTTTACCTAATTGCACAATGCGATATATAAACTTCTGTTCTGAATAATTGTATATATGATTTTGATTTTACTTTTAATTTAAATTTCACGTATCACTAATACAGTTACAAATGTAAAACCGTTTTGCATTTACTTACTGCATAGACTCACTATTATATTTACCCACCATGAAAATAGTTAGATTTATTAGTTTCTCATATGTGTACAATCATATTAAAATCAAAGTTTCATATGTAGACCAAATTAAAATTTGCATATTAAAAAAAAAAATGTGACTTCATATTTTTAAAAGAATTGTTAATTAATATCATACGTTTTGTTAAAACTAAATCAATTCTCCTTAATAATATTTTAGCCTTAATTAGTGTTGATTAATTGAATAAAATTAACAAATAATAATGGTAACACAAGGTTTATGTTTTTTTCTAACTATATTTATGATTTATGGTATGATGGGTTAGAATTTTAAGATCCACGATTTTATGGGGATGGTTAGATTAGGATTCAGGGTCGGAAAGAATCTAAGATTTAGGGTTTTAGGGTTTTAGAATTTGCATAAAAAAAAAATAGATTAGTTTTATTAATTTTAAAGCTAAAAACAGGGATAAAGATTAATTTAACATTTCTCAATGTATTCTGAGAAAATATAATAAGACCATTAAAAAAGAGAGCTCAAAATGACAAGTTTTTAGTGTCGCCCTAATTTAAGTTAAATTTTAGCGAATAGGGAAATATGTCTAACAATTCAGATAGTAAAAGATGAATTTAGGAATAGAGTACCAAGGTAGCAATATTTGGTAAGGAAGCATTACTGATGCGGCTGATTTATGGTGTGTTGAAGTGTACTGGGAGAAATCATTTCTTGCATCCATTCGTCAATATCCCATGCATCCCGATACGTGTCACCGTAATATGCTCTCCCTTTCAACACGGAGGCAACGTTTACATTGTTCCACCAATTCAGGGGCTTTATGTCCAACTGAGCAGCAATCCAACCTATATGCTCAAACTGCCACCAAACACCAATCAGTGGACACACACAGGCATACAGACTGTATTCAGGACACAAATTTTGGTCGTTTAAGTGGCAACCTCTGTATACAGAAGATTATGCGTATGATGCTTCGGCCATCCGTCTTTCTCCATCTCACCATAAAGTTGTTCAACAGAACATGTCATTACTTCTTGGGTCGGCAACTCTAGCTTTCCCGACAAAACTTTTGCCACCCATTTCGCTTCTAATTCTATTATTATAGCCGGCACTTCCTAATCGCATAAAAATCATTTACCATGTTAAACCCAAAAGAAAGATAAGCTAAGCACTCAATAGCAAACACTTGAGGAAAACTTGGACAGCCCTAGAAACTGCAATTTCTTGCCCAGGAACATTCAAGTGGAAGACAAAATTACCAGGTAAGGTAGCCCCACAAAAGAAAGATAAGGGGCTAAGCTTGGTGGAAATACATGTTTATACAGAGGTCCAACACGGTTATCGTCCACAGCAACAATCCCGTTTGACCTGAGAAATGGAAAATGATATTTGTACCTGCAATAGAGGATTATAAGGACAAAGTATTTCAAAAAGATGGAACTATATCTCCTAATAAATACCCAGTGCAATGAAGAATAACATCTGCGTTGACAATTGATCCATTTTGAAATACCACCTTACCATCTCTATGTGCACATTCAATCTGCAAAAATATCACAATTCATTACACAGAAATATTTGAGGAGTTTAAAGTGTAACTTAATTAAATGATAAAATGATTAAAAAACCATTGAATGTTGCCAAACGTTATCATGATTTTCCAGCTTTTTCAACTGGAAATTAGGTGCTCTAATAGCCTGATGAACTTGTTTCGCAACAGAAGCGATCTCTTTTAGAATGTCAAGGGCACTTGCTGCATTTCCGATGAGCACTACTATCTGCAACTAGAAAAGCAAGGATCATTATAGCAATTTGTGTCTTTTCTAGGTTGAGATGTAAGTATCTATGATTACAGCAGGGTGATTGTATATGGCACACTACCTTATTTTCAAATGGTTCTAGAGTTCTGTAATTATGGCTATGCATTTGCAATCCTGGCCAAATGTCTCTGCCTAAAACATCACAAATATTATATTTTGTATTTATTATACAAGTAAAAAGAAATCGAGTTAATGAAGAATGCAATGCAATTGAATGAAAAATCTTTAATATGGCATTTGCACAAGTAGCGACAAACTATTGAATGAAAAACCTTAATTTCAACATTTTCATCCTGAAAAAATCAAATTAAAATTAAAATCTTGAAATTCAGGATGAAATGATTGGTGTGGCATAAAACTATTGAAAAGTGATAATATTTCTGTTTCATACGATCCTTTCCCTTTGCACAAGTAGCGACAAACTACTAGATTGGGAAAGAAATTTTTTGGCATGAATGAAATACCTGGAAATTCTGCAATTCTGGGCTCCGTGTGTTTACCATTACAAATAACTACAGCCTCGAACACCTCCTCCCATCTTGGCTCAGTCCCTCCGGCCCTAAACTCAACGACCCACTCGTGACTCGTCTCATCAACTCGCTCCACCCGAACCACTTCATGCCCAAATCGAATCAACTCCATCAACCCAAAGTCCCTTGCAAAATCCTCAAGAAACCTGAGCACCTCTTCATGACCCGGAAAAGACCTCGGATCCCCACCTTCTTTCTTCACAAATGGATAATCCATGAACCCCATAATCTGTCTAGGAAGGTTAGTTCGAAGGGATCTGTAAAGGCTACTATGAACTATTTCCCGATTCGGGTCAAGGCCTAATAGGTCGGATTCCACCTGTGAATTATAGAGCCATGTACCGCCCACTTTGTTGGCCTTTTCAAATACAGTGACATGGTGACCTTCTCTTTGAAGCTCTCCGGCCGTAACAAGCCCTGCAGTGCCACAACCGACGACCGCTACCTTATAAGATTGTCCCTTTTTCAGCATTAGAGCCATCGAAGGCTTACCTCTTCAGTTTAAATTTCAATTGTCAACAATCTGCTACATGATTAATGCTGGGAAAAGTGACATGATTAAAGCTACCTTCTACCCACTATTTGCAGTGGTTATTAATTAATCCATTGTCAAAGACATAGAATACAATTATAATATCTTTGTCAGAAAATGATCTTATATTATTTTTTAACTTTTCACCCAGTGTTGCATGATCTACTTTTCTTTTTCAAAGCTTGCCAGGTCATAAGCACTATCAAATAATTGTTATAACAAAAATTTTGTAAAAAATATATGATGATAGTATGACAAGGGCTTCATGTACAACGATGGAGCTGAGTTTGTACCATTTTCAGCACTATAACGATGGACGGCTTACATCTCCTGTTTAAGAAGCCGAGTTTCACCGTTTTGGTAGCGAGAAGCCGACTCTCTTAGTCTTAGGCCACTAAAATCATTTGTTATCCAAGAAAATGCTACCACTATCAATTTAATAATATGATTAGTTGTTTGCTTTGGCCTAATCCAACCATATTTCCTTTCCAAATATTTTAAGGGCAAATCACACCAACAGCCACTCAATTTTGATATGGGAAACAAACGGTCACTTGATTTACATTTCAGTCACTTAATTTTGAAAATGTGACAAAACAATCTTTTTCCACGTTTCCATCACAGACGTCACAGAACAGTGACATGGCAATTGACAGCATCGATGGAGTGTAGAAAACGTCCAGCTGGTCGATTACATTTAACACAACAGTCACTCAACTTTGAAAATGTAACAAAACAATCACTAACGTTATCGAAAAGTGACAAAATAGTCACTAATTAACAGTTTCTATTAGGGGCTTAATGAGAATGATGACGTCAACCAAAATAACCCTAAATCAAAATATGTTAACCAAAATATGTAAATAATAAATCAAACAAAAAATTTAATAACCCTAAATTCCAAACAGTAGCAATCAGAATCCAATCAAAATCGAAAATGAAAATGAAAATCAAAATCGAATAAATCCTAAATCGAAAATCACAATCAATATCGACATCAAATTCGAATAAACACAAAATAACCCTAAATACAAATATCTCATAACCCAAAAAAACAATAAAAACATACTTGTTACATCTACTGTATCAACATTATCATCTTCTTGCCCATTCACCATCGTCGCTGAGAATTGTTTGCCTTTAATCCCCAAACAGTCACCGATTTTAATCGATTTCCAACCTAGATCGATTTCAAAATCTATTTTCTAACCCTAAATCAAAATGAAATCAGTGAGAGAACCAAATGTTTCTTCCTATTCCTTAATCAGATTCTAAACAATATGGTTTTAGGGTTAAACAATATAATCCATCTGATTTCAGTGACTGTTTTGTCACTTTTCGATAACGTTACTGACTGTTTTGTCATATTTTCAAAGTTGTGACTGTTGTGTTAAATGTAACCGACCAACTAGATGTTTTCCACACTCCATCGACGCCGTCAACTGTCTTGTCATTATTTCGTGATGTCTTTGATGAAAAACGTGAAAAATTGATTGTTTTATCATATTTTCAAAGTTGAGTGACTAAAATATAAATTAAGTGACATTTATTTCCCCATATCAAAGTTGAGTGACTGTTAGTGTAATTTACCCATTAAAATGTGTCAAACATCGATCCTCAATGATTTTATCAGCTTTATCATGTGAGTTAGTGGCCAGATCAAAACTTTATACCAATCCAAATACAATTAAATTCAATTATTAAACCTTAAGTACCCTCAAAGACAAAAAAAATAGAAATCATGAATCTTTGAATTATAACTAGAAATCTCTGAATTTGGGTTGAATGTAAACTTTTTAAAATTTTCATTTTTAAAAAAAATTATTTAAATTTATTTTTAATCCCTTTAAATATTTTTATTTATCTTAATCCTTTTAATTACCTTATTAATAGGTGTCATTCTCTACTTAACTGACAATTTATATAGAATATTAAATATTAATGCATTTAATTCAAATAGATTTAATGTATTTAATGTATTAATGTCTTTTTCCTGTATTTAATTCCTAAAACTACAAAACAGCAAAAAAGAAAAAAATCCTAAAACTACAAATTTTTTATTTAATTAAGGGGTGACATCTGAATCTTTCACATCCGTACTAATTAAAAAAATAATTTGTATTTTACATATTTTTTAATGATATAAAAATGAAATCATGATTGAAACCAAGGACAAATCCAAGGAGATTGACAGCGACTCGACACTTTAAAATGAAATTTTTTTATTTAGATCATTAAAATTTTTTAAAATTTTATATTAGTAAAAATAAAATTACACTTTAATCCTTTAAAAATAATAATATTTTAATTTAATCATTTAAAAATTACAATTTAATTTTGATCCCTAAAAATTTTTTTTTTGCTTCACCCTTATTTCGATCAAAAAAATAAAAATCATCTCTAAAATTTTACCAGATATTCAACTTTCAATAAATTTACTGTAATATAGCGAATGTTTATTTAGTTTAATTTGTTGGTAGACAATAATTGAAATTATTGATTATTCAATTTAGGAATAGAATCCAAACAATTGCGTATATATATATATATATATATATATTTGGTATCATTCATATATAAGTCAATTGGGGAGAATCCATTTCTTGCATCCATTGGTCAATATCCCATACATCTCGATAATTGTCACCGTAATATGTTATCATTTTCACAGCGGAGCTATGTGTGACCACCAATTCGTAGGCTTTATGTCCAATCGAGCGCCAAGCCAATCTATATATTCAAACTGCCACCCAACAACAACACTGTAAGCACACAGAGAGAGGAATAGAGATATGGTGATTTAAGTGGCAACCTCTTGATGCAGAAGATTATGAGTATGATGCTTGGGCCATCCATTCTTCTCCATCTCACGGTCAAGTTCTTCAACAGAAAACGCCATTGCTTCTTGGGTCGGTAGCATTAGCTTGCCCGACAAAACTTTTGCCACCCATTTCGCTTGTAATTCTATCACTATAGCTGGCACTGCCTGGTTATGTAAACATTGATTTATCATGTTGAAACATCTTCTCCTTAATTTACTTAGCTTTCTCTCCCCCTTTGAGTCTTTGACATGCTAAAGTCTCCATAAAAGCTTACCGTGTAATTTAGTCCCACAAAAGAAAGCCAAGGGGTTAAGCTTGGTGGAAATACATGTTTGTATAGAGGTCCAACACGGTTGTCATCCACAGTTACCATCCCATTTGACCTAAGAAACGGGAAGTGGTATTTGTACCTGCAATATATTTTTTCCCTTGTAAGATTAAAAAGAATTTAAGAGATTAAACCATTTCTCCAGTTAAACTAAAGATCTTTGAAAAATACCAAATATCTGCATCCACAATTGAGCCATCTTGAAATACCACCTTACCATTTGGACACTCTATCTACATAAAAGTCATAGTCCATGAGAGAAGAAAATGATCAAAAGTTTAACTTTAAATCAATTAATTAATTGGTGAAATGAATAACAAACCGTTGAACGCTGCCAAGTAGTATTACGATTTTCCAGCCTTCTCAACTGGAAATTAGGTTTCCTAATAGCTTGATAAACTTGTTTAGCAAGAGGAGCGATCTCTTTAAGAATGTCAGTAGCACTTGGTCCGTTCAACACTATCTATCAGCCAGAACCCACAATTATTACAGTGTTTTCTAGGTTGAGTTTCAAGGATTTATGATTCTAAAGTGTTAAAACAAATTGCTATATATGTTGGAAGAAGATTGTAGGGTGACTGCAATGAACATTAAGTTGTAATTTTAAAGGGTTAAATACCTTGTTTTTAAACTGTTCTGGAGTCCGATAGTTATGACCACGCATTTGCAGTCCTGGCCAAGTAACTCTGCCTAAAACACGATAGATATTATGAAAAATACATAGGAGGAAGAGAATGAAGCGATTTTACTGTCAATAAGATGTAACTATGAAAGAATACAGCAGCTAAGAAGGAGATGAGACGACGTATGTTTGGCTAGATAAACAGCAAATTCGTTGATTTGAAAGCGTTAAGATAGCAGTATTGCCAAAAATAGTTGCATACTTGTTCTGTATTTCTGGAACAGATACTTTGAAATTGATAATAATAAAAAAGATACCCGAGAATTCTGCAATTTTTGGCTCCGTGGATTTGCCATCGCAAATAAACACCTCCTCTTTCGATTCCCATCTTGATTCAGCGTCTCGAGCCCTAGACTCAACAACCCGCTCGTGACTCACCTCATCAACTCGCTCCACCCGGACCACTTCATGCCCAGTCGACTCCACCCCATCAACCCAAAGTCCCTTCTTCATGACCCGGAAAAGGCCTCGGATCCCCACCTTATTTCTCCACAAATGGATCGTCCAAGAAGCCCATAAACCACCTAGGGAATTAACTCGAAGGGATCTGTAGAGGTTACTATGAACTATTTCCCGATTCGGGTCAGTCTCCACCAAATTTGTTGGCCTTCCCAAATACGGTGACATGGGGACCTTCTCTTTGAAGCTCCCTGGCTGTGAGTAGACCTGCAGTGCCACCACCGATGACCGCTACTTTATAAGTTTGTCCCATTTTCAGCAGTATAACGATGGACGTCTTACATCTCCTGTTTGAGAAGCTGAGTTCCACCGTTTTGGTAGCGAGAAGCCGGTTCTCTTAGTCTTAGGCCACTAAAATCACTTATCCAAGAAACAGGCTACCACTATTAGTTTAATAATGCTTGGGCCTAATTCCAGAACCATATTTCCTTTTCAACTATTCTAACGGGTCAGGAAAATGGAAACCATGAATCTTTGAATTACAACTAGAAATCTCTGAAATTGGGTCGTATGTCACCTTTTTTAAATTTTGAGCAAAAAGTTATTTAAATTTGTTCTTAATCCCTTTAAATATTTTTATTTATCTTAATCCTATTCTCTAGTTAACCGACAATTTATGTAGAGCATTAAATATCAATTCATTTAATTTAAGTATATCTATCTATTCTTGACCCGGTTACCTGTTTAGTCTCGAAGATTTGTCCGAAATTTGGGAAAAATATTAGGTCTGAAAAATAGGTTTAGGTAAAAAAAATTAGTCTCGTAGAAAATATGGTTCGAGCTCAGGCCTGAACATTCAAGGCTCGATTTGTAATACTTTATATTATGTTGTTTTTATACGTTATATAATTTGAAACACATTAAAAAAAAATTGATAGAAAAGTTTATTAGCCACCTTAATTTCATGAAAAGAGAATCAATAGTTGTCTTGGGGGGAGAGAGAGAATAAGAATTAGGGTTAAGTTTCAAGTAAGCAAGAAAAAGAGAAGAAAGGTGAAGGAGTAATTGAAGAAAAATGAAAAGAAGTTGTCAAGGAGTAAAAATAGGATAAAATACATCATCCAAGCTTTGGTCGTAAGTACTCAAGAATTATTCCCTATTTAATTTTAGTTTAGGTATAAATTATGTTAAATTAGTTAATTTCATTATGAATATGGTGATATTGTAGTGAAAAATGATAACTTGGATCATATTTTAATTATGTTATGAATTTGAACTAGTGTATTAAAGTAGTAAATAAATGATTAAATTGTAAATTTAGCAAAATAAGTCGTGTGTATTTTGAGTGTCAAAAAGAAAAGTAAATGATTTGTGGTGAAGCAGTGATGATGTGAAAAGGACTGTGTGGTGAAATTATTAGTTATATTGAACTCATGAAAATAAGGACTAAATTGAGATAAATGGAAAGTTTGAGTTACATTTCATCGGTTGAATGTATGCAACGGTATAAAAACATTAAGGTCCATGTAAATATAATGTGAACTATTAGGATATGAATGACATGTAGAGATATGGTGAAATTAGTGGTCATCTCGTCACATCTTCAAGCTTGGAAGAGAGTATGGTTAAAATTTTAATTTTAGTCTTGGCATATACATAGGTAATGTTAGTTATAAATGAAATGTTTTAATGACCTAAATGTAGAACTTCAATACTTTTTAATCTTAAAAGCTTAACCTTAATTAAATGATTTTATGATGAATTATGTGACTACTAAAATTAAAATTAAGCTTATGTGGTTGAACTTTTAGTTTTTGTGCAAGGACTCAAGTGACATTTAGACAAAAAATTTCCCTTATTTGATGAAGGTATCGATACTTCTGATTTTTGCTAAATTTTTCCAAATATCAAAGCTTAAATCGGTATCGATTCCCTATAAAAATGTACCAAGACTTTGATCCCAAAAAGTAGTCTTATACTCAATAAAATTATTTGAAACAAATTGTTACTCAATTTTTTACCGAGATGAATTCAATACAAAAGATTAATTGAGAATTCTAAGTTTGTTACATCATAACATTCATTAAAGAAAGCTAGATAAATAGAATGCTGTTGTCGCTCTGGCAACAAATAGTCGGATCGAGTATAGAGTGTTACATATCGCATGTGGAGTTTAATCGGAAGAATGTACTTCTTGTATCCATTTGTCAACATCCCATGCCTCCCGATACTTGTCACCATTATAATATGATTTTATTTTCTCCATGTTGAAAAACGTTATTTCCTTCCACCTTTCCGGGGGCCTTATGTCCATCTGAGCGGCAAGCCAATTTTCATATTCGAACTGCCAATAGACAACAAAACAATATAAGCAAAGGCAGTGAAAGAGAGATTTGGATTTGGAAAATGGAAATGGAAATGGAAATGGAAAACCTTGTCCTGCTGAAGCGTATGAGTAAGATGCTTGGGTCGTCCAATCTTCTCCATCTGACGGTAAAGCTCTTCGACAGAATCTGCCGTCTCGGCTTGGGTTGGCAGCTTTACCTTGCCAGACAGAACTTTTGCCACCCATTTTGCTTGTAATTCCATCACTATAGAGGGCACTGCCTGATTATGTAAACACCAATATACTGTGTTAAAATTTGAAATTCAGTTTGAAGAATATTACTATACTTGGCTATGCAAATACCCAGGATTAGTCTCTATATAAGATATGCCAGATCCAAGAAAATTTGGCTTTGAATCTTTGACAGGGCGCAGAAAAACAAGAAAATCTGTGACAACTGATCTTGATTTGAGGAAAACCTAGACTGACTCATAAAGAATCAGGACTTTGACTGCAATTTAATCAGATGGAAGAAAAAAAAGTTTACCTTGTAAGGTAGTGCCACAAAAGAAAGCCAAGGGGCTAAGCTTGGTGGAAATACACGTTTATACAGAGGTCCAACACGGTTGTCATCCACAGTAACTATCCCATTTGACCGAAGAAATGGGAAATGGAATTTGTACCTGCAATAGATTTATTTTTCCTAAGATGTGGACTGCATGCTAAATCTAAAAGGTGAAAGCATTTAAGAGACTGAAGCACTTATCTGGTTAGATAAAGCTAAAGAGATTCAAGTATTTTTAGAAATACCCGGTGCAATGAATAATGACATCTGCATCAACGATTGATCCATCTTGAAATACCACCTTACCATCTTTACGAGCGCATTCAATCTGTTGATAAGTCACGGTCTATCAGGAAAAAAGATGACCAGCTTAAAGTTCAACTTTAAACCAAATTGAGAAAATGAAAAAGAAACCATAGAATTTTGCCAAGCGTTATCATGGTTTTCCAGCCTTTTCAATTGGGAAGCAGGTCCTCTAATAGCCTGATGAACTTGACTCGCAAGAGGGGAGATCTCTTTCAAGATGTCCTTGGCACTTGATCCATTCCCTATAAGCATCACTATCTGTCAGCCATAACCCAGAATCATCTTAGCAACCTATGTGTTCTCTTGGTTGAGATGTATGGATTGATGAAACTAAAAATTCATCAAGTTCAGAAACATATTACTAAGTTTGCAGCTTCATGTAAAGGACTGCAGAGTGATTATAAGTAAAAATACTGCAGATAGGTGGTACTTGTATATGATTAATACCTTGTTTTCAAACTGTTCTGGAGTCCGGTAGTTATGGCTATGCATTTACAATCCTGGCCAAGCATCCCTGCCTGATATATGACAAAAATCATTACAGCTAAAGATAAAAGTTAAGCATTATTAGCCTGGTTGTGCAAACAGTAAACTTGGTTGCATCTTTGAGAAAGAATATTCCTGGATTTAGAAGCTTTTAAATAGCAATAGTGATGAAAGTATTGCATATTTACTCCATGTTTCTGAGGCAATTTCTTCATCTAATCAAGTTGATTCAATGATTTCCAGTGGCATCAAAGAAATACCTGGAAATTCTGCAATTTTTGGCCCCGTGTGTTTACCGTTGCAAATAACCACAGCCTCAAACACCTCCTCTTTCGATTCCCATCTCGATTCAGTCTCTCGAATCCTAGACTCAACAACCCACTTGTGGCGCGCCTCATCAGTTAGCTCTACCAGGACCACTTCATGCCCAAATCGAATCAACTCCATCAACCCAAAGTCCCGGGCAAAATCCTCAAGAAACTTGAGTACCTCTTCATGACCCGGAAAAGTCCTCGGATCCCCACCTTCTTTCTTCATAAATGGATAATCCATGAAAACCATAATCTGCCTAGGAAGATTAACTCCAAGGGATCTGTAAAGGCTACTATGAACTATTTCCCGATTCGGATCAAGGCCTAATAGGTCGGTCTCCACCCGTGAATTATAGAGCCATATGCCACCAACATGGTCGGCCTTTTCAAATACGGTGACTAGGAGACGTTCTCTTTTAAGCTCCCTGGCCGTGACTAGGCCTGCAAAGCCACCACCGACGACCGCTACTTTACAAGATTGTCTCATTTTAAGAACAATAACGATCGACGGCTTACCGCTTCTATTAAGAAGCTGGGTTTCACCGTTTGGGTAGCGAGATTTCGATTCTTTTAGGCCAGAATGAAAATATTTGTTTATCCAAGGAAATGGTAGCATATTTTATTGATAGACAGTTTGCTTGTCTTGGTCTAAATCCAGCACCCTCTTTTTCTGTATTTTCAAATAATTTAATCTTTACTTGCTGGGCTGGGCTGGGCTGAGCTTCACTGCCTCAATGCTTAGGTCGTGGTTGTGTGGCCAAGATCAAATTTTATCCAAGTTAAAACATCAGTTAATAACCAAGAAAACAAGATCTACCATCTTACTTGCAATAATCCATGATAGTTAAAAATTACATTAAAAGAAAAAAAGAGAAAGAATCCGTAACTCTTTTGACAAGAAATAAATTTCCCATTTCTCCTTCCACTGATCTGATTCTGAAATGTTAAAGGTGATAGTAAATCATTTGGAGACGTCGACAGCGTCGTCGTTGGAGTTGGTGGTAGCGGAGGGCTTGCGGTAGTTTTCTTCAACGTGTTGGGCTATAACAAGGCCGGAGTTGAGGAGCTTTCCGATGTTGGGAACGTTATAGTTCTGAGCCAAAAAAACCCCAAAAAGGGTTCCAGCCATGAGAGAAAAGGCACTCCTTATTACACCCATCCCTTTCGATGCGGCTGTTAATTCCCCGTTCCCAATAGCTCTACTGAATCAACTGTTGTGATTTGGGTGGAGGATGGGCAAATTTATAAATGGTGAACTGGCTCAATGGTCGTGAGGCCCAAGTTTATCTTTCATTTTCTTTTTTCATTTATGTCGTGAGAAAATACGTCATATTTATACCATGGGTGAACTGGCTCAATTGTCGTGAGGCCCAAGTCTATCTTTCAATTGAAGCAACCCCCTACCCTCAGGTTCAATCTCACACTCTTGAGTCTCAAGCAAAAAGCACGGCATTTCTTAAATCAAATCTAAAGGACAACTAACTGGGCTGGATCGATGAAAGAAAAGTCAGAAGTCTGTATAAGGACAAAATTGAGGGGCCTTTTTAACTTGTTTGAATTGCATTGGTTAGTTCACTTTCAAGTAATTCAGCAATGACCTACCGGCTGGTTGAAAAATCGACCGCACTCCGTCCATGACTATGTTTTAGATGTAAAAGCTATTTGGTCTTTTTATCCATATCTTTTAGCATTTTCAATATTCTCTTGGCTTGTTAGTCTTTAAGATTTTGTGTTTAAGTCCTTTAAAATTTTTAAAATTTTAAATTAGTGAATTCTTCTTAAAAATGATAAATTTTTTATTTAATATTTTAAAAATTATAAAAACATAAATTATTCAAACAATAGAATTATATTTTTACTCTCGTGAAAATTACAATTTAATTTCAGCCCTTAACAAAATTTCCTGACTTTCGTACTTGTGTATATACATGAAAATAGTGAACTTTAGTTTTTGGGTTCAAATGATATTCAACATGTATGCATGTCTGCTCAAATTGAATACAACTCATTATTTAACCGACAAGGAATTTACAAGTACAGTAGAGACATTAAGCAAAGTGAAAAACACACATCAGGCTCGACCCTGCATCACCCTTTTCTAACATAATACGATATACAAAGCAAAACACACCCATGTCTTCAATCACGAGCCAACAACCGTTGCTTCGGATTGCTGGTCCACTTGGGGCCCTGGGTTGGCATCAGCAGGTTTGTTTTGAGTTGGTTTGGTGCGAGGGCAGCGCCTGTTCTCTCCCTTGCTACCGCTACTGCTTGTTTCTTTAAGATGGCGGCAGCGATTGAATCCTCCAGTTAAGAAGGCACCGAACATAGCACCTGGCTTCATACTTATTTATTACCGATATCAGCTTTTTCCACTTTCTGTGAAGACAAAGTTTAGAAGCGAGATTCGAATGCAACTGGAATCTGTTCCAAGGCTGCTTCCAATTCTCCATCATTTATAGCGAAAAGAGTTTCCTTAAGGCTAACCCCTTCCCCGCGGGTCAACCCTATCAGCGATCAAATCCAACTAGCACTGGTGGGTTTGCTCTCTAAATTGATATTTGTCACAATAATAATAACTCGTCGTATGTAATCATTAACTATATTTAAAAAACTATTCAAGACAATTTTTTAATAAAAATATAGTAACATGTTTGGAATAAAAAAATTTCATATATTTTGTTAATATCTTCAAAAGCCTCTTTGTATAATAAAAAGTGTTACTATATGGGGTATTAAACTTGATTATGGGAATAAATGTTTTCAAATTACAATTTTTGTAAGTTAATTTTATTTGATATAAAATTTAAATCAGAAATTATATCAGTTTTAATAATTATAATAATGCAAAATAGTGCCACAATTAAATCCCGTGCCAAAGTTCACAGAATCGCCTAAAAAAGTCCATTGATTAAACTGAATTCATTTTACTCACTTGAATTAGCTCGATTCGTGGAATTAAAAGATAGCCCATCTACTTGAAGCTTGATGGCGCAATGAAATACTCCAGTAATTTAGAAGTATCAAGGTAAATATTTGTAATTTTAGGGATAAGGTTGTAAAGAGTTCAAATTCATTAAGACTCACTATATATATTAATCTTTGTTGTTGATGTAATTTAAATTGTACCGTTAGATCTGGGGAGCTCAATTATAAATAGAGAGCTTTTGTCGTACTCCACTCCTCAAGTAATCAAATACTTTGAGAGCAATTACTCAAACATTTGTATGCAATATTTTATTGTGTCTTTTTTTTTGTTCCTTTGTTGTTATTTGCTTGTGTGTTTGCTTTCGCAAAGTTTTGATGCCTTAGAAAATTTCTTTGAGAATTTTTCACCTTTTCGAGAGTTAAGCTAACTTAAGCGTATTCGAAGTAAAGTTTTTGCATAAGATCGCATGGTTTACTAGGTCAAAGTTCTAGTCCTGTGATAATTGGTATTAGAGTCAAGGTTCGTAAGGTACCGATTTGAGATGACAAAAGAAGCGGAAGATTAGAATATCCCAATGAAGACCTATAACAAGTTCAAGAAAATGAGCAAATCAAGGAATACAATGTCGACTTTGGAAGGCAAGGTTACTAAACTTGAGGGTTTCGTTGGTGATATGAAGTAAAGTCTCAAGGTGGTTGAGGGATGCACTTTTGAGTTAGATTGAGAGTGAGATGAGCTCAAGGGACAAGTGATGGATGCTCTTAATGGTAACATGAATGAGATGCAAGAGACTCTTAACTCCACTAATGAGAAGCAACTTGACAGGGATAATGCTCTTGGAGTCATAAGGACGATTTTGAAGGACGAAACCAAAACCATTGTGATAGCTTTGAAGAAATCTGAAATATGAGGTTGGCGAGAGATATAAACAATTTTCTCTAAAGAATGGAATAGTAATTTTATATTATGGGTATCGAAGATGATGCTCTCATGTTTTTTTTTTACTAATCTTTCTCTTTTGTGATTGCATCGTAAGTCTACAATTAAAAAAATGAGGTGAAATAATTTTTTAAATAATTTGTATATGATAACTTTTAAAAATTAATTTGTATGTAATAAATTAACAAACAACAGTCCAAAATTTATGTGTTTCTGAATAATTTAACTAATTTATTAATTTAAATCAATTTTTAATAAATAGAAATTCAAAAAATTACAATATACAAAGTTAAAGCATAATAACATATTGTATGAGTGCAAAAATATATAAAAATAATAAATCTGATATGAGTTCCCTAAAATCACCAACTTCTTAATTTTAGCAAGGTTTTAGATCACTATAAACTCATTTAGAGTTTTATGGGGCAAGATCGTCCTAAAATGAACTGGGTGTAAAAGTTCTGTTCCAATTCTTCAACAAAGTCGCGCCAAAAATCTACAGGGGAATTAGAAGCCACAATGACGAAACGCCGAATCTCTAATTCTGAATCAGAAGAAAGTGGAGGAGAAGCGATGTTAAGCGAAGAAGAAAATGATGATGATAATGAAGTAATCCTCAAGCAAGAACAGCAAGGTATATCCGAATACGAGAAGCAGAGGCTAGCGAGAATTGCAGAGAACAGAGCCAGAATGGAGGCTTTGGGTCTGCCCAAAATTGCCTCTTCTTTGATGGGTTCGTCGCCGAATACATGTCGGACTTCGAGCAAGATTAAAGGGAAACGCAAGGTCATTGATGACGATGAAGATTACAGGCCCAATGATAATGAGGATGACCACGACGAAGACGATGATGATGAGGAGTTTCCGGGCAGTAAAACGCCTCAAACTCAGTCTCGTAAAAACAAGGTGGGTACTCGGCTACAATTTAGCCCTTTCTTTGGTCAAATAATTAACAGCAACGAATCGTTTAAGGAGCCCTAAATAAGATGATAAAATTGATTGCTTTATAGTGTACCTCCTCCCTCGAGCCATCTAGTTATAGTTTAGCTTATACTTGAATTGATTCTCTCTTTTCCAGGTGAAAAATAAAGGCTCAAAATCTAAGAAGAAAGTTTCTGTTCAAAAACATTTGAGTAGTTCAGATTACATTGACGATGGTGATGATGAATTAATGAAGGTCAGTTTCGGTGACTGTATGGAGCAAATGCTGTTTCCATTTCTAGGTTTTTTACTTGTTTGAGTTTGGTATTGCATTTTACCACCTTTGGTAACCGCGGAACTTCGTTTTACTGCGTGGCTAAGCTTTTGTGAGACATTTTCAGGCAATTGCTCTGTCCCTTAAAGATTCTGGAGAAGTTTTAGGTGCTGTACCTACAGATGTGCAAGATGCTACTTTCACTGAAAGCAAGGGGAATGCTCGATCGAAGAGGAAAAAATCGGTTTGTTCTGTTTCATAATTAATGTGTGGATTAATAGGATTGGCACTATTTGCTTCCCTTAACTCTCAGTTTCCATTCACTTGCTTTCTTTTCATATGTGGATCACAGTTCACCAGCCGCATGCAGATGACTGAGGATGAAATGGTCGTACACTTCTTTCACTTTGACGGTAAAATTTTAAGCCACTTTCATTATGCTTTCTATCTCCTTGTCATGGATGTGCATCAACAAAGTAAGCTTATTACTATACAAAGCTTTGAAACTAGGAACTATGTGGGTTTTGCATTAGCATTGCTGTTGCGAAAGAATCTCCTAGCAGAGGGTTGCCTCTCATTTGAGATGCTATAAGCTGTTGTGTGTGTTGTTGTTGCATCACAAGGATCTGTTCTATCACAAGAACAGCTATTATTTAACATATAATGACACCTGAGAAGAAATTGATGCTGAATGCTATGGTAACAGCAGTTAGCTAAGTAATAGGACTTTTGGTCCATTGCTTACATTGCATGTTTCATTTCGGTAAAATTAGAATCAGAAACCCAATGTTGAGCACATCCCATCTTTATAATGCTATGCCTGTTATTGGTATTATCTCACCATTCTTGAATATGTTTTTTTGGTCACTGATTAAAAGCATTGTTGGCTATCAGAAGCTGGAAAAGGAAGCATTTCTATGAGAGATTTACGAAGAGTAGCCATTGCACATGATTTTATGTGGACAGATAAGGAGTTGGCTGAGATGATCCAATGCTTTGATACCGATGGCGATGGGAAGGTCAGTACATTCTTTTAGCTAGTAATCTTCTTTTTCCCAATGTATGAAAGTAATTTACAAGATGGATATAAGTAAATATTCAATGAGTCCTGTCTTTACAAGCAGTGAATTATAGTATTATGTGAATACAAGAAAACCAAACCTAGTGCTCCGTTTGGAAAGATCGATTTGATTTATAAGGTAAATGGGGAGAATGAAATGCATATATTATGGACTGGGATTCAATATGATATATATTTAAAAAGTATAAAAACATGGATTTACGAAATATTTAGAATTATGGATAGATTAAATGGGATTCATAAGCATGTGATGGATAATGCATGACTTCAAAATGTATACGAGTTTAAGAATTTACTTACCTTTCTCACTGGTGGCATTGCAGCTAAATCTTGATGATTTCCGGAAAATTGTCAGCAGGTGTAACATGTTACGAACATCTGACAATTCTTAAATAGGATTCTAGCTTATTCTGTTATAAGATGTACCTTTGTGAACGGATTAGAATCATGTAATCTAGACTCGGTGCTCCTTCCTTTTATTCTAAAAGTTAAATGCTTCCAACTACAAATTTACAAATTTCAGCTATGTATAATTTGATGAAAAGCTGAAAATTCTTTTTCTATGAGCCCGTCAATGCAAAAGAAATGAATGTCAAGCACATGCATTGGATTATTTTTCCAAAATTCATGGACTAAATGCCGTTCCAAGATTGTTAATAAAGAAGTTGGCAGCAATAATGAAATCCATTCCAGTGGCTGTCACTTGAAAGTTGTACTGTCAATGCACGGTAATACAATGAACCATAGTTGCTTCTTACCTGTCACACATTGGCTTTTTTTTTGTGCATTCATGAAGACCAGTAAGTAATATATTTAACAAGAGCTACATACAACCCATCAATATACATTTGCTTATCCACTTTTCTTCATTTCATTTTTCTAGCAGTCGTGAGATGTGTCAAAGGAGGAAAGGATAAACTTGGTGGTCATGTTGATTTCAAGATGTACCCCAAAATGATGCCAACCAAGCCAACAAGAATTACATACATGAATGGAATACCACCATTACCTCTTTTGGCTTCACGTCTCACGTGTTCCTGCAAATTAAATTTCAATATAAGGCTGCATAAAACTACAAATGTCAACCAGTGGGGATCATATTGATGCTAGAATAATACATTGATAATAAACTACTATCAGCATCCTCTCTATTATTATTCTTTAAAATCACATTTCCTTCTAAACTATCTATAAATCTCTATAGAAGCTCATTTTCATTCTATTTTTCAACCTAAAGAGAAAGATAAGTTATTGGCAACTGGAAAGTGATTGCAGATGATTGATAATGCACTGGTATATAGCTAGCACAATAGCAACTTGGAACTTATGTTATGAGTTGGAACCCTGAATATTTAATTCCAAAATACACTCAATAAACTCGTATAAAATATGGAGTAACTTTACCAGTTCTTGCTGCAGCCTCTTATTTTGCTGAATGGCAGAGTTTTTCTCCTCAGTCAACTTGAAAATGAGAGACTTTGCCTGCATTATAGAAGTACTGCCACAATCTTTTAGGGCTTTCCTTTTTCCTTTTTTGGTAATTGTATGTTTCGCTAGAACGAGCTTTCCCTCTCGCATTCAACCTTTCAAGACTTTTCATTCTTCAAGATGATAGTTCTTTTAACATATCTCAATTAGACTACTATCACATTAAATCATATATGTAAAAGAGTTATTTATTCATTAACCTGAAAAAAAACTATCATATATTATCTGACAAGGTATAATGCCACATTTAAAGCAGATCCATGTTAGATCCTTCTTTATTTCTGTCATCAAGATGATCTGAAAGACCAACAGCAGAAGTTGAATTTCAAAATGTGACCCCAGCACTAATGTTCAGCTTAAACGAACAAACCACGATTTTAAAGGAGGTTGTCAGCATCCCTAGGCATGTACTCGTGTATCCCAGCATTGGAATCAAGTAAACGATGCCATGGTACTCTGAGAATTTTTTTTTTCTCTAGCAGAAGTCAATGCTAATTGCCATAAGAATAAAAGAAAAAGGTACAAAATCACCGGATCCAAACAAGACAATGTCAGCTTGTGTGGCTGTAATAGTTGTCAGAACTGCTATCTATTTACGAATTTCAGTAACAACAGGTTTGTCCATCCTATGGGGAGACTTCTCATCATATCAGGAAAAAAGAAAGACAGAAATCCTTCCATATCCTTGTACTGTGTTGACACTGTTAATATTTTACACTCCTAAACAGATCTAATGAACAGGTCTAAACCCACATCAAGAAAATGGAACCAAAAAAAGGGGTAATATTACCATCTAAGTGAATCAGTCACATGCATGTTTATACTATAGTAAGTCTAACTTGAAGATAACTCACTTATTACTAGGGAATCAATCTTTTTATATAGAATTTAATTAAAAGGCAACAGAAGTTATTAAAGAATATGAACAAGATAGGTCAAACAAGAAAAGAAGCATGTTATAATTAAATCATCAAAGGTATGTTGAAATTTCTCTCCTTACACCGCTATGTATGGCCCCCAAACAACAAGCTTGATGCTATATAATTTTCAGTCAAACTAACTACATGTCACCTAGCATATCTTGAAAGAAGAAATCATCAAGCAAAACCGACCAAAACTTAAAAGGTAGACGCTCGTCCAAGTGAAGAAAAGAACCCCAAAAGATAAAACTAATGTGTTAATTAGCATATTCAAAAACTAAAAATCAGTAAAGTCAACTGATCTATGCTTGATGATGGATTGAAATTTCCACCAAAAGATGCATCATATCCTATGTATTCTTCAACTTGTAATATGTGACGAATGAATCAAGCATTTTCCTAAATTAACCAAATATAAAGAACCACTATAAAGTATGGATTAACTCCATTGGTTTAGATATAACCTAAAAACATGGCATACGGAAGCCCATAAAATTTCAATGCCAGAGCTAAAAGTACGAATAACAGAATGAGAGAGAGAAGTTACATCATCTGAGTTGTCTTGAGGTTTATGCTGCTCAAGACGAGTTCTTGACACCTGCAGGCACAATCGTATAGCCAATACACAACTCATTAGTATTTCAGTGCAACACACTGATCAAAACTAAAACCCTAATCAATGTCAAACACAAGAGACAAGGAAAACTCACAGACTCTGCAGCATTCAAGCTACCATTGTCCGAGACAGACGCCCTAGGTGACAAGCCTTCCTCAGATCCTTCCCGAACAGGAGAAGGCAGCCGAGGAGCCGCAACATAAATAACCCTCAACTTGCACTCCTCAACATGATGTTCGGATTCTTTGTTAAACTAACATATTCAAAAGCAAACAGTAAGAAAACAAAAACCTACTTTTTTTCAAATCAGATCTAACAGACTACAATACTTACCATCTCTGAAGTTATATCCTTTGCTGTAGCTCCAGGACTAGCAACGACACTCTGAAGTAAAAATTTATCCTTGCATTGCATATCAGGAGGTGCTTCCTTTTGAGCTTGCATTATAACTGACTCCATAAATAAAAACAATAAGTAACTACTGAAAAAAGTAATTATAAAGTTGCAAATAAAGCTATGATTGCCATGAAATTCAACTAAACATTAAAAAAGACACGTGATTAACTAAAATAATGATAGCTAAGTCCAAATTTTGTGCCAGAGAGGGACAATGAGAGAGACCAAGAACGTTGCACGTAGACCTAGGTAACACAACTCCAGTGTTAGGCCTTACACAGTACTTCTTTGGATTTGTCGTTTTCACCTGCAAAACACACACACACACATCCTAAGTGAAGAATTTTTCTTTCTTTTCTTTTACCAGAAATGTTTGAGGAAAAAGTAGTAACTGAAACAAGAGATTTCAGAATTACCTTAAAAGCCACATAATTGTCGGTCTTATTGGATAAGTTTAGAGAACATGAGATCTGCTTTCGCAATTCAACTAATTCAGTAACAAGAAATGTTAATGATTAGAAAACAGTTGAAAGTGGAACTTATATCCATGAAGAAATGGATCTGGAAAGCTACGCTAAACTGTAAATTCTTTTAACAGGAAAGAGTTTGGGAGATGCTTACAGGGAAACTGGAGCTCTTGAGGCTCGATGCTGAGAAGTTCACCGGTACTCATCGTGATTGGATCAGTGAGAGGATACCACCAGAGATATAATTGAGGGAGGCTTCTACGAAGTTTTAAGAAGGGCCCAAGATTCTGCTTTCCGGCGAAAGCAGAATTATGACAATGATGACCGGTCTTCGAGCGAGAGAGAGAGAGTTGAAAAGCAAGCACGTGCGATAATGATGTTTGTCTTTTACTCTTTTGACTGGGGTTATTTCCCCTTCCCTATTTTACAGTATCATGCGGTTCCTTTTAGGGCTATAATTGTCTATTCGTCTCCCAATAATGATTTGACTTCCCAATAAAAAGCATTCACAAAAGGGGAAACTAAATTATTTTTTCCCTTAAATGCTAAAAAAATCATTGAAAATAAATTAAAGAAACCAATTAAGTTTTTAAAAAATTATACATAATTAAGATTTTAATAAAAAAATTAGTAATCCATTAAAGTTTGTTTGAACAGTAGAGAATAATTGATTAAAAATATAATTATTAGAGTAGTAATTACGTTATTTTATAATTACAAATAATTGTATTTAATTATTATTTTACCAAAAAAAATTTGTATCTAATTGTTTTAGTACATATTTATTGAGTTATTTACTATTTGATATTTAATATTTCTATTTTATCACCATCTGCTGGTTTTTTTACGGAGTTTATTTAAATTTAAATATTCATCATTAAGATTATCAAGATCTCATTATTCCATATACTTTTGAAGTATGAATCATCTTAATTTCACCTATAATTAAAGTTATAAAATATGCAACATACTTAATACGATCCAACTTTATTTTTTATGCTATACTAAAATGAAGTTATTAATATGAGAACTTTTTTTAGAACAACAAATATCATCTCAATCATATTTAGAAGCTTTAAATGTCATAAATTAAAGAATTCACGAGCTATTTATAATGCTTGTGTTTGACATTCTCCCAAATAATATCATATCCCACAATATAATGCACAGTCCATATAATATGTAGGTAAAAATTTATATAAACTTAATTTGAAGAAAAACCTTATAAAATTTATAGATTGTATAGTAACTTTCATAACACTTCTTATAAATAATATAATTTTTTCATAACTTTATAAATTTTTTTTATAAATTAGTTATAATAAAAAAACTATAACATTTTTATAAATAAATATATTGTTTTTATAATATATGGTATGGACACATATATATTACATCCATACTTTTTAACCATGAATTTTTATAAATAATATTATTGTTGATGAGTGAGGTAAACAAGAGAAGAAAATTATGGTTAAAAGAGGAAAGAGTCTTTTTAGGTTTGGGTAGAGGTCTTTTTGGAAAAGAGTATAATAATTATTCGTGTAATTACTTCAATTTAGATCCTTCTTTAAAAATTGGAAAGTGTAATTAGGGTGTTTTACTTACACTTAATTCGGTGAGATCTACCAATTGCAATGGTTATCCAAACATGCCACTCTTGTATAATTACAAGCAATTACATCTTGATCCAATTACTAATTGATTTTCCAAATACTACCTAATTTTTTAAAATTATTTTACAAAAATAAATTATTAGAAAATAAACCAAAAATTATAAATGATTGTAGAAGATAAAAATAATAATTTTTTGAAAGATTCTAAAAAAATAAAATTTTATGAAAAAAAATTATTTAGTATACTGTCAATGAAATTTTTAAACTCCACAAAAAAATCAAAAAATTAACAAGTGTACTATAAATAAAATATAGTGAAATAATAAAAATACATCATTACTGTACCAAATACTCACTCTTTATAAAAAGTCAAGCTAAAAAATAATGTTCTTAAAAATTATGAAAAAATGTAAGATATTTTCTAAAAATCTAAAAAAAAAAAACTTTCAAGAAAAACTCAAAAAATCCTTAAAAACTCAAAAAAAAAAAAAAAACTTTTTCAAGATTCTAAAAATTATAAAGGTTTATAAAAAAATCAAGCACGATAATTTTTTTTTTTAGTTATATTAGTGTGATTATATATTAGTATCTATTTATACTCCTTTAATTTTTAAAAATGTACATACAATTTGTATATACAAGTACTCGAATTCGAATCTTCTAGGATGAATAAAATTTTCTTTACCACTAAAATTACTCGTTGAGTTCAGATTTTTTTAATTATTAAAAACATATGAAATTTTTCACAAAATTCAAAATAAAACTAAAAATGTTAAAAAATTTCTAGATTTATTGAATGTAAGCTTTTGGAAATATATGAAAAAAAAATCAATCAATAAATTTAATATAAAAGTCCAATCAACATGCATTCTATTTACATTTACTTAAAATCTCTATAAAAAATTTCTCATTCAATTATAGGATAAAGAAAACTAAAATTTTTATAATGAATATACCTAATATGTAAAAATAAAAAGTGTTTTGTAACTTTAATTGAATTTATTTTAATTTCAATTTGAATTTGAAAAGAGTGGAGTTACTTAGAAAATTGAATTGCATTTAATTTTTTATCAACATTAGAAAGATTATTACGTGGATAATTTGATCCATCGTAATTTAATACATCAAATAGGCTCTTTAAAAATATTTGATGAGTTTGTTCTTGAGTAATTTATAAGTTTTTTTTCTGTACTTCTCGTTGATTTTTAGTTTTTAGTATTAATGATCATATTTATTTAGTTCTGGTCCTTTTTGAGGTCCAATTTGGCAAAATAGAGCTATTCGGAGCCTAATAATGCAATTGAGTTTGTGTAGGAATACGACAAGATCAAACCTTAAGGAGAACTATATCTGACGTGGGTGTTGCGACACTTAATTTCCATCACCTCAAATGTATAAGACTTCAACAAAAAATCAACCTAAAGCAGATTGTCAAGGGTGCCGTCACACTAAACCGAAAGTCACGACACCAAACCTCTAAAGTCACGATACCACTACTGATTGTTAAAGTGAAAAAGTTATGGTCATTGTTGAGGATGTTGCGACAATAGCCAATTAATATTGCGACATCAACACCCCATGACCCAAGATGGTGCCATTGTCTCGAGTGTCGCGAAATCAAGACCCCCGGAGCCAAGATGGTGCCACTGTCGAGAGTGTCTGATGGGATGAAAAATACTGTAAGGATAATTTTATGTCCAATGCAAAATACTCCAAGGGCAATTTTGTCAAGGTCTATGGTTGAATTTTGGCTGTACAAAAGATGCTTTTGTTGTCGAACTTAAACAGGAGAGGCATTTTTATCATTTTTTTAGCTTAGTATTTATTCTCTTCATTTTTAGGTTTTAGTTCTTTACTTTTCTCAGCCTAGTGGTTGTAGCTGATAGTTTTCTTAGATTTTGCGGTAGCTTTTCCTTTCTTTGCACTTAGATACTCAAACTTTACTTCATATTTTGATTTCTCCTTAAAGCCTTTAATATATTTCCAGTTTTGTTAGCCTTCAAAGTGTAAAAATCTAAACTTTAGTTGTGTTTTCTTCTTCATTGTTGTTGCTGTCATCTTCTCCAAAGACCTCATCAAGAGTCCCTAACTTTGCTTTTTATGCTTCTTTAATGAATCATTTGAGCATGTATTTGGTTAATGTTTGTGTGTTGATTATGGGTAGTAACTAAATCTCATGGTGGTTGGTTGAGGGAAATGTTGCATGATTAGTTTTTGGGTCAAGTACTAAATTGTAAAAACTAGACTACATCAAATAAATTTCAAAAGCTAGAATTGACGTCTCTAGGTGAGACTGAGAGTAGAGCCTATTGAGAATCATTTTGATTGTTTCGCTTTAGTTTGATGAGATCAAGAGATAAATCGGATCAAATCATCTAATTGAGTAAAATGATGATCAAGAGGTAAAATTGAACCAATTAGGTGTGTGAACCCTTTAGATCCCTAATCCAAGAACTAACCAACATGGAAGTCAGTCGACCACTTTTGTGTAGCTAATTAGACTTCATATCTGTTAATCACTTTATCACCTGAACTCTCTTGAGTTTAATTTTCGAAATATTCCGTATTCCATTGTAACACAAAAATATTACAATAAACTTGTAACACTTGACGCATGGTCAGAAGTCATGGTTTCATTTAAATTTTTTTTATTTTTAAGTAGTAATAAAAATACATTTTTTAATAAGTAAACACACTTTATTCTTTTGTAGGTTAAATTGGAATACTAGTAAAACTTAATGAGAACTGAAACAATTACCAACCACTGTTAGTTTACAAACTTTATTAAACGTGAGATTCAAATTCGATTTATACTAATAAAAAAATTTTAACAAAGTATTAAAATGAAGACCGAATTTCAACCACGTTAAAAAATGTTCAACAACTTGAATTTCTTAAGGGAAAAAATAGGGCTTTTCTATCGTCTGGATTTTTATCATTTCAAACATTCAAACATGCCTTCTCCTATCATTCAAACAAGTAACATTTCAGTAAGCTCATGAGACTATAAACAACATTTCTTACACGTATATTTTTTAAAGTAATAGACATTTTATTTGATTTCTATACTTAAGATGCTTCTATTATTAAGCATCGGCAGAAGCAGAAGATTGCTGTCGCTGAGCTCGAGCCGTAAAACCAGCAAACCAAGCAACCCTCATGAGTTGCACACCAAGGATCAGTACCCACCAACAGACCAGGCCCCTGATAGCGTGCATCATCCATGCTGGTGCACTGAGTTCAACCCCGAGTTTCAATCCCCTCATTAGCTGTAGCACACGGTACGCCTCGTACACAACTGGGGTCACCAACCAGATTGGTGACTCCCAATGCCATGTCAACATCTCAGTCAGCATTTGTACCAACAGAAGCAGGATGTAGGGACCCAATAGAACTGCATATGGGATGAAAGGCAGCTGAGGTTGGAGGTAGCCCTTTTGGGATCCAAACAGCATCATCAAGGGGATCGCAAGTCCGGTCAAAGTTGCAACCAAATTCCAGAACTGGTAACTCAAAGGAGGTTTGCTCTTGGAAGCTTGTCCCAGGTTCTTTGACTTGGCACAGTAATCTGCCATGAGGAGAAAAAGGGAGCAACCCAGATGGAAGATGCAATCAAGTCCAATCAAGGAAAGAAGGCTCACCACATTTGGGCCAATGAATATGGTGGATATTGGCAACCATAGAGTGGGTACCATGCCCGTGCTGAGGAGAACAGAAGGGCCGAGCAGCCACAATGGCCATTTAAGAAATTGAAGCTGTGCAACTGGTTGATTGGTCGTATCTGTACGATCTTCAGCTTTAGTAATTGAAGCCTCATCTCTGCTGTCAGAAGACTCAGAACGCAGAGTTTCAAATAATTCAGACGATTTGTCCAAGAACTTATCATCAGCTTTCTCAGTTAGAGCATATGTGACCGGTGAAGGTTCCCACTGAGGAAACTTCGTGCAGCAACCAGGGGACCTTCTGATGTGGACGCGACGGAAAGGGAGAACATAAGGCACCTTTGAAGCTTTTAACAATTGTAGGCTTTTGGAATGACCCTGAGGAATTCTAGTAATGGACATGGCAGAAGGAGATCGAGCCAGAGAAGCCATTCCTTGGTTCATAACTGAAACCTTCAGCAGCCTTGATAAGATGACATGGTTTTCATTTCACTGAAACATACATATGATTGTTAGCAAGAAAACTTGAGCTCCAGCAACTATGCACCAATGAATTATCGTTTCCAACTAAAGGTCTATATTCAAAACCAGATATTTCCAGCAAATTTATGCATGAAATGGTTGAATAGAGGGGGAAGAAGCTAATAAGGTAAGCTTGGTATTTGAAAATTTCAAATAAAGTTGTTATTATCTTTTATCTTAGTTTTGAATCATTGATTTATCTCATTTCCATTTTAAATGTAATTGTCTATCTTTACCTCTATAAAATAGAAGCAACCAAATTAAAAAGTTTGTGTATTAATAATACAAATCACAGTAATTAGACAGGAAGCTCAGTCAAAGAGTGGGCATCTACAATGAAGAAGCTCTTGTTTTTTTGAATCTAAAAACTAATTACAAGAATAACAAAGTTGTACCTTCCCAACAAATTCAAAGCCTAAACCCGGTAGCATTCAATCTTTGCTGACCGGAGACCAAGAGTAGTAGATTTTTCGTTCTTCTTTTTTCGAGTCAAAATCGATCATTTGCATATGTTTAGATAATTTTTGCTTACAACGAAGGAACAGACTATAACATCCGAATCCCAGCAGAAACAAAACACTTCATTTATTCTTTTTAATGAACAATTTTGCATCGGGTCCTCTATAAACTTTATGAATATCAATGTAAAGTTCTTTCAAAGTCTCCAAAATGAAAAAAAGAAAACCCAGAATTACATCACAAAGTTAAATTGAAAGTTGAAGACGAAAATTAGTATCATAGATAATGAGTTGAGGAAAAAAAACCCAGAAAATTAAAAATTAGGGTTGACAACTAGCAAGTAATAAAGCTCATTCTCTAGTATAATTTAACCAGGAAATTACCTCATTTCCAGGGGAGGATGTTGGTATGCTGAAATGGGAGGTAAAAATCCGACAATGAGAAGCCTAGTAAACTCGCCTCTCTTCGGTTTGTCTGACTGGTTTCATTGATATGCATGTAAAGGTGTCAGAACCAGAACCACTGGGTTTTGGGTATGAGGCCGGGCGTTGGTTTGTAGTAACACTTTGTTTCTCTTTCGTTATTTGATTTACAAGCTTTCGAGGTTTCTTTTCAATTAAGGGCTTAACCCAATAACCAGCCTGCCATTTGGTCTTGGACTCTTTTTAAGTCCTTAATCATAAAATTCCTTGGCTGCATATTTTAAGTTATTATAAATGTTTTACAACAAATATAACATAAAATTAAATCAGTACAAAATACAGAAGATGAAAAACAAAAAATGACGAAATGAAAATAGAAAAAAAAATAGTTGGCATACACATGTTTGGACTAAAAGCCCATACCTCGTAATTATTGAAGTCAAGATTCGAATTTAAATACTCAAAGATTTAAAATTTCTGTCTTAACCAACAAAATTAAAACTTCATTGGTCCCTTGTTTACTTTTTAATATATTTTCTTTTAATTAAGGAAAGCGAGTAAAAAGTGTCTGAGAGACTGTTTTAATTCCATAATCAAAGTCTTGAGAGAAAACATTCACTTGTCTCATAATTTATAGATTTTATTTGTTTTTAATATAGTTTAGACATTTTTTTTTTGTCGGTATAATCACAAGTGTTCTTATTTATTTTTTATAGTTTGAGAGCAGCTTTGTTCGGACCAAGATGAAATTCAAGGAAATTCTATTACCGTTTGAACTTGCATACTTTTTTTGAGAGTACAATGTATGTTACGATTACACATGTTTATATTAATGCTTAACCGTTTTTAAAAGATAGATATAAATGATTGTATAAATATAAACAAGGGGCTAACAGGGGCCTCCACCCTCTAAAATGAGAAAATTTTCATTTGAACCCTCTAAATTTTATAAAGATTTAAATTAACAAATGTAAAATTACATTTTAACCTCATGAAAATAATAAAAATTTAATTTAATCTTTTAAAAATTACAAAAATATAGATATTAAAAGAGTGAAATTGTATTCTTACTATCGTAAAAATATATAATTTAATTTTGGTCCCGCTAACAATTTTTTCTGGTTTCACCCCAGAATACAAATATGCAATTCTAATAAAATAAAACAGGGATGTCAATACGTTCATACAACCCAAAGAAAAATGTATTAGTCATTGACTGCATGCAAGATGCAGAATTGTTTGTATCCTACAAAAAGAAGTTGAGACCAATAATAGTATGAGGTTTAATATGATCTAAAACCCCATGCTAACATAGGATTTCAATAGGAATCATAGCAGAATGTTACGACTTTTTTTGTTGGTGTTCACAACCGTAATAAACACAATGATACTGAAACTACACGTAAATTTCATTGAAAGTTGTGTGATCAGACAATGGGGATGGGGGAGTTGAGTTGGAAGGAGTGTATGAGATCAGAGTCTGGCAAATCCATGGGAGGCAGAGAAAAATGGCCGTAAGTAGAACTGCCTCTTCTAATTTCTTGCATGCTCAATAGAGCTGCCACAGTGTTCCTGAAAATCCCTTTCCCTGCTACTGTTATAGCTTCTCTCTGTTCCTTCACGATTTCTTCTTCGTCTTCTTGTTCTACAGGGAACACTTCATCAATGGTGTTTTCACATTCCTTGACGAGCTTCGATACAAGATCGGTTATGAAAAATGGTTGCTGCAGCACTTTCTGTATAAAGGGCAAACGCAATAACCCACCAGTACGCTTGTCATATTTCTTCAGTATCTTAGCCAAACCTACACAACTCAAAACATTGCCTGCTATATTAAACAAATATATATATACATATTGAATGAAAGATTGACACGGTACACTGACTACCTGTGTAATTGATATTGCTGTAATTCACTAAGAGGACCATTTCACCATGGAAATTGACAATCTGTTTTCTAATTTTCGCCATTTCGTCTCTATATTCTGCTTCTGAAGGCATAGTTCCATTGGGACCCCATGTTTCTATAACTCTCCTAATCCTCTGCTGCAATTCCTGAATTTATACATTCCTTCTTCAAACTTCTATACCATTTAACTAAAACAGATTGCAGATATTGAGATCCCATTGCTAATATTTCTAAAAAGAATAATAGTACATAGAAATTAATTTTTCTATTGGGGTGCACACTTACATCAAGCTATCTAGTAAATGTGAAGAAACACCCTAAGAGTATGAAGGGTGAAAAAAACCTATCTTTGTATAAATTTCCTAACTTTATTCTGAGTTGGCCCTGGATGAGTCATTTGAGTTGACTCAACCAACCAACAATGCTATACTATTTCTAAACCAAAGCAATTGGTATTAAATGATCATCATTGTTTGTGTTGGTCTATGATATAAAACAGTCCTACTTAGCTTCCCAGTAAATAAACTTACCTTATGGCGGATGATAAAGTCTTCCTCTTGTTCCATGAAAAAAACATTAAACTTGTCGATCTCATTGTTCAACAAATGCACAAATTCAGCTTGTGCATCTGCCTTTCCATACTCAACACATGACTCCGCCGAAGAAATCAGTCGAACAAGCTTTTTCAACTCTTTGTAAGACAGGAACTTGTCCCGCCACGCTGGCAAAGTTTCCTCAATTTGCTGCTTTAATCTCTTCCCAAACTTCATACTTGACAGTACACCCACCCAAAATTTGAATGGAAGGGAAAACTGGAACTGTAAAAAGAATAATTTTTTTTTTAGAAAAAAAGAAAGAATATAAGAGAAGGGTAATGAAGGAGAAGGAATGGTAGATGAATTGGATTTAATAGCAAAAGAGCATAGAATATGAAAGAGCATATGCTTAGCGTGATGAAGTGAAGATTAGAAAAGGTATAAAAGGGTTGTTTGATGTGAGAGAAATCCCAAGCATATTCGGTCACTGTATTGTAGACGTTCATACCAAACACCCTTAGTCCAAGGGCCAATGGCGATGCTTTATGGTCGATTCGACTTTTACATTATAGTATTAATACAGGTAAATACATATGGGGAAGATGGGTAAAGGAAAAACTAAAGATACAAGGTGGTGACGTTTTGCGCCAATCAGAGTGGAATACATGAGATGAGATGGGTCCTAGGTTCCCACTTTGTCTTCATCGGGGCCGTCACAGATAATGAATGGGTAGTCAAGGAAACAGAAATAGGGGGATGATTCTGGGAATGATTCCTTAGAATCTCCTATGGAAAACGAATTTTTTACCAAACCTGCTACACGTAACGTAACCCAGTGTTTTGCTTTACCATTGACAGGCATTAAAAATATGTTCAAAAGGTAACATGTCTCTAGACGAATAAGAATGTGCTAGCTTCCTCTCTTTTTTTTTTCTTCAAAATATCTTCTTTTTTTAACCAAATCCCAAAAGTGGGTTTGAGTTGGGCAAGGCCTTGGCTGGTTTCCCTAGACATCAACTGAGAATCTGTTTTAGCACAATGAAAAATTATTAGTATTTAACGAGGAAGTTACAAAAAGAAAAAGACACCAGCTTACAGCCTCTTTGGTTCTCCAAAATCAATTATTTGGCTTCATACATTTGGCACTCCTTTTTCATCCCCAAAAATATGTATATTTCCGTTTAACTAAACCCTTATTTTGCAATAAAAAAAAAGTACTAAAAATGATAGAAAATAGGAATTTAATTAGATACAAGGTATTTTAAGAGCTGACTTAAGCAGAAAATAATAATGCAATGTCTTTTTATTTAATAAAACCAAAGTAGTTTTAACTTTGTTTTAGGAAAAAAAAAGAGACCCAGTCTAGGTTGGCTTAAAAATCAATATGCGGCCAATGTCTGTACCCAACAAATTTAAAGTAGCAATCACGGGTCCACAGAATCGCACACCGGAAGCCACAGGCAAAAGAGAAGTGCTTATATGTCCTCGGTCATACAATAGCTATCCAACACAGGCACTCAGCCAGACCTCACAGCTGCCTTCTCCAGATGAAATACCAAGCTAGTAACGAGACTCCGTTTTGACACCTGCTTTTGCCTTATGCTGGCCTGCCATGCCCTTCTTCCTTAATCTCTACATTCAGGACATCTCACAGTGAATGCCATTAGTCAATTTTCTGAATCTCGTCGTTCAACCTTTTGGGGTTGATTGATTACTTTTGCCCTCTAGGTACTTTGTTTTGTGAAGTTGTTCATAGTTGCATAGGTGGCTTTACCCTGCATCTTCCACAATTTGAATCTGTTACCAAGCCGTAATTTCGTGGAGGACGGAAATAGGCAGCCAGACTGCGTACCTTCGTACCACCAACAATGCCATTTGATACAATGAACATAGTGCAGATGCTAAACGTGGCCAATGGCACCACCACAATCAGCTGAGCTCAAAACTAACTTCACAGAATATTCAGTTTGGCATCCTGAAATACAAAAGAAAAATAACTCATATTTCCAATTATTTGCTCAAAAACACTGAGCACAAAATATACAATGGTGATAATAAAAAAGCACAAGTTAATTCTCATCAACATAAAATGAGACAGGGAATTGTTGTGATAGATCAAATCGCCAAAGAGAAAAATAGAAATCTTGCACAAAGGCAAAAATAAAATAGCCTTTTGCAATGTAATATTTAAGGTTCCAGGGGGAAACACATTCAACCATGACAATGCAACAGAAAAAGGCAGCCCAACTGCCCAAGTCCAAATAGTGAATACACTCCAGAGGCAATCTCCCTAGCTCCACTCAAAGAAATGCATCAAAAGTTCAAAAGAGTACGATGTACACAGATTTAACACTAAGATTAATACTAGAAGGTAGAGAGGGATTTACTACATTCCTTAATTTGAACATATAAATTTAAAAAAATGATCGAATGATATAGCCTCAGATTTTTACAATTTTGATTGTAAAAGATTTCCAACAGAATAGTGCCTACTTACATATTAACCCTTTCAGTTTTACTTCGATCAAGGTTAAACCATACAGCACAACCATTTTTGAACATGAAACCAGCGCATCCTTCACTGGCAAAGATCAACGGCAAGATTAAGCTCGCTGCCTAGCATCACTTCAAAAGATGAGTGAGGCTGTCCGCCACAAACACCATAAATTCCTCGAAGAATCTCAAAATTTTTTTAACAAGTTGCCAATAATTAATGCAAAGGAAAAATCAGAAATCAAAACAAATGTCCATGAAGCATTTCCCTACCTCAGAGCCAAACCCTGGGTTGCCGTAGTGAAAAAAGATCACCTCAGAGCACATTCCCAAAGGAGTTCCAACAAATAATCAAAGACCCAATGCTCCCATTAGGGTTAAGACTTCAGCTTTACATCAGTAACATTAGAATAAGAATATTTCTGACAATCCTAAATTACATCTTTACAACTAAACAACAATATCATGGGCAAATGAATACCTTCTGGAAGATGAAGATGCTCAAACTAAGCCACTATGATAAAGTGATACTTGGGATGATTTTTTGAAGCAATCTGCATGGTGGGTTAGAAGATGAATTGGTGTTACTTGATAGGCAGCTAAGCTCATCCTCCAGAATAGAATAGGCTTCCGAAAATGCCTGCATTAAAAAATATTGTTCACACGTGACATACAGAGAAATATTAGCGATTATGTAAATGCATTTCTGAAAAGCATCTTCATTTTATAGTTACTCAAAAACAGTCACAAATTAATGCTACCATAAAGATTATGCTCACAGAGACGGCTCAGCAATGCACAGTTTATATTAAATATTGGTATCTTACACATTCCCTAGAGTAGGAAGCTAAGCCTTTACTTGCTAAATGTGTCAAATGGCTTCCCAAAAATTTTCTCTTGCAACCTTACTAGTTTCTAAAAGGCAATTATGAGCCTTAATTGTAGAGAGAACCACATTACAATCAACTGATTCGTAATGTAAGTATTATTTGCCTTTCTCCTCAAAAGAGACATTTAACTAATAATTCTAAAAAAAACCCTTGAAAGAAACATCTCAACAGTATGAACAGTGGTCAACATTTAGAAGCTAAGGCAAGTTTGTACAGTGTGTCAATAGTTAATGTAAAGACACTCTATCATGCCAGACAAGTTTCCTGTCAACAGCTAATAAATCAAAAAATAATCTCACCAACCTTGATACACTGATGTATCCGGAAGCAATTTCTCCCCACATTATTTGTTGGAAAAAGAGGATCATCAATGTGTATAGGATCGATGCTATAATAGAGAAACCAAATTATCAGCAGTCAGTAGAAAGTTAATGATATCGAGAAACAGCCATGTTACACACAGCTGCCAGCAAAAGAAAACATTGCTAGTACCTATAACCCCTTTCTCTGTTTATATATATTCCACTTCCCTGTACCGAAACACGCATTTGCCGGGGATCAAACACATTCCTGCGCCATCAGACATTGAAACAATAAATCTTTAATTTTCATAAACATTTTCCAGTAAACACCAGTCAAAGAAATAAATCATTTAAAGCTTTTGACTCACCCAAAAAAGTAAAGAAAATCCATCAGAAGGCTTCCAAAGTTCTGCAAGAAATATTGAGTTCAAGTTACCAGAAGTACTTATTATTGCCATCAGCACAAAAGAGAAGCAGATAGAACATAGTGAAGGGAAGTTAAAAGAGAACATTAAAAAATAGGGATGAATACCTAGGAGGTCCTTGTACTATAAGGTCAGAAGCAATTTACTCCCTCTCAAAATAAACAGAGCAATTTAGTCTCTGCATTATTAGAAAGTGAGCAAACAAGGACAACTGATACCGGCATTAATTATTTCCCTTAGTAAACTATAAGGTGGGGAGCAACTTAATCTCTATAAAATTAAAGAACGCAATTTAGTCCGAAGTTAAACAAATAAGGACAATTGACGCGTCATTAACCCTTTTTGTTAAAAAAGGCTAAGGTGGCCAAAAGAAAGAAAAAAGAAAAGATAGATGCAGCTATGAAAATCATGGCACAATTGGTTGAATTTTAAAAATTAACGAAACTAAAAATTTTGAAAATATATATATAACATTAATACAAATTATTAAAAAATTAAAAAATAAAAGTTCCAAATTTCAAAAAGAAAAAAAAGCTTAACTTTTTAAATTCACTAAAGTTTTTCAAAGAAAATTTTAAATCATTCTGTTTTTCACAAGTGTATTTATCTTTTGCTCTCTCCACTATATCAGCTTTTACAAACGTAAATATAGTAACAACATTTTCGATTGTCCTGGTTTGCTTACTTCTAAACAGTGGGACTAAATTGCTCCATTTATTTTGAGAGGAGCTAAATTGCTCCTAACCCAATAGTTAATTAATGTCGTTATCAATGGATCTTTTTTTGCTTGCTTTCTAATAGTATAATAATTAGATTGCTCCATTTATTTTAAGAATGACTAAATTGCTCCGAACCCTATAGTACTAGGACCTCATGAATAAAAATTTTCAAGTCTTTGAACCACATCAAAGATCAATATTTTCCTTATAACATAAAAAATTATACTTCAATCCTAATACTAGTATTGTTGAAGCACCTCCAGTTTAAACCATTTAAAACAGCTCTACAGGTTGCAACAGAAGATTATCATTTAATATATATAATTGTTGAACCAAAGAACAAAAGAACCTTATGGTGACATTTAAATCCTAATAATAGCATGATTGGAGACAGCAACAGTTCCCTCCAGCAAACAGAATATGTACTAAAATAAAAAAACCACTGGAAAAGAAAAAAGAGAGAACATATAAAAAATTCAAAGTACTAAGTTACTTGATTGATAGACCGTCCAAGGTGATGCTCATGCTGTAGGAAACGTATAATAAGTAACACCTACAAGATGTGGGAAAAAGCAAGAGAGTAAACAAAAACTCAATGAAGTTATTATAAGATAAATAAACAGCCCTGACGAATGGTAGATCAAAGGTGGAACTTCAGTACACATTAAGACCTATCATCTATGCAATAAATAACTGAAAGCTATGAAAAAAAAAAATCCATGTTTTCTTCATTATTTATTTTCCAATGAAATATGCTGCTTAAACATTCAAAGTTGATATTGTCCAAAAGTCCAAATTCATTCTAAAGAAAAGAAATTTGTTTCAGATTGTATTAAGAATCAGCCAATTGTTACTTTATAGGATATAACTGACCAAGAAGTTTAAGCTAACTAACCACACATTTAGGAATATGAAATCTTTTACTGAACAGGTTAGTAGCAATATAGTATATTCGATTCCCGTTTTGTCATGTATCATCTTCAAAAGCTTAAAAGGCTAAAACATTCTGTTATACAGATCCACAAAACCAACAAATACAGCTAGAATTGAGCTAGTCTATAGGAAAATATTCATATTCAATTGTAGTACACAAATATACTTGCAGAGACATAGGCAGGAGGGTTGAATTATATTTTCTACTGTAAATTAGTTAGAACAGTTGTTTCAGTTCACTTCTACAACCAACAGTTACTCACCAGACAATATGAACTTAAACCACCAGAGTAAGACTGATCCAGGCTACGATCTGCTAAGAACTGTTTTAGTACCAAAGCAAGAGGCGTAGCAGCTGGAAATTGCTCAGTCAGCTCTTTCACCTGCAAAGAACAACTTCAAAATTATCAAAACTAGTAAAACATAACAGTGCAGAACACCCAAATCAAAAACACATTATTGAAATGTATGATGAGACTCTGAAACACAGAAAATACCCAAAAAAACAAATGTAGAAAGGAGAAGAGGAACGAAAACCCTAAATGCCTAGACACATTTGTCTCATTCCTACATAAACCAGACCCTAAAACTTTTAGGACCTTAAAAGTTGGAAAACATCAGTAAAAGAACACTGCAAAAGCTTGCAACTCACTGACGGTTACTTGATAATCTAATTCCTAAATCCAACACGGACAACTATAATCCTCCTTGCTAGTAACCCTTCATCAGACAATAGTAAAAGAAATATTCTCCTTAATTTTCTACGAACGGGGCTACAATTAGCAGTAGAAGCATAAGCCATGGATTCTAATTTCAGACACAATCCAAAAGACCGATATTTATCGGTTAAGTTGTATCCATGTTACCAGCTCAGTAGTTTGGAGTCCTGTATGTGAGGGCGACTTGAAACTGATGTCTAGACGAACTGATTTGACATCCTTCGTATTACCATAATTTATTTGCGAGCACTTAGGTGAAGCAGAGTCTTCTAAGGCAACAGTATCAGAATGGGCATGGTCACCATGTTCAGCAATTCTATCTATTTGCTCATCTGTGGGTGATTGCACGTTAGAGGATGCAGAAGTTATTAGGTCATCAGGAACTTCTACCACAAGCATAATAATAGGAATCTGAATGCCACAAAGACAACATTGTGAGAAAAGAGATGGAAAGAAAGAAGTAAAGATAAAAACAAAAAGAAAAGTCATCCAATAAGGCAAGGCATTACAGCTGTATTTTCCACAGTCTTCAGAGAATCATTCTTTACCCACTCCTGATTGGCAAGATACCTGGCAGCATGCTGGAAAATAATAACAGTATCAATCTTCCAAAATGTTACAACAATATATTGGATAAGGACAACAATTTTCACAGAAGTATTGCGGAAGAAAACAAAGATAGACACAAGATTCAAAACAGTCATACAGCAGTACAACAACAACTAAATATAACTACCAGAGGGTTATTGCAAGTTATACTGCATATAGTGAGGAAGCAGGGGAAATAGAAATGATGCCAGTACATTAATCTGGAAGAAAGCCATAATAAGTAGCAGGGAGATGACACTATATAACAAATCAAGATTTCCAAAATCCAAAGCCTTCACTTAGAAAATGGAATAAGAGAATAACAAATATTTAACATTTTTATAACACAACACATTTACCAGATATTTCGATTCCCATGTAACTTAAAAGCAGTCCAGTCAAAGTCGAGATTTCAAGAAAATGAAACAAAATGTTCATCTTACAGCACAACCAATTACAAAGTTACTTATACCTGAAGACAAGTTTCTTTAATACCATTGCGTCCTTCCAAAATCCCAGCTTCTTTGATAGGTTCCTAAAAATGTCTGCAGATGAGTCTCTTACCATAAAGTATAAGCACATAATCACAGAAAAATACAAGGCTGAAGCACTCACCAGATTCCTCACAGGAGGAAGACAAACCACAAGGTCCACATCACTCGATGGAAGAGCTAATCCAGTTGCATTTGAACCAAAGACGTTCGTCCTTGATCTAGGCCAAAGGACCTGAAGAGACCTTGTAACCCGCTTAACAGCCCAATTAATGTATGGCTTACGGGCCATATTCTCTGCTGCAACCTTGTACACAAACACCATACAAACAGTCAGTAACATTGCAAAGACTGGTAAATGAATGTATAAAAAGCAGAGAACTAGGAATTTCTTGCACAAAATAATGTTCAAGATCATGGATACAATAAACAGGAAGAAAATAGGATCAGTCATTAGCTTTTTCCTCTCGTTCATTCTCTAGGGATCATTAAACTGCTTACTTGCTTCCAAAAGGAGTCAATTTCATCATTAAGGAAGTTGTGCATTGAAGACAGAGATGTCTTTCGAGCTGGGCAGCTCTGTAACTCTGGAGGCTGTAGAGGAAATGATACATCTGGCTGCAGAATAATCACAAAAATCCACGAATTAAACACAAACCATAACTTTCAGAATAACATAATGCTGGTGCTATACTTACATGTTCTTGATCAAGAGCAAGCTGAGACATAGCAATCAGATGATCTTGCAACAAAGCACCTGGGAGAGGATGGATCATTGGATGGGCTGAAAGATTCTTACTTCTCCAAGATGGCCAAACAACTTCAGTACCATCCACGCGTACACAAGCATCCTCCGAGTTGGTTCCATCATAGTAAAGACCTCTCATACCCCAATGTCTTGGGCTAGAGCTACCAGATCTAACAGTTGGAAAACCACGCTGTTTCCTTGAGTCACTCACAGGAGATGGTGGTGGTGGACGGGGAGCTCGTGGAACACAGAGCACCACTGGTGATGGGGGCCGTCTTATCCGAGGTTGTTCACGCCTAGTTGGAGCAACACGTGGGCTTTTATGATCATGACCACGCTTGAAGTCAGATTTTGATCTCTCCCTTGATATGTTTGGAATGATTATAGGACGCAAAATAGGGTAAGGAAGTGAATCCCCAGTTTTCCCTTCAACATCACTAGATAAATTGGTGAAATATCCAGAAGCTTCCTCCTCAGTTGCTGCATCTGCTGCTGCTGATGCAGAATGCAACACTTTGCTAGACACTTCATTTCCTGGTACAACATAACTAACCGCTTGGTGTCCAGGACCCAAAGGATCAAAAGGCGAACAAAATGGAGTAGCAGTTGGTGAAGTCAAACCATTAGTACTATAAGATGAAGAGAAAGCAACCATGTCATCAACAGCCCTACTCATATCTGCTTCACGCCAGGCCCATGAGCTATCATCGGAGCTAAGGGAAGGAGGTCTAGAGAAACCAGTACCTGGAAGATCAGAAGGATTCCAGTACATCACACCCCCACCAAAATATTGATTATAATCTATACCAGAAACAGCATGCACCTCAAACTCTTCCTCTGATATATAGTGGCTGTCATATTCATCAGTCAGTTCAGATGTATTTGCAGGATCTGGCAAGTCAAAGAAATCGCCAGAATACTTTCTATCATCCTCAAAGCTCTTCATATTGAACTGAAAATTTTGAGAAGCGAAACTCTGCTGAAAAGCTGTCTGTCGCCTAGAGATAAATCCAGAGTCATAATTGTATGTAACTGATGGAGCCAATCCAGAAGCACTTCGAACCATAGGGGGCCAATCTAAACTCATTGGCATTGGACGAGATAAGATTCGATTGCAACCACTTTCAATTGAAGGATTTCTTGCCTGATGCATGGTGGGCACAAAAGGCTGGCGGATGTGATTGTGCCAATTGTGACCCACATCAAGGTGCAACCGATCAGTGGCAGCTGGAACATGTGAATTTATAGAAGGAAAATAAAAGGGAGCTACACTAGGCCACTCATATGAAAGGCATTGTGGAGTAGGTGCAGTATTATAAAACTTTTTATCTTGCACCTGAATCACAGAAACTCCCTCTTTAATGTCAAGTGCATTCACAGATACACCAGAAGAAGTTGAATTTTCCTGAATTTTACTTGCAGTAAGAGAATTATGTTCATTGATGCCCTCTACAATGGAAACACCACCAGGTTTTGGGGCAATAGGAGGCAAAACATTACATTCTCGCTTATAATTTGAACTCTCTTGTCTGGTAGGAATGATTTCATTCGCACTAATATCTTTTGAGCACTGTTGATGCCCTGTACCCTTTTGACAGAAACCATTAGTGAAACCAACCTCATGATCTTGCACATGCAGGGCAACATCTTCCTTGAAAAGCTGATTACCTGGTTCAGTAGGACTTGAAATTGGTTCAAGAATGTTTGTATGACTTATTGTATCAATTGGAACACTGTGTTCAACACTTAAATTGTCCAATACCCCATTGGACTTTGTTGCCTCATCTTGAGAAACAAAAGATGAAGAAGACAACCCAGTGACTGCCTTCTTAGAAGATTTTACTTCAGTTGTATCATTGATGTAAGAGCGTTTTTTTTTATTCTTTTCCTTTCGGCTCTTCCTTGCAGCAGCTTGTCCTTTTCCACCAACCACTGATTGAGTTTGTACCTGAAGAGAAGAGTACCAGTTATAACAGTATTTAAATTTAAATAATTAACAATACCATCCAAATGAAAAACCGTGTGGGCATTTCCACTGGCAACAGAGTCTTTCTGTTTACATCTTTATCATGAGGTACAACATGTGTCTTGGTGGACTCCATCAAATCTGCTTTCTTATTATGAGTCGATTTATATTCAAGATCCTGGCATATTACTATAAACAGTTAACAAAATTTCTCAACACATATGAATGAAAGCAAAAACACATCTAAAGGATTTTCAATAAAGAAAAAAGGTACCTTGAGAGGTTTTTGTGGTGGATGGCCATCCATCTCCATCTTCAGAACAGGATTTTGGTTTTTGATGTTTCGGGACTTTCCCTTTTTCTTACGGCTAGATGCACTGAACTTATCCTTGGATTTATCAGACGAAGAGTTAAAATTTCCTTCCCCAAGAAGTTCAAGTTTTGTGCAATCAAGTGAAATAACCATGAGATATCCTCGCAGTTTTCTTAATATGCTATCAATGATGGAACTTACAGAGCCTAATGAGCTAAAAAACACCTTTCCCACATCACAGTGGTGATGACATGATAGGACCACAGTAACAATATCCTGAAGCACAAACAAACTATTGAAGGCATTGGTTAAGGAAGTAGGTTTTCCAGAATGAGAATTTGCTGAAACAGTCATGCCAAATTCTGCATCCTCAAGGGGTTTTTGGGTGGTCCCCAGCTTTTTTTCACCATAATTAGTATATCTCATCGGTTGTTCCACTGCTCCTGCACTACAAAGCCATATTTCATTCTCTGAGGCACTACCTGCTGCCTTCAGAACCTCGAAAGTCTGAAAGCCGAAAAAGTTAAAAAAATGTTTAGCCACAATGTTCAAAAACTTTTAACAGAAAAAAATTTCCCAAAAATACAATTCATCCATACATGGGAACTCTTTAAAAATATTGTATACGCATTGTATTATAACATATCAAATTTAAGAAAGATCCGAGCATAAAATATAGGAGCAATAGAAAGAGGAAATTATGAACCAAAGATGTTACTACAATTGAAGGTTCTTTTAGGCTCACACAACGAGTTCAAATAATTAGTTTACCTTGAACGAGCCCTCCGTGTTTAAACCTCCTCTCCATGCTTACAACTCAATTAAAGCAGGCATTTTTTTTTTTAAACTAACAATAATGATTATATCATAGGATAAACTCCATCATTAGATTAACATGGAGATAACAAAGTTTTAAGTTATACCAGGGATTTAGCAGCTTTCCCGAAAATTGTATTAAACACTTTCTTCCTTGTTGCATCACCCAAATTAACCCACCAATCCAAACATCCTTTCTTCCTCCAATACACATTCGCAGCTACCCCAGCAGCCTTCATCTTCTCTTTCAACTTCACCCCTCTTCTCTTCCCATTATTACAATTCAACCACGCTAACCTCAACGCCACCTCTAATCTATTTACAACAAAAGCCTCAACACTATAATACCCTTTTGATTTTAACCACTCTAGTTCAATCCAATCCGATACCAATTCGCTCTCTTCCCCTCTCAAAAACGCACCGTTTGATACTTCATCCATGGTTTCAACAAACCGGTCGACATTTTCAACCAACTCTTCAGTCACCGTCATCGAATCGAGACCACTCACCGAGCACGTACACTCGTCGATTTTTTCGCCTTCTCTGGATCCAAACAACCGAACCGACTCAAAAACTCGCCGTTCCGACTCATTGGACTGGGCAACCCTAGAGAGGAGACCACGTGATTGTTTGTAACAGAGGCCCGGGAGGAAGGGAGGATCACGAGAGGGAAGGTCGGGAAGAATAATGAAGAAGCCATGGCCACGTGTACGAAGCTTGCCGAGCATCTGAATGAGGAGCTGGGTTAACACGGAATCGACGGTTGTGAGGTGAGCTTGACGCTGATGGACGGTGAGAGATGAGAACCACCTGAGGATCGAAGACCTTGAATTGCTGTTAGGGTTAGGGAGTGGATTTTGGGAGAGAGAATGGCAATGGTAGAGAGAGATGTGAGAAGTAAGTGAGTCCATGACTTGGTTCTGAGCCATGAACGATTTGGTCAGAAATTTGGGTAATTGCTTGGGAGGGAAATTAGGGTTTGGTTCGGACATTATTTGCACCTTATTCCTTTCTTTTTTTTCAATTGTTGATGTTTCGGTTTTACCTTCTTTCGTAGCAGAAAGACAAAAGGAGCTTTGACAAGAAGAAGGCAAAGAGAAAAATGGTGGCCAATACAAACATGAGATGTTTTGAGAGAGATTTGCGGGTAGGAAGGGTAAAAGCACCGCAAATTAACTACTTAATTATTAATTCATTACTGAAAATTGAATGATTAAGCTGCTATAAAAATTATTTAATATATGTTACTCATTAATATAATTATTAAATACTAATTTTTGTATAATTAATTTTATTAACATGTTTTTCATAGCTAATTGAAATATATGTTTTGAAAATAAAATTATTCATTGCCAAAAAAAAGTTTGATTTAATAATTTAAACATTAATCTTATACATGAGAGAAAATTAGAGCTGATCGTGGGTTGGGTCGGATCGAGTTCGGATCAGTGTAACGATAAATTGATGTGACACGTTAAATTTTAGGTTAATTTATACAATCGATCTTCGTATTTTTTTCGTTTTGAGCATTTTTTTTTTTTTGTGTTCTTTTAACCTTTTTATTTTTTAATTTTCATTCCCTTCTACTTCTCTATTTGTTTTTCTCTCTTCTCCATTTCTTTTGACATAGTTTTTTCATGTTTTCAATTTGTTAAAACTAGTCCATATACTTTTATTTTTTTGAACAATTTAATTTTTTCGAGTGAGGTAAACTTATCGACTAGCTTTAACTAGTGTAAAATATAGAAAAATTACATTAAAAGAAATGAATAAGTGAGGAAAACAAAAGGAGAAACATAAGAGAATAGAAAAAAAAAAAACATAAAAAAAAAATTAATTGTTCAAAATAAAAAATGTAGGGACCAATTGTAAAATTTAACCTAAATTTTTTGTTTAAAATAATGATTTAACATGTCATGTCAACTTTCCGTTACACCATTAATGGCGATTAACGGCTCGGTGATTAAAACTTTACAACGTTACAACACAATAACGTAAATGACTAAAGCATAACATTTCAAACATAAGTAACTAAAATATAATCTAAAACAAATACAAGTGATTATTAAAATAGATTATCTTAAAATTTAACAAATAAAAACTTTAACTTCTTTTTGAGAAAATATTTTAAAATGTACTTTTTTTGAATTAAATTAAAAAATAACTCGCTATAATATATAACAATTTTTTAAGAACCATCATAATAATATATTTTTTATTTTATGATTAATTTATAACACTAATTCAATAATTATCAGCATAATAATGAAAGGTTGTTTTATTTTAGGCTATCACAACTAGTTCATATAATTATTACCTTACACAATGATACTAAGCTCTTTGTAATATTTCTAAAATTTATATATAATAAAAGAAGTAATAAGTTGAATAATGTATAATTGATTTTTTTTTTTGTAAGATGAGAAAATGATATAAAAGAAATGATTGAGGAGTGTAATAATAATAATAATAATAATAATAATTAAGAAGTAGGTTTTAATATATTGATTTAAAAGTAATGACTAAATTGTAAATATGTGAAAAGTTTTTGGTTCAAGTGTAAATATTCAAAATTTAGAGGATCAAATTGTAAAAAATGAGAAAATTGAAGGACCAATGGTGGAAATATACAAATTTACTATGATATGGAATTGACATGCAGGGACCAAATTGAATAAGTAAAGAATCATGAGAGATTAAATAGCATTTCTTTTAAATTAAGTGATGACTCAATGATGGAATTTTGAAAGACCAATAAGGGCAAAATGATCAATTACCAAGAGAGAGAATTCTAGAATGTAATGACGATGTTGATGATACTTGGAGATATTTTTCATTAATTAATTAGTTAAATATTATTTTATTAATATTTTACTTAAATATTTATTATTATTTTATTTAGAAAATGGTAGTATAAAAATAAAGGAAGGATTAAGGAAATTTATCCTCCTTCCAACATGAGTAAAAAGTTGAGAAATGATTTTTTTTTTTGCAATTTGGTCCTTTACCATGAAAACCTATCTTTTTACCCAAAATTTTTTTAAAATTTCCTTAGATATTAAAGAGAGAAGATGAAGTAGAGATTCTAGAGAATATGTTCATCAATTTAGAAGCAAGAAAATAGTAGATGAAAGTGGAGAAAATGAGAAGAAAAAGGAAGGAAAGTGGTGAGGAAGAGAAATGCATGAAAATGAAGAAGAAAGGAATAAATTCTTGACAAATGAGGTAAGTTTCATATTAATCTACTTGTATTTCAATAGATCGAGTTAAAATATTTTGAGTGAGATGTATGATAAGGGTATTTAATCTAATGTTAGAAATAGAAAGTATTTGATGAAGAACAAAACACAATCTTCTGAACCAACTTCTGAACGCCTAAAACACAATCTTCGTAACATTTTGGCTTTATTTGCCAAACCATGGTTTCAACAAGAAAAGCCGAAATGTTTTACCCATAAAGAACAACTTTGGGCCTCAAAAGTTGTGTAGACAGCTATGCTAAACGAAGTTCTACGTTACCGTAGATTGTGACATGAATTTTGTACAATATAGAAACAAAGGAAAAAAATTCAATAATGCGGATTGAATATTAATTCAGTTGGTATTGGTATTATTATTAGTGTAAGAGAATGTAGATTTGAATGCATTGAAGCACATTATTTTTTATTTAAAGATTGAAAAAATATTATGATTAGTTTTAAACATTATAAAAAAACAAATATTAAAAATTATAATGCGACATTCATATGAAAGTAAGTAAATAAAAAAAAATCAATTATTAAGTAATAGAATAAAAGTCAAAATAAGATAGAAATAAATAAAGCAACTATAAGAAATATTGAACAAAATTTTGAATTGAGACCAGAATCATAATTGGAACAATGTTGATCCAAGTAAAAGCTCTGAAAAAAATGAATGAAAGGTTATAGACACTTCAAATTAACAAAAACCTTTTATTGTATACACAAAAACTAATATTTGAAGAAATTACAAAGAAAGGCATGTTTGATTTAATGAAATGAAATGAAATAAAACAATAATATAATAGTTATTTGATGAGAATATAATATAAAAGTGATAATTATTATATTATTTGGTTGGATTGAATGGAATAAATAATTAATATTATTGTATTGTTTGATTGATTAGAATACAATTTAAGAATAGATAAAAAAAAAAAATGTAAAACGATATATTTTAGTTTTATTTACGTTACAAGAATAAATCAATTATATGTAGTAAAATTTAAAATAAAAATAATAAAATTTTAATATCTATAAATATTTTAGAAGAAATGATTGTATGAAAATGTGATTTCATATTATCCTTATATTTTTTAACAGGGAGATGATAAATTTGAATTTTCTTAAAGGAAAAAGCTTATTTGTCATTCATCTATTGGAAAGTAATAGAAATGACATTAAATTACAATTTCATACAAATTTTTTTTTTGTGACTAAAAAACTTATAAAATTAAGTTACATAATTGGAGCACCGAAAACAAAAATTATTTTCCTTGTCAGCTCTAATAATATCTAATATTGCTTGCGGTGCTGTCTCCAAAATTTGTAGATCTTCCCCTCCGTCAAAGGTCAGTTTAGCAAAGATGTCCTTGCTTTAGTTCTCTAAAAAAGTGCTGCAATTTGTCAAACTTTTAATTTAATTCAATTCTTACTTATATATAATAATTATACATTTATTTCACAAACAAATAAATAAAAGATTAATGCTAATGATTTATTTAATTATCAAACGTATATAATTGAGTTTAAATCATAATTTCATACTTACAATATACCAATTCAAAACATTAAATATTAAATCAAAATTGATATATAACTCCATAATTTATCTCTAAATTAATAATGTAGTTTTAAATTTTGTAATGAATAAAAGTTACAGATAAAAGAATCAATTTTAGTTAAACATGATCGTATAAACATATATACCGAGAACTCTTGAAAATTCTTAGGGGGTACAAGGTCTCCTCTAAGTACCATACGCCTCTATTGAATCACAAAAGTTTAAGGGTCAGAACCAATCCCAACTTGCAGCCATGGAGATGAACCTCCACTCATATTGATGTCCTTTAGTTCACTTAGTTTTGCCAACTTCACCTTGTCTTCCTCATTTTGCTTAGAGTTATTACAGTAGTTGTTAGTATTGTCAACTTGCATATGGTTTTGATTATCTTCCTTTTGTGTGGCATCAATGCCACTGCAAGGCTGCAAATAGATTTTTGTAGAAACATCAAAACTCGATGGATGGATGTGGTTCCGCCGTACACGCTCATCAACTGGAGCAGGAAGATTGAGATCGAGATGCTTAGAACCGTCAACAAGATTTGGTCTTTGGGTTTGCTGAATCTGCTCTACCTGGTGTTGAAGCTGATGAAACTTAACCAAGGAGGAAGTCTCAACAGGTGAATTGGAAGTGATCCAATGACATCTTTTATGCCCTCCCAATGCTTGTCCCGATGAAAAAACACGGTGACATATTGAACATTCATGTACTTTTGATTTCTTTTTGGATGTGGAGGCCAATGTATTCTCAAACCGAAACGTTGATGTTGGTTTCTTAAGGAAAAACCGATGGTGGTCTTCATCAGCTAAACTATCATTAACTCGGGCTGCGAAACATCCCTTAACTTTCTTGTGGCTAGCTCTATGTCCGCCCAGTGCTTGATGGGAATTGAACACTTTCTTGCATGCTTTGCACTCAAACAGCCCTTTGGCCTTGTCCGTAGGTACCCTAGGCCTACATGCAATGGCAGGATGAGTGATGAAATTCATCGTATTCCTTCTCTCCTCTTCTTTGCTGGCAGAAGTACAAGATTCTTCAGGCTCGGCAACCAAAGGAACAACGGTTGCATTAGATAACATCATCAAGCAATTGGCAAGATCTTCCTCTTCGCTTGATGGAGAATTGAAGGCGTTGAAATGACCAACTTCACTTCTCAATGATCTTTTCCTTTTAGACCAATAACCAGAGGACCCTCTCCTTGTGATGCCATCATCATCACCTTCTGACCCTTGTGAGGAAACAAGCGATTCAGCAATATCCCTAGGCCTAGAGCTACAATTTCCATGCTCCAGAAAAGATTTCCATGAAAAGAACTCCTTTCCACAATTCTCACAAACCCTACAGCTCTTTAATCGATTAGGGTTTGTCCTTAATCTGTACATGCGCTTGTTGTTAGGTGGCACAACGTTCCCTTCTAATAATTTATCTTCCCAATCACTAGCAAGATCATCGTCATCGATGAACCGGCTCTCGTCGCCAATTCCATGCGCCCTCATGTGCCCACCAAGTGCTCTCCCACACCCAAATCGTTTGTTGCAAATTTTACAAAAGTATTTGAACTCTGATTCTTGATCCACTATAAAAGCCATACAAAAAAGAAAAAGAAAATCTGGGAATTAAATTTAATGAAGTGAAAGAAAAAAGAATGAAAAAGGTTTGTTCTTGTACAGTGAAAAGGTTTGTCGAGGAGTTTTATGGTGAAAAATTATCAAAGGGACAATATTCCTAGTTTTTAGTAAGAGTAATGGATTGGTTTTAATTTGTGGATGAAAAATATATACAACATATATAGATTAGGGTGAAAAAAACACGAGAGCAATGGTGAGTAGAGGTCGAGGAGTGTAGGTGATGACAAGTGGTAGGAGAAGGAGAGGGTTAGAGACTTTTTCTACGGCTTTGTGGTGGTGCGCTGCTGGTGGCGCCGCCTGAAAACCAATTATTTAATATTACAAAAAACCAATGGAGTTCCGTACAACTAGTGAGTGTAGTGTTAAAAGTTAATTTTGCGTCTCCATAATGTGTGAGATGGAAAGAGAGTAGTGAAAAATGAGTGAAAGACATTTTAATTCCTACTTCCCCTATTATTATCTTTCTTCAATTCATCGATACCTTTTTTTTTTTGTTGGGCAAAGATTCATCAATACACAAAATTTACGACTTCAAATTATATTTGTTTTTTTTAACATGAAATTACTTATAACTTTTTTCTAACTTATAAATAGTAAAAAAATGAATTTCAACGTACTCAAATTCACGTCCTCTTGTATTGACAATAATACTCATATAGTTAAGTTAAAACTCAATCGACTCAATACAAAAATATTTCAAAGAAATAACATATATTAAATGCAAGAACAATGCATCAAGTTGGGGAGAAGGAATTCATAATCAAGATGTAAGTCTGTATTGCTTAAACTAGACAAATATTATTTGAGCGACAACTCTGCTTTCATCAGTACAATAGTGGGGGTTAGTCACTGTAATAAATTAGTCAGTCAGGTAGTACAGTGATTTAGCAAAAAGGCCGTCGCCTTAGTTCAGACAATTTCACGTCCATGAATTTGGGACCATTTCCAGTGGTTTTAATGTAAACATGTACAAACATATTAAATTTGATGTTGTAATAGGTTGATGAAAGCACCTACCGTGTCATTAGATGTCGATGAAGTCATCTAAGCCATTTCAAAGGGGGTGCATGGCGTAATTGCTTAACTCGATGGGCTAAAGCTAATGGATCTTACTAAAGCACGGTAACCAGTTTGGGACCTGAAAGAACCAGTGTTTTTATGGGCTCTTCACCCCCTCTATTAAAGCAAAGGGCTTAAGCCTTGTTACACTATTGATATAATCACTCATGACATTACCTTTTTTTTTTTTTTTTTTTGCAATGGCCTATCTCCTTGCCCAAAATCCTATATAGAGGTTCTGTTTTCTGTTTATGTAAAAAAATATTTTTAAAATATAAAAAAAATAATTAATTTTTTTATTAAATTCGCATTCAATTTAGTCTCTATTGCACGTGTATAGTTTGTTTTTTTTATAATTTTTTATTTTTTATGAAAAAATATTAAATTAAATCAGAAGCTGTCATGTGTCATCATTTGATTTGTTCATTAATTTATTTTAATGATCAATGTGATCAATGACAAAAACTGTTAAAGGAGGAACTTAATTGATTACTTTATTTTATGACAATGGTTTAATTGAGTGCGAATTTAATATTAAGACTTAATTGATTTTTTTTTTTTGCATTCTATTATAGGCTTTTTTGACATATAATTTTTTTTAATAGTTGTGTTTTACGATTTTAAAAAATTAATTTTTTCGAAGTTTGTAATCATCCCTTTCAACAATATCGTTTTTAAATTTTGAACTTAAATTTTCTTATTAAAAGTAAAATATATTTTATTACTATACCTAACATTTAATTATATTCCATTATTTTTTATTTTTCAATACATAAATAATTTTATTTACTAACCATGAAAATTAATTTTGTTAATGATGATGAAATTCGTAATCATTAGTATCAAACATAACATTAAAAAAAGAAAATAACAAAAATAAAAGAGGGGAAAAGGTAATTTAATTAATTAATAAAAAAATGTTAATTAGCTTTCGAGAATGCATGAAATGATATTACGTTTGGTTCATTGAAATTGAATAGGATTGTAATGGAATAAAGTTGTAATTTAATTGTTTAGTTAAATGTAATGGAATAGAATCGTAATAACATTATTGTGTTTGGTTGAATGTAATTGATGTTGTAATAGTATAAAAAAAGAAGAAGCTAAAATGACTAAAATACCCTTAACATAATTTTTTAGATAAATAATTATTGTTATTATTATTAAAGATAACAGGACTGTTATTAAATATAATTTAATAAAAATGATAATGAATAATTTAATCATATTTTAATAATTAATAAAAATGTTAATATATAATTTAATAACATTTTTAATATAATTATTTTTATATTAAAATATTTCAAAATATTTTATTTTTATATTTTTTTAGTCCAAATTTTAAAGGATTTATCTGGAAATTAATTTTATTTTTTTATTCAAAGTTGCAAGGAACATCTATTCTTTGGTATCATAAAAAAATAATTATTACGAGAGAGTAAGTAATAGAACAATAATAATCATTCTATTAAATGAATATTATGTTCAACCAAACAAATAAATAATTATCATTTAATGAATAAAAAATAAATACTATTCCATTTTTCCAAGAACATAAAACCAACAGGTATTTCACACTTAATTTGTTTAATGAAGCAGTGCAATTATTAAGGATGGAAGGTTAGGTGGGTGCTGATAGACATGGCGACATAATTTGGATTTAAAATAAACCGCATGTTAATTTAAGCCCTGCAGTTTGCATAAACAAGCAAAACTTTATATAATTAATAATGAACATCATCCATCTTTATTCCTTCATATCCGATGGCATACCAATCTCAATACCTGATTTATTATGTCTAAACAAACTACATCAAATATTCTTTGTTAAGAAAAATATATACTTTGAGCATGACCAAAGTTTCATGCCTGCATTATTATGTGAATGGAGAATTTTAATATTCACAATAAAAATAACTTTAATTGAATGTTTTATTTATTGTGATTAAGCTTTTACCTTGTATAGATAATGTTTATATTTATTGTGATTCAAAATCTTTTAAACGATAATCTAACGAGTGGCTGCAGTGAAATGAGAATGATGTTCATCTTAGGAGACTTAGGTTCAAGCATTTGTGTGTGCGTTGTCAAAGGATTTAGAAAGTATGAACAGATACTACCATATAATCACATCGGTATATTTAAAAAAAGAGTAAATTACACCAACAATCACTCAACTTTGATACGAGGAAACAAACAGGCACCTGGTTTACATTTTAGTCACTCAACTTTGAAAATGTGACAAAATAGTCATTTTTCACGATTTTCGTCAAAAACGTCACAGAACAATGACATGACAATTGACGGTGTTGGTGAAGTGTGGAAAATTTCCAGCTGGCCTATTACATTTAACACAACAATCACTTAACTTTAAAAATGTGACAAAATAGTCACTAAAATTATCGAAAAGTGACAAAACAGTCACCAGCTCTTCTACATTTGTAAATTTTTCTGCTCTCAGCTGTTCTATTTGATTCGTCAATTCCTGGTTTTCTTGCCTTAAATGGTTGCTCATTTCATTTAAAGCTTGTACCTGCAACCACAGGTTACATATTATAAATCCAAATACAACTATGATATTGCAACCATGGAGAAGCAAATACCTCAGAATGATCGAAAACAAAATTTATCAGGATTTGGGTAGACTATAACTTGTGAGAGAGTTCAGAGTTTTCCATCTGCAATATCGTCTTAGATTTCCTTAGCTCATTAGCCTCAATTTCCAAAGCTTTTAGCCTTTGCAAGTTGGATTCAGCATCCTGATTATTTGCAGAGGCCTTGAGTTATTGTTCTTGAAATCTAGCAACCTTCTTTTGAAGGCTTAAAATCTGCTCTTTATTCTGCTCAGCTTCTTGCCTAAGTTTCTTCTTGAAAAGCTTAATTTTGGATTTAGCAGTTTCAAGCTCAGCAATGACTCTTGCATGATCAGTCACTTGGGCCTCTAATCTCTGGTTTTCTGATTGCAATGACTCTATCTTGTGATTGAAAAGCTTAGCCTCCATCTTGTTGATCTTCAGTTGGTTTTGGAAATCCAAAACTGTTGTTTCTTGTTCTTTAAGCCCATAATATTCCAGCAGCTGGATCTCAAGATTCCTCTCTCTTTCACTAAGTATTCTCACCATGTACCTCAAGTACTTGATTTCTTGTTCATAATCATCCTTTTTTGCACTTCTAGATGTTTTTGAAGTGTCTAACTTTAACCTTGTTGTTTCAGTTTCGAGCTTAAAGGATGTCTCTACATTGTCTGGAAACTCTGGTAATCTCCCCATGTTTATTGTTGGGGGAAAGACCAACCGACGCATCCACACTTGTTCGTTTCATAGACATTTCTTCCTGTCAGAGACAAACCATTTTATCAGATTCACCAAACTTAACACCATAATTTTACAATCTCATTCATTCATCCAAGCAAACTTACAAGACAGCAGTTAATCCAGCTATGACACAATCAGTGATTATTTTGTTACTTTTCGATAACTTTAGTGATTGTTTTGTCATATTTTCAAAGTTGAATGACTGTTGTGTTAAATGTAATTGGTCAGCTGAACGTTTTCTACACTCCATCGATGCTGTGAACTGTCATGTCATTGTTTTGTGACGGAAAACGTGAAAAAAAATTGTTTGGTCATATTTTCAAAATTAAATGATTAAAATGTAAAATCAGATGACTGTTTGTTTCTTCGTATCAAAATTGAGTGGTTGATAGTGTAATTTATCCTTAAAAAATTCAAATAATTAAGATTAAAATTAATTAAAATAAAAATGGTTAAAACATTGTGGGATTTAAGAAGTATTGAAAGGCGTGCATGTTAAAATCCAAAATGAAGCTTTGATTTGACCAATTAAGGATAGAGCTGACGTGGCTGAAAAAGTAGAAAGGAGAGGGTTGAGAGGGAACAGCCTTAGTTGGAAGAAATAAAGTAAAGAGTAGTTGAGAAATGAACACTAGATTAGGAGAATGGTGACAAATTAAAGCAAGCTATTAGGGACACGACTCTAACTCCTTCACTTGTCGTTTCCTCACAAACCCAACCTGAACCTTCCATCTTATTTTATAACTCTTACTTTCTGCTTGGGAAATGGCCACGATTTTCAGCTCCACCATACCCTACAAAAGGAACTATATTTGTCTTTTTGTCATTCCGTACATCACGTTATAACAACTCACTGCATTATTTGGATCTTAATTGAGGTGGGTTCCTTGTAATTCCAAATAATTTAATTTTTAATGTTTATATATATTTTTTATATCAATTTAGCTTTTAGCTTTTAGTTAAATTTTGATCTTCATTTTAAAAAAAAAATCAAAATTGATATTAATATTTAAAAAAAAAAATTGAAATGATGTTTTTTTAATGTAAATTATGATTAAAATATTAAATTTTTAGATATGGTAATTCATATATATATGTCATGTTGATTTTTTTGAATTTATGAACTTTTTGTTTTTAATTTTTTAAATATTTTTATAAAAATTAAATTATTTGTTATCATATCATATAAGATAAATAGTATCATGTCAATATAAAATACAAATAAGTTATCGTGCCCAAATTATAAAAATTAATATTTTTATTAAAAATAATTTAACTATTTTTAAAAAATTAATAATCAAAATTTACCAAAAAATGATTAAATTAATAAAAAATATAAACATTAAAAATAAATATATTTCGTTAAAATAAATAAATTATTATAATCCCTTTTGTTCTTTTACTGGCGTACAAACATTTCTGTAAAAACAAAAAAATTAATTTGTACAAAAAAAAATAGTTGGATATGATCGCATAGTTGCAGTGTAGTTGTCCTTGCTCGACAAATTATGAATAACAATAATCGGTGACGTGTGGTCGTCGGTGGGTGGGAGCGACCACATCTTCAGAGAATCAAAACATTTCGACTTATTCCAGATGTTCACAGCACCGATCTCTTATCTAATACCATTAGATTCTGAATTATCGACTTAAAATCCAATGTTAAAAAAAAAAAAAAATGAAGTAAATATCAACCATTTCCGAATTTGTCACTTCTTTTTTCTTCTGGAAATACAACAAAGATGCCTCCGCTTTCTTCGTTCCTCTTTCCCATTGTCTTTCGTTGGTACTAAATTATATATAATCATACTTTGATGCAAATCAACAAATATTTGAATTTTAAATTTTTAAAATTTAAAGGCTTTAATATTGCCAGTAAATGAAAATTTTATTAGTTAAAATTTTGCTTTTGATGTATTCAGACGGAACTGTATTTTGTGATATCCCTTTTGCTTTTGCTTCGAATAATTATTTTTTTGGTATATTTGTGAATTGAATTTAGATTATTTTATATATATATTCGATCAATAAATTACAACGTGTAAAATTATACTTTAAATAAGCTTTGTTAATATAGTTAACGTTAAATCATAATTTTTACAAACTCTAAATCATTTCCTACTTAAAACTTGTTGGTTTTTGAAGGCTGGACACTAAAATAAAATCTTTAGACTTGACAACTTCTTAAAAAAGAAAGAAAGAAAGAAAAATCGACATTGTATGAAATGATTAAATAAATTTATTTATTTGGACCGAAGACATCGGCCTTAAAGACTTTAAGTATTTTAAAAATTTGTTTAGTATAAAAAAAGGGTAATTCAAATTTGAAAGCAAATTGTAATAATTTATTAGTTACCCATCAAAATTCAAAAACGCTTTAATTGAACATGGAATAAAATTCTACAGTACTCTGCATCTAATTTCAAACAAACCATCAAATATTTACACTTACAATCTGTACAAAAAGGAAAACTGGGGGATGAAAATCCCCAGATTGCTGATGTAAAAATTACAACATAATGCGAGCAATCTGATTGTATCTTCGTTCTTCAATTTGTCTTGATTTGATTTCTTCAGCACATCTTAGAGTCTTCTCGATGTGGTATCCTCCTCCAATGCTCACTTCCCTCTCTAAGTGACTGCAATAGCTCTCGAACACACTCACATTTACATGCAACTTGAACCCCATCAAGAACAAAAATTCCAGCTCCAAATTGTTCAATTCGAGTGTAGTCAATCCACCAACTCGTGCAAAGTAAGAGTTTCTGTAATTCCTGTTCAACCAAAAAAAGGACACCCCAATTCTATCAGAACGTTGGCTTCACATATCTAAAGGCTGAAAGTTGTAACGAGGAAGAGAAATAATATACTCACATGTCTTCAACGTATTTGGAAGCCACCATGATAGTTGTGATGAGAAGCCTGTGTACGTTTCTTGCATTGATCCGAAACCAAGGATTTGCCTGGCAAAACCGATCGATATACACATAAGCAACCACGTAAACCGAGGGACCGGCTTTGGTGTATCGGAAAATTCTCTCTAGGTAAGATTGAATCGTCATGTCGGGTGTCTCGTGGCAATCGAAAACCCTGCTCCTGAAATCTTTTCTCGTCAACGCCCATTTACAGTTCTTGGCAATCCTTTCGTTCCTTGCCATTGTTCTCTCGATGAGAGAAGCAAGAACTGATATCACCAGTGGGGTGTTTGCATCACGTTGATAGGAATAACAGTAGAGATCGGATCTAAGCTTTCTTGGGGAGATTATAAGGGAAGATGCAGCCATTTTCTCTGTTTTGTGGTAGTATATGCTATGAAAAAGGGTTTTTATACAAAAAGAAAAAAGACTTTGGCTATTGGGTATTGCAAACAAAATGTGAGGTTTAATGAGGATTTATAATAGAGGGATTGGGCTCAGATAATAGCTGTGAAAGTGAATAAAGAAAGAGAGAAATGACAATGGTTTGGACCATTTGGAAGGTGGGTGGAAGGCTAGATAATAATGCTACCAGTATCGTTTCTCAAGGATTTCAATGCTTCCTCCTTGTAAAGCCACAGTACAGACAAACCAGCTAAGCTTTCAACATTAAAAAAATACCCAAATTTTCTGCATATCTAACCAACCAATGAGTCAAATAAAATAGGGGTCGCCGACAATGCGTTGAAGGGCAAGGAAATGACCGAAGCAGCTTCCTTGGTTAGGCTTGGACCCACAATCAACTATACCGCATTTATTACAGTCATACATGTACTTGTACCGTAGTGAAATCAACTAGACTTAAGTCTCTTCAAGTGGGACTGCTTCTCCACCAGCTACACACGTGCAGTAGCTATTTTGCTATTTGATTTCATCAAATCTTGGTTTTCTACCTGTAGTTGTACCACGTGCAGTTTCTTCTTTGCAGCGCTCATGATGCCGGCAATTCTTTCATCTTCCTCATCAGGCACAGATTGTCATTAATCCCACCTTCGTATTCCCTTTGGGTTTTTTGTTTTCTTCTTATTTTGCTTGCAACTTGCAACACGCCGGCCGACACTCTACTCTACTCTTTACGTTGATGTACCTAAGCTTGGCTTGTTGTAGAAGACAATGAAAAGCTCCTTCTCCGGTTGATTTCACAAATATAAGAATATTTTTTTAATAAATCAGTGTATTCGAAAATATAGACAGGTTAATTAATAATTTCTTGGAAGAAGAGATAAAAACCCAAGATTTAAAAAAAAAAAGTTTTTATAATTTTATATAAAAAGTTCAAATTTATTAAATTAAATATCAACTTTGTCACGTTAAATAATAATAGTAGCCAATAGGGAAGATCTCACATACATATATATACCAAGATTTCTCACATATTATTATGTCAAAAGCATACATATTTATATGTATAAAGAAAGTTTATTTGTAATGCAAGTGGACAAAGCCTAATGATGGTTATGATTCAGGAGCATGATTTAGATTCTGAGCATCAAATCGGAAGGCAGAAAAAGTAGAAAAAATAAAACTATGAAATCCCGATGTGCTGTAGATTGCATGAAGATCCAGTCGAGCAATGTGGGTCAAGTGGAGTCTTCTCATTGTCATTGAGATGACAGATCTTGGGTACTCTCTTCGTACCCTTCTTAACCAAATAAGTTTGCAAATATTAAATACTTCCAAGGGATTTCGGTCCACCAAGATAAAATATCTAAATCAAAATTTAAAGCTTATAATAAATATCTAACTTTTTATGTGAATGTGGTATATTTATTTGGGTTAAATGTTTCGTTACATGTTTGGAACCAATATTTCACCGAACCATTCCATTCTTTGTCAAAACACTTGTCCGCCTTGCTTAAACCATTAGTATTCTGTCTTGAAGATCGATTCCCATTGTTATGTGTGATTCACAAAAATTGTTGAAATTATATTTTTATTGAAAATGATTTCAATTTGTTGAGTTTTTTTCTTTGTGCCTCTTCAGATAAGTTATTTTTGTGTATTTATATGATACGATCACTGTTCATAAATGTGATATGCTAGATAAGTATTCATGCATGATCCTACCTTAAAGTTAACATGTGTATACTTGAAGTAGGTTTGCATACACAGAATTCGCACCATATGTAGGTAAACTCATATTATGCGTTCCTATCTTCGGTTCGCCCACACTATCCATATACGAACCCATACAGAGTGTGGGTCAAAATTCAACGGACTAACAAGTTAATGAATCGATAATAATAAGTATCATAACAGGACTGATAGAATGATGTCTTACACCCAAAGTTGTTTTAATAATTTTTTCTCTACTTGTGAATTTTAATTTAATTTATAATATTGTATATCAAATTTAATTAACACAAAATTGTAATGTTTACTATTTTTAATGTGCTTTTATTTACTTTGATAAGAAACAGTAAAACTCATGGTGGCAATCGAAAACTGGTTCATTCTTTATTTGGATAGATTAAATGTTTTGTCTGTGTAGAAATTGGGATATGATGTATTGGGAGTTGCTTTTGATGCGGATTTTGTAAATAAAGAGATTGCTTAAGCTTTTAGACAGTTATTATGTAGCAAGATTTTGCATGACATACAATTTACTGATCCAAAATTAAAAATTGTTAATCTGATATTTTATTAAATTAAAAAACAAATAAACAAATAAAATTATTTTCATATAATTTTTAATTATGATATTCATTTGACACATAAATTTGAATTATTTCCGCACTAATGCAATGAAAAAAATTAACATTTTAATCCTTGAAAATAATGAAAATTTATTAATTTATTTTTTAGTTTAATAAGGTGATATTACTTAATAAAAAATTGAATCAAAAATAAAATTTCATGTATACAATAACACAACATCAAAATTTATATATAAAATTACATATTATATAAAAATTCACGTATAATTTTAAAATTTATAGCAAAATAAATTCTAGAAAAAACCGTTTTCGAGCTACTATTACAATAAATGTACAAAATTTACCCAAGTCAGACCAAGACAATTCAGTTTCCTAGGCCTAACTTGACCCACAAGGCCACAAGGATTTTAGCCAACATTAGCCCAATGGGTATGAAATGTTCACAGCTAACTCGGAGCAACACCCTTTCTTTCAATTATCTTATATATTTTTTATTTACTGAACCAGATTTACATTTAAATTTGTAATTATAAAAAAAAATATCTATTGAAAACAATATTTAGAGACCATTAAAACACCTCATATTATTGATTTCTCACATCCAGTTTTTGCCCAACATTCTGTTCCTCTTCTAGTTTCCACCAGGCCCGACAACCTTTTATTTTTTGGAATCATGAAACAATATAATATAAATATAAAACCTTTTCAATATCGTTTGTTTGTTTTTCGAGTGTTCCTACTCGGATGGAGGTTTTGCAATTATTCTCTTTGCGTAGACAAGTTTTCTCATGGCAGCAGCTGATGCAATGATCCATTTCTAAGTTGAAGGGTAAGGCATTTGTTACTGTCATGGAATCGCTGGCCGAGCTTAGTAGATGCTTAGACTCCCTAAAATGATATATTTTTAATTTAAATTTTTTATAATTTATAAAATTTTAAGTTAGTAACGATAAAATTGTACTTTGACTCCTCAAAAATAATAAAAATTTGATTTAATCATTTAAAAATTATAAAAATATAAACCATTAAGATTACGAAATTATATTTTTACTATCATAAAAATATATAATTTAATTTTAACTCAAAAAATATTTTCTAATTCTGTCGGTCCATGGAATGCACATATATATCTGATGTGGCTAGAGAGAAACAACAGGTAATTCAGAGGAAAGCAGAAAACTGAACAAGAACTGATCAGCATGTTAAAGAAATTTGTTAGATTTAGATTGTTGCCAACAGTCAGCTTTGTATAGCTTGGGGGATTAGTTAAAGTATACTGTACAGGCTTTTGTATCAATGTTTGACTGTAGCAGACCATTACATTCTGGATAAATAAAGACAAATTTATCCAAAAAATTATGATATTATATAAAATATGAGATAATATTCAAAATCACATACAACTTTGGGATAATGTGTAAATGTTACATATGTATTTTCATTTTATGTAATTTTATACATTATATATTAATTTGATTCAATTTTCACAAATTATTAATACAATTATTTTTACGCTAATATATTTAATATAAAATAAACTGATATATTTATTTTTTTAAAATATGTAATTTAATTAAAATCGAAATGCATAACTAACGTGTAGTTTTGATATTTTTGCTTAGAAAGTGAGTTGTTAGCCAGAAATATTAGGCGTCCAAGATGGCTAGATTTTTCAAAAGAAGAAAAAAGGAAGCATGTGGTAATCTCATCGTCCAAGCGCTTCAGTCTCCAATCATAGAGTCTTATTCTACTTTGCTTTAAACATGATATGGCTGCCTATCACATTCACATCACTGATGTTTACAACAGCTAATTTGTAAAATCTTTTGGGGGTCCCTTCGTTGAAAGTAGCTCAAGTTTTTTCACGTGTCCGATTTTAGTGTAAAGCATGAACAAAATCAACTAACAAAGCGGTCCCATCAGTAATAATCCTTCATCATGAGAATCATCATTTTTTGTTTTGTAAGTTTGAGAAAAGGGCACCTGCAACTTACCCAAAGACTCCCAAAAGAGTGGGGAAAATGTGAAAAGATAATATATATAAGGGCTGCAAGTGGGCGACTCTCGAGATTTTATCCAAAAGGCCAAAGTCATTCAAGAAATGGTAAAAAATGAATTTCTGTGGAACCCATTGGAGAATACAAACCTGTGGTGATTCCTGAATTCAAGTTGACAAAATGAGCATCCAATCATTTAAGTGTTCATCTTTTTACGAACACTACACGTTAAGGTGTCTCATTAAGACATTGAAAATTTGACAAAAATGAAGATATTGATTGATTATCCACCACCATTCAATTACATTACAGGTAGACGACCAAATCAGAACATGACTCAAGTTTTGGTGTTTTACTAGGTAAGGTTTTAATGATGAGATTATGAGAATGCCCTGTCTCACAAGGATTTGATTTCTGGCTTGCAACTCTACTCTTTTTTTTTTTATAAAAGAGGTTACTGCATCTTCTGTAAATTAATGTAACAAAAATCAGGTCGAGTTTTAAATTAATTAATTATACGAAACTCTGAAAGAAAGAAAAAAATTAACACTAAATACAATGGTTGCCTTGAGGAAAAGGAAAGATATGAAGCTCTTGGCTCATGGGATCCTTTCATACTACAAATTAAGCAATCAAAATAATTACCACTCACAAGCTTGTAATTAAGAAATAACTACATGAACTAGATTGTACCAAACCCTAAGTGCTAGGGAAATGTATAAGAATTGAAACCCAAGTTCAGGTTTTTTTTTTATAAAAGAGGTTACTGCATCTTCTGTAAATTAATGTAACAAAAATCGGGTCGAGTTTTAAATTAATTAATTATACGAAACTCTGAAAGAAAGAAAAAATTAACACTAAATACAATGGTTGCCTTGAGGAAAAGGAAAGATATGAAGCTCTTGGCTCATGGGATCCTTTCATACTACAAATTAAGCAATCAAAATAATTACCACTCACAAGCTTGTAATTAAGAAATAACTACATGAACTAGATTGTACCAAACCCTAAGTGCTAGGGAAATGTATAAGAATTGAAACCCAAGTTCAGGTTTTTGTATAGAAAAGAGTAACTACAAGGTACTGGCTTGAAGCTTAGCTCTTAGAACCAGAAGCTGGTGGTTGTTGCATCTGCTGATACATGGCGGCCAGCCGACTGTAAGCATCCATGGTCATCGGCTGCAAAAAAGTTCGAATTAATGTTAGGAAGCAAAATACTTAAAAGGTAACACACATATATGATGGGAAACAAATGTCACCTGTGATTGGCAAGCCAGGAATGTGGAAAGAGGGTCTGGCATCATGGCTGCTGCTGCTGAGGCAGCTTGTTGTAACCTCTCACCCGAGCCATCCCAGGAGGTCATAGCCATGAAAGGATTAGGCATAACAGGTGAGATGCCGGTGATGTTGGGACGGCCCATAGTGTTGATGTCCATGACACCCATGCCCATCCCCATCCCCATCCCCATCCCCATCCCCATCGCTGGGGCCATCATCGACATTTGGAGTTGCTGTTGCATTGCCATCGGCAACATCATCGGTGGTATGTTCATCCTGTTCATCATTTGAACTTGTGCTTGCAGTTGTTTCAGATATTCAATCACTTCGTCTAGCATCGAAGCTTTGTCTGTCTGTAGTGAAACAAAAATGAAATTAACATAGTTCGAACATGAATTATACCAGTACTAATTATGAAATAGTTCATTTAGAAGCCCTCAATGTAACTTTCTGCACGACAAAGTTCTACACGTTTAGTCTATGTGTCGCTATATTAGTACTAGTATTGCATGCATGACCAACTCGCCAAGGCACACTAAAACTTCTTCCGTATACGATTAAGTTGAAGTTAATATAGATTATGTATGTGGCAATGACAGAGTTGAAACATAACCAGGAGCAACATGGGCCTACCATGAAGGGTGTTTTAAGTGGTAAGTGGTAACAGGTTATTGTGATCTCCACACCGACAATCTTCTGTCAAGTTGTCCCCATGGCAAATATTTTGTGGCGTAGGATTATTGAAAAAGTCCCGAAATTCCCCCAACCATTTGAACCCCCCAAAAAAAGTTGTAACTAGCTTTCTATGTCTGCAGACGGCAGCTGTCCAGTGAAGACTAATCATTTGAAGTAATGTTAGAGATTGAAATTCCTGGTATGGTTTCTAAATCTACATCTAATCCCATATAAGCCATGCTAATTATTCTTTTATAGCACCTATGAGAGTAAACTAGACTAGTCTGAAGAGGATGCAAGCCAGGGAATCTTTAAGTACATTTATATACATATACATATACACGTACGATATGTTATCCTTTTAAGAGAATCTTACAGACGAGGACACAAAAAGTTTGTCCCGTGCGAGTGGATCAAGTTCTTTCAAATCTTTTAGTAAAGGGTAACTCTCAGTTTGGAACAGAAAAAAAAAAAAGAAAGTTTTTTTTCTTTTATTTTTATTCAAGAATAAATCCATGGAAAACCCACCAAAAGTATGTAGACGAGAGAGGACATCGAAGACCAAAAATGGAGAAACCTCCGCCCACAAAATAATTAATTGACAGTGAAAGGTATCAACTTGCTAGACTCGCAGAAATAACACCGAGACAGGTGCTTCTACAATTTTATTCGTCAGCTTTTGTGTTCTGTTTTTTCTATTATTGTATAACCTTAGGTGGGGGGTCCTTTATGCCTTTATAGTTTGTTAGCGATCTCTATAGATAAGCTTCAAATTTTCTTTTTCAACTTTCTACAAAGTCATGGATGCGAATCCTAATTCTTTTTAGATATATGCAGAAAAATTCGAAGAGCAAAAAATACTAGTATGCAAAGTTGTAAGGCGTATGTAGTGATAGAAAATGCAGGTCGTTTCATGTCAACGCATGAAGTGATGAGATGTTGATAAGAGTCCTGATATGGAAACTTGTGAAAAGTAACCGCACACAAGAATTATTGCCATTCAACTACTGTTACTGTTTCTTGGTTTTGATACTTGTCGAATTTTGCAGTGATCTTTAGCCATTAAAACTGGGTTTACGTTGTAGTTTACTGATAAAAGCTGAGATAAAAATTCAAACCTTGCTGGAATTGGGAACCAGCTTCTGTAATGTCTTCATCCTTTGGTTAATCTTGTCTCTTCTTTTCTGGGAAGCCACCCAAACAATTAATTAAAGACTTGTAAACTTCTACAATGAGTGTAGTATAGTATTTATATTTAAATTGTTGAAAAAATTCAAAATGAATTCAAGGATGAGAGAGCATACACGTTCAGACTGGTTATGGATAGCAGCAGCTCTGCTCCTTTTGTTTGAAACTGAAGATTTCCCAGTTTCCTTCTTGTCTTCCTCAAATCTCTCCCTCTTTAACATAACCAAAAAAAAAATTCAAAAACACACACACACAAAAAGGAGAAAAAAATATTTTGGGCATGCAATTATATAATTAAATGGGAAGAACTTTGCCTGGGGTCTACTGTGACAAACAGAATCATGATCATCAGCAGTGTTGGTGGCCTTGGTGCAGGGTTTGGTAGAGCTTGTGTTTTCAGGAGAGCCAAGGGAAGTAGAAGTGAAACCCACTCCAAAATCTTTCTCATACGTATCCAAAGTAACGTATCGGCTGTCTCGCTCTCTCCCGAACGTGGCACTGGCGCTTGCACTTTGTTCCTTGCTGCTCCACTCCGGCATTAGAGGAGCACGCGCCGCCCGTGTGCGTTTTCCGCTAACAAGTACCTCGTCGTCGTGGGTACCGGCCGGCCCACTACAGGATCCCACCCTGGTGGAGCCTCCCACCAAGCAAGTTCTTCCGAGCCCTGGTATAGATTCCATCGCGTGGGCGGTCCGGCCCTCCGTCCTTTTCGAGCAAGGAACCAAAGCATCCATAGCCATGGTGGCAGATGACGCCGCTGCCTCATGGTGTTGGTTCAAACAGGGTACAAGTTCATCCCCGCCACCATCAAGAGAAACCTTAATATACGGAACGCGAGTGGCTTGGTTCACTATGGACTCCAAAGTGCCATTAGCTCTTGGTTTATCCCAAGTGTACTTAGAGGGAGGGTTGGAAACTAAGGCTTTAGCCGGCGCACGTGCCGGACCTAAACCATGCATGGCTAGTTGGCCATTTTCCCATGTTAATTCTGCCACTTCGTAGTCCGACCTGCAGAGAAAATCAGATCCATACATGAACAAAAGTACATACATGTGTGTGCATATATAGATATAAGGGAGTAGAGAAAGAGAGAAAGTTAGTACATGTGAACATCAGGGGCGGTGGAGTTGGAGTTACAGCGTAAGGAGTGGCGTGCAGTGACATGATTATCGTCCAGATCCCAACTGGGAACACACTGACTCATTTTTAACCAAACTTACTTTTTTCAGAACTAGTTGCAGTATTTGGTGTGTGGGAGGGGCTTGACATACAATCGGCTTTGCTTCACAAATTTCATGTTTTACACAAGAGATAGTGAGAAATAAATTGGGTTGCCTAGCTTTTATTATACTGGAGATAAGAATTATCATTTATCACAATCAATTGAAGAGTGAGAAGGATTCTGGTCCATATATATATGTATATAGTTAATACGAAAAAAAAAGGGGGGGAAGTGGTTGAAATAACCCAATAATAAATATGGAGGATGAAATGACGAAGTTGGTGACGGGGGCTGGGTTAGGATTACTACTAACAGGTTGGTGTATAGTAACGTTAACGAATTGGAGGTGGCAGAGACAGCCACAGAAAATGAGGCGAAAAGGGGCGAGTTGAAGAAATGAAAATATGGAGTGAAATGCGGTGCGGGATAAATAAAAGGTACCAATAACATTGATGATTGAAGTGGGTGGGTGGAAGTAAGGAACGGAGTAGCTGTGCCTGTGCCAGTGCCTGTGCCTGTGCCAGTGCCAGAACTCAACTTGAGCCTGAGAACTGTTATATAATAAATATATATAATTCAGAGCTCATCATGATTTGTACACGTGTAACTCTGTTGCAGTTTCTGAGGATTAGATTAGCCAGCCTCTCTAGTAATTGTACACGTGTATCACTTCCACTTGCAAAAAGCTGTGCTGGATGCCGGGCTTATAATGAGCCTCTCTTCATCTTTCAAATGCTGCACAAACCAATTTTAGATATTGCTAAAAGTGTGTTTAGAAATGCTGTTAGTCAACTATCTATTAATTATATGGTTCTCCACCTTTGACTTTTTATTTCGAGAAATTTAATTTTTTATTTTTTAAATTTTAAAATTTTAATCTAATTATTATTATCGTTAAAATTATTTTATTAAATTCATTGATATGTAATTTTGAAATTAAAACAATTTCACTCTATAATTATGTAACAATGTTAAAAGTTTTGACGTAAATTTTATTTAAAATACTTATTTAATCTCGTAATAATAAAATATTTTTTTATTAAAATTGTATTCTCAAAAAAATTAATTCAGGTATAATTAAAATAGTTAATAATATTAACTATTTAAGTTAACTAATGACATTATAAAAGTAAAGAGGTCAAATTATGCTAAAAATTAAAATATATAAATTAAATCAAAGTTTCAACAAAGCAAAAGAGTCAAAATTCACATTTGATCATTGTTTTATGATGTAAAAAGAGAAAAAGTAAGGCAAATTTGAATTATGTGCGAGTCTATAAAATTATCAGGGTATTCAAATTATATATAACCATCTAATTTATTAATTGAAAAGTTAATAATATTAACTATTTGAACTAATTAATAGCATTATTAAAATATATGAATTAAATTATGTTATAAATTAAAATTAAGCATAATTTATACTACAAGTAATTAGATGGTTGATAGGGTAATGTTGGGAGCCACCTTAAATGGTTTTAAAGATTATGAAGGAGAGTAGGATGTCTTAAAGTGATTTGATTAAGAATATTGTGTGTTGACCTTATGGTTTAGGGTGTTTATTTTCTCAAGTGTGGTCTGGATTCGAGTTGCGTTAGTTACGTTGATGTCAAGTACTGAATCAACACGTCTCAAGTATCGTAACCGATTTGTTAACGGAACCTATGTATTACGACGATTGATTGGTCCAAGGGAAATAAGTTTTTCATCGTTTTTTGGACATTCAAATAATGCACCGCAACATTCCAATATTGTAAGTCATTAGTCCAAATTGATGACACATTCATGTACGAGACAAATAAATAAAGTTAATTTCATATTTCACTATTATATCTTTTTATGTTTTTGTCTTTCATATTTTAAATACATAGCGAAATTGTGACAAGCAAATATTAGCTTATTGATGGTCTAAGTTCAAGTTGATGATAAGTGGCAACGTAAGAACATTAACATTGCGAAAAAAACAACTGTAGATAATCTAAATGACATAAAAAATGATAAAATCAATAAATGTTAACAACTTAATAATTAATTTAATTAAAATTAAAAAAATTAATAATATTTTCTTACCATTTGTAATTAGACGCCGGAAATGTGTTTGTCATCCAAACTAATAAGCAGTATTGATATTTTTAAAATTATAAAAATAAGATAAAATCAAATAAATTACAAAATATAAAATAAAAACAACTAGAATTTGAGAGAAATTGAATGGAAAATTGAGGAACTAAATAGTTGAGAGAATTAAAAGAATAAGATTTGACTGCAAAAGAAAGAAAATGACTTGAGTTTATATAGCAAATAAACTACCTGTTTTTAACCATTTGAAAAAAAGTTATTCGTAATACTGAAAGCATGTTCTGTTAGACGCGTTTTCTATTTCTCTTTCCAAAATCGATCTATTTCCCTAGATTTGAGGGAAAAAAAAGGCCTACTTTGCTATATATGTTTTAAAATTTGTTTTTTTTTTACTAATTTTCCCTAAATTTTCCATCTATTCTAAAGAAAAATTTTCATCCGTTTTAAAGTGTTTTGACAAAAAATATAAATTTAAAGACTAAAAAAGACGAAAATAAAAATAAGAACTAAAATATATTTTTTTGTAAAGTTAGAAGTTGAAACAAATTATTATGCATAATAGTTATTGAGTAATAACTTTGAGATTTAGAGAAACATCGTGTTGATTTAATGTTCTGATGTTAAAAAAATTATAATTTGATTAAATTATGCATAAAATTATATAATATTAACTTATCAACTAATTTAAATATACTTTCTTAATTGAAAAAATAAAAAGTAAAGTAGAGAGAATTAAATTAATATTAATGACTAAGATTTAGAAAAAAAAAACCAAAATTTTATAAATTCAAACTAAATATTTTACAAAGGATCAATTAAAAAAAGAAAACTTTAGAAATTTTAAAAATTTGGTGCATAATATAAATATACCATTTCTAAAAGATAATATGTATAATTAAAAGAAAACATGATAAAATTTAAGGGGCACTGTTCTGTTAGCCCCCTTGTCTATACACTTGCTGATGTGAATCTCTCAACACAGGTGGTATGTTGGGGAGGATAGATAGTTGAATAATAATGAACTTTAAAATGTGCATTTAGCTGTGATTTTTGTGCTTGTGGTCCTATTAAGAAGCTTCTAGTCAAACCGGTGTGATTTGATAATTGTTCACAAATTTTACATGTAAATGATGAGCGTTGATAAGGAAAAAAGATTTAAAATTTATAAATATGGTTATCGTTGTTTGTTAAGGTGATTTTTTTAGGTAAGCCAACTTTTTTAACCAAGATCATGGGTTGATTGAGAGATGATTAGTGTGAGGGTAAAACTCACAGCAATGCGATTAACTCGACTCGAACCCAAATCACACTTACAACGGTAAACATATGACATGTTTAAATTAGAGTGTGGTTGGATTTTTTTTTTTTTTTTTTTCATCAAGAAACTTATATATTTCACAATTTGTGGTGGTGTACCGTATAATGTGGTCATTTCATGCATGTTTTTGGGGTCAAGGGAATGTGGATTAAATCTAATAAAATCTCAAATTTTTAGGTCAATATGGAAGGGAGAATAATGGTCCAGAGATGCTACCTGTAACGAAGGCTGAGCCTAAATCTTATGGTATTCGCTCGACATTTATCTACACCGTGTCTTGAAATTGATATTCCAACCTCCAAACATTAATCATGTGTGGATACCAACCCTAAGAGGGGAATTTCCCTGAAAAGTTGAATTCTCCTTGAACATTTCAAAATTCTTAATTAATTTCAACTTTTTAAATTTTTTTGTAAATTCTAAAACCCGCCTATCAATTTTCTTAAAACGTTCTCATTAAAATTTTTTATTTTTTTAAAAAAGTCTAATTAAATCTCTCGGAACCTCGTATTAAAATCCACCGGTGAGAACTCTACACCCTAAATGCTACGCTATTGAACGTATAATAAGAGCGAAGTCCCTTTCCATTTTCTGTACTTATCTTACCGACAGTGACTCCTTGGAAGCTTTGTTATGGATATCGGTTTCATGCAATATTCTTTCATTAATTGTCATCACTATTTACCCAAATCATATGCATATCCACCTTTAAACCTCATTTGGAGTGTAATAAAGCTACTTCCCCGACTTCTTTTTTCGGTCAAGGCACTTCCACTTTAACCGAGAATAAAAAAACTCACGAGTTTTACTTCGGGATTAAAATTCAATAAAACTACAAGATATTTTGAATTTACAAGTAACAAAAAATTCAAGATTAAATCTATTCGTCAATATCTTCTATGAAACTATAAGACATGTGCATAGATGTTTTAGAGTTTGTTTTATATGTCTTTTAAGTATATTATTCAAGCAATTTTGATTTTTTTTTTTTTTTGTTTAAACTTATTTACATTGAAAATGATTAATCCAAATTCAAGATTATATTATTTTTATTTGATATAAATTACATATTTTATAAAATAATATACTACAACATTGAAGGAGGAATATGTGTGCAATTGAGCCAACTAAGCCCAAGGACTGTGGGCCTAGTTAGCCCACAGAGCCTCACGCGTAGACATAATATTCTGCAGGCAGATTTGATTCTTACTTTGTTTGGGACTCTATATGATGACGTGGATAAAAGCGATTGGTCAAAGCTGCGTGGAGGTGCCCAGCAGTTCCGTTGGTGGGACATCATATATATATGAAATGAAAAAACCCACAGTCTACATTCGAACGGAACTTTAGTCAAAGATATTAAACAGGGCAGTACAGGTAGGCGTCTCCTAAAACTTACTGCAGAGTCACGATCTGAATTCCGACTCCACTCAGGCGAGTTCTTCTCCGTCCCTTTTACCTTCCATTAGATTTCGGATGATGAGTTTCTTTAAGCGATGTCTTGATCTCTCATTTTGCCTCCGAATAGGATTAGATCGATCCACTTTAGATCTACTTTCTCAGAGCCGATCTGTCGTTTTTTGAGATTCTTCGCGCATTATAGTTGAGTAGGATTAAGTGCATGCGTCAACCATTTAAATTGAATGAGATTGTGATTTTATCAGATCTTAAATTTGGATGGATGGGAATCCTCCTGTTGGTCAGTTAATTTGGCTTACAGCATGAATATTTGGTACACAAACTTATTGGGGTTGAATCAACTATGTTATTATATATCTTGTATAGGATTGAATGGTTTAGGCTGAATTTATTGATAATTCATAGGGGAGCTTTATGAACTTTGGGAATTTCACCCATGCTTTATTTCCTTGATTTGTAATTCTAATAGGAAAATCGTTTAGGTTTCACTTTCTAAATTGTGTATTGCCTAGTATCCATTCTTTATTAATGCTCTTATCAAGAAACGTTATGTGTTTGTGAGTGTATATACCAATTTTTAATTGTGAAGATTGGTGGGTTGTTTAACAGTGATGGCAACGGGAACAGCTCCACCAAGAGGAAGTGCAGCAGCAGCAGCAAGCCTGCGCAGGAGGAGAACAACAAGCGGTGGGGGTGCCTCGGGAGGGGCTGCTGGTACTATGCTTCAGTTCTACACGGATGATGCTCCAGGACTCAAGATCTCTCCAAATGTGGTGCTTATTATGAGCATTGGTTTCATTGCTTTTGTTGCAGTTCTCCACATCATGGGCAAATTTGTTCGTAGGGACTAGGAAGTATTCCGAGCGCGTAGCGAATACTTTTTTTTTTTAGGTGAATAAACACTTTCTCATTTTTTGGTCTTAACAGGAGCAAACACTTCCAATTGTTATAATTTTATAGTTTTTCTTATTACTGGATTTGATTTCATTTGATTAACCGGGTCTTTCCTTAATAATGCAAAATAGGAAAAGCCTCCCAAGCAATTATGTAGCAGGCTGATGGATATATGACAGACTAGCAAATGACTAAGCGTCACCCGGTTATCTAAAATGCAGTGCTTGCCATGAGCATTAGTTTCATTGCTTTTGTCGTAGTTTCCTTTTTTGGTCAAATAAGGAAACATTTATTTGATTTGTGATAGTGCAATACAACGGCAAGCCAACTAACAATAGCATCCAATTCAACAATGACGAGAAATATTCAGACTTTGGCAAGTAAAGGTAATGTTAGCAACCAACAATCCAATGCCTATAGTGATCATGTATAATATCATCTGAACCAGTAGCGCTTGGGTTTCCAAGTGAAGAGTCATCACAGTCAAGTTTAAACCACCTAAGCTAGGCGCTGACCATTTAAGCTCGACCTGTATGATGGACGGACGTCCCTTGTTTTCTGAATTAAAAGACAACCGCGAGTGACATGGCTCTAGAAATAATCATGTTTTCATTCAAAGGTTTATAAAAAATTATATCGTTTTCTCGCAATCCAAATGCAACGAACAAAGTAGGCGAACGATGAGGTAAGATAGTCTTGGACGTAAGATTTCAGTTGAGACAAACTGCAGGAGGCTAAGGGAGCAGTCTACATAATCTTGCATTAAGTGGCAATCCCTTCAAAGATGGGGAATGGCTTCAGGTTCGGAGTTGCAGAAAGAGCAGCGGCCACTGATGTCCACCCCTCTTGTTCGAAGAGATGTGCGACTAGGTGAGTTACATTTTGTTCTTAGGACTGAGGAATCTTCCAAGTGTGTCAACTGTAGCAGACAATTTTCATTGTTGTGGTTCAGTTTTCCTTCTGAGTTTGATTTAATTTGATTGGCCCCGACTTTCTTCAATATGTATTTGACAGACTAGGGATGACTAGGTATCACCAGGTTATCCAAAATCATCGACATCTACTAAGAAAGAACCTGAGATAAAGGACAAATTAGCCTAAACCAATGGGGTGCTTAATTCACAATTTTTGTATACTTCTAAATGTATAAAATGAACTGCAGTGCTCGGCATGCCATTTACAACAATCGAATAAGAAGGCAGTAATTTGGAATTAGTTCTAACAGGCTTGTAATACAGAATTCTACGGGACAATACCAATAGTAACTAATAAGACTTGTACAGTTTACAGATATTCTAAAATTACAGTTCTATTACATTAAGGCATTGAAAAGAGTTTTAACTGGCTAGTGTGCATTGTCGGAAACCCAACCAGAAACGATACTATCGTCCACAGGTTTCAAGCCCCCACATGATCTTGCAACAGATTCAAAAAGTTTTTCAATCTCCGGTGCACACCTTATGAAAGATCGATTCCAGAAGTTGTACCTTGGATTCTGAAATTAAAAGGAAAAAAAAACATGAACAGTTTTGACATCACATTACATGCCAGAAAAAACTAAAAGACGAGGTCACATTCAGAATCAATTTTTACCTTTATAAGCTCAATGAAGGTAATGAGGAGACCCCAAGGATGAGGTTTATTAACAATCAGCCGTTCCAACAAAACTCTTGTGATTTGCTCTTGGATAATTTCCTGTAGAAAGAAAAGTTTATCCTCAGACCATTAGAAATGCAATAATAATTTACCACCATGAAACAGAAATTCTCACCTGATTCGCTTCGGCAAATAAGTAAAGTAAGATGAAGGAGAAGTAATGTGTATGGTTGTTTGGATATCGCAATTGGTTCGCAATTGCATTGAGAAAAAGGTAACGCCCCTCAGTATCAAGGTCTGCTATTAGAGTCTGGAAAATATCCAAGGCAGCACTAACTAGGAACACACTCATTGGAGCAGTGCTTGCTGCTGACTGTGCATGAGATACCCTTGACTGCAGTTGCTGAATTGCCTAAAAGCAGTTTTCCACAAGTACTCATTAAATGCCAGATGATATATTTTCAGTAGAAACATGTCATTCTACATTTTTCACCATATCATTAGAGGGATTCCATAATAATGCCTCATTCCAGTTAACTGGATGGGATTAAAAACAAAATACCTAGTAAATTAATGCATGCTATGCATAGTGAAGATAAAAATTGATTACTGAATGATAACATCTAGAAAAGTAGAAGAAACTGTAGAATACCTGCATACCGACATATAGCACCAGTGAGTTGATTAATGGAACATTGTAACGGGTACCAGCCGAAGCTGCCTCGCTTGGTGAAAGGAGTAGTCTTTGTTTCAGTTCAGTTAGAAATGTAGATCCTCCTTGTGGCCTCATCTGCAGAAAAATTTTAGCAAATAATTTAAAACAGTTACTTCAATGGATCTTTGACAGTAATAAAATTTCAGTGAAAAGTAGGAGAGAAGAATGGTTCTCAAATCTGAAATGTTAGATAAGAGAAATAGGTTGATGTAAACAACCAAGAAACCAAAACGTTTAGGGAAAGGTAAGAAACAAGCTCATGAGTCCAGCATACAATTAAGAGTTAATATGAGAACCTTGAGATACTCATCTACATCAGCCTTCATCTGTTTTGCCTTCAGAGCAGCATCAACCTCAGAAAGAATGCGAGGGGGTTCTCTGATTTCCGGAAGCAAATCAATCTGCACACAATGATTACAGAATTACTTTATTGATTAAACTAAACAATATGAAGAGGGAGGGAGGGAGGGAGAGGGAGAGAGCATGATGAACTGACACCTTTAAGTTGGGAGTAGATGGATCTGGTAACCTCATATTGCGTGGAAAAGCACTAAGGATAATATTTCGCATCTGTATGCAGCTCGGAGGAATCACATCACAGAAGGTAAAATGACAATCACACAGGAACTCAGGGAAGTCATGAAGTAGAACCAGCAGCACCCTGAGTGTGCCTTTATACAGAAAATGAACCTAATATCGATATAATACAAGAGAGAATCAGTAGGACCAGCATAATTTGTTTACAATGAAAACAAATAATCAAAAATATCTTTAGAAAGAGGCAAACCGGCACTCCAAGCTCAGCATTCCTCAAAAACGGCTCGAGGAATAGAAGCAAGTCTACCAGCAATCGTTGGATATAGGGCCAACCCTTCTGACCATTCCCAGTGAGCAATTTCGGCATGAAACTTCTGTGACTGACAAGCTCCAGCCATGCAAAACTATAACAGCAAAGCAAGCAATGAACTTAAGTAACAGGACTTACTAATAGCTTCTTCCAGATTGTAAATGTGCATGCCAAATTTTAATGCTCAACAAGTTATTGCTTTTCCAACTTCATCCTACTGGACGCAATGTTCTCAGGATAGTCTTCATTGAACTGCTACTTAAAGCATTAATAAAAAGCAAGGTTCGTGGGGAAAGGAAAGTTCATAGAAGCATCCAGGTAATTATTTTTTGGACATCAGATAGTTTAGCTATACTGAATGACTCGTGAGAAATAAAACAGTAACAGAAGCATTTAATTGTAGCTACCAGGTGCCTTAACCCAGAACGCCCATTTATCATAAACAATACTATAAGTTAAGCCAAACTCACTATAAGGTATCCACCCAAGGAAATAAGAATATGATCCAAACTAGGGTTGAGCAAAATCCAATTCGATTCTAAGAACTCGATAAAAAATTCAAATTTTGAATTAAATAGTTTGAGTTATTTGAATTAATTGAGTTATTCAGATCAACTCGAATAAAAAATTAAGTTTTTCGGTTTAACTCGAATATAAATTACATAATTCGAGTTATTCGAAAATCCGAATAAAAAAAAACAAAACTACGTCGTTTTGATAAATTTTTACCTTTGTTAAAGCTAAAAGTCAAAATCATTAAGTTAAAAGGCAAAACTATGTCATTTTGATAAATGTTTATCCATTAAGTTAAAAAACAAAACTATTATATTGTTTATATAGTTAAATAATCTTGTACTTCGTCTGCTAATTAAATAATCAGTCCATGTAAACGCAACATTGAGTATAAATAATAAAATTCGTTAACTCAACTCGACTTGACTCAAAATTTATTTACTCGATTCGAAAAAATTTCAAATTGAGTTTGGTTGCTAAAATAAGATTCGTCAACTCGACTAACTCGAAATTTTTTGACTCAATTCGACTCGACTCGATCAAATGCACACCCTTAATCCAAACTAAACCAACCTTTCACAAGGAAAATTTTTACTCAAGACTCAAAATTGTATCTAAATGATTCTTTTCAAGAGGAGACAGGACATCCTAAAAGCATATTCCTGCATATATTAAAAAACTAATGCTACGTTTGGTTGGAGTATTATTTTTTCCACATGTTTTAGTCATTGGTTAGCTATAAACTAATCACAATTAGTAATTTTTAGCCACTCTAATGCCTTTTTTGTAGAAAAGAGAAGGAAAACTTTTCGCTTATTTTGAAGAAGTCTTATTTTTTACAAGAGTTTTTAGTCATCTTTTTAATTGCATGTTTAAATTTGTACTAACGATTCTTTCTTTTATGTCTAACTACTTTAGAACATATGCGTTAAATAAGCTTTTTCCTCATGTTATTACACTAGTAACCAAAGTAGCATAAATGAACTCAATTCTTACCTGAAAGCAGGAACTTTAAGGGGATGGAGAACATGAAATGCATTGGCAAAGGCAGTCAAGATCTGCAATAAACATAAAGATAATTAGGCTATTTATTGGCAAACTATCTTGGCTAAGATATGCAGATGAATCGTACCTGAAAATTCGCACCATCAGGGACAGGGTCCAAGGAACCAAGATCTAACAGCCAATTAATAAATAATCTGAAATATGGTCTTGGATTAAAAGCTGCTTTCTTATCCTCTGCCTCTTTTTGAATAAGTCTTACAGTCACAGTCAAAATCTGTTCAGCACCATCAATATTATTAAGTATTTTTGCAAAACAAAATCAAGAGATGAAAATAAAAGGTAAATAATTTTCACCTTGGACATAAGAAAGAGTTTACTCGATCCCTGTTCCACCGGGCAAAACTAAATAAATTTCCAAAAAGAGGACAAGTTAAAACATTTGTAAGGTTAGGCTCCAGATTAAAATTGTATCATATTGATATAATGAAAAAGAGGATATGGTAGGACCTTAAGGATTGACAGCACAAGTTTTGCATAAATATCAATGGCAAGGAAAGAGAGAGTTTGCACTTGCTGAGGTGATTGTAATGTGCCAGAATTCATGACTTCAGAAGATAGGCAATGTGCAACAGAAAGTTCCTAGCATGAAGTAAAACTAAAAAATTAGTTCGGGTCTCCTGAGTTCTCTTGTTAATTTATATGTAACACAAAGTGGGGAAAGGAGAGAGGAAGGGGGAATTTCACCGTGATAATACGGAAAAAGCGTTCTGTCATATCATCCCCTTTAAGCAGTCCATTTTGATGCAATTGTACAATGTAATGATTACAAGGTCCATCATTTGCACCAGGAAGCTCACAGATCTGGTACCATTCTGCAAACAACATGGAAACCTACAAGATATTTAGAAAGAAAATCAACACAAGAATTGAGTGATACCCCACTTTTCCTGCCATGCATGAGAAAAGAAGAGAGGACGGTGAACACAGGGCACAGAAAAAAAGAGTTTTATTCAGAGAGAGAGAGGAGAGAAAAGAGTGAGAAAGATAAATGACTAAAGTACACCAATAGGAATAGTGCAGGCTTGCAAGAAGTACTTGCATCACCACTTTCATACATTGGAGCAGATCCAATTATATGAGATTTTTAACAGGCATTTTGTTAATTGATACCCATAGGTTTATATCTAAAACACCCTTAAAACCAGCTTAGAATTTTCACTCCAACAATATGAAGTAAAATCTATAATATGCACAAAGCATTATGCCTTCTTAGATCCTGAAACAAATAGTCACCTGCTCCTTGAAGCCTGCAGGATCTGGTTCTAATGCCTCTATATTACTATTATCTTCCCTGCTAGCTGGTGTGTGCCCAGGTGCCTGCTTCAAGAAAAAGATTTGAGATCAGACATAATATGTAAGAATTAAACAATAACAAATTAAGCTATAACTTATAACAATTTATTAATTCCTCTCCTAAACCCTGCACCCGCAACTCTTCTTTTACAATAGAACAGATGAGAGGGCAACCTTTTTGTCTCTAGACTGCCTAGCCTTATCCTCCTTTCCAATAGAGGCACTGGATAAAACTGCCATACTTGCAGAAGGATTTCTGATCATCTCAATCAAATGTTGCAATGATTCAGAAGATCCAGGTTTTGAAGCAACCTGCATGATCATAACAATTAAGAGACCATACCAAAATAATCAAGTGGAAAAAACAAAAGAGATAGAAGGAGGGAAAGAGAGAAAGATAAGACCCACCTTTGCAAGAGCATCAACGAGATTGTGGAGTTCTGAGATGACTCTGGATTCATCAGCAACCAAAGTTTGAAGAAGTGACATCGCAAATTCCATAGCAGCTTCTGCAGTTAATGGATTGCATGAGTTGGGTTTAGTAGAAATAACTTAACTAAAGGGAAAATTACTTGTGTACATACTATTCCTTCCCCCATCAATAAGTTTTGCCATAAGAACATTGTACTCTGCAAGGTTCAGCAATTCACTTCGAATAAGGCCAACAGTGATATCTTTGTTGAACTTTCGCTCCTCATCCGAATATATCACCTGTAAGAGAAGAATTGAACAATCAACACAGATTGAGAGATGATTCCAGACATATCTAGCCACTATAACAGAACAAACCAATACGTTATGCAAAAAGCCACCAAATGCAGAATACCACAGCAAAACTTAGCCAGAATACATCATTTTACCCATTAAAATAAAGTCCTAACAACAGCAAGAGTTTAACCACTATAGACAGACAACTGTTATAGCAGTTCTCGTATTCTCTTTACAAATAAAACATGTAACGAGTTTAGAATACAAAGAAATGGAGTTATAGGATTCCATAACTAATATTTACATGCAACTAATGCAACTTCACTGTTAAATACACCAAGGAAAACAAGCCTTCTTCCAAATGCAGAACAGAGCATACCCAACTAGTAAGCTCCTTAACAGCAAGCTTGCAAACATCACGGACAGCTGCCAGAATAGCAATATGAGCATTGACGTGAAGACTGTTGGATGCATTCTCATATAAGCCTTTGAAAACCTGCATATGCATTGAGAAACAAAATCAAGCAATTTCACAATATAAAATAAATAACCAAAAAATAAAATTTTCCCCCACAATCAGTAGAATACCTTTTGAGCCACAGCAAGTGCAGCCTCATCCCGACTTACACATCTGAGTATGATTTCAGGTACCTCAGAGATCAGTCCCTAAAATAAAAATGTCATAAAACAGTGCTCAAATAATATAACCAAACAAAAAGAAAGTTCATTGCTAAAACATAAATAACATAAAATACATAGCTGCAGTACATAGAAGTTGAAGAAAGTTAACAATACCTGAATGTCAGCTTCTCTGCCATCAGTCGTCACCAAACTTTCCAACTGAATGATTTGACAGAGAGTCAGAAACATATTTTGATAAGATTTCAGTGTTTAATAGGAAAAATTCAAACTCAAGTAGTAAGAGGTATGGCAGCTATAGTCTGACGGATATTGTGCATTAATCACAATAACTGAATGTGAGAAGGAATATGGAAAATAAATACAGGAAGAAGTTGATAGTCGCAGACATCAAAGTCATTCACTGATCTGACCAAGTTCTCCCAGAACCCAAAAGATAGCAGGATAAATAAGGCAAGAAAAAAAAATGGAGTTGCATTCAACCTTCAGAGCAACAAGCTGATATTTATCCAATGCATCCCGTGTGCTCAGTAAAGCCTCGGAGATGCTACTTCCAAGACGCTCGGTTACAGCAGATGAAGGTAACGGCTGTGGTGTAGGTCCCAGTTCCTAGCAACCAGTTGGGAGCATGCGTCAGTAAATAATCATAACTTTACCAGCACAAAATTCATCCATACAAAGTTTCTCACTTTTAATGCATCAGTGTTATCCACTGAATGCAATTCAGGGGCCAAAGTTGTTGAAACGAATGAAGCATTGAGGGGATCATTTTCAGTAATCTGCTGGGTAAGAGCAGCTCCTGCGCCAATATGAATTGAGGAAGCACTGAAACAAAGATTTTATCAGCTAGGAAAGCAGAAAAAATCAAAGAGACCAAAGTAACATTTAAACTGAACCACCTCAAAAGAGAATCTGACGAAGTTTCAATTGCCTCCGAAGAAACATCCAATTGCCCAAGAGTTCCAGAGCTAGATGTGTAACCTGGGGTACCTTGTCCTGATGTTGAACCAAATGTGCCAGTTAGACCAGCATCACCAGATAAGCTTGAAGGACTAGCAGACATAGAATGCAAATTCTGTCCAGACTGATTTTGCCAGGGAAGCCGAACAAAGTCCTACAGGATAAAGAGGACAAACAAGCAGGAAGGGTCAACTATCAGTACCTTCCTTCTCAAACCAAAGCAATCTTTGTTCAAATGGTTAATCAAGACTACCTCATAAACTCGCTGCTGAGAGAGAGACAAGTGACCTGGTTTAGGTCGAAGAGCCTCAGGCACAACACCCACAGAACCTTGTCCATACATGCTTGGATCAAAAAATGTGGGATCTCTATGCTTTCTTCTTAAAGAAAGTTGAGTAGCTATCTCTCCATCAATTGTTTGTATTGCCTATATATTAAAGTCATAAGGGGGGGGGGGATAAAATTAGAACCAAGAAGAACAGAACAGTTAAAACACATTAACTCTGCCAATTTTCTAAAATCCCACCTCTATGCAGAAAAAAACTACATGAATAATGCATTACTGTGAATAAGGAAGCCTAGAAACCAATATCTGATGAACATTTTCATTAGAACAGTTAAGAGTCTAATGAACCCTACTTATGAACCAAATCCATGAAAACCAACTTAAGAACCAAGGTAAGAGCCAATCCATGAAAATCAAACCAAGCTATCTGCGACACTTAGCTTAATGAAACACATATGCACAAAATACTATTGATCAAAAGCAACAATATGACCTTATCAGTAGCAGCCTGTTCAATCACTGCACAGCCAAGATCAAGGTTATCATTAGTAACAAGTTGAACAGCTTGTTCTAGAAGATCACTCCCAACACTCAAACCCTGAAGTGAATTCCTCAGCTGACTTGATATAGAGCCACGTAAAGGTTCCTAGAACACCAAAACAACAGATTAAAACCATACAATAAAGTTGACAAGGCATGGAATAACAGAAATACAAGATATGAGATAAAACCTTGCATGTAACATGTGCTAGACTTCCAGCCAAACTTGCAACCATCAAGTGTGCTGCATTATAGATCCGTGTCTCGTCTGATTCCATAGCATAATCCTAAATTGCATTTGATTAAAGTGATTTAAGACTAAGAATAGTGATTCAATGACTTGTTCAAAAAGTTGGTTGTAATCATTCCAAGATGATACCCAGGCATTACAGGAATATGCTCCCTATAACTTCTAGGAGACAATTATAAATCATACAAACATAAACTTAAAAGAAATATATCCAATGATTGTGAGAAGAAATAGAAGCTTTATATAGATGAACAAGAGAAACAAAACTAAACTCTAATAAGAACAAATACTAGAAAATACAGAAAAGTAACAAGACTGTTTCTGAAAATGAGCTAAAAGCAGTAAACTAATATGGAGACAAAAAAAATGGAAAGTCATCTTATTGCCTTAACAAAATGGGTTGAATAAATCTAAAAGTACTTGGATCTAAGCTTCATTGACTTGACATTTCAGACCTTTAAAACAAGCTCCTTGGTTGTTTGAGTTGCTATAGAAACACTGCGCTGAACAATACCAGCTACAATCTCTTTGATAGCTCTGTCCATTGCAATTGGAACTACCCTGCATCACATTATATGCAGAGTTCATCACCAAGGCACCAAGCAATGTATAGAAAAAGCAGGAAATGATATGATAACAGCATAAAACCTCTGGAAGTGCATGTGCAAGCCTAGAGAACTGAGCTTCTGATTGATAATAACATGAGTTCCAATGTTAGGAATTGACGTGGACAGCTGCAAAGAAGACAAGGGTCAAGAATCTAAATAATAATAATAAAAAGTTAACAATTCTTAGAACATAGAAGAATGAAAACAAAAAACGACTATACCTGACTAACAGAAAAAGGTGACTGTGATGGAGTGGCTTGAAATAGTCCTTGTGCAGAAGGAAGCTGATCAGACAAGCCTAAAGCAGCTAGTTTTTCATCCTCCATCAATGCACCAGAAGAAAGACGCAAGGGCCCAGCATACTAAAATAACTCCAAGAAATAAATACTAACACGTGTAATTAACTACTAATAGCAACTGCAAAAATAAAAAATCAAACCTGAGATAACAAATGTGTGGGGCCACCAGAATTTGGTGGACTAGCACCCTCAAGAGATAAATCAACATGATTAAGTGGAGAAATTATTCCAGATTTAACTTCTGCAACCATTGGAGCTTGGGATACCCCGACATCTTTATTAGAAAAATCAGGATTCCCCTCGATTTCTCTTTTACGATCCTTGAGAAGAGAAGTCGGTGAAATGTCTTTCATATCCACACCAAGGTTCTTGAATAGAACCTACAAAACCAAAGAGAAAAAACACAATAGCAGATAGATTAATGATTACCAAGCTTCTGTGAGGAAAGCCACAATATTGAAGAAAAAAGACCTCATCTTCATATTCATGCTTAAAATATATGACAGTACCTCTATGTCAAACTTGAGATTCATTTTCAAGTTCGGCATTGAGTAAATCTCAGCTAGTAATGACAGAATGCCCATGGTCCAAGGATTAGGGGGTTGGTATGCCAGACTGCTTTGACACGGCTCAAGAATCTGCAAAATGTAACATATTTATGATAACCCAAACTTAAGGTCAGCCCAAGAAATCAGTTAATTTTTATAAATAATCATACCTTTGAAGTAAATGGGATAACAGCAATCATTAGCCCCTTCTCATACGCCTGGAAAAAGCAAAAGTAAAAAAAGAACAAATTCAAATCAACTTATCGATAATAAGTAGACCAGAGGTCCTAGATGGACATAAGAATAACTGAAACAATAGGTTGTATAATCAACTAAAAGTTTAAAACTTAAGAAACAAGTACCTCTATAATCAGAGATTTGGGATCTATTTCACGAGCTCTCAGGACTTGATTTCGGCCAATTGTTAACTTCCCAAGCCAACTACCCAAATTTTTTAGCAACGACCGCTCTTCAGAGCTTGATTTTATAAGCTCAGATCCCAATAAAACCTAAACAATATACGGGATAATAAATCATTTTTTCAGTTATTGGTCAAATTATTCTGCATGGCTAAATTAATTAAACAACAGAAACCTTGCAGTTCTCATATGTAGCCTGAATGATCTCCTTAGTCAAAGCCTTTGAGTTAACTTTGTCAAGAAACTTCAAATACAAATCATGAAAATTTGGCTCAATGCTTGCTCTGCAATAAAATACATGAATAAGTTAATTCAATAATAGAAAAACGAGCAGGAAATATAAACAGTTTAGTTGAATAATCAATTGCATACCATACAGAAAGAGGCATGAACATTTATGTTAAATAAAGTCTCTTAAGTCTGACCTTTTCATAACCATGTATTGGGCAAACCAAGGATAGTACTGCTCTTTCAGGATTTCAGTGAACTCTTTTCCTTTAGCTTCAATATTTGCAACCGAAATATTATTGATTATGAAAGATACCTTATCCTGAATCTCAGATGCCGGAGCCTGCAAATAAAGCAAAAATTCAACATTCCATGATCATCATTGAGTGGATTAATAGTCTGTATTGATGGAAGAACTAGAACGAAGTAAAGGGAATACTCTAGCTCGCTTGGGAGTCTTTTATGGGAGGGAAAGGGTATGGAGGCAAACTAAAACCCACAACAAATCACTTTTTAGAGACCCACCACTTGGGAGCATTTAAGAGTCAAATAGTCCACTTACAAGCTTTACACGGACCCCTTTTCTCCTAAAAGATTATTTTAACAACTTTAGGGTAAAAGGATGACGCTATATAGACTCTCTATTTGCTCCACCCAGTCCACTCCCAAACAAGATGATGCATAGTCACGTACCTTTCCACCTGTTTGCTCATTCTATCTTTCAGCTTCAAACTATGTAAGTCTGAGCCAGGTAGGGTAGAACATCAATGGTTCCAAACCCACAATTCTTACAGCCACACCAGATTGGAACTAATAGCTTACTTGAATGTTTTTGGCACCTTAATTGTGGCAAATTCTAAATCCTTTTCTTTCATCATAGCCCAGACCACAATTACATACGGTTTAAATAGATAAAATCATCTATAAATCTGAAATCTTTTTAATTGTTTCCATGTCGTTAATAGCAGGAGCAAAAAACATAGAACTATGATATGCATACTGATTAAGAAAAAAATTAAAACAATTTTCCATATACAAATTAGATGGTTGAAAATAACGGCTCATCAAATACCTCAATGGGTGTCTCCCTTCTTTCAGCAGCAGCAACTAGTGTTTCAATGTTCAAAGCAGAGCCAAACCCTGTAATAAAAACAAAAGATTGTTGCATAAGAGCGTGTAAAAATGTCAATTTTTATGGAAGATTGTAAATGAAACATCCCAACAAAGCTATGGAAATATTACTAGTAGAAGTAACACCCCGAGAAGAACGAACAAAACCAGGGGAAGCAGACAGCATAGACAAACCACTGCCTACACTTTGCGACTGAAATTTAAGGAATAATATTAGCTCTGGATAACAAAATTCCACATACATCACAAAATAATAAGTCGGGAGGCATACTACTTTCTGAATGCTGGAAGCATCACTCAAGGGAGCAACTGAAGGCTGCCCTACAGAATAAAACAGTGGTTTCACGTCATTGGAAGATGCAGCAGGGACTTTAATACGATCATCATGAGAACTATCATGTCTTGGAAGCTGAAGTTGAGAAGAAAGTTGTGGCCCTGGCTGAGCGATGCTACAGCTATTTAACTGAAATGGTGACTCCGAATATCAGAAAACAAGACAGCAATAACTCAGATTGCATAGATCAAATAAAAAGATCATTGACCCAAAATACAGGAAAACTCTATAACGGGAAAATCCTAACACAATGGCAACCAGATCAATCAGCAAGTTACAGATTATTTATCATTTTAAACTTCTCCAGCCAAACACTACATTATAAACTTCTCTTGAGTTTGCTGCACCAACTCAAAAGCATCTCTTTCTTTATTTTTGACACTTATATATGCATGGAAAAAGAATAAACTTCAATGCAGGCTATAAAGAGAAAAGAAACAACTGATTTAACAGCTAAATTCTTGAATGACAAAATCTTCATATTATTGTATCACCGTATTATATCCTGCTGAACTCTTAGATGCAAACCAAATCAGATATCATTTATAGCCAGCAAAATGAGCTAATATTTAATTATATATTATCGCCAAGCTAATATTTATTTTCTGACACCATTATCTGTAAATTTAAATTCTACATATGCAACAAAAAAAAAAAACCATGATTTACCTCCCCGTTTACTGGGGTCACCTGAGAGGAAGCCTGGTGATGAACAGAAGGATTGTTGCTCCCATCTGACTCCAAGTGACCTGATGAAATCCTGACAAGAGCACGTTCAATGAAAGCAACAAGCTCTGAATGAGTGGCACGCAGGTGAGATATCTGTAAAATATGGTTGCAATACTGCGGCCACTCAATCAGACGATCCACAAACTGCTCCAAGGCCTTGGTTCCAAACAAAAACATCTGTACATGATATAGACCATCAGTAATTCATTAATAACAACTAAATTACTCTACATCTTCATCAGCAAGAAACCAAAGATGAGAAAGAAGACAATACTAATGCTAAGAAATAACTAACTTTTGAATCTGCAGGTTTACGCAATGCATCTAGAACACCACGCAAGGCAATTCCAAGAGTGAGGTGAGTTACAAGTTGATGCTTGATAACAGAGCCTGAAATTCCAGAAGCATGAAATACATTTAATAAAAAGGCGGGCTTGATAAAAGAGCATAAAAAATTTATCCACACCACATTTAAAAAAAAATTATATATATATATATATATTTGTAGGGTAGAAAACAATATAGCAAGCTGAATCAAATAAAAGGACAAGCAAGTTATAGACTAAACCACAAGAGTTTTACATATATGCTGCACATACTTATAAAAACATTTATCCAGATGGATCATGATAATCAAAGAAAGACACAAGTGATGGCAAAATTTGAACACTAAAACAGCAACAAATTCTTACACGTGAAACATATAGCTAATATAACAGCCAGAAAGGCCCTGAACAGCTAGGATAAAAATGTGTACATTAGGATTATATTGTATAATAACTCACCAAAGAGAACTGCAGCAATTTTGAGCTGTCTTTCTGGATACTTGGGGAAAAATCGGTATTCTTCGAACAGATTCGCAATCATGCACTCAAATATCAGTTGTTCCCTGATAATAATAAACAGCTCATTGAACCATCATGCCTTATGAATGAAATTTTCTAGTAAATCCAAATTTTCAAATAATGATAAATGTTAAAGCAGATATAGAATGTGGAATAAAGACATGAATGCCTTCCTTAACAAAAATATATATGTAAACCAGATGCATCGAAACTAGTACAATTGTTTAACCTATTAGGCATGCCAATAGGCAAGAGTGGTACTGAATCTGAGAATATTTTTGGAGTAATGAAAACAAAACCTAGGAATGGTATTGAAGCAACAACATACCTTCTCACAGAAGAATCCTTGAATCGGGCAAGCATTTGAACCATTGCATCAGTAGTCAACTGTTCAGAAAACATTTGATGAAAGTAAGAGTTTGCTTCTGCCTCAATATCATCTCCATATCCATCAGAGGTTGAAGACTCTGTGGTCCCACCATTTTGCAACTTTATAGTAGAATCCATTATTGTCACATGCAACCTTTCCATTTCCTCAAGAAGCTGAGTAGAGGCTATCACCCCAGTATTAGCTTTAAGAACCTGCACAGGATACACACAGAGGAAAAGCAGTTAGTTTCCAAATAAAAACATGGCAGATGTGGATTACAAGAAAAACCAATTAATAGTAGTACCTTGATAATGGTAGAACTAGCTTCCAAATAAAGATTCAAAACAACAGTAGTATGATGGAAAGGTGTGGCAGAAAACTCTTGTGATCCATCAAACTGTATCTCCTTCAAGAACTTTAGGCACTCCTGAAAGTTGCATCAGACATGTCAGCCAAAACATTCTTAGGATCAAATTAGCTTCGGTAATCATAAAGGCTGGAGAAGGACTTGATATCACCTCCAAGAAAACATCTTTATATGTATTCAAGTTACTACTCAACCACTTCTCAAAATCTAAGACCTCCTTCCTGGAAGCAAGGACTGCTAATCTAATGCCAGAGGGAAAAGGTATCATCTCCAGCACTGATGATAGAATCTGCAAAAACAAATAAGATACAAGAGAAATTACCAAAAATAAATTATAACATTCAAATAAAAGTCCTTTCTAAGTAATGAAATATCAGAACACTATTGAAGAACTTAGAAAGAGAGAGAGTGAAAGAGGAGGAACAATTTGACATTAGCAGCAGTCTGATGCAGAATAAATGTTTATCTCACAGTGTGACGCAGAAGGAAAGAAACATAAATGAAAATCCAAATTACCTTTGACTCTTGACAAACTTCCAAAATTCTAATCATGCCATCTGGCTCACTGTTGTGTAATTCTACAAATCCCCGCAAGACAAGATTAGCGTTCACATTCCATAGTTCAGGTACCATACCAGCACCCAGAGCATTTTTAATTATCATTGGGAAAACTGTGGAAGTGACATCATGCTGGAGGAGATTATAAGCAGTCTGCAAGCATAGACACAAGATTTATTAACCAAAGGTTAAAGATGCAAAAAAGAAACATCAGACAGCATGAGAAAACATTGAGATTGTAGACATTTACATTAACATGTGCCATCCCGATAAGCAGGACTTCAGGGCAGTGTTTTAAGGGGTAGTCAAGCATTGATCGAACAAAGCTGGTGTGACCCCTTTCAGCTAGTTGACATAGCACATCTAACAGGTCAAGACACAGCCAGGCATGATTTTCATTTGCAAGGTGAAGATTATGGCCGTACACTGCATCCATATAGGCCTGCAAGATTGAACATTATTCCTACTGCAAATATAGTGACAAGAAAAGGAAAGACTACATTTACACAGCTCTTACCAGCTTCCTCGAAGAATGGACAAAGGTAAATACATCTGGAACTGCTGATACAGCATATTTTAGAAAAGATAGCTGACCTTCACTATTCTTCCACATTGACCCACAAATGGCATGGAGTGGAAAGGGGTCCTGCACAAAGAATGATATAAAAACTAAAGCAACACAACAAGCAAGCAACTTCACACTAGAACAAAATCACAATACCTGGCATGCATGTTGATATACAGACATGAAAAAAGTGAATGCTGCTTCACTAGGAATGTAGAACCCCTCATGATCCAAGTTTTCAATAACACGAATCCAGTTGGTACCAGGAGCCTGTATTCAGCATGCATTACAAAAATAAAGAAAATATGCTCCTTGAGGAAAGGGCTATTGGTAAATCAAAAGACATCAAGAACCGCATAAAGCAAAAAAAGGTATTACTCACAATTTGCTTTATAGTTTTTACGAGAACATCAATGTTCCAGGAGCTCAAAGTAGGCAAATCATATGAAGTGTTACATCCAAGGGCCAGGCTAAATGTTGAAAACATGGTTTGGTTGTCCTCAAGCCCTGCACAGGTGAGGACAATCATGCCAAGTATTCTAGCTATAGTCATCTCTGTCAGAGGTAAGCAAAGAGATAAAATTTCTTTGCAGTGTCCAACATCAACAGTGCATCCATAGCCTAGTTCCTTAATGATATCTGATGTGCTCATTTTCTTCTCCATTTCTTCTAAAAGAGCATCAAAATCATTTTCTCCAGATTCATTGAAGAAATCCATACTCCTGCAGAATAAATAAAGTGAACATAAGATATATTATCACAGAGTGATTAAAAAAACTAACAGACAACACGACACTGAAGCTTGCATGATTAACTGCAGTTTTAGATGCGAAGAAGAAGGAGATTGGAATGCAAAAATCAGCACCTTAAGAAATTAGCCCCACATGATTCATCTGAAACTATTGGAGTCAAAACAAACTGTGCAGCGCCGTTAGCTTGAACTAGAGATAACATCTGCATAAAGGAATCTACATGCTTGGAAAGTGCGCCAGAGCATTGGAGGAACATAACTACATTCTGAATTTGCTCAGTAGAATTGAAAGAGGCAGTATTCGAGTTCAATTCCTCGATCTGAGCCATACAGAAATTCTTCCCTAGAAAAATGCAAAAGCTCCACTTTCATCATTTTGATCAGCAGTGTTCAAGAACCTAACTTAAACTTATCAAGAGTACATCCATTTAACAAGTCAATGTCCATTCAAACAATGCAACTTACCACAGATTTTTATATCAGGATTTTCAGAATCAGATAAAGCAAGACCAATGCCAATTTTTTCAGACATGGAAAACTGCATTGCTTTTGAGAAATTCTCCAAAATGTTCTCACTGATATCCATACTTCTTAGTGACTGACAGAAGACGGTACAAAAATTTGGCTTGTCCATTGCATGTCTAAAAATTGATGCTACAACTTGTTCAGATTGCAAGTTCTTTGAATCTGTCTTGTGAGAGTTCAAGCAATCTAAGCAGGTCTGCAACACCAGAATGCTTCCCCCTATACCATATTCGATGAACTGCCGAGAATAAACAGGCCATATCAGCATGTTATCCAGAAAATTGTATTAAATTAAAAAGAATCAAACAAAATCCCTCATCCAAGCCTGCTAGTTATGTCTTTTGACACCCTGACAAATAAGCGGTATCTTAGATCTTAGTCTTCCTTGACATTCCTGTACATATATTCCTATGGATAAGACGGAACCAAACTAGTTAATCGTGTAAAGAAAGAGCTACAACGTGATCAAGCAATGAGCGTCAACTAGATCCCAACTCAACCTAATTCTATAGCATACATTAAATCTAACGGTTACTTTTGCGTAATTTTAGGGTTTTTGGAGTGACCAGACAAATCATTAGAAATGCACCAGCAAAAAATCTGACTACAAAAAAAGTTGATTGAGAAAGGGGGGGGGGGGGGGGAAACCTGGCAGAGGTCTCGAGAAACTGAGTCGGCGTTGGCTTCGGTCAAGGACTGGAGCAGGAACCGAACGTGAGTTGAGAGCGTGGAGGAAAGGTTGAGCATGGTCAGGAGAGACGAATCACGAGGGTTTACGGTGAGTATAAAACAAAAATAAGAGAAAAGAGAGGGATTAGGTTAGGAGTGGCGCGGTTAGAGGGGCTCTCGAGATCAGGGAGACTCAGAGAACCGTTGAGAATAAGTGAAAGAGTCGAGAGCTGTTTGGATGTTAGAAATGGGACAAATGTTGTGTTTGGTGAAGTGAGAGGGAGACTAACTAATTCCGAAATGTTTAATTTTTATAGCTCATGAAATAGACTCCAAGATATCTTAATCATATAAAAAAAGTAAAATGCATTATATAAAGGTTTAAATTGTGATTTATGTCCAACCCAGTGAGTCACTCAAATGGTAAAAAATATGTTATCATATTTGAATTTGAGTATTTGTGTATATTTTATTAAAGGGTTAAAAAAATATAAACAGATATTATCATATAATTACATCAATATATTAAAAAAATTGTGATTTATGCCATAAATTATATATTTATTAATTTTGGTATTAAAACATTTTTGTTACTTGGATTATTATTTTCTTTTCAATTTACTTAAAATAAAAATCTACCAATAAATACGTTTTAGCTTATTTAAACTCACGTCTTCTACACTAAAAATAATACTAATGCCAATCAAACTAATACTTAATAAAAAAACTTATTTATTAGATGAATGTTAAAATTACTGGTTATAACACAAGAAATGATAGTTCAAACCTTTGTAGATAATTTAAATTTATATAACACATGCATTACTTTGATTGGTTAAAGTTAAGGTTTTCATAATTAAAATGATGATCCAACTCGCTACGTCACTGGTTAATTCGATCAATTTGTTTAATTTGATTAATAAATTATTAGAAAATCATAAAAAAAATAAAAATAAAATTTGATTTAATCGTTTAATTTATCTTAATTATTTTAAGTTGTGTTTACGTTTTATCGAATTCCGTCAAAAATATCCAATAAAAAAAAAACTGGCCCACACAAAATTTTCTAATTTTACATCAAATAAAATTAAAAATGACAGTCCACGATTTAATTATAAACCCAAAAAATAACCTAAAATACAACTTGAATTTTAAAGACTTCATTAATCAATTCGATAGAACAAAAAGGGGTCATCCTTTGGGCCTTGTTTTGAAGAAACAACAACTCTACGCCGATGTTGGACCCAACTTTGTTCAGTGTGGGTTTTGTTTCTCACGGCTTCAAACTTTTTTTTTTGTGCGTGTGATAAAAAGAAAATACATCAAAGTAAATTGAGTAAAAATTCCACTATTTTTATCTTGTCGAAGCAAAGTCGAAATCTAGATCGATGCTACTCCAAGAATATGCAATTTTGACCTTTATATTAAACTCAAGTTAACTAAAAAATCAACTACTAAATTATTATTCTTGGGAATAAATTTTATCTTACATTGTCCTTCAAGTACTAGATTAGCTTAGAGCTTGTTTTTGTTTCATTTGCTCCCTAACAATAATAATACTACTAATAATTTCCAATGTATTTTATGAACTGCTTTACATTTTTTTTATAATTGAAGACGGGGAATGGAAATGGTTGGAACTAAACTCAGGCTTTAACCATTGTTTTTTATTTATTTATTTATTTATAAATCTGTAACTACAGTGCTACTGATGACATGTTACACGTGATGAATAGCAATTGATTGTAACAAGCACTCTCACAATATGTTTAAAAGGATACACATAAACACTATGTTATGTTATGCTCTCAAAGGGCCCTCCCATTATATTAAATGGGGACACAAACGCCTATTGAGTCATAAATCTTCTCCATTTGATCAGGGAGTTCCCTTGTATGACTGTAAAATTTTACCCTATTTCAAGGGCCTGGAATGCTAGCTCCTATTATGGAATACTGATCCGATAATCAAAAGCCAATCACCTTCTAAATTTAAAACAAAAAAGAAAGAAGCTGCCAAGAACATGGAGATGGCCCAAAAAGATGGTTCAAATCTCAAACCAATGGCTTGATTTGGTGAAGTGTCAGATTCCAACAAAGAACCAAATGTAAAATTAGGGTTTGATCCATAGAGAGATTGGACTCCTTGTATATCATCAATCGATAAATCGACCTTCTTTTCCCTAGGTTTCAAGCTAGGATACATAACAGCATTTTTCACTGGGCTATGAGCTAAACCCAGCAAATGACCGATCTCATGAATTGCCACTGATTCTAAATCCACAGCTACAGTCGATTTCTCCACTCCGAAATCGACGGCCCACGTCTCGGCTGCGTCGAGATGAAACCTCCCGCTCTCAGGTGAAAAGGAGTGGGCCAGGATCCCCAAAACCCCATCAAACGGCTCCCCATCTCCATGATCACCGGTGTAGAACCCTATTTTGATATCAGCGAACCCATAATCATCCGTTTCTACGAAACTGACCGGAATAACCGATGCCCATCTCGAGAAAGCTCGTTTAAAGGTTTTCCTTATATCCGATAAACTCAAGTAATGGATAAAATTGTCGGGAGAGATTCCATACGTTAGAGTCATTGGAATGGGACGCGCCCATCGAGGTTTACCGGGAAAGAACAAGTAGTTTTTCTTTACATGCAACGTGGGAGATGATGATTCTCCGTCGGGGATACCACATCTCGGAGCTAAAATTTGAGAGAGCGTGCCGTAATCGAGCTTACCCGTAACCCGAAGACCAAGCCTTGATTGATAATGCTTGATAGCAGATTCCAACTGAGCATCGAATATATCATCTGATACATTATAATCAGGTGATGTTAAATAACCGAAGTAACGTAAGTATTTCTTGATCTCTGACATGCCACTGACATGTCTGCCTCTCTCGGAACTGAGGAATCTATTGTAGCGATAGTACTTATCGACGGTTGAAACAGTTAGTTCCCTGAATGGGAACTCTGGCACTGATCTTGCCTCCATGTACGGTGGCAAGTTGTGGAGAAAGAAGATGAAGAGAAGGGAAAGAGGGTGAGTGGATGATAGACACATGATAAGGGATATGTTGTTTTTTTTTTTGGGGGGGAGGGGGGGTATTGGCGTGGCAGGAAGCGTTGTTATAAAGAAAGAACCAATTTTGTATTTATGAAGTGGTTAGTGAATAATTAAAGATTTTGAAAATATAATAGCTTCATGATTATATTTTTTTATCTTTGTTTAATTGTGGGATATAATAATGGATAGATTGATTCGTAATTACAGTTTGTACTTACAATATTGTACTTAAATAATGACCACAATTGGAAGGATGTTCCTCAATCTGTGGTGGTTGATTCTAACTTTAAAGGGCTTCATAATTACGCAATCTTTTTTAGCTAATTGCATTGGATATCCCTAAAGTATGAACTCTATTCTAGTTTGATCCTATAAACTTTAAAACATTTTAATTATATCTTCAAACTATCGATGTTATATCGATTACTTATTTCTATTATTAAAACCATTAAATAACACATCAAATTTCATGTGACATAATTTAAAATGAAAACCTTAAAAAAAAAATGTTACCGCATAACTTTTAAAAATTAAAACTAAAAAAAAAAGTAATATCCCGAAAGAGAGAGTTTACAATAAAGCATTTGTAAAAGGTTCTAAAACATCAAAATCAAGATTTTTACAAAATTCATTTTCCTTTAATTTTTCACTTTAAACTATGTCGCCTAATATTTGACATCTCATTTAACAACTAAATTAACTATTTTTATAATGAAATGATCTTATTGATATAACCTCAACAGTATAAGATGCAATTAGAAAGTTTTAAATTTTAGGTACAAGATTTATAAATGGGTGTACTTTACCTGACAACATTTGATTATAGAGCTGTAAATGAATCGAGCTTGAACGAACAAACTTTTGTTTGTGTTCGTTTGTTTATTTTTTAAGTTATTCATGTTCGGTTCGTGTCTGTTAAGAATTTCAAATGTTTTGTTCATATTCGTTTATTTAAAATTATGTGTGTTCATGTTCGTTTGTTTAATGTTCACGAACATGTTCATTTAACTTAATCGAATATTTTCACGAACATGTTCATGAATAATGATAATGAATAATAAACAAACAAACGAACAATAAATGCATACACACATATACTATTTTAATATTTTTTATAAGAAAATATCGTTAATAAATAAATGAGCTTTTAAACGAGCTTGTTCATGAACATAAACGAACCGGACACACTTTTGTTCTTGTTCGTTCGTTTATTAAACGAATATAAAAATTTTGTTCATACTCGTTTATTTAGCCTAATAAACGAATATAAATGAACGTTATACGAACGGTTCACAAACAGTTCATCAAACGTTCTGTTCATTTACACCTCCATTTGATTAGGTTACACAATGAAAGTATAAAAATCATTTTTATTTTTGATGTGTATGAATCGAATTAACTTTTTGTCAAATGATTCTATTACTTAAATTATAATTCAACAAGTGTGAGCCTAAATTGTCAAAGTCCAAGGAATTAATATCTATTAATCTTAGTTTGTACTCAGTTGGTTTAAGCTACAATAATATGAACCTTTTTGGATGGTAATGGTGTAATATAAGACAGAAGGTGGACCCAAAATGAGGGAAGGAAAATTAAATAATAATAAAGAGTAGATTTATGGGGAAAGGACGAAGGAAGGGGGGCATGTCATGTCAGTGCCTAACAAACTGTAGGTGTAGTATTGTTTTCTCTTGAAGGTGAGGCAAAAGGCTATTGACCGATTGCAACCAACTGGAAGTAGTGTGTGTAAGTGGTCGTTAAGACTTATCATTGTTGCTGCTGTACGACTCCATCATCGGTTCCTCGACTTCACGATCTCATGAAATATACTTCTCTGCTTTCGAACGTGTAAATCACTCCATTTCCTTTCCAAAAAGTAATGAACATGACTGGCATGGATGGATCTACCATTTTAGGCAACTACTTCCTGCATGGTGTCGCTAAAAGTGATATTAGTTATCCCTTCCTTTTCCCACCTTTTCTCGCTATTTTTATTAATCTTCTAATTACTAGATTATATGATCATGACAATGTTTCGTCTTTTTACATGTTTATATAAAATAAATAAAAATTCAATCATAGTAATTAATATTTAAATTTGTGACATAATAAATTTTAAATATTTATTTTTTTAGTGAAAGACTGAGAATTACTGAGAAAATAAAACTACATCGTATAACAAAAGAAAACAAATAAATCTTAAAAAAACAAAAAGAAACATTAAACTCTCGACCGCCTTTGATGAGCTCTCTCCGACCAAATCCGAATATGTAAAGGAAAAGAGAAGCTCCCAACACTAACCTGCCGATACTAATATAAAGATTAAAACGAATGATCAGTATCACCTTGTCGTCTGCACTCGACTAACTGATGAGAAAATAGACACCAACAAAAAATAAAGAATTAATATAAACTTATTTCACATATGGTTCCTTGATTTTTTTGTTGTTGTTGTTGATATTCAGTTGTCACCATTATTTTCTTTTTTAAAATTGAGATTGTCACCTTTACTTTATAATCATTATCCATTAAATCCTCATTGGGATGATTTTTTTTTGGTAAAACCTCATTTGGATAATTACTCAAAATTTAATATAAAATATTAAGAGGCCCAAATATTGAAAGCCTATGCCACCACCAATCGATTATTATTGGTCGATGGCCCATTGAGTATAAAGGAATTTAATCCATATAAAATCACTTCAAAAGAATGCCCAGAGACTTTCTGGGTTTTCCTCAGTTATGGCACTAGAGAGGTATATTTATATTTTAAATAAATGTATATTTATATATTTTCATCAAATATTAGCAAAAGTTAAATACATTTCATATTATATTTATATATATTTTTTCTTCATAGAATGTCATGGTTATTTCTGTTCCTTCTTTTCTCGTGTATGTATTTCTTAAGGACGTGGATAGGTACTCGATCTTCATTCTCTAAGCTAAGTACTTTGGTAGCCTTGAATCTATGGCTGTTTTGCACAATATGCAACCTTTTAACAGATTAGATTTATGGTGAAACAAAAGAAGTAACCCTGTGTCGAGACAAGTGTTGTAAAATAAATAAAAAGTGAATATAAAAAAGAAGAAAAGGGAGGGAGAGAGAGAGTGCTGAAATAATTGAGGCAGTCCATTGAGGGTGATGTTTGGAGATGATGGGTTCTTTTATGAGTTACTCAGAGAAAGGGCCCCTTCCTGACTCAGCACCACTCACCTTTGCTTCAAAACCAATGGCTCTGCTCATCTTGGGGTACACCTATCCCACTTCATAATTATGTTTACAATTTATTTTAATCATGCTTTAGTTATCCGATTCACTCTTATATACTAAAATTTAGGATTGAACTATCTAAATTAAACAGGTTGTATGGCATTCAATTATGGTATATCATAAGCTACAGTGATCACCATGCATCTTTCTTTTTCCCCCATTTAGATGACAGGAATAAAGCTTCCCTTGTCATTGAAAGCTTACCATTTCTTGCAGCATGAATGAATATTACGATGCTATCTTCGATATGACAATGACCCCAAGAACATATTCTCTCCAACATCAATAATAATATATCGTATTTATTAATTCTAAGTAATTAATTTAGCAGGAACCAATGAATTATATATCTTGCAGCAAAGCTTTTCTCCAGTCCTTTTCTTTTGAGTGAAAGGTCTCATTCACCACCTGCTTTATCGAGTATCAATTCAATTTTCCTTAGTTTGAGGTAGATTTTTTTTTACCTCATTGGGATATCGGAAAGCTATTTTTAAACAAACCAGTCAACTAAGTCCATAATTTACTGCTCAAAAACATTATTTGTTTGAAGAAGTATATGCTAAATATTCCAACCCTATTTGATAGATAATTTGTAAATATCACTTTCCAATTTCTTGTGAAATTGATAGATTGTTCTGATCAGTCTTTTTCGTCTACGTTTTATGGAACACTAAATAAGTATAGCAATCTAGACCTGTTTTTTCCTTGGGATCCAAACACTTGGATAAGCAACTAATAGAATGTTCCTCTTATAGATTTGAGGACACATATGTATGTGTGGGTGTGTATAATTTTGATGATCAGAGGGACTATTGGAATGGTCCCCTTGGTTGTCTTCATGTAAGCCTAACACACCCAAAACAACACCTACAAACAAATAAAGAAAGAAATATATGAAAATTGGTCCCCTCTTTCCTGAGATGGAGGCATCATTTTTATCTCCTTTTTCATTCTCTTTTTATAAACCCTGATTTGTTTGTGTTTCATTAAAAGAAACAATCCTGTGTCTCAGTTCTCCGACTCTGTTTAAGTACGGGGATTGGGCGAGAGGAAGGGGGGAAATGAAATTTTGGAAAAATGGATCCTCAATCAAGTTTGTTGATGCCCACGTGTCACGAACCCACTGAAGCAAGTACAAAGTGGGAGTTCCTTCCTAGCTTTTTCAATGAACACACTCCCATGTCTGGTACCACAAATTGGTTACTTTTACAACAATATTGGGAGAAAATATTATGCAAAAGTAGGACCATCGTGGCCGTACACGTGTGTAGATATAACGTCAGTTTTTGGGATCTCATAATAAATTTAGGGGTTTTTATAAAAATGACCTGAAAAAAATTATTATTTATAAAAATAACCCAAGTTGAAAAATATACATCAAAATGACCTAAAAATGTTGAAAGTCCATGTGATGGCCGACACCTCTCAAAATTCCACCCTAATGATTGGTGTCAGACATAAAAAATAATTTTTTTGGGTGTCGATTATATATTTTTTAATCCGGTATTATATTGATATATGAAAATAAGATTTAAAAAAAATTTTGGGTACACCCCTTTTTTACATAAAAAAAAAAATTTTTTTTGGTGTTTGCCAAGTCATGGCCAACGCCTAAAAAATACGAATAATTTTTTTGGGTCTGTTAAGCCATGACCAACACTTCTTTTTCTGGTCTCAAAAATATTTTTTGGGTGTTTATCACCCTATGGTCGACATCCAAAAAAAATACGAATAAAAAATACTTTTTGAGTGATTGTCATTCAATGTCCTACATCATCTTTCTCAAAAAAAAAAATTTTTGTATTTGCTCGCCAATGGCTTACACCATCTTTTCCAGATTTAATTTTTTTTTTTGGATGTTTGCCATCCAATGATTTATACCATATTTTCAAAATTTTAAAAAATAATTAAATTTTAAATAATTAAAACATAATTTAAAAAATTATAATTAAATTAAAATATTAAAAAAACAATTTAAATAAAATATTACAATTTATATTTCAAAGTTT